>CM061062.1:277873303-279073303 GCA_030762895.1 Sophora flavescens | reverse complement strand
AGAAAACTCAATTCAACCCCCCCCCCCCCCCCCTGAGTCGTTGAATCCAAAACAACAATTGGCATCAGAGCTAAACTCTTAAGTTTGGCTTAACAGCTATAAGAGTATGGCTTCCAATGACTGTTTGAATGAAGGGGCTTCCCTTGCACGCCTTCCGGCCTTCAATGGATCTGAGTATATCTATTGAAAGGAAAGAATGGTAATCTTTCTTGAGGCAGCAGGTGTTGACATATGGGATGCAGTAGAAAATGGACCATTTGTCCCCTCTACTATAGATGCTAATGGTGCTCCAAGAAATAAGCCTAAAACTGAATGGAATGAGGATGATAAGAAAAGAGTTCAATATAATGTACGTGCTAAGAATATTATAACATCTGCTTTAAGCCGTGATGAGTTTTTCAGGGTTTCAAATTACAAATCAGCAAAGGAGATGTGGGATACATTGCAAGTAACACATGAAGGAACCACAGATGTCAAAAGAGCAAGAATGAACACCCTCACACATGAGTATGAGCTGTTCAGAATGAAGCAAGGAGAACCTATGTCTGAAATGCAAAAGAGATTCACTGACATTGTCAACCAACTTGCTGGTCTTGGAAAAGCTATATCAAATGAGGATCAGATTAACAAAGTAATGAGATGCTGTAGCAGGGAATGGCAGCCTAAAGTCACTGCAATCTCAGAATCTAGAGACCTCTCATCAATGACCATTGCCACATTGTTTGGAAAACTGCTAGAGCATGAATTGGAGTTGAGCAGACTAAATGAGAATGAAGAAACTGACAAAAAGAAAAAGGGATTGGCTCTGAAATCACAAGTCAGAGAAGTAGAAGACAGTGATGATAATGACTCAGCACAAGAGGCAGAATCTGAAGAAGAGATGGGAATGCTAGTTAGAAAATTCAAGAAGTTCCTAAAGAATAAAGGTAACTTCAAAAGAAAGCCATCCACTTTACAAAGGAGAAATTTCAGCAAAGGTGACAACTCTTCCAACAACATCACATGCTATGAATGTGGAATGATTGGCCACATGAAGCTTGACTGTCCAAAACTGCAAAAGAAGGACAAAACAGAAAAGTTTGACTCAAAGGACAAGAAGTGGGGAAAGCCAAGAAAGGCCTACATTGCTTGGGAT
Organism: Sophora flavescens; assembly: GCA_030762895.1. Classification (NCBI taxonomy): domain Eukaryota; kingdom Viridiplantae; phylum Streptophyta; class Magnoliopsida; order Fabales; family Fabaceae; genus Sophora; species Sophora flavescens. The sequence continues at coordinate 279,072,168 of CM061062.1, read as the reverse complement.
GATAATGATCTAGAATCCACTGAAGAATCTGAATCCGAGGAGGCAAACTTGTGCTTGTTGGCCCGCAATAACAGTGATTCTGAGATAGAGGTAAATTCCAATTCACAACCTACTTTTGATGAATTGCAAGATGTATTTGATGAGTTACATGCTTAATATCTTAAGATTGCTAAACATCTTGTCTTATCTAGAAAAATAATTGCTAAACAACGTGATGATTATGCATGCTTGAAAATGAAAGAAAGAGAACTAGAAGCTAGGAATAAGGTCTTGATTGCATCTAGCTCTAATGTTGTAAATGTTGTACATTGACTAAAGAAGTTGAAAAACTGAAAAATGACTTAGCCAAGTTCACAAATGGTAGAGATAACTTGAATGATTTATTAGGACAGCAAAAGTGTGTTTATGATAAGGCTGGAATAGGCTATGAACCTAAGATACATGAGAAATCTTTCAAGAAATTTTTTGCTGCACCTAAGACATCAAACACACCATTTGTTAAATGCAATTTTTGTGCTAGAAAAGGTCACACAGCTTCTACATGTCAATACAGAAAATCAGCATACAATAAATCTAAGTATATATGGGTTCCTAAAGGAACTATTGCTGCAACTAACTCAAGAGGACCAAACAGATTTGGGTACCTAAAACACAAACATGATTCTGTTTTGTAGGTGTGTTGGAAAGCCAAGAATGTGAAATGGTATCTTGACAGTGGCTGTTCCAAGCACATGACTGGAGACAAAACCAAGTTCATTTACTTTACCCCCTAAGTCAAGTGGTAGTGTTACCTATGGAGACAACAATAAAGGGAGAATACTTGGCATTGGCAACATTGGAAGTGACTCAACAACAATCATTGAGGATGTACTATATGTTGAGGGACTGAAACACAACCTATTAAGTATCAGTCAACTATGTGACAAAGGCTTCAAGGTAAAATTCAATTCCAATAGTTGCTTAATAGAAAATCGGCATGATGAAAATTTGAAATTAATTGGACAAAGGACAGATAACATCTCTATGATTGATTTAGATAATATCTCTTCAAATACTGCATGCTGGCTTATTCCAAAAGAAGAAGAGAATTGGCTTTGGCATAGAAGAATTGCACACATTCACACGAACCATTTGAATAAACTGATTCGTAAAGATCTTGTAGTTGGTTTGCCTAAACTGAAATTTGTGAAAGATGGACTATGTGATGCATGTCAAAAAGGAAAGCAAGTTAAGGTCTCTTTTAAACCAAAGAACATTGTTTCAACAACTAGACCCTTGCAACTTTTACACATGGATTTATTTGGTCCATCTAGAACCAAAAGCTTTGGTGGTAACTTGTATGCATTGGTAATAGTAGATGATTACTCTAGATATACATGGACATATTTTCTATCTCATAAGAGTGATTCATTTGTTGCATTTAAGAAAATGGCAAAAATTTTGCAAAATGAAAAAGGATATGAAAATTGTTTCTATAAGAAGTGATCATGGGGGAGAATTTCAAAATGAAGTGTTTGAAAACTTTTGTGATGAGCATGGCATTCAACATAATTTTTCTGCTCCTAGAACTCCACAACAAAATGGAGTAGTGGAAAGAAAGAATAGATCATTAGAGGAGATAGCAAGAACTATGTTGAACGACTCTAGCTTGCCAAAACATTTTTGGGCAAATGCTGTCAATACAGCCTCCTATATGCTAAATAGAGTCTTGATAAGACCAATCTTAAAGAAAACCCCTTATGAGCTTTACAAAGGAAGAGAACCAAATATAGCACATTTTCATATTTTTGGTTGCAAATGCTTTGTTCTTAACAATGGAAAGAATAATCTTGGAAAATTTGATGCAAAGGCTGATAAAGGAATTTTCCTAGGTTACTCTCTATCTAGTAAAGCATTTAGAATATATAATAAGAGAACACACACTATTTAGGAATCTGTGCATGTGACATTTGATGAGTCTAACCCCAAAAGGTTGGGAAAGGATTATATTATTGATGATCTTGCAGATTCAATTGAGAAAAATCTCCTAGAAGAGAAATAGGGCAATGAAGAAGATGAAAGCTTAAAGAATGAATTGCTGCAATAGGAACAAACAGAATAACAACCTGACCTACCAAAGGAATGGAGGACTGCCAGAAATCATCCAATTGATAACATCATTGGTGAAATTACAAAGGGGGTAACTACTAGACAATCTCTTAGAAATGCTTGTAATCATATGGCATTTGTGTCTCAAGTAGAACCTAAGAACATAGATGATGCTATAATTGATGAACATTGGATGATGGCTATGCAAGATGAGTTAAACCAGTTTGAAAGAAACCAAGTTTGGAAACTAGTGCCTAAACCCAAGAACTGTCAAGTAATAGGTACAAAATGGGTTTTTAGGAATAAACTAGATGAAAATGGTATAATTGTAAGAAACAAGGCTAGATTGGTAGCCAAAGGGTATAACCAAGAAGAAGTCATAGATTATGATGAAACATATGCACCAGTAGCAAGATTAGAAGCTATAAGAATACTACTTGCTTATGCTTGCATAATGGGATTTAAATTGTATCAAATGGATGTTAAGAGTGGTTTCCTAAATGGATTTATACAAGAGGAAGTGTATGTTGGTCAACCACCTGGTTTTGAGAATAATGAATTGCCTAACCATTTTTATAAACTGTCTAAAGCACTATATGGCTTAAAGCAAGCTCCTAGAGCTTGGTATGAAAGGTTAAGTAATTTTCTCATTGAAAAAGGATTTAAAAGAGGTAAAGTTGACACAACTTTGTCCACTAAGAAAAAGGCACACAACATTTTACTTGTACAAATATATGTGGATTATATAATTTTTGGTGCCACTAATGAGAATTTGTGCAACGAGTTTGCAAGTCTTATGCAGAGTGAGTTTGAAATGTCAATGATGGGTGAGCTGAACTTTTTCCTTGGACTGCAAATAAAGTAAACTAAAAATGGAATCTTTGTTAGCCAAACCAAGTACTGTAATAAGTTGATCAAGAAGTTTGGCATGGAAAATGCTAAGGAGATGGCTACTCCAATGAGTACCTCCTGTTATCTGGACAAGGATGAGCAAGGTAAACCTGTTGATGTTTCTAAATTCGGAGGTATGATAGGCTCACTACTTTATCTTACTGCTAGTAGGCCATATATCATGTTTAGTGTATGCATGTGTGCTAGGTATCAAGCAAATCCAAAAGAATCACACTTAACAGCAGTTAAAAGGATAATTAAGTATCTGTTTGGAACAAAAGACTTGGGATTATGGTATCCCAAGGGAGCTACATGTACTTTAATTAGCTATTCAGACTCGGATTTTACTGGTTGTAAACTAGATAGAAAGAGTACTAGTGGAACTTGCCATTTACGTGGAAACTCAATAGTATCATGGTTCAGTAAGAAACAATCTAGTGTGGCTTTATCCACTGCAAAGGCTGAATATGTTGCAGCTGGTAGCTGTTGTGCACTGGTTTTATGGATGAAACAACAATTAGTTGATTATGGTGTGCAACTAAACCAAGTTCCTATTAGATGTGACAATACAAGTGCAATTAACCTAACTAAGAATCCCATAATGCACTCTAGAACTAAACACATAGAAATCAAACATCATTTCATTAGAGATCATATTCAAAGTAGAGAAATTGAGATTGAATGTGTTGATACAACTAAACCACTTGCTGATATTTTTACCAAGCCCTTGAACAAGGAAAGCTTCTTTTTCATTAGAAGAGAATTGGGCATAATTGATCAATCCTATATCTAATCTCTAAAGAAACAAAAGAAAATCAAAAAGGAAGAACTAGTTCTAGGAATTCATAGGAATTAGAACCTTTTTTTTTTTTGCAAGGTAAAATGCCTTAGTTTGTAATTTTGGCTGATGGTTTCTGTTCTTTTTGATTTGTCCCTACACCTATCCCTCTATCATGAACAAATTTATATGCTATGTTTGAATGTTTAAATGCTTGCCTTCTCTATTGCTTTGAATGTTTCGTTTCTTTTCTCAGTAGCCAAGATATACAGACTGTGACAATACCACTACTTCCCAAAAGTAAACCCAAAATAGATCCTACTGGTGGTCGCACCTAATGAAAGCCATTGGGAAGTCCTCCATAGAACTCCCCGACCGCTGGAGTATCCGGTGATGATACATCCGCCTCTGCCTCAACCTCTGGAGAAACATCGTAAACCTGGGGATAATACGCGGGTACCTCCTCCTCGTCCTCCATGGGGTCCTCATCCATCTCCTCATCCTCCTTCGGAACAATGACAATCGACGCTGGAGGTTATGGTGGCGCTGCAACGTGCAGTGGATGATCAAATGGTGGCTGATGCACCAGATTTCCCTCATTCACCATATTCCTCAACAATAGCCACATAGGGGGAAGTGGTACTTCGACAGTCTCAAAGCTGTGAGTACGGGTCTGTGGTCCCGTTGCTAACGTACCCGTTGTGGTACATACTGGCCCGGTATACGTAGCGCTGTGGCCGGCCTCCCGGGTTAATCGCCCACACACTTCCATCATCATCCTGGTCAAAGTGCAGGGAACGTATCCCGGAGTACGATATCGGACTCCTGTGGTTCATCTTTACTCGAATATATATATAGAAGCATAGTAGAAACCCAACATGAAAATAAATAAAGCAAGGGTGAGATACCAATATTGAGTTTTATTATGATAACTACATGCACGACACTTAAAACAAACATCATATATACAAATTGCAAATATTTCCTACCAGTGGGATTCATACCCGATCATACAATCATGATTTTCCAAATATGAAAGGCACTTAAATATCCATTCCTATGAGTCTTGACCTTTATTCTCTGGAGATCCTAACTTCCCTCCTTCGAGCAATGATTAGGCTGCGATACCCTTAACACAATTGTCTCATGAGATCGGCCTCTAAATTTAGGTTCGGTTCCAATTTTTCAGGGATATCACGATGGGGTACCTAAAATAATGTGGGAATAGTTCCCTATTGAGTACATTCGTGCCGGGTAACAGAATTCCATGACCCAAGGTTGCAAGGCCCCAAGTATTCACTGGATTTTCAAAGCCCAAATGTCCAGAAGACCCAAAGACCCTAGAATTTATCTTTGGTCCGTAACGAACCAATTTACCCAATTCACCCTTTGTGAAATTATAGCTCGATACCCAAGGCACCTCTACCCAAAATGGCGTGTTTTCCATACTATGCATGTAAAACTCCGAAGGAAAATTTTCACTGTTCTTAAATTCTTTTCCAAAAATCCTTTTCTGATGAAATTCGTTTTAAAACGTAACAAAAATCATTTTTCCTCAAATCCTTTATTTTTATTTTGTAAAAATCCATTAACCCTTTGAAAATTATTTCTGGCATATAAATTTATTGTTCTCACTTATAAAGATCGTTTCTCCTCATACTGCCGTTAGGCAAGCAAAAACCCTTATCTCTTGAAAAATTATTTATCATCCACCTTAAAACAATTTTTAAAATACATTTTCTTAAAATTAAGATTTATTTCCATTTTTCCCGTCACTATCGAAAAAATGCGAAAGTGAAATTTTTTCACCGTTACGTACTCGCTGTCACTCGTCAACTTATTATTTCATTAAAACTCATTAAAATATTATTATTTTTACCTTAAAATTAAAATCCACAAATTTTCAAAAACAAAATGTTTTCCTTAAACTTTCTTAACGTTTTATCCTGAATTTCCAATGAGCACTGACCGATGTCAGGCTTTTAGCCAATCACGAAATCAATAGAAATTTCATACAAGACAATTTATCACATGCCTTCACAACCAACAATAAATTCACATATCACAATTTATAGCATGCTTTCACAGATAAATCATGCATCACATAATATTATGCAATAATTTTAAACAAACATCACAAACTACAATAATTAATTACAGACACACCAAACAATTTAAACACATAGTTATTGAAGCTCCTCAGGTAAACTCCTCTTACCTTAACGTTTGGATTTTTCATCTGAAAATGATCTGGTAGTTCTCAGTTTCCTCCACACCACACAAAACACCAACTACTCAACTAATCCTTCACAAACAAGTACAGAACAAGTTACAAAAATGAAATAAAATCTCCTAAATCCTAAAGGTCTAGGTTTGGCCTTCATTGGAAAAATGGGGTAGGGATCTCAAAATTTTACATACTCTTAGATCCATGACCTTAGAGTAATATAGAGATAGGGAAAATTTTCATAAGTTGAAAATGAAGAAAAAACATCTAACCCATTTTGTGGGCAGGATTCGGTCATGACTAGTAAAAATGACTAGGAATTTCTAAAATTCACATGCTCTTGGATTTGTGATCCTTAAGCATTAGAGATTACATAATCAATGATCATAACTTGGAATTGAAACAAAATCTCCTCCACCCTCAACCTTAGGGTTTCGGCCTCTTAGAGAAAATTGGGAAGGAAATTTTATTTTTACACATGCTCATGAATGAAGATACTAGGGATCATAATTAGTTCGTAGCAATTGGAATCATATGAAAAGGATTTTTCTATGATTTTCTAGGAATTTTCAAAGTTCTAGATCTAACAATATAAACTTGATGATCATGGAAAAATAAATGGAATAAATGGAAATCTAAGACAAGAATGATCAAGAGTTAAGAGATTACCTCTTGAATGATGAAGAAAAGCAAGTGATTAATCCAAGTTCCAAGCCAAATCAATGAAGTTTTCTGTATGTTCTTAAGAGTGAACTTTAGAGAATATGAACCAAGAGTAAAAAAATTGTTAAGAGTGGGGTATTTATAGGGGTTGGGTCGTGGGTTTCAAGGGTAGTTAGGGTAGGAAGTAGTTCATTTTAGGGACAAATTAGTCATTTACACTTAGTGCAACAATGTGATTACATTAGGACTTTAAGGACAATTTGGTAAACTAACCCTAAATAATCATTTCACATGGTTAGTCACACCATGACTCACCATGGTGAATCCCCCCTTGAGTCTTCACTTATGACTCATATCCTCATCCGTTAGCGGTTCCCGGAAAATCCCGTTTTTTGCTCTGTTGTTCCCCGGATTTAATATATCGCCCGAATAATATATATTATTTCACTTTTTAAGTGAAAATTTCCAAAACAACCAAAGTCCTTCGAAATTTCATAAGAACCCTAAGTATTTCGTTCATGAGTCAAAATTAGGTTTTCTGATCAGTAAACTTTTACTGTCAGTGAAAACACAGACCGGGTTTCGTCTGAATTTTCTACCAAAATTTTAACCGTAACTCTCTACAATAAAATATAATACAATTATGATTTTGGTTTATCCAAAATCATTTTCTAAGTCTTGGATAAAAATAATCAGATATTTGTTTATCGATACAGAAAACAGCAGAAATCGGGGCATTACATTAAAGGAATTAAAGGGGCGTTGACCCCAATTGTCCCCAATAATGACATGATAATACACAAATCAAATATTGAAGAGTTGGATAACTTAACTATAGATTAATTAAGATAATCTAAGGATGAGAAGTTGGTTAAGCCGGTTCCCAATGGGTTACCGCACGTTGATGGGCTTTGGTGCTTTTTGGCCAAAGTGGTCTCGATGCTTTATGGTCGAGGTGTTGACAAGCTGTACATTGGTGCTTTTTGGTCAAGGGGACCTTGAAACGAATGGGTCTAAGGTGTCGATGTTGATGGCGATAAAACTTGGGTAGCCTAGTGGCCCAAGCGGAGGTGGTGGTTGTGTTTGTGTGTTGTGTTGAGCATGCATTCACGCATCGGAGATGTTAGTGGGGGTTGTGCAATATAGGGGAAGTCGTCCGAGAGTAAGATGATACAACCATCTACGGTGATTCATCTGAGACTAAGGGAATCATGTACACCTGTGGTGGGCTTCTATACTTGACTATTTCTAGACCTGACATCAGTTTTGCTGTGAACAAACCAAGTCAGTACATGTCATCTCCAAGGACAGGTCATTTAGATGCAGTTCAGCATCTATTAGGGTATCTTAAGTCTACTCCCGACACAGGACTTTTATTCTCAGAATCTTCTGCCTTGTCCCTGAAGGCATATGCAGATTTGGATTGGGGCAACTGCCTTGACACCAGAAGATCCACAAGTGGTCATTGTGTATTTTTGGGAGATTCCCTCATATCTTGGAAGTCCAAGAAGCAACATGTGGTTTCACGATCATCAGCAGAAGCTGAGTACACCACACTTGCAAGTGCTTCTAGTGAGGTGCAGTGGCTCACAACCTTGTTGAAAGACTTTGACATCACTGTTGGTCCAACATTGCTCTTTTGTGACTCTCAATCAACAATTCATCTTGCCACAAATCCCATATTTCATGAAAGGTCGAAGCACATTGAAATCGACTGCCACTTCATCTGGGAAAAGGTTCTCACTGGAGTCATCCAATTGGTTCATGTTAAGTCTGTACATCAATTCGCAAACATCCTGGCCAAGCCTATGACAATCCCCATTTTCACTAGCTTAATGTCCAAGTTGGGTATCAAGGATATCTACCTTCCAACTTGAGGGGGAGTATTAGACTCAATTAGACTCAATGTATTTAATTAACAATTAGTTATTTGAGATATTAGTTAGTTAGTTAATTGAAATGTTCAGTTATGTTAGTTATCTTATAGCTGCACTTAGAGCTGTCAATTTTGGCCCGGCCCGATGGGCTCACCCGAATGGCCTGCATTTTAGGTTAAGCTGGGCTACAAAGAAAAGCCCGAAAAAAACTGGGTCGTTTTGGCCCAGACCTATTAGCCTGATCTGGTTGTCTGGCTCAGGTCGGGCTAGCCCAGTAACTTCCAGGATGGCCCGATAACAACACCCAATTTTCGCCTTTTTTTGCTTGATGTCCTTATCTGTCTCGCTTGACTCTACTGGTGCTAGGGTTAAAAAATATTCACTTGCTCTCTTCCTCTTCCTGGTGTGGTCCCATAAGCTTAACGTCGTGCCTCGACTCACCTCCTCATCGTCCTTTCATGCCGGCGCCGCTCCGCTGCTCGTCATCATCGTCAGAGATATTCGATTGCCATCCGAAGAAGACGCTTCCAGGTTCTTTCAAGTACCTGCCTCCGAGGAGAACAAAGAAGGAATGAGGTGGGCCATTTTAATTGCTGGTTCTAATGGCTACTGGAATTACAGACATCGGGTCCTATACCCACCTCACCTCCTTTTCTTGTTTAGCTTCTCTACCATTTAATTTCTTCCATATATACTTATTTTCCTTTTGAAACTCCTTTTTATTATTGTTAATATTATCAATTTCTTTTTCTTTCGTGTTTCCGTTATTTATGTATTTTTTATTTAATATTTGCTAGGAAATTGAATTATTGCTCATCCTTGTCCTTTTTCATACTTCCTTTCCTACTCAACTGGTTTTTTCTTTTATGTGCATTATCTTTTGTGTTTATCATTTTTATTTCAATCATGAGCTTAGTTTAAAATAGGTCTTTCGTGCGGATTCTTCACTCATAGACTATTGATTTGTCTTATGGTTTTATTGGTACTGTATTGTATCCTTCGTATCACCCATTCACTGCTTCATTGTGAAATTTTCTACTGATACGGATTCTAAATGAGCTTCACATGTGTTGCTTAGAGATATATTAACATCTATATTTATTTTTTCTCCTTTATTATTTATTTATAAGCAGGCTGTTTTGGCCCGATGACCCGTTGGTCCGATCATCAGGCTAGGCTAGGCTACAAAATTCATAGCCCAATAGAAATTCGGGCTGGCCCGACCTGGTCCGTTTATGCATTTTATCCCGTCAGGCAGGCTGCATCGCCCGATTTGACATTGACTAGCTGCAATTTATTGTACTATATATCTTGTAGGGCTTAGCTCATTCTCATTCAGTTATGTGAAATGTAATATCATTTTCACCTCTCTTCTTTGATTCTATATTCTTAATAATGAGTAACAATAGGGAGTCGAATTGAGATGTAGGGATTTGGAACCCTAATTCGTTCATAATTCAAGGAACAGGGGTTCAAGTTAGGTCACGTGCCACATTAATCTGATGGAGCTTTTTTTTGGGTAATATCTTTATTTTTTATTCAACAATTAATTTTTTTAAGGGAACAATTAATTTTATAAAAAATAAAAAACACTACAAAAAAACAGGCAAATATCGACCGTAAAAATCGGTCGCTAATCAAAGAATTTTGTCACTATTACCAATAGCTACCGAATTAGCCATCATTTCTAAGGGGTCTCTAATACCCTAGTCGCTAACTAGATAGTGATCGATTTTCTATAGTGGTCGTTAAATAGAGACCGAATATTCAGTCACTATTGTGGTTGCTGACAGGTTGGTCACCCGTTCATGGTAACCAAAATAGCGACCGACAGGGTGGTAGCTAACGCGGTCGCTGTTTTGCAAATATCTAACCATAGTTAGAGACTGAAACGACGGTCGCTATTTCAGTCGCTATTGTACAAATAGTCTAGGCATGTTAGTGACCAATTTTGGCTGTGGCAATTTCGATCACTATTTGTTTTTTTGTTTTTTTATATATAATTAAATTATATAATATTATATTAGTTATCGAAGTTAATTTATTAATGTTTTAATGTTATAATTGACCCTAATAATAATATGTAAAAAAAAATTAAATTTGCATTTAAAGAAAATTGTAACTGAAATAAATAAAAGTACTATAATTATCATCCATGCAAAAGCAAATGTTCATGACATAATTAAAGAAACATCCATAAAAGTACTAACAGTCGTCGAAATGTAACAGTACAAGAAAAATAAGAAAGATCATGACGGAGGTGGGTCGTCGTCCTGCTGTGCATCAGTGTATACATCCTCCTCGTCGTCCTCTACAGTAGGCGGTGGTGGTGGTGGTGCAACCGGTGGCTGAAGATGCAGGTGAGACAAGATAAATCATGTGGTGCCTCTCAGCTCATCAATCTCCGTCTCCAAGGTCGTCTGCTTGGCATCTTTCTCGGTGAGCTCCTCAGTCAGGCGTGTCACATGATGTTGCATCTGCTCTACAACCTCTGGAGGAACGCTTGCCATTCCAGTTTCTTCAGACGAACGGGACGACAAGGCCACATAATGACTCCCCAACTGCCCAAGTCTATACACATGCCCCTTCTTATTTTTACCTCCCACAACCTCCAAAAATATGGCATTCGAATCAAGGGAGGGTGGAGAGTGCTGCTCTTGGCTAGAAGAACCACCCTCCTGTGTGGCACGTGTATAAGTATCCTCTAGGGCATGATCATATTTTTCCTACAAAAAAAAATTGATTATCACACTATTAACAATTATTAACAAATAATAAGTCAAACGTAATTAAACTAATTAATTTTGTAGGTAAAGGTTTCCATTTTATACTCACAGAAATGTTTTTGGCCTTATCGTTCACCCATTCTCCTGACTTCAACTTCTTGGTTTTTTTGAGGTGCTCATAAGTAGTAGGGGGTCAGGCAAATTGCTGAGTATGCAAATTAAAATAAATTAGTGCAACTTGAGTCACAATAAAATAATGAAATAGAAAATAAATTTAAAAAAAAAACTACAGTACATACCATCCTTTCAAAATGATTTCCTGCCCCGACCGACCCTCCGGTGTAGGCTGATGCTCCACTATCCTTTGGTTGATTCTGTTTGGTGATTGTACTCCTCTTTTGAAAATCCTCACCAGCCCAATGTTGTTGTAGTTCCTGTAGCGTGTCAGGTTCCATCCAATTCCACTTATCCTTCCCTTTCCTCAACTTGTGCATTGCATTTTTCATAATGCAAGCACCCATATGATCAAAAAACTTCCTGATATCATTCTCATGACGAGTGTCCCAGGTAAACGGTTTCTACATGAGATACGTAAATATCAGACAAACATAACATATATAAAAATTCAAAATATTTATAATGCAAAATATAAACTAAATGTGCGCAAGTAACTAAATTTTAATTTACACTAAGAGAATATACAAATCTAATTAACCCTATATCCATTACTGCTATCTAAGAGAAGATACAAATCTAACCCTATACATAACACAATTTAGCGACGAAAAAGTTAACACATCCATCCTAATGAGCTCAGCTCTCCACTACCAAATAGGATACAAAGTTTGCAAGCACATGCATCATTTATAAGCACACAACCAACATCCTATTGAGCTCAGCTCTCCACTAACAAACAACATATAAAGTTTGCAACCACATGCATATTTCTAATCTAATAGCACACAACCAGCACCCTATTGAGCTCAGCTCTCCACTAACAAACAACATATAAGCAAAGCATCCTAATGAGCTCAGCTCTCCACTAACAAGCAACAGTTCAATTCAAAGTATTCAAACATAGCAACGAGTGAAAAAAAAAGAGTATGACCAACCTCAACTCCAAGAAAATGGTGGAAAAAGAGTATGACCAACCTCAACTCCAATAAGCAAAGAATATCAACAATATCGTACAATATATGACGGCATCTTAAAAAGTAAATAAGTAAACTTGTCTAAGCATACTCTTATAGCAAGTTAGAAGGGCATCGTACAATATATTTTGATACAAGACACACTTCTTAGCTTTATGTTCTTTTACAACATTCTCTTTTCACTTGCTCTTTTTTATTGTTGTTTCCCTTATCCATTCATGAGTACCAAGAGGAAGAAATACAACATGTCAACATATATACTTATTCCTAACCCAGTAAAGCAATGAAAACCATAGGAGATCCACCATGTAAGACAAACAAATTGTGCAAGGCATTAACAAGGAATGAAATGAAGACTTAGAGACATTACACCCACTGAAGTTCTTCAGATATTACAAGTTGTTGATCATGTGCTCATCACAGTGTCAAGCAATCAAGAAAAATTTAAGAGAGTCAAACTTCATTTATCTTTTGATGATGATAGCATTAGATCCACTACTCACTAAAATAAGAAACAGTCACTTATCCAAACATTTATCAAATCAAGCCATAAAAATAATCAAACCAAGCCTGAAGTATCAAATAACAAATACTTTCTTTCATGTGAATCAATTCAGTTATTTATTTATTCATTTATCAAACACATAGTATGTGAGGGACGTGCAACTTTTATGAACAACTTATGTGGTACCATGCTATGAATACAAAAGGGTGGCTTTCCCTTTTTCTTATATGCCTAACGAGTGAAGTGGAAGAAGGGAAGAGAGATAATAATAGATGCCAAAAATCCCACAAGAATGTCACCAGCTCCAGGATCAAATGACAACTTTATAAGGTAATATCCTGTGAGTGTTGAAAGAAGAATCAACAAAACTCCCCTTGCGCACAAGTCCCAGGTTCGAATCAACACAACGTCATTTGATATGGAAATGCATTTTCAAGTTCATGATGGAGAATGAAGGCTCTGCTAGGGTTTTGTTCTGCCTGAACTTTTAGGGTTTTGCATGCAGTTGCGTCATGGCAGCCCCATGGCAATGCCTATTCCCAGAATCTCTCGCCCCCTCCCACATTCTTGCTTCTTCTCCATCCGCTGTCCCTCCTCCTTCTCCTTTCCCTGTCTCGCCCTCCCTCGCTGTGGATCAGGTTCCACAAAAAAATCATTTGTGCAGGCGCTGAATAATGCTTGTAACATCCCCATGAGCCAGCTTTCGGTTCCTAGAGTAATGGGTGACACAATGGTGATTCAGATACCAGAGGATGAGTATCTTGCTGGGCTGGAATCATCTGGAATTAGCCTGCATGGGAGAATCCTCCTTTCAAAGTGTGATACCCTGATCAAAATGGATGACTTGAAAGCCAAGCTATCTAAACTGTGGCAGCCGATATCCCAATGGAAACTAATACCTATTGGGAGAGGTTTTTTTGAGTTTTCTTTCTCTTGTATGGAGGATATGAGAAGGGTGCTGGCTGCAGGCTCTTGGAATCTCGATCCAGGAGTGTTGAGATTGTTTGAGTGGACTCCTGATTTTAACCCATCTTTGGTGCAATGTTGGATTCGAATCTTTGATCTCCCACTTGAATATTGGCGGCCAAAAATCCTTTTCTTAATAGCAAGGGGGATTGGCTCTCCGTTATCTCTGGATGATTCTACAAAAAATAGAACCTTGGGCCACTTTGCAAGAATACTGGTGGATATTGATCTGCTCGGCCAACTAAGAGACACACTAAGGGTTGAAAGGAAGGATCATGCTTTTCATGTGCGGGTGGAATATGAATACCTTCCTGCTTTCTGTTCCTCTTGCAAGATTATTGGGCATTCTTTGTCAAACTGCAGAAAGACTCCAGCTAACTAGGAGGAAAACAAGGGTACCAAAATTTTGGCCTAGATAGGAAAGCAAACCAAAAAGGGAATTACTAAATTTGTTGAAAAGACCAAGGAAGGGCAGCCGAATCAGGAAGCTTATAATGAGAATGGAGATAACTCTGAGGCTAGAAGGAGCACCTTTGTTGATACGGCTACAGCTATGCCTGTTGACAAAGGAAAAATTTCTTCCCAGGAACCTGTGTCCAAAGGAGGAAATACTGGTGTGGGCACGAGCGGTACTAAATTGCCTGACCATGTCCCTTATGTGATCCAGCAGATTCAGGTGGATGAGCTAGAAAACGTAAATCAGGTTGGTAATCTTTAGCATGAGGATGACAATGAGTCTGTAGAAACAATCTTTGATGAATCCAATCAGGGTATTAAGCCTCTCCATGGCAGGCCGGCTGATGAGTATGTTTCGGACTCTTTACCTGAGCATAACTCTTCCACTGATCCTAACACCTTGGCTACTCATGTCTCTCCTACTCCTGGAGCTCAGAGTGACTCCTATCTTTGTTCCTATGAGATTTCCCCAGTGTTGGAGGACAGGCATATTCCTGAAACAGTCCAACAAGATATGAAAGTGGCCTCTAAATTCTTGGCTGACCAGGAAGAGGAATTGGAAGGATCTACTACAAATGAACAGGAAGATTCAGAATTCACTCCTGTGAGATCTAAATCGCAGAAGAAGAAATTGAGAAAGCAGATGAACATCCAAAATAAGACTCATAATACCCGAGCAAAGGGTGGCTCTAAAAACAACATCCGATGAAAGTTCTCTATTGGAATGCTAGAGGCCTAGGCAATAAGGAAACTAGGCTGGTCTTGAAGAAAATGTGTATTCTGCACAAACCTGACTTGGTTTTGATCTCTGAGCCTTGGGTCAGCTTTGATTCCATCCAAATGTCTTTCTGGAATGGGCTTGGCTTGAAGGCTTTTATGTTTAATGATAGGGACCATAGACCTCCTAACATTTGGTGTCTTTGCAAGAAGGAGTTGTCCCCTAATACAATTTCTGCATCCTCTCAGCAATGTTCCTTCTCTTTGTGTCAGGGCACTCAGGTTACTTACTTTGCAGGCATTTATGCTGCAACCTCTTTTCAGGTTAGAAGAACCCTTTGGCAGGACCTTAAAGCTTTATCCATATCCTATAAGGGTCCTTGGACTTATATTGGTGACTTCAAAGCTGTGGTTGGTGCTCATGAAAAATGTGGTGGAAACCCTCCTCTAAGACAATCCTATGAGGAATTTGGTTCTTGGACAGATGTAAACCACTTAATCCACATTGATACCAAGGGAGCCCAATTTACCTGGTCTAATGGGCGGATTGGCAGACATCATACAGAGCTGAGACTGGACAGGGCAATTGTGAATGAAGTGGCAATTTCCTTCTGGGATAAGATTGGCTACTGTACTATCCCTAGACATAAGTCAAATCACTTCCCTATCCTTCTGTCCTTGCAGGAAGGGATAGCTTTAAAGCCTTCAATGTTCAAGTACTTTAAAATATGGAGTGAGCATAGTGACTGTGTTAGAGTTGTAAGGCAGGCATGGTCTAGGCCAGTCAGTGGCTGTCCTATGTTTGTTCTCATGCAGAAGCTGAAGTGGTTAAAAGCTGATCTTAAAGTATGGAACAAACAAGTTTTTGGAGATGTTAAACTAAGGGTGGACTCTGCTATCTGTGATTTAGAAGCCATCCAGCAGGAGATCTCAGATGTTGGCTATTCGGATGAGTTAAAGGCTAGAGAGACTTTGGCCCAGTTCTCTTTGCAAAAAGCCTTAGATGTTGAGGAATCCTTCTGGAAGCAGAAGACTAGCTTGCACTGGTTTTCTGATGGAGACAGAAATACATCCTTCTTCCACAGAATGTATAAGGTTAGGCAATCAACCCAGCAAATGTTGACTCTCAAGCTAGGAGATGTTATCTTGGATTCCCAATCTGATATAGAGCAGCATGTGGTCCAATACTTTTCAAACCTGTATGGCTCAGAGAATCACTGCACTGATAATGATCTAGTGCAGCAAGTAATTTCTAACTTAGTGACAATGGAAGATAATCGCTTGCTTGATCGCTTCTTCCCGCTAAAGAGGAAATCAAGGTCTTTGTGTTCTCCATGAATGGTGATGGATCTCCTGGTCCGGATGGCTTTGGAGGGTGCTTCTTCCAAACATTCTGGGAAATAGTGGGAGAAGATATGTGTAACTCAGTGCTTCAGTTTTTCAAACACAACTGGATACTCCCTGGCTTAAACTCCAATACAGTGGTGTTAATCCCTAAATTTCCTGGAGCAGAAAAGATTGAAGACTATAGGCCAATAGTTGAGGCTAACTTCCAATTCAAAGTCATCACCAAGGTGCTTGTTGACAGGCTTGCTAAGATTGCTCCCAGGATCATTTCTAGGCAGCAAAGAGGATTCATTCATGGAAGAGAAAACTCAGAATGCATCCTTACAACCTCAGAGGCTATTAACCCGCTAGACAGCAAGTCTTTTGGAGGGAATGTGGCCCTGAAGTTTGATATAAAAAAGGCCTTTGACACCCTTGATTGGAATTTTTTGCAGAAAGTCCTTATAGCTTTTAGTTTCAGTCCTTTGTTCTGCAGCTGGATCAGTACCATTCCGCAATCTGCTAGATTGTGTTTTCTGGTAAATGGCCACCCTGCTAGCTATATCTCTTGTAGCAGGGGTGTGAGACAAGGGGATCCGCTCTCCCCTCTTTTATTTTGCTTAGCAGAGGATGTTTTGAGCAGGGCAATCTCCTTCTTGATTGACTCCAATGCAATGCAGCTTATGGCAGGACATAGAGGATTCCAGACTCCCTCCCACTGTTTATATGCAGATGATATCATGGACTTTTCGAGGGGAACTAAAAGAAGTCTCACGGCCCTGATGAAGATCTTTAGACTCTATGCAGAGGTTTCTGGTCAGCTGCTAAGTCATGATAAATGTAAGTTCTTTGTGGTATCAGTCTCTGCTCGAAGGATACAGGTTCTCAAACAGATTCTTGGCTTCTCTAATGGTTGTCTGCCTTTCTGCTACCTTGGAGTCCCAATATTCAAGGGAAAGCCTAAAGCTAGCCATCTCCATCCAATTGTAGATAGGCTAAAGGAGAAGCTGTGCTCTTGGAAGGGAGCCCTTTTGTCAATCATGGGGAGAGTCCAATTAGTTAACTCAATAGTTAATGGTATGGTTTTACACAGTTTTCATGTCTACCAATGGCCAGTTGGTTTTCTCAAATTGCTAGACTCCTACATAAGAAATTTTGTTTGGTCTGGTGACATCTACAAAAGGAAATTGGTGACAGTGCCCTGGAAGACGGTTTGTCTGGCTCTGAAAGATGGTGGTCTGGCCCTAAAACCAATGAGGCAGTTAAATGCTGCAGTCACCTTAAAGTTGTGCTGGGAGGTAATGTCCTCTTCTGATAATTGGGCTTGCTTCTTAAAGGCAAGATTTATTAAAATAGGCATCATGTCTCCTATGTTAAGTCCTCTTTATGGTCAGGCTTTAAAACTTATTATCAACAAGTGATCTCCAATGCTACTTGGGTGATTGGAAATGGTCAAATGATAAACTTCTGGTTGGATAAATGGATGGACAAAACAAGAGTTGACTTGTTGGAACTACCCGAGTCGGATGCATCATCTTCTAAAGGCTTCGTCTCGGATTTCATTGACTCGATGGCTAGCACATCCCTCGCTAACTTCGTGCAAGCAGCTCCCGGGTTAGTCGGACATTAGAAGGACTATCCTCCCTGCATTTGAAAACCCTGTGGATACTTTAGTTTGGTCGACCTCCGATGATGGCATCCTGTCCTTCAAACTGGCCTACAAGCATGTCTCTCCTCCCCCTACTGCTAGTCAGTGGATCAAAGACATTTGGAACTCCTTCATCCCTCCCTCGAAAGATCTGGTTACTTGGAGGCTCAGTCACAACAAGTTCCCTATGGATGATTTCCTAAAAGCTAAAGGCTGCATTATAGTCTCAATGTGTGATCTCTGTGGGTCTGCTTTTGAATCTTCCGATCACCTCTTCTTCAGGTGTAAATTTGCATAATCAATTTGGTCCTGGCTAGCTTCTACCTTGAATCTGTCTATTGATCTGTCTTCCACTTCTTCGGTTTTTAATATAGTACAGAGCTTCAAAGGTGGTCAGGTAAAGGACATTGTCACACCAGCTTTGGTTTGTGTGATTTACTTCATCTGGCACTGCAGGAATCAATCCAGGTTTAATAATGTCAGAGTTCCAGTGTTAAGAGCCATTAGCCTCATAAGCTCGATCATCGGGATCTCGGGTGTGCACTCTAAGGGCTTTGTGTCATCTTCTCTCGGAAGAGCTCATGATCCTAAAAGCCTTTGGTATTGATGCTCATCCCGAATAAGGCCCCCTCTATCAAGCAAGTAGATTGGTCCTCTCCTCTCTACCACTAGATCAAATGCAACACGATGGAGCCTCTAGAGGAGTGCCGTGCCATGCCACAAGTGCTTTGGTATTTTTAGAGATTATAGCGGTGCTTTCCGGGATGTTTCTCTAAGTACCTTGGCCTCTCCTTTGCTCTTCATGCTGAGATGATGGCTGCAATGATTGCTATTGAAGTTGCTTTTGAGAGGGGATGGATCGGATTTTGGCTAGAATGTGACTCTCGCTTAGTTGTGCAAGCCTTCTCTTCCCCTAGTATTGTGCCTTGGCATCTAAGAAATAGATGGAAAAACTGTTTGGTGCTGGTCTCCAAAATGCAATTTAGGGTCTCCCATGTCTTTAGAGAAGGAAACACATGTGCAGACAAGCTAGTAGATTTTGGAGTGAAGAACCAGGGTTATTTATGGTGGGACTTGCCTCCTAAATTTATTACCGAGGACCTTCTTAGGAACAAATTAGGACTTCCTAATTTCAGATTCATTAATTCCTTCTGATTCTTCCATGGGTCTTGGCCTAGTCCCCCCATGCTTTGTATTTATTTTTTTTCCCTTCTTTAATAAATTTTGGGTGTGCTGCAGATGATGGGTAGGGTCTTTGGTGCCAACCTAGTTGGGATCACTTTCCCTATTGCGATGCCTTTGCACTCCCCAACCTTTTATAAAAAAAAAAATTGGAAATCAGTCACATAATATCCAAAAGACATCGTGGCATCCTTAGTTCATGATATAGAGAATACATTATAATCAAAACAATCAAGGTGAAGTACTGGAATCAAGAACATGTTTTTGAACCAATCACTTTCAATGACATAAGTTAGTACATTCTTCACTTTATTTTCACAAAACGAATCAACACTAGTGCAAGCATTATTTCAAACAAGTTAAGTGTAAATATAGCAATTGGATTCAGAGTTAAAACATTGGCATGACTGAGCAAGGAGACAATATCTATAAATTCTGATTTTTATTCATCTCTTGACAATAATGAAACATATTACAAAGAACAGATTTGAAACCTCCAATGATCAAGTAATTAATATTCCTTAGGAACAAAAAGGTTTACACAGAATCCAACCATTTCAATGTTCAACCCCATTTGAAGAATTTGGAGAAGAAATTGAAGAAAATATACCTGGAAGGGGGAGGCGTCGTCCGCGGTGGTGGTTTGGAGGCGCGGTGGTGGTGCGGTGTCGGGCTGGGTGGTGGTGCAGTGGAGGCTCAGTGGTGCAGAGAGTGAGAGTTGAGAATGAGAGAGTTGAGAGGTTGCGGAGGCGTCGGAGACGTTGACTACGGTGGTGGCTAAGAGGCGAAGAGGTGGTGCTAGGTTCCGGCTTGGAGGCTTTGTGCAGAGAGTTGAGAGGGAGAGAGTTGGGAGACTTGGATGAAATGGGGAAGAAGAAAGGGGAAAACACGGTTTTAGGGTTTTTAGTTTTAGCTATCGAAAAATTCGATCGCTAAAACGGTCGCTATTTGTAAAATTTAAAATTCGATCGCTATAGTAATCGCTAACTAAAACTAGGGCGTTTTGTTTCCGCAAATTAGCGACCGAACTCAAATCGATCGCTAAAAGGTTCCAAAATAAAATTAAAAAAAAACCACTAACATTCGGTTACAACAACGGTCACTAAACGATCAATTAAGTTGACTTTTAATTTTTTTCCTGTTAGCGACCGAAATAGCCACCGATTTATTTGTGACTGCTAAATTCGGTCGCTATTTTGGTGGCTAAATGTAATATAGAATTGTTTTTCAGGAAACACCAATTCGATGGCAAAAACGGTGACTAATAGCGACCGCATAATGTCGGTCGCTAAAACGACTTTTTTGTAGTGAAAGTTAAAATTTATTATTTTAATTAAGATAGTAACATACAGCTAGGATGTCCCGTCAGAGATTTAAGAGATCATGGATGAGGGGATGGAATTTGCCACATTTAATAAATTGGAGGACTAAATGTGCATCAAAAAAAATTTAAGGGACTAAAATCACACAATTGAAACAATAAAATGACCAAAAGTATAATTAGGTCTTTTTTATATTTATTTTGTTGACTTGTTCTCAATTGTTGGGATTGACACAATCTCTTATAGTGATAATTATTACTAGTTTCCTTAATTGAAGATTTAGTCATTAATTGTAATTAACATTTAGATAAGGAAGAGATATAGTCGTTTCAATCACTCGTAACTAAATGTTCATATTTTTTAAGACTTGTTCAACAATATTAATAATAATAATAATAATAATAATAATAATAATAATAATAATAATTATTATTATTATTATTATTATTATTATTATTATTATTTTTTGTAATTAAATTTTGTTCCTTGCCAGACAAATATTCTACCTTAACTTTAAGTTTATAATTAACTTTTTTATATTTCTTTTGCCAACTTTTTTTTCCAACTTGTCCTTGACTGTTGGTACTTGGGATTGACCCAATTTCCTATAGTGATAATTATTACTAATTTTCTATTTATAAAAATATTTAGTCTTAAATTGTAATTAACACTTAGCTAAGGAAGAGATATTATATCATTTCAATCGTTAGAAACTAAAATTTCACATTTTAAAAATGTATTCAATAATCATAATCATTGTTATTATTATTAATTTTATTAAATTTATAATTAATGGTGTTCCTTGGTAAAAATTTCTACCTTAACTTAAAGATTTATAATTAAATTTTCCTTTATATTTCTTTTGCTGACTTGTTCTTAACTGTTGGGATTAACCCAATTTCCTCTAGTGATGATTATTACTAGTTTTCTATTTATTAGAAGATTTAGTATATAATTATAATTAATATTTTAGCTAAGGAAGATATAGTCATTTCGATATTTGGAAAATAAAATTTCATATTATTAATTTTTATGAGATAAAATTTTATAGTATCAATACTTGTTCAAGATCTCATGATTATAAAATTCATATACTCTTGTTTATTATTTCTTGATTTTTCTCCGTCAATTAATAAATTTATTGAATATATTCACCTATAAAAATAAATAAAAAAGAAAATATTTACATTTAGTTAAAATCCTCTTCAATGAAATACTTAAATTATCATTACTCGTCATATAATCTATCTCTACATTCATTATATAAACAGGCGATAGCATAGTCAATCCACACAAATATTCAATTATTGGCCAAAGCTTGCAAATTTCACTTTGAAAGAATGATGATGGTTCAACCTCACAGACATATCTTATCATTCCTCCTACTATTACTTGCTCTTGTGGTTGTAAGTGAGGGAGGTCTCTTCACAGACAAAAAGTACACGTTCATGTAAAGAATGACTTAGGCTTTGATATTCTTCTACAAGTTCATTGTAAATCAAAAAATGATGACCTTGGTGTTCATGATCTCATCTATGAAGACGAGTATGAGTTTTCGTTTGTGACTAACTTTTGGGGAACTACATTGTTTTTCTGCGGCATGACATGGGATGGTGCATTACATTGGATTGATATTTACAAAGACTCTAGAGATGGTGTAAAGTGCAATGGTGATTGTAAGTGGAGCATACAAAAAGATCATGCATGTTTGTTAGACAACAGATATAATATGTATACCTGTTATGATTGGAAGTAATATCTTGCAATGTAATCTGCATTAATCACTACAGTGAAAATAATCGAATGCAGATGTTTATTCAATATATTTAAGATGTTAAAGCTCCTTTATCTCTTTTGATTTCTTATTTTATTTTTGGATTTATGTAATGTTGTGAAATTTGACACATATAACACAAAGGGTCATGGGTCACTTTGAGCTTCTTATGAGAGTTGGAACATGCGAGTGGATTGAGCCAATCTCTCTCCATTATTACTATGACAAAATTAAATACTCACAATTATATTCATTTGCATGAAAAATTTTAGATGGGTATCATCTTATTTAATGAGCTATGTTTGGATTGGTGGGAGAAGACCGAATGGAACGGAACGTAGTATAATGGATTGGAGCGGAACAAAATAGAATAAAAATTTCAATCCATTATTTGGATATTTTATGTTAGGAATTCGAAGAGAATAAAATGGATTGAGTTATAATTTTTATTATTATATTACCCTTATTTTGAAAATGCCAATATTTTATTTATTATATCTTTAATTAAATGATTTTTGACCATGCAATTATAAAATTATAAAATAAAAACAAAAGATTAAAAAAAAAATTTTATAAACACAAAAGTATAGTGACCATTCATAGTTGATAAACACAAAAATAGTATAACAATTATTTTCATTTTATCACTTTTCTCATTTCTCTGACTGGGTGAGGTTGATGGAGTGAGAAAGTTGAATGATGAAGGTGCCGTGAAAGCGGTGTGGCCATGGCAGAGAATGTGAGAGCAGAGAATGCGACTCAGGTGGCAAAATACATGGAAGCCATTAGATAAGACCTTTTGGAGTTCTTAGATGGTACTATTAAAATATGGTTTACAATTTATTTTTATTTTTTACAGTTAAGTTCTATGTCTTCTTTAGTTCTTCTTAATTTAAGTTTAACACAAGCACATTCTTGTTTTTTAGTTTTCCAATAATTGAGTTTTTTTATCACTATCCATTTAAATTTTATAGTAGAAGTTGTTTTATTGAGTGCATTGTACTATTCTGCAAGTTGAGAAACTGTGTGCGTTCAAGAAAGAATGATGGACCTGATTTGAGAAACTGGTTTGAGGAACACGGATATAAGAGTAATTTTATAATATTTAGAGTATCTAATTTTTGGCTGAATACCATTCTCCCAAATTGGGAGGGAAGCAAAATGATCGTATACGGTGGAATAGGATGGAATGGATTCCATTGGTTTTCATCCCCTTCCATCCACTTTTATTTAATCCAAACAATGAAACACTATGCCATTTCCTTCTATTTTCCATCAATCCAAACATAGCCTAAGGCAACCCGAGTGAGAGTCCAAACTCCAAAAAAAAATTAACAGGTTTCCAGGCTCTGTGGCCTATATGGAATGTGTTTTTTTTTTTTTGTTGAAGATTTTATTTATTCTTAACTTGCTTTAATTTATTTTAGGAAAGTGACAATTATCACCCTTCATTAATTTCATATTTTCGAAATACATTGGTTTCATTTTCAACTTATCATTCTTGCAATTAATTTTAAATCTCAAGTCAAATTTTAAAGAATAATAATTGAATAAATATATGGTATTGTAGTAGAAAAAAAGTATCAGAATATAATGAAACATGGTTACTATCCAAAGTATTACTAAATAATTTTTTAAAAATTATATAGAGATTTTTTATTCAAATATCATGCATCTATTTATTCCAAATAAAATTATGTTATTTCTTGGCAGAAAAATTTTGTTATAAAATATTTAATTCGCCTACTATCATACGTGATAAAAGTTGTAACACCCCCTTGGGCATTACTATGTGAACACGTACGAAAATAAAATTAAAAGAAATATGATGGTTGCTTTCAGAAATTGATTTATTTTAAGTCAAAAAATATGGGTGTAAAATTTTTTTCTTCTCATGGAAAACTCTAGGAAACCAAGATACACACATTAAAACAGTAGAATTTTATTCATAACAAGATTGCCACGACCTACAATTTTTCTCAAAAGTTTCAATTTTCAAAAAGAGAAAAATAAACCAAAGACTATAGTATAACACCGCATTCACCGACCTTTTCAAACATACAACCCAAAGAAAATCCTAAGCCGGTCGCTCTACAAGACACTCACTGATAAGACCTTGTGATCATTCCTATGATCACACCTCTCCTGCAATCCGGACTTAAGTCTCCAAGTGACTTAAGAAACTCTTATGCAACATCTGCATTCGTGTACCAAGGTACAACAACAAAGCCAGAAGAATATGTATTTGCAAGGGTGAGTTCCAATATATGGATTTTAAAACGATAACCATATGCACGACCCACAAATAACATTTAACATGTATATTCAACAATAAACAATTTATTTATCAAAGGGTTTCATACCCAACAATCTTCGTTGTTTTAAAAACCATGACACTTCAATATTCATCAACTAACTTTTGTACCTAATCTCCGGAGCTTCAAACACCAAATAAATGAGCTGATCACGCTCTCGTTGCCAGATAAGGCAGAAATTAAATTAACCATAACACTGTCCAAAATGAGGCACAGTGAATACCATGCATAGTATATGGTTTTTGTGGTCATATGTCCATCAAGGCACAGTGATGCAAACTTTATGAATACTTGCCATCAAGAATTCAAGTCCTATGCAGAGGCACATCTGCCCAAAAATGCATGTAAAACATTTTGTTCACGTCATTTTCTTTGTGTTCATTCTTTCCTTGTCGAGGCTCAAAGGCTCACGACCAAACCAAGGTTTAAACATTTAAGTTTAACAATTATTCCAATAAAAAGGACTCCAAGTCCAAACCAATCAAACAGACTCCAAGTAAAAAATGTACAAATCACGAAATCTAGACCGATGCACCAGATTTAGATTCGTAGATTTTGACGCACAAAAATCAATACTGGTTTTTATAGGACATTAGTCCATAACTTCCCATTGAGGACACACGGTCCATACCAAAGAACACTAGACTCAATGTCTCGGCAACTACGTTCGGCTTTCAATTTTAAAAGCATTTTTGCTCTGTGAAACACAAATCCAGCAACAAAATTTCCTCAACTTATCCAAGTTATCGGAAATAACCCGTTGTATAAAAATACTTTACAGAAAATCGTTTTACGTCAGAAATTCGTTTTATAAAATCATCAAAATCACTTAAAATTCATTTTCTTTCAAAAATCAATATTTTGAACCTGAAAATATTGCTGAGACAAAGTCTCTGTTTTAACTAATATTACAATTTTAATAATACTTCCGTAAATATTGTCGGAATTGTCCGACGTTTGACGTTTTAAAAATGTTTTTAAATCATAATTTGACTTTTCTAGTAAAATAATTTTTCCAACACAATAATAAAATTATTTTTGAAACTTATTTTCTTAAAATCACATTTTATAATATTTAGAAAATTCTTACGTAGAAATTAGCTCTACTAAAATATTTTCACGGTTTCATCCTCACTGTGACTCATAAAACACTCTTACCCCATTAAATCATTAAAATAATATTATTTTTCACTATTATCCATTTTTCACCAATCAAATAATTAAGTAATAATAAATTACTATTTTCCACTAACTAAAACTCATTATTTCATAAAAAAAAAAAGCTTATTAACGCTTTTACCTCATAATTAATTGAGCATTGACCACTATCAGGCTTTCCAATCCACAATCAACATCAAAAATCATTTCATGTCAAAAATATAGCAAATAGCAATTAATGGCATGCAACAACAGATAATCACAATTAAATGCAAATAAGTAAATAATTAAAAGCAGATAATTTAAAAGCAAATAATGCTAACTACGTAAAATAATAAATACACCCAAAAAAATACAGCCCACAAACAAATTACATACAGCTACCAGAAAAATCCCTCAGGTACTCCCCTTACCTCTTGAAGATTTTTTTCTTGCCAACCAAAGTTCCATCAAGCGTCCGGTTTCCACTAAACACGTACACGATTCACACAACAATTTATCCTTCAACAAACCACAATAACAAATTAACAAACAAACATGGCTGTTGGTTTGAGTCGTGGTCAAAAGCTCTGCTAGGGTTTTTCTCCATGTGATTCCCTAGGGTTTTCTTGAATGGTCTTCATGGTTGTTGCACCCAAGCCGATCTGCCCTTGGGGCTTTCTCTCAACACCTCCCTCTTCTCCTTCTCGGCATAATGCTTCTTCTCATCCTCAGAAGTTTGCTCAAGCCTTAAGCAACTCTCTTGATGTCTCTCTTTCACAACTTCCAGAGCCTTGTATCAAAGGAGATACCGTGACTATCAAGATATCGGAGGAGGAATATCCCAATGGTATAGACGCTTGTAAGTTAAACCTCCATGGCAGACTTCTCTTATCCAAAGGAGACAAGCCTATGGAAAATTCCTGGCCAATGGCGTATGACCTCTCTAGGCAAAGGTTATTTTGAATTTGGATTTTCTACACATGAAGATCTGCGAAATGTATGGTCTGTAGGTACATGGAATCTAAAACCTAGGTTACTAAGGCTTTCTCAATGGACGACTGACTTTAACCCCAGGAAACAAAAACAAACACACTCTCAATGTTGGATAAAACTCTATGACCTACCACATGAGTACTGGAGATCAAGAATCTTATTTGAAATCGCTTCAGGAATTGGTACTCCTATCTCAATTGATGATATGACTCGTAGAAGGATGTATGGCCACTATGCTAGAATCATGGTTGATCTTGATCTCTCTCGAGAATTGACATATGAAATTATGGTAGAGAGGGACAAATTTGCTTTTGTTGTGAATGTGGAGTATGAAAAACCACCTCTCTACTGTAATCTTTGTCAAAACATTGGGCATTCCTTAGACACCTGTGGCAAGACAGGTGACCAACAAATCTCCAAGAACACCTCTCATCCATCCTTAAAGAAAGGTGCTTCGATTGTTGTTAAAGTTTATATGCCAAAGAAGGTTGCTCAATCTCAGGTAAATAACAATAATGTGGTTGTCAATGAAACTGTTGATATCCATGTTAACCCTGCAGATCTTGTAGATGTCAATGTTGAAAAAAATAATATTGTGGATATCTTAGACAAAGGCAAGGCAGTTATTGTTGCAGATGAGGCAATTAATGATAGTCACACTTTGAGGAAGGACATGTCTAGGTTTTTATCCGCTGATGTTCCTTATGTAGTGGAGGTGATTTCTGAATCAGACAGGTTGATTAATACTGACCAAAACAAGCATTTAAATGCACAAGAAACTTTGTTGAAGGAGCCTATTTGGAAGTTGGAAATTGTTCTACTAATACAAATAAGGATAGTGTTTTAAATACCGAGGAAGCATTGTATAATGTTTTCTCCAATCTCAATTTCCCATCCAATCCGATTATTCAAGACTCTATGGCCTCACCTATTACATCTCATCCTACAAAGGACATTGTTGAGCATTCTTGGGTTTCAGAATCAGATTTCGGATCAGGTACAATTTCTATGCATAATACTATACAAGGTGCCATTAATAACAATCCTGTTGTGGTGAAAGATATGAATATTGTTGCTGGCAAATTGTGGAGCACTAGTGTAGAAGAGGAAAAGGAAGAAGGTGATATAGAGTCCCCTTCTTTTGATAATCAAACGGAAAATAAATATCTGATGGATCAATCTGCAAATAATGAGGAGACTTATACTGTGGTTCTCTCTAAATCTCAAAAGAAAAAGATGAGAAAGAAGCAACTTCAGATTCAGAAAGCTCAGGCTAGAAATACCCGATCAAGAGGTGGTCCTCAAAACTTTACATAATGATTATTCTTTATTGGAATGTTAGAGAAATTGCTAATCTTGAAACAAGATTAGTGCTGAAAAAGCTTTGCTCTATGTATAAGCCTGATATGGTTTTCATTGCTGAACCTTGGATTTCTCAAAATCAGCTTCCTGCTAGCTATTTGAAAGAGTTAAATATGAATTTTTTTATTGCAAATGATGTTAGACTCAATGACTTAGAGATTTTGATATATGACAAATACAACTTAATGTGTATGCAAGTGTTTTAGTGTCAAATTGCAAAGACGGGTATCAAGCAGTCATCAACAAGTTCAGTGAGCAATTAAAGGAGAATATTCAACGAAGAACTTGAAGAAATCAAAAGAGCTACATGGAGGAATCAAAAAGCAAAAACGAAGAAAAAGGAATCATCAAGACAAGAGCTTAAATGAGAAATTAGATTTAAGTCTTAGATGATTTGTGAGAGATGAAATCTTTATTCACAAATAGCTCATTTGAAAAGATGCGTGAAAGAAAATCAATTTTCATAACCTGCATTAAAAGGAATAAGTTTTCCTTAATGAAAATGATTTTTGGAAATAAGATTTTATGAATCAAAGCGCTCGTCCAACACTGAAGTAATAGAAGCGCTCGTCCAACATCAAGTAATAGAAGCGCTCGTCCAACACAAGTGATGTAGTGCTCATCCATAGAAGTGACATAAGCGCTCGTCCAATAAAGTGATACAAGCGCTTGTCCACTGATGTAACAGAAGCGCTCGTCCAATAAAGTGATACAAGCGCTCGTCCACTAAAGTGATAGAAGTGCTCGTCCACTAAAGTGACAGAAGTGCTCGTCCACTAAAGTGACAAGCGCTTGTCCACTCAAGCCTTTAGACTTGCTAAATCCTAAAGGAGTATCCGTCCAATGACGTGGCATATGGAGCTCGTCTACTAGCTAGTCCGATGTAAAATCTTAAATTCAAAATGGCTAGATGGACTCGGTTATTTTCAAGATGGACACGAATGATAAGAACCGATGTAGAATCTTATTTCAAGAACCAGAATCAAGAAAACAGATTCAATTATCAAATCCAAATCTGTTTTGATTGATCCCAACGACTATAACTTGTTTTCTATATAAAGAGGGATCAAAGGAACACTTTTACAATACAGGATATCAACGAATAACATATCGAATACAATACACATATCATTCATCATCTTTCTTGAGCTTATAGTGAAAAGAGTGTTTCGTTCTCATAAGTGCTTCAATTCGTTTATCTGACTATTGAGAGTTAGGAATCAATTTTTCATTTTATTTGATTGTAAAGAGAAAGGGGAGTCTCTCCAGAGTGATTAGGGTGAGGTATCCTTAAGGAAGAACATTGAGGCTCTTCACAAGAGTGTGGTATCTCGATGTAAAGGAGTGCTCTGTGATGTAAAGGGTTTTCAAGCTACCTGGCTAAAGCTTGTGTGTTAGTGTGTGAAAACCCACAGGTGGAGTGGGGACAGGATGTAGATCACAGTGGTGGTGACTGAACCAGGATAAATCTAGTTGTGTGGTATCTTTAAACTCAAACTCCTTTAAATTCTGTTTATGATCAAGAACCTGTGATTTTGATGTTTAAAGTTCAATATAATTTTTGTTCTTGATCTGTATAAACTGTATTCAAACCCGAGTCCGGTTGTAATCAAGTCTCGTGCTATCTCGCGTTCAAAACTGAGTTGATCAAAACCATTCTTGATTGCTGAAACTGAAACCTGCAAGTTTGTTCTTGATTGTTAATGCTTATATCTGAAACTTACATAACTCGTTCTTAATCTTTAAAGGTTTAATTAGATTTTGCATTTTTTTTAATACTGAGTTATTGAACCTGAACCTATTCTGAATTAATCTTTCTTATATTCATCATCTTCCAATACAAGATTTTATATAAACACTTCATTATTTTGTAAAAGATCCTAAGGCCACAAATCCGCAACTATGATTTGAAAAGTTTTGTGAAAACTTTGTAAGAGGGAAATATTTTAAGAAAACTCAACCCCCCCCCCACCTCCTCTTGAGTCGTTGAAGCCAAAACAACAAATGATACAGCTAATAATTTGCCTAATTTATGGTACCTCTGCTCCAATTATGTTTGAGCATAGAGGAAGAGGTCTTCCTTCCAAATTATCTTGTGAGGATTTCAGGTCTTGGACGGATTCTTCTGATCTTATTCATATTGATATAAGAGGTTCATCTTTTACTTGGTCCAATGGAAGAGTTGGGAGCAATTACACTGAGAGAAGGTTGGATAGATCCTTCTGTAACAATGCCTTGATTGATATGTGGAGTAGTGTTTCCTGCTGCACTTTACCTAGAGCCAGGTCAGATCACTTTCCTCTTCTACTAGCTATGAACAAAGATGTTAGGCAGCATGGCTCAATGTTTAAATTTCATAAAATGTGGTCTAGCCACCCTGACTGTAAGAAGTTAATTGCTGACTCTTGGAATGATCCTATAGCTGGCTGTCCTATGTTTGTATTAACTCAAAAATTGAAGAATCTGAAACTGAAGGATTGGAACAAGTCTACTTTTGGTGATGTTCATGATAATGTCAAAACTGCTATGTCTAATTTGGATCAAATTCAGCTTCAGATAAGTAGTGATGGTAGTTTTGAAGAGCATTTGGAAAAGGAGAAGGAAGCTCAGATATTGCTTCAGACTGCTCTTGGATATGAAGAAAAAATTTGGAAGGAAAAGGCTAAAATTAAATGGCATCTTGAGGGGGATAGGAACACAACTTTTTTCCATCAAATGGCGAAAATCAAAGGTGTTACTAGAAAGTCATGTTCTAGACTTCTATCAAACTATTTTTGCTAGTGGTAACAGTTGTCAAACCAATAACCTTATTGATAGAGTTATCCCTTCTATTGTTTCTGAGCAAGACAATGATTTATTAACAGTTTTCCCTTCCATGGAGGAAATCAAAAATACCGTGTTTACAGTGAATGCTAGTGGAGCTCCTGGGCCAGATGGATTTGGGGGTCACTTTTATCAAACTTATTGGGACGTGATTCATCAGGATGTGTATCATGTTGTTCTCCAATTTTTTAAGCATGGTTGGATCCTTCCTAATTTCAATTATAGTATCATTACTCTTATTCCAAAAGTCTCTCATGCTATCAAAATTGAGCAATACAGGCCAATTGCTTTGGTTAATTTTAAGTTCAAGATTATTACTAAAATCTTAGCAGACGGGTTGGCAATTATAGCTCCAAAAATTATATCTGATAACCAAAGAGGTTTCATCAAGGGAAGACATATTTTTTACTGCATTGGAGTTGCTTCTGAGTGCATAAATCAGCTGGACAAAGGGTCTTTTGGAGGTCTGTTAGCTATGAAAATTGATATCAAGAAAGCTTTTGATACTCTTGAGTGGCGCTTTATTTTAAAAGTCCTCAAATCATTTGGTTTTAATAGGAGGTTTTGCTCTTGGATTGAAAATATCCGGCTGTCAGCCAAGTTGTCAATTTCTGTTAATGGTAATGCAACTGGTTTCTTCAACTGTTTGAAGGGTGTTCGACAAGGAGATCCATTATGTCCTCTCTTATTCAGCCTTGCTGAAGAAGTTCTTAGTAGAGGTATCCATATGCTGGTGGAGGATGGGAAAATGCAATTGATAACTGGTCCTAGAAACTGCAGAATACCTAGTCACATCCTCGATGCAGATGACATTTTAGTCTTTTGCAGAGCCTCTAAAACTACTTAAATGAATCTTCTGTCTTTATTTAAAGACTATGAGCAGATTTCTGGGCAGGTGATTAGTATTGACAAGTCCAAGTTCTACACTGATAACATTTCAGGTGCTAGGAAAGCTGCTCTTTCAAATATCCTTGGTTTCCATCATGGCTCTCTCCCCTTTAATTATTTAGGTGTCCCTCTTTTCAAAGGGAAACCTAGAAGGATACATCTCCTTCCCATTGTTGACAGAATTAAGACTAATCTTGCTTCATGGAAGGGTTCTTTGCTCTCTATCATGGGGAGAGTGCAATTGGTTAGCTCCATTGCTCTTGGTATGCTTGTTTATAGTTTTCATTTATATTCTTCGCCTGTTAACTTACTAAATTCTGTTGATAAGTTGTTGAGGAACTTTGTGTGGAGTGGTGACATCAACACTAGGAAAATTGTAACTGTTTCTTGGAATAAGGTTTGCAAACCTCTTCCTGAGGGTGGTCTTGGCGTCAGATCAATTAAATCTATTAATAAAGCTAGTCTTCTTAAGCTTGGTTGGGAATTTTCCTCTTCAAACAGTCAATGGACTGCTTTTCTCAAAGCAAGAGTCATTAGGAATGGCAAACCAGTTAATCATCACATATCTTCCTCCATTTGGCCTAGTATTAAAAGCTGTTTACCAGATATCTTGGAGAATGTCTCTTGGAATCTTGGTAATGGTTTGAGCATCAACTTTTGGAAGGACAAATGGCTATCAAAAATTGTTTTAGAACTTCTGAATGCTCAGCCTGATCTGCAGTCTGATTTATCTATTCTCTCAGCCAAGGTGGCTGACTTTATCATTGATGGTAATTGGTATATTTCTAATGCTTTACTAACTCACTGCCCTGCAATCAAAGATGAAATTGATAAGATCAATATCCCTATTTATCCTTGTATGGATCAAATTGTTTGTTCTAAAATTGTCTCTGGATCTCTCAGCTTCAAGGAAGCTTATTTCTTCTTTTCTCCTTCCTCGGTCCAACAGTGCCTTGGACTAAGATTATTTGGAATAGCAGTGTTCCACCTTCCATGTCTTTCATCTTGTGGAGAATTATGAATAATGAGATGCCCACGGAGGACAATTTGCAAAGTAGAGGTTGCACAATGGTCTCTATGTGCAATATTTGTGGTAATGCCTATGAAGATACTCAACAACTTTTCCTGGACTGTAATTTTGCTATGACAATTTGGCATTGGTTCATGAATCATCTTAACCACTTCATTGATTGTTCTAATTTTACTTATGTGCTTGTTGTCTGCTCCCGTGGTTGGTCTAGTCAAGCTTATGATATGCTTATTGCTGGTATTCTTAACATTTTGTATATTATCTGGCACTACAGGGATCAACTAAGGTTCAATAACAAGTTGGTTCCCATCAACTCAGCAATTGCTTTGATATCCTCCAATGTTTCCTTAGCTGGTATGCTTAGTAAAGGTACTATGTCTAATTCCATTATGGACTTCTCCTTTGTCAAGGCATTTTATGTCCAATGTCATCCTCCTACTGCAAGAATAATTAGAGAAGTCGGATGGCAGCCTCCTATTACTAACATAGTGAAGTGCAACACTGATGGTAGTGCTCTTGGATGTCCTGGCTTAGCTGCTTGCGGTGGTTTATTTAGAGACAGTTTCTCAGACTTCATTGGTTGTTTTTGAATTAACCTCGTCTCTCAAAGAATGGTTGGCATAATCTTTGGTTAGAATGTGATTCTCAATTTGTAGTGGCTGCCTTTGCTAACAACAATGTTGTGCCTTGGATTTTCAGAAATAGATGGATTAACTGTGTCTTGCTTTCCAAAAAAATGCATTTTGTTGTCTCTCATATTTATAGAGAAGAAAACCATTGTGCTGATAAGTTAGCTAATTTTGGTTTGAATATCTCAAGATTAGTTTGGTGGGATTCAATTCCTAATTTTATTACGGAAGACTTTTTTAGAAATAAATGTGGGATACCAAATTTTAGGTTTCATTAGCTCTTCTTGGGTTTGGTTGATGTCCCCCCAAGTTTCTTTGTAATCTTTTCCTTCTTTATTAATAAATTGGGCATTCTTTTTCCTTTTGGTGTTTTTTTCCCTTAGGAGGGTTTTGCACCATAAGGTTTTAATGAGGCACCTTTTGTTTTAAAAAAAAATTAACAAACAAACAATTAAAAACACTTATTTCCCAGTAGGTAAGGTTCGGCCATGAGGTGATTAATTGGCTAAAAATTTCTAAAATTCCTAAACTCTTTGATTAGTGATCCTTGATCACTTAGAACCCTGAATCAATGATTAACTTACAAAGATTGAAATCAAATATTCCAACCTTTCAAGAACCCTAATTCGGCCATGACACCAAATATAGGCTAGAGATCTCAAATTTTCACACACTCTTAGATCCACGACCTTAGAGTAGTGTAGAGTTAAGATAAATTATCATAAGTTGAAAAATGAAACAAAATCTTTCAACTCTTCAAGAACATGATTTCGTCCATTAAGAAAATAATGGCTTAGAGGTTTTATTTTGATTCAACAATCATGGATTCAATACATATATGAACTATAAGATTAAATCAAGCAAGACTAGTTTTAAAAAAAATGAACAAAGTCCTTCCCCCACAAAAACTAGGGTTCGGTCTTGTCAAGATCATAGGGCAAGAAATTTTAGTTTGATGCATACTCTTGGATCTTGAATATAGAGAGGATACTAAGATCATAGAAATTGGTTTCATGATCATAGGATTTTTCTGTGATTTTCTATGAATTTTCAAAGTTCTAGATCTAAGAATTGAAAATAATGATCATGGCTTCAAAACACAAAAATAATTGAAAAACATGATGATGATTGAGTGAGAGAAGTATGGTATACCTCTTAGAAGTTGAAAATGAGCAAGAAATCAAGTGGTTGCTTCACAAAAATAGCTATGGAACTTAAGGTTTTTGGAGAGAAAATGGAAGAAATCTTGATTAAGATGATGAAGTATGGTTTAAATAGCAAGATAATGGGCTCACCAAGGGGGTTGGGCCGTCGAAATCAAGGGGTACAAGGGTCCGAGGCATAAATTTTTAGGGACAAAATTGTAATCTTACACAATGGAAATTTTGTAGATTAATTAGAACTTAAGGACAAAATAGTAATTTTGCCAAATGTAATCATGAAAAAATTGTGGTGGGAATTTGTTGAAGATGTGGCTAATTCTCCACCACAAAAACAACATGAAGATGCCTTAAACATGGTTATAAATTATCTATGATAGGTTAAGTTAGGGGTATTTTGGTCTTTTGACAATAAACTCATCATTACATTCATTAATTTCTAGGTGAGTCATCCCTATGACTCAGCATCCGATGTCGGGTTTTGTCTTTGCACGTTCGTTCTCGACTCCATCGATTACCCGATTTAGGGTTTTATGCTCGAATCACGTATAATAACCTATTTATTTTGAAAATTTTCAAAATAACCTATATCGTTGGAAATGAGATATAAAATCTATTCATTTCATTCTTAGGTCAAAATTAGGTTTTCTGATCAGTAAAATCTTACTGTCAATGAAAACGTAGACCGGGTTCCGTCTGAATTTTCAACCAAAAACTTCACCGTATACTTATAAAAAATAGTATATATGAATATGACTTTGGTTTTCCCAAAATCATTTTATAAGTTTCAGATAAAAATATAAACGTTTATTTATAATTATACCGATTTTAGAAAGCAGAAAAATCGGGGTGTTACAAAAGTCATATTCTTTGTAACACCCCTTTTTCGTTTAAGCGCTTGTGTATATGCTTTGTTTTGCCTAGGGATGTTTAGAAAGGGCTAAATGGGACTTTTCAAGTGAGAAATCCCTCCTTGATGCATGAGCACACCCGTGCTCATGTATTAGCACACCCGTGATTGATGCACGTGTCTTGTGGCTGTCTGAGCCACAAGCACGACCGTGCTTAATAGGAAGCACGGTCGTGCTCAAAGGAAACCGCATCTCGTTGACGCTGATGCAAGAACGACCGTTCTTAGTAGGGTGCATGGTCATGCTCGTGTCACAGAGTCTATAAATCGGAACAGTACGCGACGATTTTTGTGTCAAACCCTATTTTAGCACATTGGCCAATCCTAGTGTGGCAGAAACCTCTCCTCTCTTCCTTCCCTTGAACCCCTTGATGTTCTTGGCGTTCTCGCTCTAGTTTTCAGAGAGTAGTCACGCGTTAGTGTCAGTAGAGGTAAGCCGATTATCCCTCTCTATTAATCTATTTTCCTAATTGTTGGATTTGGATTAATTGGTTGTTCTTGTGTTTGGCCAAGGCTTGGGAAACTCATCGATCCACTTGAAGGAACGCGACCAGATTACTATCGGGATCTAATCTTCAAACCAGGTATGGGGATAAGGAATAGTATGAGTATGTACGCTTGGGGGGTAGCGTAAGACGAAGGGTTACCCTTGACCCTATTGTATGATAACATGTTTAAATGCCTATTTGCTATGTATGACTATCACATGTTTGATAATGTGTTTATTTTGGTTATTTGGTATGTCTGCTATGTATGCGAATTGCCATTATTTTTTAGTTATATATAAACCCTTCCCTTAGCGGTCGGTTTATTGGTCCTTGAATTGTTACCTGTTGGTGCAGACCTCTGAGCATCGCAATCCTTGGCCATATGTCCTACTTGCCCACACTTGAAGCATTTCACTCCCTTCAATAGACAGTTGTGTAAGACTCAATGACTTAGAGATTTTGATATATGACAAATACAACTTAATGTGTGTGCAAGTGTTTTAGTGTCAAATTACAAAGACAAGTATCAAGCAGTGATCAACAAGTTCATTAAGCAAATTCAAGGAAAATATTCAAGGAAGAACTTGAAGAAATCAAAAGAGCTACATGGAGGAATCAAAGAGCAAAGACAAAGATCAAGGAATCATCAAGACAAAAACTTAAAGGAGTATTCGTCCAATGACATGGCATATAGAGCTCGTCTACTATCAACTACTAGCCCTGAGGATTGAAGACGACGCCAATGTAGAATCTTATTTCAAGAACCTGAATCAAGAAAACAGATTTTGTTATCAGACTCAAATCTATTTTGATTGATCCTAACGACTATAACTTTTTTCTATATATAAAGGGATCAAAGGAACACTTTTAAAAATATATCACAACAACAAGAAACATATCAGAATTACACAAAATCAATTTGAGAAATCAATTGTGAAAATCACTCATCATCTTTCTTAAGCTTATTGTGAAAAAGAGTGTTTCATTCTCATAAGTGCTTCATTTTGTTTATCTGACTATTGAGAGTTAGGAATCAATTTTTGGTTCTGTTTGATTGTAAAGAGAGAGGGAGTCTCTCTATGTGATTAGGGTGAGGTATCCCTAAGTAAGAACATTGAGGCTCTTCACAAGAGTGTGGTATCTCGAGGTGAAGGAGTGTTCTGTGGTGTAAAGGTTTTTCAAGCTACCTGGATAAAGCTTGTTGTGTTAGTGTGTGAAAACCCACAGGTGGAGTGGGGACGGGATGTAGGTCACAGTGGTGGTGACTGAACCAGGATAAATCTGGCTGTGTGGTTCTCTAAACTCAATCCCTTAAATTTTCGTCTTGCGCATATAACTGTGATCTTGATGTTCTAAGTATTCAATTGATATCAGTTCTTGATATGCATAATTAGTATTGAATCTTGAGTAAACTGTAATAATAACTGTGTATTCAATTCTATTCTCAAGGATCAATATTTGAATTGAGTCTTGCATCATATGTGATCAAATTCAAATAGTTTAATTTCTGTTTCTTAATCACTGAAACTGAAACCTGCAAGTTTGTTCTTGATTGTTAATGCTTGTATCTGAAACTTGCATAACTTGTTCTTAATCTTTAAAGGCTTAATCAGTTTCTGTATTTTGTTATTATTGAGTTTTGAACCCAACCTATTCTATGATCTATCTTTCTGAATTAATCTTTCTGAATCAATCTTTCTTATCCTCATCACCTTCTATTCAAGATTTTATATAAACCCTTCATTGATTTTGTAAAATATCCTGAGGCCACAAATCTGAAAACTAAAGTTTTGTGAAATTTTTTTAAGAGGGAAATATTTTAAGAAAACTCAATTCAACCCCCCCTGAGTCGTTGAAGCCAAAACAACAATTGGCATCAGAGCTAAACTCTTAAGTTTGGCTTAACAGCTATAAGAGTATGGCTTCCAATGACTGTTTGAATGAAGGGGCTTCCCTTGCACGCCCTCCTGCCTTCAATGGATCTGAGTATATCTATTGAAAGGAAAGAATGGTAATCTTTCTTGAGGCAGCAGGTGTTGACATATGGGATGCAGTAGAAAATGGACCATTTGTCCCCTCTACTATAGATGCTAATGGTGCTCCAAGAAATAAGCCTAAAACTGAATGGATTGAGGATGATAAGAAAAGAGTTCAATATAATTCACGTGCTAAGAATATTATAACATCTGCTTTAAGCCGTGATGAGTTTTTCAGGGTTTCAAATTACAAATCAGCAAAGGAGATGTGGGATACATTGAAAGTAACACATGAAGGAACCACAGATGTCAAAAGAGCAAGAATGAACACCCTCACACATGAGTATGAGCTGTTCAGAATGAAGCAAGGAGAACCTATGTCTGAAATGCAAAAGAGATTCACTCACATTGTCAACCAACTTGCTGGTCTTGGAAAAGCTATATCAAATGAGGATCAAATTAACAAAGTAATGAGATGCTTGAGCAGGGAATGGCAGCCTAAAGTCACTGCAATCTCAGAATCTAGAGACCTCTCATCAATGACCATTGCCACATTGCTTGGAAAACTGCTAGAGCGTGAATTGGAGTTGAGCAGACTAAATGAGAATGAAGAAACTGACAAAAAGAAAAAGGGATTGGCTCTGAAATCACAAGTCAGAGAAGTAGAAGACAGTGATGATAATGACTCAGCACAAGAGGCAGAATCTGAAGAAGAGATGGGAATGCTAGTTAGAAAATTCAAGAAGTTCCTAAAGAATAAAGGCAACTTCAAAAGAAAGCCATCCACTTTTCAAAGGAGAAATTTCAGCAAAGGTGACAACTCTTCCAACAACATCACATGCTATGAATGTGGAAAGATTGGCCACATGAAGCTTGACTGTCCAAAACTGCAAAAGAAGGACAAAACAGAAAAGTTTGACTCAAAGGACAAGAAGTGGAGAAAGCCAAGAAAGGCCTACATTGCTTTGGATGATAATGATCTAGAATCCACTAAAGAATCTGAATCTGAGGAGGCAAACTTGTGCTTGTTGGCCAGCAATAACAGTGATTCAGAGAGTGAGGTAAATTCCAATTCACAACCTACTTTTGATGAATTGCAAGATGCATTTGATGAGTTACATTCTTAATATCTTAAGATTGCTAAACATCTTGTCTCATCTAGAAAAATAATTGCTAAATAACGTGATGATTATGCATGCTTGAAAATAAAAGAAAGAGAACTAGAAGCTAGGAATAAGGTCTTGATTGCATCTAGCTCTAATGTTGTAAATGTTGTACATTGACTAAAGAAGTTGAAAAACTGAAAAATGACTTAGCCAAGTTCACAAATGGTAGAGATAACTTGAATGCTTTATTAGGACAGCAAAAGTGTGTTTATGATAAGGCTGGAATAGGCTATGAACCTAAGATACATGAGAAATCTTTCAAGAAATTTTTTGCTGCACCTAAGACATCAAACACACCATTTGTTAAATGCAATTTTTG
Source organism: Sophora flavescens (assembly GCA_030762895.1). Taxonomy (NCBI): domain Eukaryota; kingdom Viridiplantae; phylum Streptophyta; class Magnoliopsida; order Fabales; family Fabaceae; genus Sophora; species Sophora flavescens. Next base: position 279,032,672 of record CM061062.1, on the reverse strand, counting down.
TGCTAGAAAAGGTCACACAACTTCTACATGTCAATACAGAAAATCAGCATACAATAAATCTAAGTATATATGGGTTCCTAAAGGAACTATTGCTGCAACTAACTCAAAAGGACCAAACAGATTTGGGTACCTAAAACACAAACATGGTTCTGTTTTGTAGGTGTGTTGGAAAGCCAAGAATGTGAAATGGTATCTTGACAGTGGCTGTTCCAAGCACATGACTGGAGACAAAACCAAGTTCATTTCCTTTACCCCCTAAGTCAAGTGGTAGTGTTACCTATGGAGACAACAATAAAGGGAGAATACTTGGCATTGGCAACATTGGAAGTGACTCAACAACAATCATTGAGGATGTACTATATGTTGAGGGACTGAAACACAACCTATTAAGTATCAGTCAACTATGTGACAAAGGCTTCAAGGTAAAATTCAATTCCAATAGTTGCTTAATAGAAAATCGGCATGATGAAAATTTGAAATTAATTGGACAAAGGACAGATAACATCTCTATGATTGATTTAGATAATATCTCTTCAAATACTGCATGCTGGCTTATTCCAAAAGAAGAAGAGAATTAGCTTTGGCATAGAAGAATTGCACACATTCATATGAACCATTTGAATAAACTGATTCGTAAAGATCTTGTAGTTGGTTTGCCTAAACTGAAATTTGTGAAAGATGGACTATGTGATGCATGTCAAAAAGGAAAGCAAGTTAAGGTCTCTTTTAAACCAAATAACATTGTTTCAACAACTAGACCCTTGCAACTTTTACACATGGATTTATTTGGTCCATATAGAACCAAAAGCTTTGGTGGCAACTTGTATGCATTGGTAATAATAGATGATTACTCTAGATATACATGGACATATTTTCTATCTCATAAGAGTGATTCATTTGTTGCATTTAAGAAAATGGCAAAAATTGTGCAAAATGAAAAGGATATGAAAATTGTTTCAATAAGAAGTGATCATGGGGGAGAATTTCAAAATGAAGTGTTTGAAAACTTTTGTGATGAGCATGGCATTCAACATAATTTTTCTGCTCCTAGAACTCCACAACAAAATGGAGTAGTGGAAAGAAAGAATAGATCATTAGAGGAGATAGCAAGAACTATGTTGAACGACTCTAGCTTGCCAAAACATTTTTGGGCAAATGCTGTCAATACAGCCTCCTATGTGCTAAATAGAGTCTTGATAAGACCAATCTTAAAGAAAACCCTTATGAGCTTTACAAAGGAAGAAAACCAAATATAGCACATTTTCATATTTTTGGTTGTAAATGCTTTGTTCTTAACAATGGAAAGAATAATCTTGGAAAATTTGATGCAAAGGCTGATAAAGGAATTTTCCTAGGTTACTCTCTATCTAGTAAAGCATTTAGAATATATAATAAGAGAACACACACTATTTAGGAATCTGTGCATGTGACATTTGATGAGTCTAACCCCAAAAGGTTGGGAAAGGATTATATTATTGATGATCTTGCAGATTCAATTGAGAAAAATCTCCTAGAAGAGAAACAGGACAATGAAGAAGATGAAAGCTTAAAGAATGAATTGCTGCAACAGGAACAAACATAATAACAACCTGACCTACCAAAGGAATGGAGGACTGCCAGAAATCATCCAATTGATAACATCATTGGTGAAATTACAAAGGGGGTAACTACTAGACAATCTCTTAGAAATGCTTGTAATCATATGGCATTTGTGTCTCAAGTAGAACCTAAGAACATAGATGATGCTATAATTGATGAACATTGGATGATGGCTATGCAAGATGAGTTAAACCAGTTTGAAAGAAACCAAGTTTGGAAACTAGTGCCTAAACCCAAGAACTGTCAAGTAATAGGTACAAAATGGGTTTTTAGGAATAAACTAGATGAAAATGGTATAATTGTAAGAAACAAGGCTAGATTGGTAGCCAAAGGGTATAACCAAGAAGAAGGCATAGATTATGATGAAACATATGCACCAGTAGCAAGATTAGAAGCTATAAGAATGCTACTTGCTTATGCTTGCATAATGGGATTTAAATTGTATCAAATGGATGTTAAGAGTGGTTTCCTAAATTGATTTATACAAGAGGAAGTGTATGTTGGTCAACCACCTGGTTTTGATAATAATGAATTGTCTAACCATTTTTATAAACTGTCTAAAGCACTATATGGCATAAAGCAAGCTCCTAGAGCTTGGTATGAAAGGTTAAGTAATTTTCTCATTGAAAAAGGATTTAAAAGAGGTAAAGTTGACACAACTTTGTCCACTAAGAAAAAGGCACACAACATTTTACTTGTACAAATATATGTGGATTATATAATTTTTGGTGCCACTAATGAGCATTTGTGCAACGTGTTTGCAAGTCTTATGCAGAGTGAGTTTGAAATGTCAATGATGGGTGAGCTGAACTTTTTCCTTGGACTGCAAATAAAGAAAACTAAAAATGGAATCTTTGTTAGCCAAACCAAGTACTGCAATGAGTTGATCAAGAAGTTTGGCATGGAAAATGCTAAGGAGATGGCTACTCCAATGAGTACCTCTTGTTATCTGGACAAGGATGAGCAAGGTAAACCTGTTGATGTTTCTAAATTCGGAGGTATGATAGGCTCACTACTTTATCTTACTGCTAGTAGGCCATATATCATGTTTAGTGTATGCATGTGTGCTAGGTATCAAGCAAATCCAAAAGAATCACACTTAACAGCAGTTAAAAGGATAATTAAGTATCTGTTTGGAACAAAAGACATGGGATTATGGTATCCCAAGGGAGCTACATGTACTTTAATTAGCTATTCAGACTCGGATTTTACTGGTTGTAAACTAGATAGAAAGAGTACTAGTGGAACTTGCCATTTACTAGGAAACTCAATAGTATCATGGTTCAGTAAGAAACAATCTAGTGTGGCTTTATCCACTGCAGAGGCCGAATATGTTGCAGCTGGTAGCTGTTGTGCACAGGTTTTATGGATGAAACAACAATTAGTTGATTATGGTGTGCAACTAAACCGAGTTCCTATTAGATGTGACAATACAAGTGCAATTAACCTAACTAAGAATCCCATAATGCACTCTAGAACTAAACACATAGAAATCAAACATTGTTTCATTAGAGATCATATTCAAAGTAGAGAAATTGAGATTGAATGTGTTGATACAACTAAACAACTTGCTAATATTTTTACCAAGTCCTTGAACAAGGAAAGCTTCTTTTTCATTAGAAGAGAATTGGGCATAATTGATCAATCCTATATCTAATCTCTAAAGAAACAAAATAAAATCAAAAAGGAAGAACTAGTTCTAGGAATTCATAGGAATTAGAACCTTTTTTTTGCAAGGTAAAATGCCTTAGTTTGTAATTTTGGCTGATGGTTTCTGTTCTTTTTGATTTGTCCCTGCACCTATCCCTCTATCATGAACAAATTTATATGCTATGTTTGAATGTTTAAATGCTTGCCTTCTCTATTGCTTTGAATGTTTCGTTTCTTTTTTTTAGTAGCCAAGATATACAGACTGTGAAAATACCACTACTTCCCAAAAGTAAACCCAAAATAGATCCTACTGATGGTCGCACCTAATGAAAGCCATTGGGAAGTCCTCCATAGAACTCCCCGACCGCTGGAGTATCCGGTGATGATACATCCGCCTCTGCCTCAACCTCTGGAGAAACATCGTAAACCTGGGGATAATACCCGGGTACCTCCTCCTCGTCCTCCATGGGGTCCTCATCCATCTCCTCATCCTCCTTCGGAACAATGACAATCGACGCTGGAGGTGATGGTGGCGCTGCAACGTGCAGTGGATGGTCAAATGGTGGCTGATGCACCAGATTTCCCTCATTCACCATATTCCTCAACAATAGCCACATAGGGGGAAGTGGTACTTCGATTGTCTCAAAGCTGTGAGTACGGGTCTGTGGTCCCGTTGCTAACGTACCCGTTGTGGTACATACTGGCCCGGTATACGTAGCGCTGTGGCCTCCCGGGTTAATCGCCCACACACTTCCATCATCATCCTAGTCAAAGTGCAGGGAACGTATCCCGGAGTACGATATCGGACTCCTGTGGTTCATCTTTACTCGAATATATATATATAGAAGCACAGTAGAAACCCAACATGAAAATAAATAAAGCAAGGGTGAGATACCAATATTGAGTTTCATTATGATAACTACATGCACGACACTTAAAACAAACATCATATATACATATTGCAAATATTTCCTACCAGTGGGATTCATACCCGATCATACAATCATGATTTTCCAAATATGCAAGGCACTTCAATATCCATTCCTATGAGTGTTGACCTTTATTCTCTGGAGATCCTAACTTCCCTCCTTCGAGCAATGATTAGGCTGCAATACCCTTAACATAATTGTCTCATGAGATCGGCCTCTAAATTTAGGTTCAGCTCCAATTTTTCAGGGATATCACGACGGGGTACCTAAAATAATATGGGAATAGTTCCCTGTTGAGTACATTCGTGCCGGGTAATAGAATTCCATGACCCAAGGTTGCAAGGCCCCAAGTATTCACTGGATTTTCAAAGCCCAAATGTCCCAAAGACCCAAAGATCCTAGAATTTATCTTTGGTCCGTAACGAACCAATTTACCCAATTCACCCTTTGTGAAATTGTAGCTCGATACCCAAGGAACCTCTACCCAAAATGGCGTGTTTTCCAGACTATGCATGTAAAACTCGTTGTTATCATAACTGTTCTTTGTCGTTTGTTTTTCCTCTGTCGAGGCTTAAAGCTCCCGATTACCCTTCCTCAGGTATTCCAATTCCTTTCCACCTCCAAAGTACAATTTCCTCTTAGGAACACTATACTGACGTCTCGGCAATCTAGGTCCTTATCCTTTCCTTTAATTTTCCCAAAGAGTTTTTGTTCGGTGAAACACAAATACCCAAACAAAAACTACAAAAATTTATCCAAGTTTGTAGGAAAATTTTCGCTGTTATTAAATTCTTTTCCAAAAATCCTTTTCTGATGAAATTCGTTTTAAAACGTAACAAAAATAATTTTTTCCTCAAATCCTTTATTTTTATTTTGTAAAAATCCATTAACCCTTTGAAAATCATTTCTGGCATATAAATTTATTGTTCTCACTTATAAAGATCGTTTCTCCTCATACTGCCGTTAGGCAAGCAAAAACCCTTATCTCTTGAAAAATTATTTATCATCCACCTTAAAAAAATTTTTAAAATACATTTTCTTAAAATTAAGATTTATTTCCATTTTTCCCATCACTATCGAAAAAATGCGAAAGTGAAATTTTTTCACCGTTACGTACTCGCTGTCACTCGTCAACTTATTCTTTCATTAAAACTCATTAAAATATTATTATTTTTACCTTAAAATTAAAATCCACAAAATTTCAAAAACATAATGTTTTCCTTAAACTTTCTTAACGTTTTATCCTTAATTTCCAATGAGCACTGACCGATGTCAGGCTTTTAGCCAATCACAAAATCAATAGAAATTTCATACAAGACAATTTATCACATGCCTTCACAACCAACAATAAATTCACACATCACAATTTATAGCATGCTTTCACAGATAAATCATGCATCACAGAATATTATGCAATAATTTTAAACAAACATCACAAACTACAATAATTAATTACAGACACACCAAACAATTTATACACATAGTTATTGAAGCTCCTCAGGTAAACTCCTCTTACCTTAAAGTTTGGATTTTTCATCTGAAAATGATCTGGTAGTTCTCAGTTTCCTCCACACCACACAAAACACCAACTACTCAACTAATCCTTCACAAACAAGTAAAGAACAAGTTACAAAAATGAAATAAAATCTCCTAAATCCTAAAGGTCTAGGTTCGGCCTTCATTGGAAAAATGGGTTAGGGATCTCAAAATTTTACATACTCTTAGATCAAAGACCTTAGAGTAATATAGAGATAGGGAAAATTGTCATAATTTGAAAATGAAGAAAAAACATCTAACCCATTTTGTGGGTAGGATTCGGTCATGACTAGTAAAAATGACTAGGAATTTCTAAAATTCACATGCTCTTGGATTTGTGATCCTTAAGCATTAGAGATTACATAATCAATGATCATAACTTAGAATTGAAACAAAATCTCCTCCACCCTCAACCTTAGGGTTTCGGCCTCTTAGAGAAAATTGGGAAAGAAATTTTATTTTTACACATGCTCATGAATGAAGATACTAGGGATCATAATTAGTTCGTAGCAATTGGAATCATATGAAAAGGATTTTTCTATGATTTTCTAGGAATTTTCAAAGTTCTAGATCTAACAATATAAACTTGATGATCATGGCAAAATAAATGGAAAAAATGGAAATCTAAGACAAGAATGATCAAGAGTTAAGAGATTACCTCTTGAATGATGAAGAAAAGTAAGTGATTAATCCAAGTTCCAAGCCAAATCAATGAAGTTTTCTGTATGTTCTTAAGAGTGAACTTTAGAGAATATGAACCAAGAGTAGAAAAATTGTTAAGAGTGGGGTATTTATAGGGGTTGGGTCGTGGGTTTCAAGGGTAGTTAGGGTAAGAAGTAGTTCATTTTAGGGACAAATTAGTCATTTACAGTTAGTGCAACAATGTGATTACATTAGGACTTTAAGGACAATTTGGTAAACTAACCCTAAATAATCATTTCACATGGTTAGTCACACCATGACTCACCATGGTGAATCCCCCCTTGAGTCTTCACTTATGACTCATATCCTCATCCGTTAGCGGTTCCCGGAAAATCCCGTTTTTTGCTCCGTTGTTCCCCGGATTTAATATATCGCCCGAATAATATATATTATTTCACTTTTTAAGTGAAAATTTCCAAAACAACCAAAGTCCTTCGAAATTTCATAAGAACCCTAAGTATTTCGTTCACGAGTCAAAATTAGGTTTTCTGATCAGTAAACTTTTACTGTCAGTGAAAACACAGACTGGGTTTCGTCTGAATTTTCTACCAAAATTTTAACCGTAACTCTCTACAATAAAATATAATACAATTATGATTTTGGTTTATCCAAAATCATTTTCTAAGTCTTGGATAAAAATAATCAGATATTTGTTTATCGATACAAAGAACAGCAGAAATCGGGGCATTACATTAAAGGAATTAAAGGGGCGTTGACCCCAATTGTCCCCAATAATGACATGATAATACACCAATCAAATATTGAAGAGTTGGATAACTTAACTAAATATTAATTAAGATAATATAAGGATGAGAAGTTGGTTAAGCCGGTTCCCAATGGGTTACCGCACGTTGATGGGCTTTGGTGCTTTTTGGCCAAAGTGGTCTCGATGCTTTATGGTCGAGGTGTTGACAAGTTGTACCTTGGTGCTTTTTGGTCAAGGGGACCTTGAACCGAATGGGTCTAAGGTGTTGATGTTGATGGCGATAAAACTTGGGTAGCCTAGTGGCCCAAGCGGAGGTGGGGGTTGTGTTTGTGTGTTGTGTTGAGCATGCATTCACGCATCGGAGATGTTAGTGGGGGTTGTGCAACATAGGGGAAGTCGTCCGAGAGTAAGATGATACAGCCATCTATGGTGATTCATCTGAGACTAAGGGAATCATGTACATATGTGGTGGGCTTCTATACTTGACTATTTCTAGACCTGACATCAGTTTTGCGTGAACAAACCGAGTTAGTACATGTCAGCTCCAAGGACAGGTCATTTAGATGCAGTTCATCATCTATTAAGGTATCTTAAGTCTACTCCCGGCACAGGACTTTTATTCTCAGAATCTTCTGCCTTGTCCCTGAAGGCATATGCAGATTCGGATTGGGGCAACTGCCTTGACACCAGAAGATCCACAAGTGGTCATTTTGTATTTTTAGGAGATTCCCTCATATCTTGGAAGTCCAAGAAGCAACATGTGGTTTCACGATCATCAGCAGAAGCTGAGTACAGCACACTTGCAAGTGCTTCTAGTGAGGTGCAGTGGCTCACAACCTTGTTGAAAGACTTTGACATCACTGTTGGTCCAACATTGCTCTTTTGTGACTCTCAATCAGCAATTCATCTTGCCACAAATCCCATATTTTATGAAAGTTCGAAGCACATTGAAATCGACTGCCACTTCATCTGGGAAAAGGTTCTCACTGGAGTCATCTGATTGGTTCATGTTAAGTCTGTACATCAACTCGCAAACATCCTGGCCAAGCCTATGACAATCCCCATTTTCACTAGCTTAATGTCCAAGTTGGGTATCAAGGATATCTACCTTACAACTTGAGGGGGAGTATTAGACTCAATTAGACTCAATGTATTTAATTACCAATTAGTTAGTTGAAATGTTAGTTAGTTAATTGAAATGTTCAGTTATGTTAGTTATCTTATAGCTGCACTTAGAGCTGTCAATTTTGGCCCGGCCCGATGGGCTCACCCGAATGGCCTGCATTTTAGGTTAAGCTGGGCTACAAAAAAAAAAGGACCGAAAAAAACTGGGTCGTTTTGGCTCGGACCGATTAGCCTGATCTGGTTGTCTAGCTCAGGTCGGGCTAGCCCAGTAACTTCCAGGATGGCCCGATAACAACACCCAATTTCCCTTTTTTTGCTTGATGTCCCTATCTGTCTCGCTTGACTCTACTGGTGCTAGGGTTAAAAAATATTCACTTGCTCTCTTCCTCTTCCTGGTGTGGTCCCGTAAGCTTAACGTCGTGCGTCGACTCACCTCCTCATCGTCCTCTCATGTCGGCGTCGCTCCGCTGCTTGTCATCATCGTCAAAGATATTCGATTGCCATCCGAAGAAGACGCTTCCAGGTTCTTCCAAGTACCTGCTTCCGAGGAGAACAAAGAAGGAACGAGGTGGGCCATTTTAATTGCTGGTTCTAATGGCTACTGGAATTACAGACATCGGGTCCTATACCCACCTCACCTCCTTTTCTTGTTTAGCTTCTCTTCCATTTAATTTCTTCCATATATACTTATTTTCCTTTTGAAACTCCTTTTTATTATTGTTAATATTATCAATTTCTTTTTCTTTCGTGTTTCCATTATTTATGTATTTTTTATTTAATATTTGCTATGAATTTGAATTATTGCTCATCCTTGTCCTTTTTCATACTTCCTTTCCTACTCAACTGGTTTTTTCTTTTATGTGCATTATCTTTTGTGTTTATCATTTTTATTTCAGTCATGAGCTTAGTTTAAAATAGGTATTTCGTGCGGATTCTTCACTCATAGACTATTGATTTGTCTTGTGGTTTTATTGGTACTGTATTGTATCCTTCGTATCACCCTTTCACTGCTTCATTGTGAAATTTTCTACTGATACGGATTCTAAATGAGCTTCACATGTGTTGCTTAGAGATATATTAACATCTATAATTTTTTTTTCTCCTTTATTATTTATTTATAAGCAGGCTGTTTTGGCCCGATGACCCGTTGGTCCGATAATAGGCTAGGCCAGGCTACAAAATTCATAGCCCAATAGAAATTCGGACTGGTCCGAACTGGTCCGTTTATGCATTTTATCCCGTCGGGCAGGACCACACCGCCCGATTTGACAGCTCTAGCTGCAATTTATTGTACTATATATCTTGTAGGGCTTAGCTCATTTTCATTCAGTTATGTGAAATGCAATATCATTTTCACCTCTCTTCTTTGATTCTATATTCTTAATAATGAGTAACAAGAGGGAGTCGAATTGAGATGTAGGGATTTGGAACCCTAATTCGTTCATAATTCAAGGAACAGGGGTTCAAGTTAGGTCACGTGCCACATTAATCTGATGGAGCTTTTTTTTGGGTAATATCTTTATTTTTTATTCAACAATTAATTTTTTTAAGGGAACAATTAATTTTATAAAAAATAAAAAACACTACAAAAAAAAGGCAAATATCGACCGTAAAAATCGGTCGCTAATCAAAGAATTTTGTCACTATTACCAATAGCTACCGAATTAGCCATCATTTCTAAGGGGTCTCTAATACCCTAGTCGCTAACTAGATAGTGATCGATTTTCTATAGTGGTCGTTAAATAGCGACCGAATATTCAGTCACTATTGTGGTTGCTGACAGGTTGGTCACCCGTTCATGGTAACCAAAATAGCGATCGACAGGGTGGTAGCTAACGCGGTCGCTATTTTGCAAATATCTAACCATAGTTAGAGACTGAAACGACGGTCGATATTTCAGTCGCTATTGTACAAATAGTCTAGGCATGTTAGTGACCAATTTTAGCGGTGGCAATTTCAATCTCTATTTGTTTTATTATTTTTTATATATAATTAAATTATATAATATTATATTAGTTATCGAAGTTAATTTATTAATGTTTTAACGTTATAATTGACCCTAATAATAATATGTACACAAAAATTAAATTTGCATTTAAAGAAAATTGTAACTGAAATAAATAAAAGTACTATAATTATCATCCATGCAAAAGCAAATGTTCATGACATAATTAAAGAAACATCCATAAAAGTACTAACAGTCGTCGAAATGTAACAGTAAAATCAAAATAAGAAAGATCATGACGGAGGTGGGTCGTCGTCCTGTTGTGCATCAGTGTATACATCCTCCTCCTCGTCCTCTACAGTAGGCGGTGGTGGTGGTGGTGCTACCGGTGGCTGAAGATGCAGGTGAGACAAGATAAATCATGTGGTGCCTCTCAACTCATCAATCTCCGTCTCCAAGGTCTTCTGCTTGGCATCTTTCTTGGTGAGCTCCTCAGTCAGGCGTGTAACATGATGCTGCATCTGCTCTACAACCTCTAGAGGAACGCTTGCCATGCCAGTTTCTTCAGACGAACGGGACGACAAGGCCACATAATGACTCCCCAACTGCCCAAGTCTATACACATGCCCCTTCTTATTTTTACCTCCCACAACCACCAAAAATATGGCATTCGAATCAAGGGAGGGTGGAGAGTGCTGCTCTTGGCTAGAAGAACCACCCTCCTGTGTGGCACGTGTATAAGTATCCACTAGGGCATGATCATATTTTTCCTACAAAAAAAAATGATTATCACACTATTAACAATTATTAACAAATAATAAGTCAAACGTAATTAAACTAATTAATTTTGTAGGTAAAGGTTTCCATTTTATACTCACAAAAATGTTTTTGGCCTTATCGTTCACCCATTCTCCTGACTTCAACTTCTTGGTTTTTTTGAGGTGCTCATAAGTAGTAGGGGGTCAGGCAAATTGCTGAGTATGCAAATTAAAATAAATTAGTGCAACTTGAGTCACAATAAAATAATGAAATAGAAAACAAATTTTAAAAAAAAACTACAGTACATACCATCCTTTCAAAATGATTTCCTGCCTGACCGACCCCTCCTCCTGTAGGTCGATGCTCCACTATCCTTTGGTTGATTCTGTTTGGTGATTGTACTCCTCTTTTGAAAATCCTCACCAGCCCAATGTTGTTGTAGTTCTTGTAGCGTGTCAGGTTCCATCCAATTCCACTTATCCTTCCTTTTCCTCAACTTGCGCATTGCATTTTTCATAATGCAAGCACCCATACGATCAAAAACCTTCCTGATATCATTCTCATGACGAGGGTCCCAGGTAAACGGTTTCTGCATGAAATACGTAAATATCAGACAAACATAACATATATAATAATTCAAAATATTTATAATTCAAAATATAAACTAAATGTGCGCAAGTAACTAAATTTTAATTTACACTAAGAGAATATACAAATCTAATTAACCCTATATCCATTACTGCTATCTAAGAGAAGATACAAATCTAACCCTATATACATAACACAATTTAGCGATGAAAAAGTTAACACATCCATCCTAATGAGCTCAGCTCTCCACTAACAAATAGGATACAAAGTTTGCAAGCACATGCATCATTTATAAGCACACAACCAACATCCTATTGAGCTCAGCTCTCCACTAACAAACAACATATAAAGTTTGCAACCACATGCATATTTCTAATCTAATAGCACACAACCAACACCCTGTTGAGCTCAGCTCTCCACTAACAAACAACATATAAGCAAAGCATCCTAATGAGCTCAGCTCTCCACTAACAAGCAACAGTTCAATTCAAAGTATTCAAACATAGCAATGAGGGAAAAAAAAGAGTATGACCAACCTCAACTCCAAGAAAATGGTGGAAAAAGAAGACGACTGGAGCTACAACCAGCAATTGAGTAATGATGCCATCATAACAATTTCAATAAGCAAAGAATATCAACAATATCATACAATATATGGCGGCATCTTAAAAAGTAAATAAGCAAACTTGTCTAAGCATACTCTTATAGCAAGTTAGAAGGTCATCGTACAATATATTTTGATACAAGACACACTTCTTAGCTTTATGTTCTTTTACAACATTCGCATTTCACTTGCTCTTTTTTATTGTTGTTTCCCTTATCCATTCATGAGTACCAAGAGGAAGAAATACAGCATGTCAACATATATACTTATTCCTAACCCAGTAAAGCAATGAAAACCAAAGGAGATCCACCATGTAAGACAAACAAATTGTGCAAGGCATTAACAAGGAATAAAATGAAGACTTAGAGACATTATGTAACATCCCGATTTTCGCTGCTTCGTGATATCGGTAATAAATATATAAATATATATATTTATCCGAAACTAAGAAAATGATTTTGGATAAACCAAGGTCATTTCCATGTTATACTTATTTTCATAAGTTACGGGGAATTTTGTGGGTTGAAAATTCAGACGGAAACCGGTCTGCCGTTTTCTGTGTTTTCACTGACAGTAAAAGTTTACTTCTCAGAAGACCTAATTTTAATTCGTGAACGAGATGAAAAATGTTTTTATAGTATTTGTTACAATACTGGAAGTTTTGAAAATTTTGGTAAAAAAATAAAATAATTTATGTTTTATTATAGGATTTTGAGTTTATCTTAGGATTTTGAGATGATTCATGGGGATGAATCATATTTTTAAGTCTATAAGGTTTTTCAAGGTTAAAGTGAAAATTTATGAATTTTACGCTTAAGTCCCTGAACTTTCTGTTAATTACCCTTTTGTCCCTGAGTTAGTTTCTAAGTTTTTTCAAGGGAATTGGGCTAGAATCCTTGTTTCCAGTCTCAAATGGTCGTTGCTTAGAAGCCCAAAATTTTCTAGTTCATGGTTTGAGTCCATAAAGCCTAATTGAAACTATATAAGTTTCCTATCTTAAGTCTAATGCTTAAATTTTCAAGTAGGCCCCACAAGAATGAAACCAAGCCCAAAATTATCCAGCCCATGCGCAAGTACATGAGGATTTATGGCTGCCTCATTTGTTGTTGAATCAATTTTCTAGAGTTTTCCACAAGGTTCCACATTTTTCTACATTATCCTACATTATCCTTGATTTTTCCACAATGTTCTTGATTCTTCTCAAATTCTTGAATTATCCTAACCTATCTTTGAATCATAAATTCAGCCAACAAAGTCAAGATAAGCTAGAATTTAATGTGGCAAAATCATCATCATGACACTTTATTGACAATTTGCAAACTAGTCCTTCAACTATTGGAATCTTTGTAAAATGGTCCCTATGAGTTATTTGCACTTTAATCCTTTGAAAAGCCACCTCCTTTCTACTTAGTCCTAAAAAGTGGCGCAGCCCACATGCCTATAAATACCCTTCCTCATCTTTCACTTAGTTTCTGTTGCCTTTTGTTCAAAAACCTAAAGTTCATAAGTCTTTGAATGTCAAGTTTGTGAAGAAAGTTCTTGGATCTTCACTTGTTTTTGATCTTCAAGAGGTGAATACTATTCTTCTTCTCTAATCATGTCTATGTTCTTCAATAAATTTCTTGATTCAAAGTTTATTTCATAGTTGTTCATCACTTTTAAGTTTCTAGATCTAGAACTTTGAAAATTCATAACTAATTCTAGAAAAATCCTTTTGACATGAAACCAATTGCTATGATCTTATAATCATCTCTATTTTCATCATATAGAAGCATAAGATCATGAGAAATTTCTTTCCCTAATTTCTGGTTTTGGCCGAACCTAGGTCAAGGTTGTGTTCATAGGTTTTGTTTCATTTTCATGTCTTGATTCATGATTCAATCTTCTAGTATCTTGATAGTTCTTGTATTTGAGATCAAAAATCAAACCCTAACCTATTTGCTTCATAAAGGCCGAAACCCTAGTTCTTGGAACTAGATGAGTTTTGTTCAAAGTTTTCATTAATGATCTTAGTAATCAAGCTATTAGTATGTATGCTTAATAAATCCAAGTTGGTTTATTAAATTAAGAACCCTATCCCTATGAACATGTTGAGACCGAATCTTGTTATAGAAGAGTTAGGAAGTTTTGAGTTTGAAACTTAGTTGTTTAGTCACTAATCTATGATTTAGGTTAATTAAGGATCATTAATCCATGACTTAATCATAATTAGCAATTTTAAGGATTTTAAACCCTAAAAGTCAGCCCTTGGCCGAAACCTAACCCTCATGAGTTAAGTATGTTATGGTTTGATTTGATTTATTTTGGTTGAAATTCGTTTGAAGGAATCAATCGGGTTGGTTTGACCTAAAGCCGACGGAGGAAACCAGATTAAATCGGGAGGTTGTTTGAAAACGTTAGTTGAGTCTTCAAGAGGTAAGGGGAGCTTACCTGAGGGATTTTCTCTATAACTATTTGCTTTTAGTGTGGCTTATATGATTTATATGTGGTTTGTGATTAATTTTTTTTATGTTGTTTACGATGTGTTGTTTATCTGTGTATCGGTGTTTGATCTGCTTTTAATTTATTTAATTATCCGCAGTCGTATATGATATTGTTATGATGCATGATCTTTCTGGGGATATAATTTTGATAATTATTGTTGAATGTTATTTGTGAGTGTTGTCTGAGAGGCCTAACAGTGGTTAGTGTACAACCGATTAATCAGATAAAAGATTTAATAAGCTGTGAAAGTTATATTCAATGTTTTATGGGAAATGTTGGAATATAATAGTGGAGGAAAATATGATTTTTGTAAAAATAATGAGTTTTGAGAAATATTATTATTTTAATGATTTATTAGTGTAAAATACGTTTATGAGTCACGGTGAGAGCGTAACCGTGAAATTTTTTTAGTACTGCTAATTTTTATACAAGAAATTCCGAAATATTATAAAAAGTGATTTTTGTGAAATTAATATTCGAAAAGACCTTATTTATTATATAAGAAAATTATTTTAGAAGAAATTTCAAAGTTTGACTTTAAGAACATTTTCTTTGAAAATGCTAAACGACGGCAACTTTTGAAATTATTTAAGAAGAAAGTTTGAAAACAGCAGTACTTAATTTAAAAAGAGATTTAATATGAAATGATTTATTATAGTTGAAGTTTCAATAAAAAGAAGTTATTGATGATTTGACGTTATTTTGTAAAAGATTTAAAAGATGTAAAAAGATGTAGAACGATGTAAGATGTAAAAAGATGTAAAAAGATGTAAAAAGATGTAAAAATGATGTAAAATAATGTCATGGAACTTAATAACCGAGACGTTGGGGTATTAAGGTTCGTTGTGTTATAGACTTGGTGTCTACTAAAAGAAGTTAACACATTGTAAAATGTTTTCTATTACCACGAACCTAAGACTGGTTGCAAGGTCTAGGGGCTTCGTGATTGAGCACTCGGACTTTGAGGTCCTGTGTTGTTAATAAAAGATGTAAAAATGTTTCAAAAGATGTTAAGTCGTAAGCTTTTGAGAGCTTTGACAAATAAAGATATATCACAAAGAAAAGTGTTGAGAACAAAATGTTTCTTGCATGCATTTGGCAGACGTGCCATGATTAGAAGAGGGATTACCTTGCGGCGTCAAGGTAGATCATACAAAGATGTTCTCATTGTGCCCGGGGTTTGGACAATGAGGCCCCATCTCAGAGTGTTATCACTGTGCCACGATGTTGGACAGTGTGCGATGGGAGTGCCTGTGGCGGTGTGCCTGTGGCAATCGAGTCTGATCAACTCATCAAGAGGTTGGAGATATCTCATGAGATTAAGTATGAATGTTTAGATGATATATTGAAGTGTTCATGCATAGTTTTTCCAATGTTGATGTTTGGGGTGTGAAACCCATTGATAAACGAGATATTATGATATGAATGAGTATGTTGGTATAGACATGTATATGTGTATGTGCCTTCTTTTGTGTTGCGCATTTAGTTATCTTGGTAAATCCATATATTGGCGGCTCACCCTTACAAACATATCATAATCGTACGAGGGGTATGATATCTACAAGGAGATGAAGGCTGTCTAGTTCGAGGCATGTTGTTGCTGTTTTTAAGGGGTGTAGTGTCTGTTAGTTACGACCAGCGTAGGTACGATTATGTTATATTATGTTGTTAGAATTAAGCTGATGATGTTTTATGTGAGAAAACATATGAGGTAGTATAGTTAGAGGACTTATATATATTATGTATTTAAGTGGGACTTGAATGCGTTGTTGTGGTTATGAGGAGAAAAGGAAAAAAAAAATTATCACCGTATTTTGAAAAGATAAACGTTGAGAAAACATGATTTTCCGAAAGCAACCAGCAAATTAAGTTTTATTTCCGCAAATGGGTAACCATGTGATGACCTGAGATTAGGGTGTCACACATTACACCCACTAAAGTTCTTCAAATATTACAAGTTGTTGATCATGTTCTCATCACAGTGTCAAGCAATCAAGCAAAAATTAAGAGAGTCAAACTTCATGTATCTTTTGATGATAATATCATTAGATCCACTACTCACTAAAATAAGAAACAGTCACCTATCCAAACATTTATCAAATCAAGCCATAAAAATTATAAAACCAAGCCTGAAATATCAAATAACAAATACTTTCTTTCATGTGAATCAATTCAGTTATTTATTTATTCACTTATCAAACACATAGTATGTGAGGGACGTGCAACTTTTATGAACAACTTATGTGGTACCATGCTATGAATACAAAAGGGTGGCTTTCCCTTTATCTTATATGCCTAACCAGTGAAGTGGAAATCAGTCACATAATATCCAAGACATCGTAGCATCCTTAGTTCATGATATAGAGAATACATTAGAATCAAAACAATCAAGGTGAAGTACTGGAATCAAGAACATGTTTTTGAACCAATCACTTTCAATGACATAAGTTAGTACATTCTTCACTTTATTTTCACAAAATGAATCAACACCAGTGCAGGCATTATTTCCAACAAGTTAAGTGTAAATATAGCAATTGGATTCAAAGTTAAAACATTGGCATGATTGAGCTAGGAGACAATATCTGTAAATTCTGATTTTTATTCCTCTCTTGACAATAATGAAACATATTACAAAGAACAGATTTGAAACCTCCAATTATCAAGTAATTAATATTCCTTAGGAACAAAAAGGTTTACACAGAATCCAACCATTTCAATGTTCAACCCCATTTGAAGAATTTGGAGAAGAAATTGAAGAAAATATACCTAGAAGGGGGAGGCGTCGTCCGCGGTGGTGGCTTGGAGGCGCGGTGGTGGTGCGGTGTCGGGTTGTGTGGTTCTCTAAACTCAAAATCTTAAATTTTCGTCTTGCTCATATAACTGTGATCTTGATGTTCTAAGTATTCAATTGATATCAGTTCTTGATCTGCATAATAAGTATTGAATCTTGAGTAAACTGTAATAATAACTGTGTATTCAATTCTATTCTCAAGGATCAATATTTGAATTGAATCTTGCATCACATGTGATCAAATTTGAATAGCTTAATTTCTGGTTCTTAATCACTGAAACTGAAACTGAAACCTGCAAGTTTGTTCTTGATTGTTAATGCTTGTATCTGAAACTTGCATAACTTTTTCTTGATCTTTAAAGGCTTAATTAGTTTTTGTATTTTGTTATTATTGAGTTTTGAACCCGAACCTATTTTGTGATCTATCTTTTTGAATTATTATTTCTGAATCAATCTTTCTTATCCTCATCACCTTCTATTCAAGATTTTATATAAACCCTTCATTGATTTTGTAAAAGATCATGAGGCCACAAATCTGAAAACTAAAGTTTTGTGAGAAGTTTTTAAGAGGGAAATATTTTAAGAAAACTCAATTCACCCCCCCCCCCCCTCTTGAGTCGTTGGAGCCAAAACAACAAGTTGTCAGTGGCATGATTTACACCCCCACACTTGTAACATCTCTGATCATAGCCTTGATCTTGGTTTCTCTGACCTCCCTCACCATATGCAAAAGCAACTGGACGATACACTTGTTGATTCTGGTTGTTTCCCGGTGGTCTGTAGTATGGTTTCCTCTGATTCTGCTTTCCTTTTTGGTTTTGAAATTGATTTGAAGATCGAGACGGTCCTCCAACATTGCCTCTGTTATCCCTTCCTTTCTTTATTTGTTCCACTTTTCGGCACATCTCCACCAGTTCTTGAAAATTTCGAATCTGCAATGGCAACACTGACTCTTTGATTTCAAACCTCAGTCCTCCTTCAAATTTCTCGCACTTATAGCCCTCATCAGGTTGAGCTTGAAAGAAGCAAAAATATTTAGCAAGCGATTCAAATTTTGCTGCATATTCCCCAATTGACAGATCCCTTTGTTGTAGACGGGAATTCTTGTTCTTTCTCAACTCTGGCACTTAAGGGCTCGTTTGGTGGTCAGGATAGGATAGAGACAGATGTGATAAGAGAACAGGATAGGAGTAGGATAAGATATGAGCAAGATAAGCTGTTATCATATCCGACGTTTGGTGTCCACCAGATAACTAACCGGACAGCATTATAATTTAAGTATGAATTTTAAATTTTTCGTTTTTATTCTAAATGTTTTCATCTTTGATTAGGTTTTAGTTTTTTTTTATAATTTTCATTATTTAAAATTATATAAAAAGACAAAATTATCCTTGTGATAAAATTACATATAATTTTTTAATTTTTTTAAATATTATCTAACTAAAATTAATTTTTTATATTTTTAAATATTCATTTTTTGTTTTTACTTTACATATAGTTAAATTATTAAACTACTTTTTTTATATTTTACAGTTTTTCAAAATAATATAAAATAATAAAATTAGCATTTTTATAAAATAAAAATAAATTTTAAAATGAATTATTAATATTTTTATTATTTTAAATATTTTATATTTTATTATACCTTTTTTTGGTAACCATGTTAAATTTTATTATACTTTAAATTATTATTTTATTATACTTTAATTATTTTATGTATTATATATTTTATATTTTATTATACTTTAAATCACCCTATTCTACTTGTTACCAGAAAAAAAAATACCTTATCATATCCTGTTGAGTGCTAACCCAGCCCTCCCCTCAGGATAGAATTTTAACTAGATGGACAGGATAGGATAAGTGACAGGATTGCCTTATCCTATCCTGCTGGCTCACCAAAAATCAGTTTCAGACAGGATATGATAGCTTATCATATCTTGTCTCTCTTATCCTGACCACCAAACGGGCCCTAAAGGGAAATACTTGTCAAGGAAGGCATTGTTGAATACCTCCCAAGTGATTTCCTGATGATCAGCAACCAACAGCTGTCTGGTGCCCTTCCACCTGGGGAAGAACTTGGGGGCATTGTTCTAAATTACGGACCGCATCACATATTGCGGCCGCAATATTGCGGTTGCGGACCGCAGTACAACCGTATCACACTGTAATTGCGGTGTGATCCATTTTCAGGTGTTGCGGCCGCAATGCAACTGCATCAGACCGCATCAGACATTGCATCGGACCGTATCAGGCCGCAACACCCATTTTCGGCACCGTTCGTTCAAATTTTTTTCCAAAACTAAAAAAATTCCAGGCCCCCAAATCATTTAGATGCAAGAATTATACCTTTATGCTTTAGAAAATTGTTTCTTTTCTCTATTTTTGCTATCCTCTTCTCAATTTAGATATATGAAGGATTACAATAATTATACAATATTTTTTAGATTTGGGGCGGATATAAAATTATTTCATGCCGCAGTCCGTGACGCAGCGACCGCAATGGCCCCAATCGTAGTGACCGCAACCGTAATTTAGAACCTTGCTTGTCCCCATTAAATAAGACTTTCATGGATGGGGACTTAACAAGATTCATAATCAAGTTAAGGGTTTGTGGTCCCATACCATTCAGGAAGAAAGTTTCCTCAAGAAATTCCCATCTAATACGATCATAGGCCTTTTCTAAGTCCACTTTAATAGCCAAAAAGCCTTTTTTTTTCCCTTTCTTGTATCTCATCGTGTGAAAGACCTCCTGAGCAATTACAATGTTATCAGAACTATGTCTACCTGGCACGAAACTGCATTGGTTGGGAGCAATTAGGGACACCATGAAGTTTCTAAGTCTAGTAGAAAGAATCTTTGTGATGATCTTGTATATTATCTTACACAAACTGATGGGCCTGAATTGCTTAAGATTATCTGGCTTCCCGGTTTTGGGTATCAAGACCACAAAAGTATCATTAAGCTCTTTCGCCATATCTGGAAACATTTGAACCTGCCGGACAGTTTGACAAACTGACTTACCAACAATGTCCCATTGGCGCTGGAAAAATAACGGATTCAACCCATCAGGGCCCGGAGCTTTTAAAGCTCCCATACCAAACACCGCATCAAGGATTTCCATATCTGTAAAAGTACCCTCCAACCGCGACAAGGCCTCACTCACTATTCATTCTATTAAAACACACTTTAGTCTGCATGGGCGTTAGGGCACCCGAGGCATATAGGTACAAAGATTTTAAAAAATTCAACCGTCATTTTTTCCAACTCATGAGCATCAGTCACCAACGTGCCATCCTCATTGGATAAGACCTCCATTCCATAGCTTTATTTTGGAACTCAAACATTCTGCGGCCAACTAGAGTTCTCCTTCCACACCCTCTTCACAACCGGTTTGAAACTTTCATCCGCAACCCAACTAGCCATAAATCTAAACGGATGATTACCACCACCTCTAGCCTCTTCTTTCATCTTCAACAAAAGCGGTTAATGGTTGGTCATAGCAAAAGTATGGCAGGTGTATTATAATCGAGGATTTGGGAAAGCAAAGCCTCCAAGCAGTGTTACACACATCCCGATCAAGTCTCTCTTTCACCCCACTCCATTCCCACGTAAAAGGTAGACCATTAAACCCCACATCCGAAAGACCACAATAAAAAAGACAATCATTAAAAAAGGCCGTCGGAAATCTTTAGATATCTGTGCCAAACCCTCTCCCCCCACTTTTTCACTTTCCTTTCTTCTCTCACACTCACCCTCTCCCTACCCTCTCTGCCCACCTCCCTCCTCCTAGCACAGCGGCGACGAACCACCATCCCCCACCACCACGACAGCCACCCTCACCACCACGTCTAGCTCCACCTTGCGGCGTATCTACAAACGAAGAAGCTCAAGCTATTGTTGTTGTCTTCCTCTGCATTTTTGGTGTTCCTTTTGTTCCTTTGCATCTTGCTCAAGAATATTTTACTTGTTTTTCTTCTGTAAACAAAGGCATGTAAGAAAGCTTGCTGCTTTTTGTTGAAACTTGAAAATTTTATGCTTTTTGTTTATGGGTATGTTTCTGGTTGTTTTGATGGTCTCTATTCATCTTTTTTTTTCGTTTCTGGGTTGTTTGATCCCAAACCGAGTCAACCTACCCGCACACCCGATGAACCGACGAAACCGCACCAGACGAAATCAAAGGCACAATCGGACGGACATTTTAAGTAATAAAAAAAATTTTAATATAAAAAAATTAAAAAAATTTAATATAAAAAAATAAATCCTCGTTACCAACGAATATTTCCGTCGGTAAGTGTACATCAGTGTTTCCGATAGTAAGGATGGGCGCATTTCCGACGACCTTTTCCGTCAGAAATTTCCGACGGATCTGGCCGGTCCGACGGAAACCCTTTCCTACGTGCCTAGTACCGACATAATAGGCTTCGTCGGAAACGTTGTTTTCCGGCGACTTTTGGGCTTTTCCGACGGTTTTTGGTCGTTGGAAATAACCTTGTTTTTGTAGTGACTATTTAAAGTTTTTTTAGCTTGCATGAGAAAGTAATTTGCTAGCCACCCTGAGGTAACATTTGTAAGACTAAGCCCTCATTCATGTTTTGATGTATGACAAACAAAGTGTATTTTGCAGAAGATTTTTGATTTTGACTATGTACTTATTACGTGTTAAGTTGCATGCAAGATCACTCATGAAAAAGAAGTCCAACACTGGGATAATATAAGCGCTCGTCCAATGAAGTGAAATAAGCAGACGTCCAATGAAGTGAACCAAGCAGACATCCAATAAAATGAAACAAGCTGACGTCCAATAAAGTAAAACAAGCAGACGTCCAACGAAGGGATAAAAAGCAGACGTCCAATGAAGCAATAAAAAGATGACGTCCAATGAACTACCAAAAAGAGGGAGAAGGCTGGCGTGTACTAAAAGTAAAAAAAAAAAAAAATCTCGAGTCGACTAAAAGTAACAGAAGAACTCGTCTGCTGATGTGGCACATGGAGCTCGTCCACTGAAAGTAACATAAGAGCTCGTCTGATGATGTGGCACATGAACCTCGTCTACTGAAAGTAACAGAAGCGCACGTCTACTAAAAGTAACAAGAAGCGCTCATCTGCTGATGTGGCACATATAGCTCGTCTACTAAAAGTAACAGAAGCGCACGTCTACTGAAGTAACAAGAAGAGCTCGTCTACTAAAAGTGGCATATGGAGCTCGTCTACTAAGGTTACGCGCTTTGGACTTACTAAGATCTTAATGAGACGCTCCGTCCACTAACATGGCATATGAAGCTCGTCTACCAGTTGGAGCACGTCCAATTACCTTGTGCTAGTACTCCCATCTGCTGACATGGAAAATGGACGCAGTTATTTAACACTTCAAATAGACTTGGCTATTCTTTCAGATGGACGCGGCTATTTACTATTCATTCAGATGGAAATGGATATTTTGCTCTTTAAATATAGATTAGACTATTATTTCAGATGGAAACGGTTATTTTTCAGGAAGGACGCAAACTCTACAAGAACCAATAGAATCTTATTTCAAGAACAAGAATCAAGAAAACATATTTTATTAAATCAGGTCCAAATCTGTTTTAATTGATCCCAATGACTATAATTTGTCTTCTGTATAAAGAGGGATCAAAGGAAGACTTTTCAACAACTCTACTGATTCTGATTGTGAAACTACGAAAGATCCAAAAGTGCTTCATCTTTGAGAAAAGTGTGATATTACTTAGAACTTCAAATGGTATAATCAGACTTTTAGAGTTTTTCTTCTACTCAATTCTTTCTATGAATTAGTGTGATTAAGAGAGGGTATCTATTAGGCTTGAACAAGGATAGAAGGGATCCTTAGGTATAGAAAAGCAAGTGTGCTTTCTGGTGATTTTTCGAGCAAGGAGGTTATCCTTATGTTGCTGTAATTGGAATTTTGTAATTGCTGATTATAGTGGAGAAAACCACAGAGGTGTGGGAATGGATGTAGGCTTACCAGAAGAGGTAGCTGAACCAGGATAAATCGATTTGCGTGTTCTTCTCATCTCTAAACTCCATATACTTGTTATATGCACTTGTGTGTTGTGAATGAGTTTTTTTAAGAATACTTGTTAACTTGAATCTTTAATCTGCAATTTGTGTTAAACCTGTTGTTACATCTTATAATTCTTCTTAACATCATCACTTGTTACATAACCTGATTATTGGGAATTAAAATTGAGTGAAAACCAATTTTTTTTAAGAAAACACTGTTTTGCTTTAAATTGTTGAAAAAGTTTTCAATATCTCAATTCACCCCCTTCCCCCCTCTCGAGATCGTAACTACTACCAAAATGGCATCAGGGCTAAAACTCTTGTTACAAAGCTTAATAGCTTCAAGAGATGGCTACAAATGATATCATGGGTGATGGGGCTTCACTCACTAGACCCCCTACCTTTAATGGCTCCCAATACATGTATTGGAGAGAGAGAATGCTTATCTTTCTTGGGACTGCAGGTTTAGATGTATTAGATGCTGTTGAAAATGGTCCCTATGTTCCATTTATTCTTGATGCTAAGGGAAATAAACAAACTAAACTAAAAGATGACTGGAATGATGATGATAAAAGAAGAGTTGGTTATAATGCTAAGGCAAAAGATATTATAACAGCTGCTTTGAGTTATGATGAGTTTTTCAGGGTCTCCAATTGTAAAACGGCAAAGCAAATGTGGGGTACTCTTCAACTCACTCATGAAGGAACCAATGATGTGAAAAGAGCAAGAATGAATGCACTAGTCCATGAATATGAACTCTTTCACATGAAGAATGGCGAGGAGATAGATGAACTGCAAAAGAGGTTTACACACATTATGAACCAGCTAGAAGGACTCAGACATACAATCGCAGATGAGAAAAATATTAACAAGATAATGAGATGTTTGAGTTGTGAATGGCAGCCAAAAATTACTGCAATTATTGAAGCAAAGGATCTAGACACCATGCAGATTGCTACTTTATTTGGCAAGTTGAAAGAACACAAATTGGAACTCAATAGATTTAAAAGTCATGAAGATAAGGAGAAAAAGAAGAAAGGACTCTCACTCAAAGCTCATATCTTCAAAGAATCAATAGAAAGTAATGAAGATGAACACCTTGATGAGAGTGAAGAATCAGAAGAAGAAGACATGGGATTGCTTGTGAGGAAATTTAGAAGATTCATCAAAAAGAATAGAAACAAGAAGGAATTCAGTTTTCCTACCAAAAAGAACACGAACAAAGGTGAAAGCTCTTCCTCAACAATCAAATGCTTTGAATGTGGAAAGCTTGGACACTACAAAAATGAATGTCCAAAGCTACAAAAGAAAGAAAGTATGAGAAGAATGACAGCAAAGAAAAGAAAGGAAGAAAGCCTAGAAGAGCATACATAGCTTGGGAAGAAAATGATATGGATTTCACTAGTAGTGAATCTGAAAATGAAGAAGCCAACCTATGTATCATGGAAAATCAACAAAGTGATAGTGAAACCGAGGTAAATGATTCTTCTCCTACTTATGATGAGTTACAAGATGCTTTTGATGAATTCATGAATAATATGTTAAAATTGGTAAGCAACTTATATCTTCTAGGAAGATCATCGTAAAACAATGTAGTGACTATGCATCTTTACAAATAAAGCTTAAAAAACTAGAAGCTGAAAATTCACAATTACTTGCATCTAGTTCAATTTGCACCAAATGCACTACACTAGAAAAGGAAGTTGAAAAATTGAATACAACTCTATCTAAGTTTACTTTGGGTAGATAACTTGAATGCCATATTAGGACAGCAAAAGGGTGTGTATGACAAAGCTGGAATTGGATATAAGCCAATGGTACATGAAAAATATTTTAAGAAGCTTTTTGTTGCACCTATTTCCTCAACTAGTCCTTTTGTTAAATGCTATTATTGTCTAAAGAAAGGTCATACAGCTTTTTCTTGTAGACTTAGAAAGAACATACAAGTTGGCATTAAACAAATTTGGGTTCCAAAAGGAACATATGTTGCTACTAACACCAAAGGACCCAACCAGATTTGGGTACCTAAAGGAAAAGTATAAAAAAATATGTTTTGTAGGTGTGTTTGAAGGCCAAAAGCTCAAGCTGGTTTTTAGATAGTGGCTGCTCCAAACACATGACTGGAGACATCACAAAATTTACATATTTCACTCCCAAAGAAGGAGGAAACGTCACCTATGGAGACAACAACAAAGGAATAATTCTTGGTGTTGGAACAATAGGAACAAGTCCAGCAATCAAGATTGAGGATGTTCTCTATGTGGAAGGGCTCAAACACAATCTACTAAGTATAAGCCAATTATGTGATAAAGGCTACAAGGTAAACTTTAACCCAAATTTGTGCATGATCGAATCTATTCATGATAATAACATAAAATTGATTGGAAATAGAATCAGTAACATCTATATGCTAGACATAGACAATTTAATTTCCAATGATACATGTTGCTTAATTTCCAAAGAAGATGAAAATTGGCTTTGGCATAGGAGAATAGCTCACATTCATATGGATCACTTGAATAAATTGATTTCCAAAGAACTTGTAATTGGTTTACCAAATAAAAAGTTTTTTAAAGAAGGCTTATGTGATGCATGCCAAAAGGGTAAACAAGTGAAAAACTCAATTAAGGCTAAAAACATTGTTTCAACTAGTAGACCCTTACAATTGCTGCACATGGACCTTTTTGGACCTTCTAGGACAAAAAGCTTTGGTGGAAATCTTTATGCTCTTGTAATTGTTGATGACTTCTCTAGATTCACTTGGACCTTTTTCTTAGCACAAAAGAATGAAGCTTTTAAAGCTTTAAAGAAAATGGCTAAGGTTGCTCAAAATGAGAAAGACGTGAAAATTGTTTCAATTAGGAGTGACCATGGAGGAGAATTCCAAAATGAGGAGTTCGATAACTTTTGTGATGAACATGGTATATAACATAATTTTTCTGCACCTAGAACTCCACAACAAAATGGAGTAGTTGAGAGGAAAAATAGGTCACTTGAAGAAATTGCTAGAACCATGTTAAGTGACTCTAATTTACCAAAGTATTTTTGGGTTGATGCTGTGATTACTGCATGTTATGTTTTAAGTAGAGTTCTAATAAGGCCAATTTTGAAGAAAACCCCATATGAACTTTACAAGGGAAGAAAACCTAACATTTCTCATTTTCATGTCTTTGGTTGTAAGTGTTTTGTGCTAAATAATGGCAAGGATAATCTTGGGAAATTTGATCCCAAAGCTAGTGAGGGTATTTTCCTAGGTTATTCATTAACTAGCAAAGCATATAGAGTGTTTAATAAGCATACTTTATCAATGTAAGAATCTATTCACATAACATTTGATGAGTCTAACCCCAAAAGGTTGGGAAAGGACATTTTTGATGATGCAGAAACTCTTGAGGATGAAGTGAAATCTGATGAAGGAAAGGAGAGCAACAAGGAAAAGGAAGATGAAGAGAGCAATACAGAACCTCAAGCAGAACTTCAACAAGAAAATCTTCCTAAGGAGTGGCAAGTTTCAAAGAATCATCCCCTAGACAATATCATTGGTGAGATCACCAAAGGGGTAACCACTAGAAACTCTTTAATGAATATTTACAATACCATGGCGTTTGTATCTCAAATAGAACCAAAATGTGTTGATGATGCTATTAATGATGAACATTGGATGGTTTCAATGCAAGAGGAGTTAAATCAATTTAAAAAGAACAAGGTTTGGGATTTGGTTCCAAAACCCAAAAGTAACCAAATAATCGGAACTAAATGGGTGTTTAGAAACAAAATGGATGAGAATGGAATAATAGTAAGAAACAAGGCTAGACTAGTAGCTAAGGGATATAATCAAGAAGAAGTAATTGATTATGATGAAACATATGCTCCCGTAGCTAGATTAGAAGCCATAAGAATGCTCTTAGCCTATGCATGTATAATGAACTTTAAACTATACCAAATGGATGTGAAAAGTGCCTTTTTAAATGGAATAATACAAGAGGAAGTATATGTAAGTCAACCCCCTGGCTTTGTTGATAGTGAGTTCCCAAATCATGTCTATAAACTGACTAAAGCCCTCTATGGACTCAAGCAAGCTCCTAGAGCTTGGTATGAGAGGTTAAGCAATTTTCTCCTAGAGAAAGGCTTTAAAAGAGGAAAAGTTGATACAACACTATTTACTAAAACAAAAGCATACAATATCTTACTTGTTCAAATATATGTTGATGACATTATTTTTAGTGCTACTAATGAGTCTTTATATATGCAAGGAATTTGGTGAACCAATGCAAAGTCAATTTGAAATGTCCATGATGGGAGAGCTTACCTTCTTTCTTGGACGTCAAATTAAACAATGCCAAGATGGAACCTTCATAAGCCAAACAA
The DNA here is from genome assembly GCA_030762895.1 of Sophora flavescens. Lineage (NCBI taxonomy): Eukaryota > Viridiplantae > Streptophyta > Magnoliopsida > Fabales > Fabaceae > Sophora > Sophora flavescens. The sequence goes on along the minus strand of CM061062.1, from coordinate 279,004,862 downwards.
AGTATTGCAAGGAACTACTAAAGAAGTTTGGAATCGAAAGCGCAAAGGAAATGGCAACACCAATGAGTCCAGCCTGCTACTTGGACAAAGATGAACATGGTAAATCTATAGATGTATCCAAGTATAGAGGTATTATCGGATCCTTATTTTATCTCACTGCAAGTAGGCCAGATATAATGTTAGTGTGTGTATGTGTTCAAGGTATCAAGCTAATCCTAAAGAATCACATCTTACTACAGTTAAAAGAATCATGAAGTATCTTTTAGGAACAAAAGAAATGGGGTTGTGGTATCATAAGGGATCCACTTGCACATTAATAGGATATTTCGACTCTGACTTTGCTGGATGCAAGTTAGATAGGAAGAGCACAAGTGGTACATGCCATTTATTAGGAAATTCCCTAGTGTCTTGGTTTAGTAAAAAGCAAACTAGTGTGGCCTTATCCACGGCTGAAGCAGAATATGTTGCAGTTGGGAGTTGTTGTGCTTAAATCCTATGGATGAAACAACAATTAATTGACTATGGTGTTTATCTAGATCATGTACCAATAAAGTGTGATAACACTAGTGCAATTAATCTAACAAAGAACCCAATTATGCACTCAAGAACCAAGCATATTGAAATTAGGCATCATTTTATCAGGAATCATATTCAAAGTGGTGATGTTGTGATTGAACATATAGATACAACCAAGCAATTAGTTGATATATTCACCAAACCACTAAATAAGGAGAGTTTCTTCTTTATAAGAAGGGAACTTGGCATAATTGATCCTCAAAATAATTGATATCAGATGTTATTTTTGATAATATAGTCAATATGGCAAGAGAGGCAGCACAAGATGCTGAAAATTATGAAGGATATGGGCAAGATGCTTTTATCTAGTTTCAGTTTAGACTAAGTGTCCTTAGGTGTCTGTAATTCCTTTTTTTTTTATTTCAGTGTTTTGGTTGTTTTGATGTATTGCATATGCTCTGTAATGATTTATTATCAATGAATGCAAGACTATTTTTCAGTTTGATTTCAATATTCTCCATAGTTTCTTTTTGATAATGACAAAGGGGGAGAAAGATGAACAATACAACTATTAATTCTGTCTTGCATTTGCTGTAAAAAAAAATTCTGATATGTGATTTTTTTTTCTCTCTGATACCTAAGTATAAACTGCATTGAAAAGACATACTCGAACTTATAATAAATGCAAGATGATTTTTTTTTCATGATAATGATATGATAACACTTGATTTTTTGAAAGATATCCATGACACAAGGGGAGGATGAAAATGACACAAGAACCATGCTTACTGAATAGCTGCACTCTGATTTCTTAATAACTAAGGTTAAGTATGGTAAGGTTTGTCATAATCAAAAAGGGGGAGTTTGTAAGACTAAGCCCTCATTCATGTTTTGATGTATGACAAACAAAGTGTATTTTGCATAAGATTTTTGATTTTGACTATGTACTTATTACGTGTTAAGTTGTATGCAAGATCACTTATGAAAAAGACGTCCAACACAGGGATAATCTAAGCGCTCGTCCAATCAAGTGAAATAAGCAGACGTCTAATGAAGTGAACCAAGCAGACGTCCAATAAAGTGAAACAAGCAGACGTCCAACAAAGTAAAACAAGCAGACGTCCAACGAAGGGATAAAAAGCAGACGTCCAATGAAGCAATAAAAAGATGACATCCAATGAACTACCAAAAATAGGGAGAAGGCTGGCGTCTACTAAAAGTACAAAAAGCTCGCGTCCACTAAAAGTAACAGATGAACTCGTCTGCTGATGTGGCACATGGAGCTCGTCCACTGAAAGTAACAAAAGAGCTCGTCTGCTGATGTGGTACATGAAGCTCGTCTACTGAAAGTAACAGAAGCGCGCGTCTACTAAAAGTAACAATAAGCGCTCGTCTGCTGATGTGGCATATATAGCTCGTCTACTGAAAGTAACAGAAGAGCGCATCTACTGAAGTAACAAGAAGAGCTCGTCTACTAAAAGTGGCATATGGAGCTCGTCTACTAAGGTTACGCGCTTTGGACTTACTAAGATCTTAATGAGAAGCTTCGTCCACTAACATGGCATATGAAGCTCTTCTACCAGTTGGAGCACGTCCAATTACCTTGTGCTAGTACTCCCGTCTGCTGACGTGGCAAATGGACGTGGTTATTTTACTCTTCAAATAGACTTGGCTATTCTTTCAGATGGACGCGGCTATTTACTATTCTTTCAGATGGAAACAAATATTTTACTCTTTAAAGATAGATTCGACTATTCTTTTAGACGGAAACGATTATTTTTCAGGAAGGACGCAAACTCTACAAGAACCAACAGAATCTCATTTCAAGAACAAGAATGAAGAAAACAGATTTTATTAAATCAGATCCAAATCTGTTTTAATTGATCCCAACGACTATAATTTGTCTTCTATATAAAGAGGGATCAAAGGAACACTTTTCAACAACACCGCTGATTCTGATTGTGAAACTACGAAAGATCCAAAAGTGCTTCATCTCTGAGAAAAGTGTGATATTACTTAGAACTTCAAATTGTATAATCAGACTTTTAGAGTCTTTCTTCTACTCAATTCTTTTTGTGAATTAGTGTGATTAAGAGAGGGTATCTCTTAGGCTTGAACAAGGATAGAAGGGATCCTTGGGTATAGAAAAGCAAGTGTGCTTTCTGGTGATTTTTCGAGCAAGGAGGTTATCCTTGTATTGTTGTAACTGGAATTTTGTAATTGCTGATTATAGTGGAGAAAACCACAGAGGTGTGGGACTGGATGTAGGCTTACCAGAGGAGGTAGCCGAGAAGGATAAATCGGTTTGCGTGTTCTTCTCATCTCTAAACTCCATATACTTGTTATATGCACTTGTGTGTTGTGAATGAGTTTTTTTAAGAATACTTGTTAACTTGAATCTTTAATTTACAATCTGTGTTAAACCTGTTGTTACTTCTTACAATTCTTCTTAACTTCATCACTTGTTACATAACCTGATTCTTGGGAATTAAAATTGGGTGAAAACCAATTTTCTTTAAGAAAACATTGTTTTGCTTTAAATTGTTGAAAAATTTTTCAATATCTCAATTCACCCCACCCCACCCCCCCCCCCCCCCCCCCGCTTGAGATCATAGCCACTACCAACAACATTTTGAGTTGAGCCAGCTCCATGCACAAGGCCCATTGAACGAGCCTGACCTTTTAAAAATCGAACTGAGTTTCCAGTCCTAGCGTTACGTTGCACGTGCTCACCACTATTACTGCTAAATTTTCCACCATATGACATCTCCTTATTAGGCGCATGTGCCCTATTTTCATGGGATATTTTGGATCCCTACGTATCACCTCCGGATTTTCTTTAAAGTTGGCTGCTTGATTCTCTCTATTCTCCTCAATCACCTCCCTAGCCTTGTCATCCTCCTTATTATCATGGGATTCAGGTTGCGCCATATCCGGATCCAAGATTTGGAATCTTGATCCGCTTCCCACCACCTTCTCCTTCTCCACCCTTAGGCTGCGCCGCTCTCCTTCCTCTGTCCTGGAACGGTCCATGTTATTTTCTCTTCTCCTTTTGGGCTAGCATCCAAGGACTGAAAGGATCCTCCTCCTTCGATTCCTCCACCCTCATTCCAGATTGAATATTCTGCTTCTGATGATTTTCTTTTCGTTGCTCCGGTGGCTCTTCCACCTTCTCCCCTAGCATTGGGCAAGCATCTTTCCTATGCCCATAAATTCCACACACGAAACAGACCATGTGCAAACCTTCATATTCAACATTGTAGTACCTGCGTGTTGTTAAGAGAAGCAATTCAACAATAAAGTGGCATGGAGAAGATGAAGAAAGAACAAAGGGCAGGAGAAAGTTTGCTAGGGTTTCATTAGAATACAAAATGAGTCTAAGTTGTAATAGATAGCAAAGGAATAAATATAAATAGGCAACAAGTAAAAGACTAGACTACCCTTAAGACATATATAAATAAAATGACTATATTATCTAACATCCCCCCTCAAACTCACGATGCATCAACAGGAAGCATCGAGAGTTTGCTAATCAAGAACGAAAGCGTGTAGTGGAATGCGATTTTGTGAACAAGTCAAAAATTTGCATGGAGGAAGATACAAAGGGCAAAGTGATGGTTCCTTGATGGAAATGATGTCTAGTGAAGTGGCAATCAATCTCAATGTGCTTGGTGCATTCATGAAAGACAGAATTGCGAGTGATTTGTATGGCACTCATATTATCACAATACATAGGAGTGGGTGCAGAGGAGGAAACCCCCATAAAGTCAAGTAACCAGCGCAACCAAACGATTTCTGCAGTGGTGGATGCCATTTCATGATACTCAGCTTCTGTAGAAGATCGAGAAACAACTGCTTGCTTCTTACTCTTCCAACAAATAAGAGAATCCCGTAGGAAAATGCAAAACCATGTGGTAGATTTACGATCGGTGGAATCACCACCACAATCAGCATATGAGTAAGCACGCAATTCCAATGAAGAAGATGAGGGAAATAAAGGGCTCTGAAATCGAGTGCCCCGAAGATAACGAAGAAGAAGAAGAAACAAACTGACTGACAACATGCACTGCATAAGCAATATCAGGTCTAGTAATGGTAAGATACACCAAGCTTCCAACAAGAGTACGATACAAAGTAGAGTCTGGTAAAGGGACACCATCAGATGAGACATATCGAGCATTAAGCTCAAGAGGGGTGTCAGCTGCTCGAGTATCAGAGAGACGAGCTTGTTCAAGAATGTTGCCAATATACTTAGATTGAGAAAGAAGGTAACCTAGAGGAGAGTAGGCAACCTCAATCCCCAAAAAAGTAACGAAAAGTACCCAAGTATTTCATCTCAAATTGTCTGGCTAATTGGAGTTTCAAGTCTATAATCCCATCAACATCATCCCCGGTAATAATCATGTCATCAACGTATAGAGAGAGCAAGATACGGTCCTGAGGAGTACACCTGATAAACAAGGCAGAATCATGGGGGCTAGAATGGAAACCAAGGGATTCAATCACAATGGAGAACTTCTCAAACCAAGCACGAGGAGCTTGTTTAAGCCCGTAGAGAGCCTTCTTCAATTTACAAACTTCACCTGGATTCTGAGAAACACCTGGAGGAGGAACCATATAAACTTCTTCTTGAAGATCACCATTTTAAAAAGGCATTTTAACATCCATTTGCGAAATATGCCACTGATGGATAGATGCAACTGCAATAAGAGTGCGAATAGTTGTCATTTTGGTAACAGGAGCAAAAGTTTCTTCATAATCCATACCATATTGCTGAGAAAACCCCTTAGCAACCAAACGAGCTTTGTATCTCTCAACAGACCCATCAGACTTGGTTTTAATCTTATATACCCAACGAGAACCAATTGTAGTTTTCCCTGGTGGAAGAGAGACAAGGTCCCAAGTATCTGTCTTGTGCAAAGCAGAAAGTTCCTCTGCCATAGCCTGCTGCCAAGAGGGATCAAGAACTGCCTTTTTATAAGAAGAAGGCTCAGACAAACTGTGAATGGTGGTTAAAAAGGAAGCAAAGTAAGTGGAATAGACGAAATAAACAAAATCAGGTAATTTAGTGGTCTTATGATCACAAGGAGGATAACGAGGAGGATGAGGATCCACAATTACAAGAGCTTCTTGAGGAGGCGTGGGGACAGAGGAGGCATCTGGATTAGCAGAACTACTAGTGTCAACCCTGCAAAGCTCAACATCAGAGTTATTTTGACTATGAATAACTAGAGTAGGTGTATCTCTGGAAAATGGGTCAATACGGATGAGATCATATTTGGTAAGACCATGCGAACTAGAAGGAACAGAATAAAAAGGAATATGTTCAAGAAACACAACATGACGTGAGACATATAATTTTTTATTTGCAGGATCATAATAACGATAACCTTTCTGACCATCACCATAACAAAGAAAAACACAAATCGCTGAACGAGAAGACAATGTTGTTTTGGCTTCAACGACTCAAGCGGGAGGGTGAATTGAGTTTTCAAAATCAGAGTTACGGATTTGTGGCCTCGGGATCTTTTACAAAATCAATGAAGGGCTTATATAAAATCTTGATTTGAAGGTGATGAGGATAAGAAAGATTAATTCAGAATTAATTCAGAATAGGTTTGGGTTCAAAACTCAATAATAACAAGATACGGAAACTGATTAAGCTTTTAACGATTAAGAACAAGTTATGCAAGTTTCAGATACAAGCATTAACAATCAAGAATGAACTTGCAGGTTTCAGTTTCAGTATTAGTTCAGTTTCAGCAATCAAGAATGGTTTTGATCAACTCAGTTTTAAATGCAGTTAACACAGACTTGATTACAATCAGACTCAGGTTTTCAATACAGTTTATACAGATCAAGAATGGAAATTATATATTGAACTTTAAACATCAAAGTCACAGGTTCTTGAACATAAACAGAAATTAAAGAGTATGAGTTTAGAGATACCACACAACCAGATTTATCCTGGTTCGGTCACCTCCACTGTGACCTACATCCAGTCCCCACTCCACCTGTGGGATTTTACACACTAACACACAAGCTTTGCCAGGTAGCTTGAAAAACCATTACACCATAGAGCACTCCTTCACCTCGAGATACCACACTCTTGTGAATAGCCTCAATGTTCTTCCTTAGGGATACCTCACCCTAATCACTCAGAGAGACTCCTTCTCTCTTTACAATCGAAAGGTAAAACAAAATTGATTCCTAACTCTCAATAGTCAGATAAACAAATTGAAGCACTTTTGAGTATTGAAACACTCTTTTCACAATAAGCTCAAGAAAGATGATGAATGATATGTGTATTGTATTTGATATGTTATTTTATTCGTCTTGATAAAAGTGTTCCTTTAATCCCTCTTTATATAGAAAACAAGTTATAGTCGTTGGGATCAATCAAAACAGATTTGGATCTGATTAACAATATGTTTTCATGATTCTGGTTCTTGAAATAAGACTCTACATCGGTTCTTATCATTCGCGTCCATCTTGAAAATAACCACATCCATCTAGCCATTTTGAATTTAAGATTTTACATCGGACGGGCTCCATATGCCACATCATCGGACGGAGCTTCTCATTAAGAACTTAGCAAGTCCAAAGACTTGTGTGGACGAGCGCTTATATCACCTTAGTGGACGAGCGGTACTGTCACCAGTGGACAAGCGCTTCTGTCACTTTAGTGGACGAGCGCTTGTATCACTTTAACAGACGAGCACTTCTGTCACTTTAGTGGATGAGCGCTTGTATCACTTTAATGGATGAGCACTTCTGTCACTTTAGTGGACGAGCGCTTCTGTCATTTTAGTGGTCCAGCACTTCTGTCACTTTAGTGGTCGAGCACTTCTGTCACTTTGGACGAGTTCTTGTATCACTTTAGTGGACGAGCGCTTCTGTCACTTGTGTTGGACGAGCGCTTCTATCACTTGTGTTGGACGAGCGGGTCTATTACTTTAGTGTTGGACGAGTGCTTCTATTACTTGTGTTGGACGAGCTCTTGTATCACTTTAGTGGACGAGTGCTTCTATCACTTGTGTTGGACGAGCGCTTGTATCACTTTAGTGGAAGAGCGCTTGTATCACTTTAGTGGACGAGCGCTTCTGTCACTTGCGTTGGACGAGCGCTTCTGAAATCTTATTTCCAAAAATCATTTTCATTAACGAAAACTTATTCCTTTTAATGCAGGTTATGAAAATTGATTTTCTTCATGCATCTTTTCAAATGAGCTATTTGTTAATAAGAAATTTCATCTCTTACAAATCATCTAAGACTTAAATCTAATTTCTCCTTTAAGCTCTTGTCTTGATGATTCCTTGATCTTTGTCTTTGCTCTTTGATTCCTTCAAGTTCTTCCTTGAATATTCTCCTTTAATTGCTCAATGAACTTGTTGATCACTGCTTGATATCTGTCTTTGCAATTTGACACTAAAAACACTTGCATACACATTAAGTTGTATTTGTCATATATCAAAATCTCTAAGTCATTGAGTCTAACAGACAACTTACTACGTTCTACATGCGGACGAAGAATAAAGCAAGTAGAACCAAAAACTCTCAAGGTAGAATAATCAGGAGCACAACCATATAATTTCTCAAAGGGAGACAAACCTGAAGTGATAGAAGATGGGATCTGGTTAATGACATGAACAGCAGTGAGGACACCTTCCCCCCAAAACTCACTTTGGACAGAAGCAGACAAAAGAAGAGAATGGGCAGTTTCGACAATGTGACGGTGTTTTATTTCATCACCTCCATTATGTTTAGGAGTTTCAGTGCAAGAGGTTTGGTGACAAGTCTCTGATAAGCCTCTGGCTCATCTAGTTTTATGACTAGTATGACCGTGGTTTTGTGCTAATTATATCTCATTTTCGCCCAAATTAGACTTGATTGTCTTTAAGCAGCATTCTGAGTCGTTTAAGTATTTTTAGGTTAATTTAGTTGATTTAGAGTCAAATAAAGCACTTATGCTATTTCGTATTATTCGCCTCGCGAAGGTGTGCTCGCCTCGCGAGCTCGCGGAATCCAGAAGCTGTATTTAAGTCTGTTTCAAGGCAGAACTGAGGAGTTTTTTAGTTTTGATCATTTTTCTTTTCTTTTCTTTTGACAGTTGCGGTTGCAACAGTAGTTTTAGGTTTATATTGGTAATGGAGAACTAGTCTCCTTTGATTAGTCTACTGTAATCGATTTCCATTCACACTTGAGGTTCTGTAATTCCTGTTTTATTTGCTTTTCCCTTTTCAATTCTATGCTATATATTTATGTTTGCTTAATTCAGGAGTGTATAGTGTTGTGTTGATTTATTTCGGTGATGTTATGTTCCTATATTTAATCGCGTTTGCTTAATTCGCGTGTGTTCAATTCGTGTTCGCTTAGTTCACGAAGGGCTTAACCCGGTTTGCTTAATTCGGGAATTAGGAACATATATCTGTAGTAGTGATTTCGCTTGTTAATTGTTGCTACAACCGAAAGGGGATTAGAATCTGCTTAGGGCTTGGAATTTACTTGAACCGATGATAGTTGGGAAATCGAGAACAGTAGATTAATCGTCTTTAGCTTATTTGATAATCTTTTAACTGCTCTGTTTTTATTGCATTGTTTTCTGTTTTGTTTCCTTAATTTTGTTTCAATTCCAACCCCCCCCCCCCCCCCCCCCCCAAAACTGATTTTTTTTCTATTAGTAACAATCCGAGAGTCCTTGTGAGACGATACTCGAGTTGTCCCTCCCTGAACTACATTTTTACAAACCGCTCGCTTTTTGGCGCGTGCGCGACAGCGCGTTCAAAAATTGGCGCCGTTGCCGGGGATCGAACCCGGGTCACCCACGGGACAGGCGGGAATAAAATGAAAGTAAACTAAAGAGCAAGGGTTTAAGAAACTAAGTTTGGGGTGGCTACAAGGATATGATGTGTTGTTTGGGATTGGGAAAAAGAAAAAAATATATATAATAAAAAGGTTGGAGCCAAAGGCAAAGAAAAAGAAAAAAAAAGGAAAAAAAGAAAAAGAAAAAAAAAGGAAAAAAGGAAAAAGAAAAAAAAGGAAAAAAAGAAGAAAAAGAAAAAAAGAGGAAAAAAGAAAAAGTGTAAAAATGTTAAAAAAAAAAAGTATTAGAAGAAAAGGTTGTAGTCACCCAAGGCAAAAAGGAAAAAATGGAAAAAGGAACTTGAGTGGAAATTCAATGTATCAAATGCTCTCTTAGTTCCTAGGGACTTAAGACCAGTACCTTTGTATATCCAACCCTTAGCCAAGCCCCATTACAACCATTAAAAACCTTTTGATGTTGCATGCATGTTTTCCGTGGGAACCATTTTGAGATGAAAATCAAATTTATGGGAAGTGCTCTTAAAAGTGAAATTGAGTGAATTGTTGATAGCCTAGACAAATTGAGCGATTGAGTGAATACTAAATGCCCTTGTGAGGAAGGCGATTGTTTGAATTTGGTGATCTCCCTTTTGTGTGTAACTTGGATCCCTTGCTTAGATTAATGATTGTTTGAATGATGAAATTCTCAATTGTTAAAGTAAATGAATGTGGGGATTACTTTGTTTGAAAGGGGGGAACATTGAAGAAAACTGTTTTGATGAAATTGCTTGAATTTGTGCCAAGTTGATTGAATCCCTTAAGCTTGTCATGTCTTGAGTCTTTTTAAGCTTTTGAGTTTTAGTTTGCTTGGGGACAAGCAAAGTTTAAGTTTGGGGTATTTTGATCAGCCTCTGGCTCATCTAGTTTTATGACTAGTATGACCGTGGTTTTGTGCTAATTATATCTCATTTTCGCCCAAATTAGACTTGATTGTCTTTAAGCAGCATTCTGAGTCGTTTAAGTATTTTTAGGTTAATTTAGTTGATTTAGAGTCAAATAAAGCACTTATGCTATTTCTTGTTTTCAGGTAATAAAAAGAAGCAGTTCTGGAGTTCTTCGCCCCGCGAGAGTGAATTCGCCCCGCGAACCTGAAGCGTGACTGTTCCAGAAATTGCAATCCTTTCTATCTCGCCCCGCGAAACATGACTCGCCTCTCGAGTAATCCAACCCTGGAAGACCAGAAGCCATCATGTTTTACCCATGTTGAAGGTCACGGGCGTTACAGTTTGGAATTTGAAGAGTCTCGCCTCACGAAGGTGTGCTCGCCTCGCGAGCTCGCGGAATCCAGAAGCTGTATTTAAGTCTGTTTCAAGGCAGAACTGAGGAGTTTTTTAGTTTTGATCATTTTTCTTTTCTTTTATTTTGACAGTTGCGGTTGCAACAGTAGTTTTAGGTTTATATTGGTAATGGAGAACTAGTCTCCTTTGATTAGTCTACTATAATCGATTTCCATTCACACTTGAGGTTCTGTAATTCCTGTTTTATTTGCTTTTCCCTTTTCAATGCTATGCTACATATTTCTGTTTGCTTAATTCATGAGTGTATAGTGTTGTGTTGATTTATTTCGGTGATGTTATGTTCCTATATTTAATCGTGTTTGCTTAATTCGCGTGTGTTCAATTCGTGTTCGCTTAGTTCACGAAGGACTTAACCCCGTTTGCTTAATTCGGGAATTAGGAACATATATCTGTAGTAGTGATTTCGCTTGTTAATTGTTGCTACAACCGAAAGGGGATTAGAATCTGCTTAGGGCTTGGAATTTACTTGAACCAATGATAGTTGGGAAATCGAGAACAGTAGATTAATCGTCTTTAGCTTATTTGATAATCTTTTAACTGCTCTGTTTTTATTGCATTGTTTTCTGTTTTGTTTCCTTAATTTAGTTTCAATTCCAACCCCCCCAAAAACTGATTTTTTTTTTCTGTTAGTAACAATCCGAGAGTCCTTGTGAGACGATACTCGAGTTGTCCCTCCCTGAACTACATTTTTACAAACCGCTCGCTTTTTGGCGCGTGCGCGACAGCGCGTTCAGTTTCATCAGATGCAAATATTTCAGAAAGTTTTTTGGAAGTATATTCACCACCTATATCACATCTAAAGCACTTAATAGTAGCATTATGTTGAGTTTTAACCAAAGCACGAAATATGTGATAAATACTTAAAATATCATAATGATGTTTCATAAGATAAACCTAACAATAACGAGTGCAATCATCAACGAAAGATACATAATATCAAGAACCACCTTTAGTAACAGTCGGGGATGGTCTCCATACATCATAATGGATCAAGTCAAAAGGTGCAACCAAAATTGAAACACTTTTACAAAAAGGCAAAGCACAAAACTTAGCAAGTTTGTAACCACAACAATCAGAAATATCATTAGTTTGCAACTTTCCCAAAGCTCCTGTAGAAGTCAAGTATTTCAAACGTGAAGAAGAAACATGACCAAGACGAGAGTGCCATAAATAAAAACTAGAGGAAGAGGAAGTCAAACGAAAGGACGACAGGTCAGCTCTAGCAGCTGCAACATCTGGAACTCTTAGCTCATTGATCAGCCTCTGGCTCGACTAGTTTTTAACTAGTAAGACCATAGGTTTTATTCGAGTTTAATCCCGATTTCGCCCAAATTTGGATGTAATTGTCCTCAAGCAACATTTTGAGTCTCTTAAGTAGTTTTAGGGTATTTTAGTTGATTTTGAGTCAAATAAAGCACTTACTGCTATTTCATGATTTCAGGTTAATAAGAAGAGCAAGAAGGGAAGAGTGCTTGAAGAAGAGGCCATCACGCCCAGGCCGTGACACTGGTCACGGCCGTGATAAGCTACCCATGGAAGACAAAGGATCACGACCCAGCCGTGATACACATCACGGGCGTGATGAGAAGATCATGAAAGTCAGAGAGCATCACGGCCCAGCCGTGATAACCATCACGGGTGTGATGAGGAGAACCTGAAAGACAGAATTGATCACGGCCAAGCCGTGATGGAGGTCACGACCAAGCTGTGATGGAGGTCACGGCCGTGACAGATCAGCACCCAAAGTCAGAAGCGATCATGGCCTGCCCGTGATGAGCATCACGGTCGTGATGGACCAGAATTTGAATGCGTGCCCTTGACAGAAGCGGTCACGGCTGTAACGCGCGGCCTCCTTATAAATAGAAACGCAGCAGACATAGAAATCATCCAGTTTTTCACTGCTTACACTGTACTTTTAGGTTATTGTCATTTCTGTGATGGAGAACTAATTTCCTTTGGTTAATCTGCTGTAATCGGGTTCCGCCGACACTTGAGATTCTGTAACTCCCGGATTATTTTGCTTCTTCCTTTCAATACTATGATGTATGTTCTGTTTGCTTAATTTAGGATTATATAGAATAGGTATTGATTTGTTTCGATGATTTTATGTTCCCATATCTAATCGCGTTTGCTTAATTCGCGTGTGTTCAATCGTGTTTGCTTAATTCACGAGTGCTTCAACTCGTTTGCTTAATTCGGGAATTGGGAACATATTTCGTATAGTGACAATTTCGCTTGTAAATTGTTGCTACAATCGAAAAGGGACTAGAATCCGCTTAGGGCATGGGAATTATGTGAATTGATGATAGTGGGAAAACGAGAACAGTAGATTAATCGTTTTGATCATTGATAATCATTTCTTGCTCTGTTTTCTGTTCTGTTCTCTTAATTGAATTTCAAATCCCCCCCCCCTCCCCCCCCCCAAAAAAAAAACTGATTTTGTGTAAATAACAATCCAAGAGTCCTTGTGAGACGATACTCGAGTTGTCGCTCCCTAGCTACATATTTCTCTAATCACTCGCTTTTTGACCCATGCGTGTCAGCGTGTCAAAATTGGCGTCGTTGCCGGGGACTCTTATTATTATTTTCTCATTTTTCGTTTTTGATTTTCTGCTGAATTAGTTCTGGCTACTAGGTCTGGTTGTCCTAATTTGTTTGAATTTGATCCTGAGATTGAAAGAACTTTGCACGCACGCCGTAGGGCAATTCAGGCTAGCACTAGCTCACCAACCAATAGTAATTCTAATTCTGCACCTGTTTCTAATAACATGGCTGACCAAAGAACATTAAGACAGCTTGCTGCCCCTGATGTTAATTATAATGGATTATGTATTGAGTATGCTGATGTGGTTGCTCCTTTTGAACTAAAATTTGGTTTAATACACTTGTTGCCAAGGTTTAGTGGTCTTGCAGGTGAGGATCCACATAAGCATTTGAAGGAATTCCAGGTTGTCTGCTCTACACCCTTGAGACCGGAAGGAATAAATGAAGACCATATCAAGCTGAGAGCCTTCCCATTCTCGCTTCAAGGTGCTGCGAATGATTGGTTATACTACCTTGAGCCAAACTCTGTTACAAACTGGAACGGTTTGAAGGTCTTCTTAGAGACGTACTTTCCCACCTCCAGAGCTGCATCAATCAGGAAGGAGATATGTGGTATTAGACAGGGCAATGAATCATTGGCTGAGTACTGGGAGAGATTCAAGAAGTTGGTATCCAGTTGCCCTCAACACCAGATTTCTGAGCAGCTCCTTATTGAGTACTTTTATGAGGGGTTGCTACCGATGGACAGAAACATTCTGGATGCTGCTAGTGGGGGAGCACTTGTCGATAAGACCCCAGCCGCTGCCAAGCAGTTAATTGAGAACATGTCACTCAACTCCCAACAGTTCACAACTAGAAGTAATTTTGTCGAAGCAAGAGGAGTGAATGAGGTCCATGTTTCTTCTTCCAACAAGGCCCTTGAAACCAGACTTGATGAACTCACTTCTTTAGTGAAACGGTTGGCAGTGGACAAGGTTCAGACATCAAGGGTATGTGGCATTTGTACTTCTCCTGAGCACCTGACCGATGCATGCCCCATTCTGAAAGATCAGTCGGTCACTGATTTGCCTCAAGCATATGCATCCAACCTTTACCATCAAGGCAATAATCAGAACCGGTACAGGATTCCTGACCTCTCCACAAATAAGTACCACCCCAACTGGAGGAATCATCCGAACCTTCAGTATGGGAACTCATCTGCACAGTAGCAACAACCAATGTTACCACTGGCACCACCACAAAGTTCTCCCCAAGTGACCACCTCTGCACCTTCTGGACCTTCACTAGAGGACTTGGTCAAGCAAATGGCTGCACAAAATCTCCAGTTTCAGCAGTGAACAGACTCTAGTATTCATGCTCTACAGACACATATTGGACAGCTTGCCACTTCCATGAATGCCATGCAGCAAGCTCAAGGATCGAATCAACTACCTGCACAAACAGTGGTGAATCCTAATGTCCCTAATCCTAATGTGAGTGCAATTTCTTTGAGATCCGGAAAAGTTGTAGAAGCAACCCCTGAAAAAGATAAAGAAACTGGTGAGGTAACACCTGAACCTTCTGCTGTTGTTCAAGCCGAGAAAGAGTATATGCCACCAATCCCCTTCCTGCAAAGAGTGCTGAAAAATAAAAAGATTGATGGGGAAGACAAGGAGAGGGAGATTCTGGATGTGTTCAGAAAAGTGGCGGTAAACATTTCGCTCCTTGATGTGATCAAACAGGTTCCAAAATATGCAAAGTTTCTGAAGGATTTGTGCACCCACAAGAGGAGGTTGAAAGGTAATGAGAGAGTTAATCTAGGGCGAAATGTTTCAGCCCTCATTCAACCCAAGCCTGAACCTGAGAAGGTTACTATTTCGGCCCTCACTCAGGCAATGCCACAGAAGTGCAAGGATCCGGGAACTTTTGCTATTCCATGCACCATTGGGGACAGTAAATTCGACAATTGCATGTTGGATTTAGGAGCTTCTATCAATGTCATGCCCACTTCTGTCTTCAGCAATCTTGATCTTGGTCCTTTGCAACATACAGGTCTCACTATCCAGTTGGCAAACAGGACCAATGCTCGCCCCATTGGAGTGGTAGAAGATGTGCTGGTGCAAGTTAATGACTTGATTTTCCCTGCTGATTTTTACATCCTGGACATGGCAGGGGAAACGAATTCAAGCAGATCACCGATCATTCTGGGCAGACCGTTCATGAAGACGGCGAAGACAAAGATTGATGTTGATGATGGAACCATGTCCATGGAGTTTGGTGACATTGTTGCAAAATTCAACATTTTCGATGATATGAAGCATCCCTTGGAAGAGCATTCTGTCTTTCAAATAGATTTACTCTCCGAAATTGTTGATGACACTTATGATGACTTGGTTTCTGATTTTCCATCTATTTCTAGTTTTGATGATATTTATTCATGTGTTGATTGTACTAACACTAACCCTTGTGCTGTTTGTGCTGAGATTGATGCTACCTTGCAGGGTGACAGTGTAAGTGAAGCTGTTTGTTCAGCTGAGATTATTGACAGCATGGCTGCCCCCAACATACCATCCATTGAGCAGCCACCCTCCTTGGAGCTTAAGCCACTTCCTGAGAATCTGAAATATGCTTACTTGGAGAGGAATGAAAAACTTCCAGTTATCATCTCCTCTAACCTTGATTCTTATCAGGAAGCTAAGCTCTTGGAGGTTCTGAGGAAGAATAAGAAGGCGATTGAGTGGACCTTGGCCGACATACCAGGTATTAGCCCCTCCAGGTGTATGCATAGGATTTTGTTGGAGGATGGGGCTAAAACAGTTAGGCAGCCCCAAAGGCGGCTCAATCCCTTGATCCTTGATGTTGTGAAGAAGGAGGTAACAAAACTCTTGCATGCGGGTATCATATATCCTATCTCTGACAGTAATTGGGTGAGCCCAGTGCAAGTTGTACCTAAGAAATCTGGACTCACAGTGGTGAAAAATGAAAATGATGAACTCGTTCCCACTAGAGTCCAGAATAGCTGGAGAGTTTGCATTGATTATAGGAGGTTGAACCAGGCTACCAGAAAGGATCACTTTCCTTTGCCGTTCATCGATCAGATGCTTGAACGGCTAGCCGGTAAATCACACTATTTCTTTCTTGATGGTTTTTCAGGTTACTTCCAGATCCACATTGCACCATAGGATCAGGAAAAGACTACTTTCACGTGCCCCTTCGGCACATTTGCTTACAGGAGGATGCCATTTGGTCTTTGCAATGCTCCTGGCACATTCCAAAGATGCATGATTAGCATTTTTACTGAATATATTGAAAATTGCATGGAAGTGTTTACGGATGATTTCACTGTTTATGGCTCCTCATTTGATGCATGCTTGCATAGTCTGAACTTGTTTTGAACTATGAAAAATGCCATTTTATGGTTGAACAGGGGATTGTTTTGGGGCATATTATTTCTGAAAAGGGTATTTCAGTAGATCCTGCTAAGATTGATGTGATTTCTACACTGCCTTACCCATCTTGCGTTCGCGAGATTCGTTCTTTTCTTGGTCATGCAGGTTTCTACAGGCACTTCATAAAGGATTTCAGCAAGATAGCCCTTCCGTTGTCCAACCTGCTGAAGAATGATGCCATTTTCAACTTTGATGACAACTGCAAGAAGGAATTTGATTTCCTGAAGAAAGCACTAACCTCTACCCCCATCATCGAGGCACCTGACTGGACCCTCCCTTTTGAGATCATGTGTGACGCTTCTAACTATGCTGTGGGAGTGGTCCTTGCACAAAGGGTGGGCAAGGCCGCCCATGTGATTTACTATGCTTCTAGGACTCTAGATGCTGCACAGGCTAATTACACCACCACTGAAAAGGAACTTCTAGCTATTGTTTTTGCTCTTGATAAATTTAGATCATATTTGCTAGGTTCCAAGGTTGTTGTTTTCACTGACCATGCAGCTCTGAAATACTTGTTGAAGAAACCAGAGGCAAAGCCGAGATTGATTCGGTGGATGTTGTTGCTCCAAGAGTTTAGTGTGGAGATAAAGGATAAGAGTGGAGATGAGAATTTGGTAGCTGATCACTTGAGCAGAATAGAGAGGGATGAGGATCCTTCCCCCATTCAGGATTACTTTCCTGATGAGCAGCTCTTACAGTTACATGGGGTAACTCCTTGGTTTGTTGATATTGTTAACTATCTTGTTGCTGGTGTTTTTCCGACAGGTGCAACCAGGGCACAAATTCACAAACTCAGGAGTGATGCCAAATATTATGTTTAGGATGATCCATATCTGTGGAAATTTGGCAGTGATCAGGTAATTAGGAGATGTGTCCCCGACTATGAGATTGAGTCCATTTTGCACTTTTCTCATGCCTCTCAAGTAGGGGGACACTTTGGGCCACAGAGGACTGCAAGAAAAGTCCTAGATTCAGGCTTTTACTGGCCCACCATTTTTAGAGATGCTTATGAGGTTTACCGCACTTGTAGAGAGTGTCAGACAGCAGGTACAGCCATCGCTCGTAAGAGTAAAATGCCTCAGCAACCCATGCTTTTCTGTGAGGTATTTGATGTGTGGGGAATCGACTTTATGGGTCATTTCCCCGCATCTTTTGGTTTTCTCTATATTTTACTGGCTGTTGACTATGTTTCAAAGTGGGTGGAAGTTGTCCCCACTAGGACTAATGATTCTAGAGTTGTTGTAAATTTTGTCAGGTCCAATATTTTCTGCAGGTTCGAAATACCTCGGGCTATCATAAGTGACCAGGGCACTCATTTCTGCAACCGCACCATGGAAGCTTTACTTCGGAAGTATGGAGTTGTGCACAGGGTCTCCACTGCATATCATCCCCAAACTAATGGACAGGCTGAGATCTCAAACAGGGAGATCAAACAGATCTTAGAGAAAGTGGTGCAGCCGAATAGGAAGGACTGGAGCCGCCATCTAGAAGATGTACTTTGGGCTCAAAGGACAGCTTTCAAGACACCAATAGGGATGTCTCCCTATAGACTTGTGTTCGGTAAGGCATGTCACCTTCCTGTAGAGATTGAGCACCGTGCTTATTGGGCGGTTAGAAGCTGTAATTTGGAAATACAAAAGGCAGGCATTGAGAGGAAACTCCAATTACAGCATCTTGAAGAGCTTAGGCTAGAGGCCTATGAAAGCTCTCGAATCTACAAAGAGAAAACCAAGCACTTCCATGATCAGATGATTTCTAGGAAGGAATTCTCTGTGGGCCAACAGGTTCTATTGTTTAACTCCCTTTGAAAGTGACGGCTGGGAAACTTCGATCCAAGTGGATTGGCCCATTTGTTGTTACTAATGTTTTCCCTCATGGTGCAGTAGAAATAAAGAGTGCAAGTAGCAACAAGGTCTTTAAGGTTAATGGGCAACGCTTGAAGCCATTCCATGAGAGCTCAGTGCCTGAAGATGCTACTGTTGAGGAGCTCTCCTTGGGAGAGCCCACCTACACCTCAACTTGTCCAGGGAGCACCTTCTCCTTTCCCTCACTCTTGTTTTATACCTATGTTCTTTCATTGAGGACAATGCATGTCTTAAGTGTGGGGGAGGGAACAAACTGTTTTTGTTTTGTTTTGTTTGTCCTTGTTTGTGTGCTTTGTGTCGTATGTGTGTGAGTCTTGTGTCGGCAAGCTTGAATGGGTTTTGTTAACATTCGCATAGATGGATTGCATGATATGTGGTGACTATTGATGATTTCCCCCTAGGTTTTGAAAATTGAAAATTGACCCCCATTCGAAAAATTGAAAATTGAACCTTGAGATATTTCATAGTGACTGCATGATTTATGATAAGTTTGGGGTGAAGGGATGCACACACTAGGGATTGAATCTCGGTCAAACAATTTGCAAAATGTCCAGGTGAGGATTTGAGCCTCCAACATGTTTTTAATTGTGTGAATCACTTTCCAGTTGCGCTTTCCCATATTTGCTTGAGTCTCTTCATGGTTAGCATATTTATGTGCTTGCATCAAATGATTTAGGCAATTTTATTTGAATTAGCTACTTGGCCTAAAAGAACCATCCCTAATGCATGTTCCCTAGTTAGCCACATTGAGCCAAATAAGCCTATTGTTTCTTGATGACCTTATGTTATAAGCCAAAATCTGGAAAAACCATGTTAACCCAATCTTAGGATTAGGAGAGCATGGAATCTTAGCAAGAGAAGGGTCGTAAGAAACTAAGTTTGGGGTGGCTACGAGGTGTGATATGTCATTCTGGGTTGAGAAAAAGAAAAAAAAATGAAGGTTGGAGCCAAAGGCAAAAAGAAGAAAAAGAAAGAAAAAGAAAAAAACAAGAAAAGAATAAAATGTCAAAAAGGGGTATTAGAAGAAAAAGGTTGTAGTCACCCAAGGCAAAAATAAAAATGGAAAAAGGAAATCGAGTGGAAATTCAATGTTTCAAAATGCTCATGCTCTCTTAGTTCCTAGGGACTTAAGCCCAGTACCTTTGAATATCCTACCCTTAGCCAGGCCCCATTACAACCTTTAAAAGACCTTTTGATGTTGCATGCATGTTTTCGTGGGAACCTTGATTGAGATGAAAATCAAATTCATGGGAAGTGCTCTTGAAATGTGAACTTGAGTGAAAGGTTCATAGCCTAGACAAATTGAGCGAATGAGTGAAATATTAAATGCCCTTGTGAGGAAGGTAATTGTTTGAAGTTGGTGATCTCCCTTTTGTGTATAACTTGAATCCTCAACTTAGATTAATGTTTGCATGAATGATGGAATTCTCAATTGATTAAAGTAAATGAATGTGCAGATTACATTGTTGCAAGGAGAGAAACATTGAAGGAAAACTGTTTTGTTGAAGGTGTATGAAATTTGTGCGAATTTGATTGAATCCTTTAAGCTTGCCAAGTTCGAGTCTTTTTGAGTTTTAGTTTGCTTGGGGACAAGCAAAGTTTAAGTTTGGGGTATTTTGATTAGCCTCTGGCTCGACTACTTTTTAACTAGTAAGACCATAGGTTTTATTCTAGTTTAATCCCGATTTCGCCCAAATTTGGATGTAATTGTCCCCAAGCAACATTTTGAGTCTCTTAAGTAGTTTTAGGGTATTGACCGCGCTGTCGCCACGCGCCAAAAAGAACGAGCGATTATAAAATAATGCAGTATAGTGCGACAACTCGGATCGTCTCTCAAGGACTCTTTAGGTGTTGTTATTATTAACAGAAAATTAGTAAAAGTTAGAAATGGGGGTTTTGAGATTAAAACTAAAATAAAGAAAACAAAACAGAGCAAAGAAAGAAAATAGAGCAGTTACCAAATAAGCAAAAGCGATTAACCTACTGTTCTCAGTTTCCCACTATCATTGGTTCATGCAAATCCTAAGCAGATACTAATCCCCTCCCGGTTGTAGCAACAATTAACAAACGAAAACCGCTACTACAGATGTATGTTCCTATTCCCGAAATAACAAACGGGGTTAAGCTCTCATGAACAAACGAACATGAATGAACACACGCGAAATAACAAACGCGATTATATATAGGAACATTACATCACCGAAATGAAACAATACCATACTATATATTCCTGAAATAACAAAGAAACATACAAAGATTGCATTGAAAAGAGAAAAGCAAATGAAAGAGGAATCACAGAACCTCAAGTGTTAACAGAAACCAATTACAGTAGATTAATCTAGGAGACTAATTCTCCATTACAAAAGTAAAACACAAAAGAAAAGAAATAAACTACTGAAAACTACTACTACTGTCTACCAAAGATTAGCCAAAACTGGCTAACTCTGATTCACTTCTTTAGTTCTGCCTAAAACTGCTTTATATACACGTTTCTGGAATCCAAGTCCTCGCGGGGCGAACCACTGCTCGCGAGGCGAATAACATGAAAGGTCTGCAACTCTTTGTCTTCTCGCGAGGCGAGCATAGCTTCTTGAGGCGAACGCTTCAAATTCCCAACTGCAACGCCCGTGACCTTCCACACGCCCAAACCGTGATCGTCTCTGACTTTTCATGGTTGGATGACTCGCGAGGCGAGCCATTTCTTCGCGGGGCGAACCAGAGACCTTGCATTTTCTTGGAACAGTCAGCTTCGGGGTCGCGAGGCGAGCAGTATTCTCGCGGGGCGAGAAACTCCAGAATTATTCCTTTTTATTTACCTGAAAATAAGAAAATAAAAGTAAATACTTTATTCACTCTAAATCAACTAAATTAACTTTAAAACAATTTACAGACTCAAAATATTACTTAAGGACAATCAAGTCTAATTTGGGTAAAAATGATATAAAATAAGCACAAAGTCAAGGTCTTTACTGGTTATAAAACCAGTCAAACAGAGGCTCATCAAAATACCCCAAACTTAAATTTTGCTTGTCCCCAAGCAAACTATACTCAAAAACTTAAAAAGACTCAAGACCTGGCAAAACATGGCAAGCTTAAGGACTCAATTAACTTTCACACAAATTTCAAGCAATTTAACAAAACAATTTTTCTTTCAATGTTCCCCCCTTTCAAGCAAAGTAATCCCCACATGCATTTATTCTAAACAATTGAGAAATTCATCATTCAAACAATCATCAATCTAAGCAGGGGATCTAAGTTACACACAAAAGGGAGATCACCAAATCCAAACAACTGCCTTCCTCACAAGGGAAATTTGTGTTCACTCAATCGCTCAGTTTTTGTCAGGTTATCAACAATTCACTCAATTTCACTTTTCAGAAGCACTTCCCATAAATTTGATTTTCATCTCCTAATGGTTCCCACAGAAAACATGCAAGCAACATCAAAAGGTCTTTTATGGGTTGTAATGGGGCCTGGCTAAGGGTAGGATATACAAAAGAACTAGGCTGAAGACCCTAGGAACTAAGAGAGCATGAACATTATTTACACTTTGAAATTAAATCAAGTTCCTTTTTCATTTTTCATTTTGCTTTGGGTGACTACAACCTTTTTATTTCTTTTTTGCATTTTTGCACTTTTATCTTTTTTCTGTTTTTCTTTTCTTTCTTTTTTTTTATTTTATTTTTTTTTCTTTTTCCCATTTTTTTTCACAAATTTTTTTTTTATATTATTATTTTTTTCTTTTTCCCAATCCCAAACAACACATTGCACCGGGTAGCCACCCCAAACTTTGGTTTCTTGCACCCATTCTAAGATTACACGCTCTCCTAATCCTAAGATCGGGTTAACATGGTTTTCCAGATTTTTAGGCTTATAACATTAGGTTATCAAGAATTAACAGGCTAATAAGGCTCAAAGGGGCTAACTAAGGAACATGCATTAGGAATGGTAATTTTAGGCTAAGTAGCTATTTACAAAGAAAATGCCTAAATCATTTGAAGCAAACACATAATCATGCAAACCAAAAAGAGATTCAATCAAATTCAGGAAAGTGCAATCAAAAGTGATTTTCCCACAGTCAAAAACATGTTGGAGGCTCAAAACCTCTCCTGGACATTTTTTGCAAATTATTTGAAAGAGATACTATCCCTAGTGTGTGCTTCCTATCACCCCAAACTTATCATAAATCATGCCATCATAACAAAATCTCAAAGTTCAGTTTTCAATCACATGGGGATCATTTTTCAAAAAAATTTCAAATCCTAGGGGGAAACAACAACACATAACATGCAATCATCTATGCAAATTCAACCAAATCCATCAAACTTGCCATAACCAAGACACAAACACAACTCCTGAGCTTCTCAAATTATTCAGGAGCTTTATTAAAAACAAAACAGAATTAAAGCAAGAATAACTAAAAAGAAAAGGGTTAAAGAAAACTCATTTAGAGGCGGTTCCACCAGGATCCCACTGCCTGTAACATAAGTCCCACATGGTAGCCAAAGGACTGAAATTCATTCCAAGCCTCCCTAAATTGCAGCTTTGATGCGGAGGTGAGCACTTGACAATTATAATAACCTCGCCGAGTGCGGCGGACTTCTCACTCCCCTTCGGGTCACAGCTGACCTCTTTCTCAATAAAATCTCCCCAATAGAATCGGGGTTCAACCGCTTGGACTGGCCATGGTGCAAAATCCAAGGGTGCAACATCCATCACTGGTGGCTCCTCAGGGGGAAGTGTTAAACAGTTAGAAACGGTTACCGGCTCTGCTTCAACTTCTGCCTTTTCTTCATTCACTGCATGAACAAATTTTTCACCTGCTATACACGCAGAAATTTCAGCACACACCAAACAAAGGTTAGAGTTAGTACATATATTACAAGAAAATGAATCAGAAAAATCTACAATGTCTGGAAATTCTTCAATTAATTCATCATCCACCCCATTACTCTCAACACATTCAATTGTTTTACTTGAATCATCTACTCCCAAAGGTTCTTCTTTATCTTCAAGCACGGTGGAGTAAATGTTCTCTTGATCCTCCTGATGCTTATTTCCTATATGATCATGACCCTCAACCTCATCTGTCTCCTGTTCCATATGGATGCTTTGCTTAACATACCTTTCAAAATAACAATCTACACACAAAGCAGTTCCATCACAATAACATGCATTAGGATCAGGGGATTCAACACATAATTCATCATCAATAGAAACATTATCACCAAAATCATCCTCAGAAGTATTTTCAGGAATAACTTGTGAATCTTTATGTTCTTCAATGGGCTGTGGAGTTAGCATTGCAGCCGAGTTGGCGGTAACTTGATCAATTAGAGCCCACAACTTTTGAGATTCAGCTTGGTCCCTCTGGTATTGAGCCTCCATCCTCTGTTGAAATTCAAGATCTTGTTGTGCCATCCGTTGATTGTTCTCTTCCATTTGTTGTAGCATTGAAGCAATCTCATCCAAGGTGCTCTGTGAAGGTTCTGAAAGTGCAGAGGTGGTCACTTGGCTAGGATAGTATGGTGGTGGTTCACTAAAATTAGGATAATACATGCAAGGTTGCTCATAATAAACATTAGGCAAATACCCATACATGTAATTCTCCATGGGGGAAAATAAAATTTACAGACCAGACAAAGCAGACAAAACTAATTAGCAAAGCAAAAAGTTTTTTTTTTTTTTTAAATGTAACTTTCTGCTAATAACAACAAACAAGAGTTCCCCGGCAACGGCGCCAATTTTTGACCGCGCTGTCGCCACGCGCCAAAAAGAACGAGCGATTATAAAATAATGCAGTATAGTGCGACAACTCGGATCGTCTCTCAAGGACTCTTTAGGTGTTGTTATTATTAACAGAAAATTAGTAAAAGTTAGAAATGGGGGTTTTGAGATTAAAACTAAAATAAAGAAAACAAAACAAAGCAAAGAAAGAAAATAGAGCAGTTACCAAATAAGCAAAAGCGATTAACCTACTGTTCTCAGTTTCCCACTATCATTGGTTCATGCAAATCCTAAGCAGATACTAATCCCCTCCCGGTTGTAGCAACAATTAACAAACGAAAACCGCTACTACAGATGTATGTTCCTATTCCCGAAATAACAAACGGGGTTAAGCTCTCATGAACAAACGAACATGAATGAACACACGCGAAATAACAAACGCGATTATATATAGGAACATTACATCACCGAAATGAAACAATACCATACTATATATTCCTGAAATAACAAACAGAAACATACAGCATTGCATTGAAAAGAGAAAAGCAAATGAAAGAGGAATCACAGAACCTCAAGTGTTAACAGAAACCAATTACAGTAGATTAATCTAGGAGACTAATTCTCCATTACAAAAGTAAAACACAAAAGAAAAGAAATAAACTACTGAAAACTACTACTACTGTCTACCAAAGATTAGCCAAAACTGGCTAACTCTGATTCACTTCTTTAGTTCTGCCTAAAACTGCTTTATATACACGTTTCTGGAATCCAAGTCCTCGCGAGGCGAAGCACTGCTCGCGAGGCGAATAACATGAAAGGTCTGCAACTCTTTGTCTTCTCGCGAGGCGAGCATAGCTTCGCGAGGCGAACGCTTCAAATTCCCAACTGCAACGCCCGTGACCTTCCACACGCCCAAACCGTGATCGTCTCTGACTTTTCATGGTTGGATGACTCGCGAGGCGAGCCATTTCTTCGCGGGGCGAACCAGAGACTTTGCATTTTCTTGGAACAGTCAGCTTCGGGGTCGCGAGGCGAGCAGTATTCTCGCGGGGCGAGAAACTCCAGAATTATTCCTTTTTATTTACCTGAAAATAAGAAAATAAAAGTAAATACTTTATTCACTCTAAATCAACTAAATTAACTTAAAAACAATTTACAGACTCAAAATATTACTTAAGGACAATCAAGTCTAATTTGGGTAAAAATGATATAAAATATGCACAAAGCCAAGGTCTTTACTAGTTATAAAACCAGTCAAATAGAGGCTCATCAGGTATTTTAGTTGATTTTGAGTCAAATAAAGCACTTACTGCTATTTCATGCTTTCAGGTTAATAAGAAGAGCAAGAAGGGAATAATGCTTGAAGCAAAGGCCATCACGCCCAGGCCTTGACACTGGTCACGGCCGTGATGAGCTACCCATGGAAGACAGAAAGGATCACGACCCAGCCGTGATACACATCATTGGCGTGATGAGAAGATCATGAAAGTCAGAAAGCATCACGGCCCAGTCGTGATAACCATCACGGGCGTGATGAGGAGAACCTGAAAGGCAGAATTGATCACGGCCAAGCCGTGATGGAGGTCACGACCGTGACAGATCAGCACCCAAAGTCAGAAGCGATCACGGCCTGCCTGTGATGGGCATCACGGTCGTGACAGACCAGAATTTGAATGTGCACCCTTGACAGAAGCGGTAACGGCCTGGTCGTGACGGCCACCACGGCCGTGACGCGCGGCCTCCTTATAAATAGAAATGCAGCAGACACAAATCATCCAGTTTTTCACTGCTTACACTATACTTTTAGGTTATTGTCATTTCTGTGATGGAGAACTAATTTCCTTTGGTTAATCTGTTGTAATCGGGTTCCGTCGACACTTGAGATTCTGTAACTCCCAGATTATTTTGCTTCTTCCTTTTAATACTATGTTGTATGTTCTGTTTGCTTAATTCAGGATTATATAGAATAGGTATTGATTTGTTTCGATGATTTTATGTTCCCATATCTAATCGCGTTTGCTTAATTCGCATGTGTTCAATCGTGTTTGCTTAATTCACGAGTGCTTCAACCCGTTTGCTTAATTCGGGAATTGGGAACATATTTCGTGTAGTGCCAATTTCGCTTGTAAATTGTTACTACAATCGAAAAGGGACTAGAATCCGCTTAGGGCATGGGAATTATGTGAATCGATGATAGTGGGAAACCGAGAACAGTAGATTAATCGTTTTGATCATTGATAATTACTTCTTGCTCTGTTTTCTGCTCTGTTTTCTTAATTGAATTTCAAATCCAAACACCCCCCCCCCCCCAAACTGATTTTGTGTTAATAACAATCCAAGAGTCCTTGTGAGACGCTACTCGAGTTGTCGCTCCCTAGCTACATATTTCTCTAATCACTCGCTTTTTGACCCGTGCGCGACAGCGTGTCACTCATCCAAAACATAAAGTCCCCCCTGTCTACGGCCTGTCCCAATCAGCCTTTGGGATTGCAGATCCTGCACATAACAAGAGGTGGAAGACAACAAAACTGAGTAACCAGAATCACATAACTGACTAAGAGAAATAAGACTGACACGTAATTTAGGAATGTAATAAACATCTGGAATGGACAAATGAGATGTGGAAACAGACCCAGTGCCTGCCACTGGCAGAGGGGTGCCACCAGCAGTTATGATTGGTACAGATGAAACAAGATATAAGAACACGAATGAGTTTAAATCAGATGACATATGACGACATGCTCCGGAGTCAAGGATCTATAAGTATGGGGATATACCTGAGGAGCTAGAGAAGGACAAACCAATATTGGATTGGGCACACATAGCAGACATGGCAGATGACTTTGTGGCAAGAAACCTCTGGAATTGCTCGGCAAGATCAGCTACTGAAGGACTAGAAAGAGATGTGTTCTCACCAGATGGAGGAATAATTGCATTAGTATTAGGTGCTGGAGGCCTAGAGTGCTTGAAGTTGTTCTGGTTGAACTAACTTGGAGGTCTTCATTGAGAAGGTTGTTGTGTTTGTTGCGGCTTGTACAATAGTTTTGGACATTGACCTTTCCAATGGCCCTTATTCTTGTAGAAGCTACACTCATCATATCCAACCTTTTCATAAGATTTACCTTTATTAGAAGGAACAGAAAAAATAGATAATTTGGGACTGGGGAGGATTCCTTTATTAACATTTCCGTTATCAGATTGAGACTTGAGGTGAATTTCTTCAGCTAACAACTCATTAACCACCGAATCAACAATTGGGAGTGGATTACGGTGCAGAATCTGAAATAGACAACTATAAACACGAGAAGGGGGTTGAATTGTGTTTATCAGAATTTAAGCAAAGCTGAAATCTTTTCGCAAACAGAAAGCTAGCTTTGGACCAGCGGAAGAATACAGGATAGATGGGTGACTATTGCAAACACACCACTTGACAGACATAAGAAAACTAAAGCAATTAAAGAGTTTAAGGGAAGAAAGATTGACACGGTGATTTATCATGGTTCACTCTTCAAATCAAAGAGCTACGTCCAGTCCTTGGCAGCACCAAGATTTATCCATTATAACTGATAAGGTTACAGACTCAAGTATTATTTGCACACCTAGCCTCTTCAGGCTCAAGACAAGTATTGTTTTCACACCTAGCATCTTCAGGCTCACTCAGGTTTGTTTGAGAGATTGGGTTTGTAAAAATACAACTTCTCACAAGCAGAACTTTCACTAACACTCAGAGAGTGGTTTAAATGTGAAGTCTAGGAAAGTCTGCATAATAACTCCAAATGTATGAAGAATACAGAATGAAAGAATGAAGAAATAAATGCTCGGTGTAATGGCGTTTTAATGCACTGTGTATTCTCTCTTTTTTCTTCATCTTCAATGGCTTCTGTATTTATGGTCTTTACCCCAAACTTAAACTTTGCTTGTCCCCAAGTAAACTAAAACTCAAAAACTCAAAAAGACTCAAGACATGGCAAGCTTAAAAGATTTAATCAACTTTGCACAAATTTCAAGCAATTCAACAACAATCTCTCTTTTTTTTTTTTCCTTAATGATTCCCCCCTTTTCAACAATATAATCCCCACATGCATTTAATCTAAACATTGAGAATTCTACCATTCATGCAGTCATTAATCTAAGCAAGGGATCCAAGTTACACACAAAAGGGAGATCACCAAATTCAAACAACTGCCTTCCTCACAAGGGTATTTAGTGTTTCACTCATTCGCTCAATTTTGTCTAGGCTATGAACCTTTCACTCAATTTCACTTTTAAGAGCACTTCCCATGAATTTGATTTTCATCTCAAAATAGTTCCCACGAAAACATGCATGCAACATCAAAAGGTCTTTAAAGGTTGTAATGGGGTCTGGCTAAGGTTAGGATATACAAAGGTACTGGGCTTAAGTCCCTAGGAACTAAGAGAGCATGAACATTTTGATACAGTGAATTTCCACTCAAGTTCCTTTTTCCATTTTTCTTTTTGCTTTGGGTGACTACAGCCTTTTCCCTCTTTAGATATCTTTTTTTTTCTTTGACATTTTTGTTCTTTATTTCTTTCTTTTTTTTTCTTTTTTTCTGCTTTTCTTTTCTTTTTGCCTTTGGTTCCAACCTTTTTATTATATTTTTTTATTTTCTTTTTTTCTCAATCACAAACAACACATCATACCCTTGTAGCCACCCCAAACTTAGTTTCTTGCAAACCTTCTCTTGCTAAGCTTCCATGCTCTCCTAATCCTAAGATCGGGTTCACATGGTCTTTCCAGATTTTAGGCTCATAACATAAGGTCATCTAGAATTAATAGGCTAATTAGGCTCAATGGGGCTAACAAAGGAACATGCATTAGGAAGGGTTCAATTTAGGCCAAGTGGTTATTTACAAAGAAGATCTGCCTAAATCATTTGATGCAAACACATAAACATGCAAACCAAGAAGAGACTCAAGCAAATTCGGGAAAGTGCAGCTCAAAAGTGATTCACACAATTAAAAACATGCTGGAGGCTCAAATCCTCACCTGGACATTTTTCGCAAATTGTTTGACCGAGATTCTATCCCTAGTGTGTGCTTCCTATCACCCCAAACTTATCATAAATCATGCCATCACAACAAAATATCTCAAAGTTCAGTTTTCAATTTTTCAAGTGGGGATCAATTTTCAATTTCAAAACCTAGGGGGAAATCATCAAAATATATCACATATCATGCAATCCATCTATGCAAAAATTAATCAAAACCAATCAAACATGCCAACACAAGACTCAACACACAAACTCCTGATCTTCTCAAATTATTCAGGAGCTAAAAGAAAACAAAACAAAAACAAAGCAAAGCAGAAACTAACAAGAAAATGAAAGTAAACTAAAGAGAAAGGGTTTAAGAAAACTCATTGGGGGTGTGGTTCCACCAGGATCCCACTGTCTGTGATACAGCGGCCAAGGAATGCCCAAATTGCAATATGATCCTCCCGGATCCCGTGGCTTGTAGCATAATGCCCACGTGATAGACAAAGGACCGAAGCTTGTTCCATGGTCCCCTAACTTGCAGCCTTGATCTGGGAGTGAGTGCTTGACAATTATGGTGACCTCGCCAAGTGCGGCGGACTTCTCACTCCCTCTTGGGTCAGTGATGACCTCTTTCTCAATAAAGTCCTCCCAATAAAATCGGGGTTCAACCTCTTGGACTGGCCACAGTGTCTTCATATCCAAGGGTGCAAAATCCAGAGGATTGAACTCCATCACTGGTGGTTCCACAGGGGAAGGTGGCAAATAGGTGGAGAGGGTTTCTGGTGCTGCTTCATCTTCTGCACGTTCTTCATTCACTGTGCTAACAAATCCATCACCTGCTAAACCTGCAGAAATCTCAGCACACCACCCAAAGGTTAGTGTTAGTACAGTCAGTACATATAGTACAATAAACTAAATCAGTAAAGGCCTGAATGCCTGGAAATTCAGCACACAGTTCATCCACCTCATCACTTTCAACAAATGCATCTAATTCCAAAGGTTCTTCATTATTCTCAAGCATGGTGAAGCAGATGTCCTCCTGATCCTCATCTTCTATGTTTCCTGGCCGAACAGGGCCCTCAACCTCATATGTCTCCTGTTCCATACGGACGTTTTGCTCTTCATACCTTTCAAAACATGCTATACACGAAGCAGTGTCAGTACAATCAGTACATGAAGTATAATAGATAGAATCAGGGGAGGTGTGAATATCTGGAGATTCAACACACAGTTCATCAACAGAAGTATTCTTGACATAATTATCAAAATTATCCTCAGAAGTATTGTCAAGAATAACTACTTGTGAATCTGTCTGTTCTTCAAGGGGATGTGGAGTTTGCAGTGTAGCTAAGGAGGAAACGATGTGAGCATTTTGAGTGGAAAAATCCTGACGACTTGCCTCCATCCACTGTTGGAATTCAAGATTATTCCTTTCCATTTGTTGTACCATTTCTTCCAGACTGAGTTGGCATATTGTGAGGTCAGGTTGATATTGTAGATCGCGTGTCATTTGATTCACCAAAGATGTTATCTCATCCAAGATGCCATGTCCTCCATGTTGGCTATGATAGAAAGGTTGCTCCTCATTCACTCCAATCATGTCAAAACCACTGCTAAACTCATAACTTCCATCAAAGTTAGGATAATATATGCATGGTTCATAATCAACATTAGGCATAAAATCTTGCATATAATTATCCATGGTAAGCACTAAGATTCACAACCAGACAAAGCAGCCGTAACTAATTCAGTAATGCAAAAGGGTTTTTTTAAAAAAAATTTATTTTCTGCTAATAACAATAAGAGTCCCCGGCAACGGCGCCAATTTTTGAACGCGTTGTCGCGCATGCGCCAAAAAGCGAGCTGTTTACAAAATATGTAGTTAAGGGAGCGACAACTCGAGTATCGTCTCACAAGGACTCTTGGGTTGTTGTTAACAGAAAAAGTTAGATTTTGGGGGGTTGAGATTATGGAAGTAAATAAAGAAAACAAGACAGAAAACAATGCAAACTAAGTAATTATCAAATAGCTAAAACAACGATTAACCTATTGTTCTCAGTTTCCCACTATCATTGGTCCATGTAAATTCCAGGCCCTAAGCAGATTCTAAACCCTTTTCGATTGTAGCATCAATTAACAAGCGAAATCAATACTACGAGACATATGTGTTCCTAATTCCCGAATTAAGCAAACGGGGTGAAGCTCTCGTGAATTAAGCAAACACGAATGAACACACGCGAATTAAGCAAACGCGATTAAGTATAGGAACACACAATCATCGAAATAAATCAACACCTATTCTATACGATTCTGAATTAAGCAAACAGAACATACAGAACAAGTATTGAAAGAGAATAGCATAAAGTTCAGGAATTACAAAACCTCAAGTGACGGCGGAACCCGATTACAGTAGATTAATCAAGGAGACTAGTTCTCCATTACAAACATAAACACAAAATGCTAAACCTACTGTTGCAGTCGCAACTGTGAAAAGTAAAGAAAAGAAAGATGATGAAAAAGATAAAAAAAACTCATTGTTCTGTCCTAAAACAGACTTAAATACAGCTTCTGGATAACGCGAGCTCGCAAGGCGAGCACACCTTCCCGAGGCGAATATTATGAACAGTCTTCAGTGTTTGGCGAGCTTTCGAGGCGAGCTTATCATTCGCGAGACGAGACTCTTCAAATTCCAAACTATCACATCCGTGACCTTCAACACGGGTAAGCCGTGATGGCTTCTGGTCTTCCAGGGTTGGATTACTCGCGAGGCGAGTCAAGTATTCGCGGGGCGAGACAGAGAGGATTGCATTTTCTGGCACAGTCACGCTTCAGGCTCGCGAGGCGAGTGGTCTCTCGTGGGGCAAAAACTCCAGAACTGCTTCTCTTTATTACCTGAAAAAAAGGATTAACAGTAAGTACTTTATTCGACTCTAAATCAGCTAAATTAACCTAAAAACACTCTAGACTCTCAAAATGCTTCTTAAAGACAATCAAGTCTAATTTGGGCGAAAATGGGATAAAATTAGCACAAAACCACGGTCATACTAGTCATAAAACTAGCTGAGCCAGAGGCTGATCAGTCTTCAAGCATTTAGGATCCGTTAGAGACATCCCCTCAGATGTTGGCTTCAAGCAGGACTTCATTAATTGCAATAGAGTCGTTTTGAGTAGTCATTAATGCAATAGAGTCGTTCTGGACAGCCATTAATGCAATAGAGTCGTTGGTTGTACTCTAAGTTGTGCAGAGAGCTTTTTGTACTTTACTGAGTACACTTCCCTTTTTGTGTAAGGACCAGAGGTACTAGGGAATAAAGCACGTTGGAAGCATTCTTTAACTGGTCTTTGGTTCTGATTATCCAAGGTTGCTTGAGAGAGTAGCTTCTGACTTTTCTTGATAATCGTGAAACTGAGTAGGAGAGAAGGCTTCAAGTCTCTTTTTGATTCTTGAACTAAGATTCTGATAATCCTTAGAGAATTTGCGTTCATAAGATAAGTGCTTCCATCTTGAAAATAATCACGTCTATCTAGTCATTTGAGTTTTCAGTCAGGCTAGTAGACGAGCTCCATATTAAGGACTCAGCAAGTCCAAAGACTAGTGGACGAGCGCTTCTGTCACCTTTAGTGGACGAGCACTTCTGTCACTCTAGTGGACGAGAGCTTATGTCACCTTTAGTGGACGAACACTTCTGTTACTCTAGTGGATGAGAGCTTCTGTCACCTTTAGTGGGCGAGAGCCTCTGTTACTTTACTGGATGAGAGCCTCAGTTAGTCTGGTGGACGAAAGTCTCAGTTACTCTAGTGGAGGAGAGTCTCAGTTACTCTGGTGGACGAGAGTCTTAGTTACTCTAGTGGACGAGAGTCTCTTGCCACGTCATTGGACGGATACAATTTGACCTTATTGGACGCGCTGTTCTGATACTTTAATGGACGCGCTATTCTGATACTTTAATGGACGAGCTCCAAGTGCCACATCATTGGACTGATAATTCTGATACCTCACTGGACGGGCTTTTCTGATACTTTGATGGACGAGCTCCAAGTGCCACGTCATTGGACGGATAATTTTGATACCTCACTGGATGGGCTTTTCTGATACTTTGATGGACGCGTTATTCTGATACTTTAAGTAGACGCGGCCTTCTATTGTTTTTAGTAGAAGCGGCCTTCTTATACTTTTAGTGGACGCGGCCTTCTGATACTTTTAGTGGACGCGGCCTTCTGATACTTTTCGTGGACGCGGCCTTCTGATATTTTTAGTGGACGCGGTCTTCTGGTATTTTTATTGGACGCGGGTTTCTTTCTCTTGTGTTTTGGACGTGCGCTTCAAACATTTGCGATGGACGAGAGCTTCAATCTTCAGATAGTGTTGGACGGATGATTCTATTGTTGGTGTAAGCCCTAGAGGCCAGTGTATTTCTTAGACTTACATTTGTATCTTTCCATTATATATATATATATATATATATATATATATATATATATATATATATATATATGAGGCATTCCAGTTTATTGTGTTACTTGTTTAAACATAATAAAGTCCTTAGAATAGAAATTTTAGTTTAATAGAATATCAAGTACATGACTTGATCGTGAGACACTATTGAACAATGAAATCCTATTCTTAAATATCCGTAGTCAAGTATATATTTTATTAATAGGGACAATAATAATACATTGAGACTATTATGTGTGCAGACTGATGACCATATCTCACGGGTCATGGATATGAGTAATCGAGTCGCCACATAGGTACACATTAGAGTAATGATGTACTGGATTGACCCACCATGAGAACACTACATGGAGCATTATGTGAGTGTCATAAGTAGTTCTCATAGTGACAATGGTGTATGCAATCCTTCGACCTTAAATCGCTACGATCCCTACATGAGGAGTCATGTGCTTTAATATCGTCAAACGTCATATGTAATAGGATGATTATAAAGACGGCCATTGGGCATACCACGAGCCATGCATAGGGATGTGAGTGACCTAGATGGAATTTGTCCCTCCTACATAACAGGAGTAATATCTGTGGGGCCCCTGATAGAGTGAGACTGTAAAATGCATGGCCGTGCTGAAATGAGTCAATATGAGATATTGACCTCATTTGTTGTTAAGTCTACTCGGGTATCAGGGAACATGATATTGAACCATACAAGGGTGACACATTCTATGTCTTGTGTTCAATATAGATATATGGACAAAGGGATAATAATGCACATGAATATTTGTCACAGAAAGGTTTCGTCAAATCACTAACTTTCTCACTACTTAGGTGGCATTGATGTATTTCTAGATACCGCTCACTGTTTGTAATATTAAATGGGATTTAATATTACTACTAACATTTTGGGAACCTATAGGGTCACACACATAAGAGCGGATCAAAAGAAGCATTAAAAGGAGAGTTGGACTCTTCTATTGGGCCTAGCGCATAGTACATGGGCTTAGGTCAAACGCTGCTCACTAACTCACTTAAGGAGGTGCTACTATAAGTATACCACTTAAGCTATTGTGCCTACACGGTTTTTACCCTAGCCGCACATAGAGAGTGACAGTGAGCAGTAGGTCTCGGTTTTCGAAGCTAGCACTGTGAGGCAGAGACACTTCGTGTTCGTGACGTTGGATGTTCACGGGATCTGATCGTGTGGATACCTTAGAGACATCGTTCGTGCGGTGTTCGTGATAGATGATTTCAATCAATTCTCATCGCTTCAAGAGGTAAATCTTCTAACCATGAATCATGACCATTCGCAAGGATCCTTCGATGGGAATTTTTTTCCGCTGCGTTATTTTGTTTTATACGCAAATTCCCAACATCTATTTCTTAATCTGCACACTCAATAGATAGGTTAGCAACCAATATGAAGGTTAATTAAATCATTAACCAATGTTTAGTTTTCATCAAAACTTAGGGAAATGCATATCAAACATTTTAGAGACTTAACAATCTCCCCCTTTTTGATGATGACAAACATTGAGATGATTTAATGAACCTCGGAAAATATCAACAAAGAAAATAGCATATATAGACAGGTTAAAATTTTCTTAAGTGAACAGGTCATATCATATTCATTCTCCAATTCTATTTCTCCCACCATTCTCCCTATTCATTTCTCCCTTTCTCCCCCTTTTGTCAACATCAAAAAGGGTTATCAAGTTTTATTTATGAGATGTGTTAAAGACAAGATAACATGTTAAGAAAATCATAGTAATGCAGCAAGCATATTAGACATATTTCACTTAAATTATTCTATCATTACTCCCCCTGAACTAATGCTTAGTTGAAAGAACATGTATATAGGAGTAATGACAGATTTAGCACAGACAGCTTAACATTCAGACATGTCATTCAACAATGCAATGCATGTTTAGATTATCTCTAATAAATAAAAACCTTTCTTTTGCAAGGGGTTTAGTGAAAATATCAGCCCATTGATTTTTAGTTTTAACAAACTTAATATCAAAGATGCCTTTCTGAACATAATCCCTACTGAAATGATGTTTGATTTCAATATGCTTAGTCTTAGAATGCTGAATTGGATTTTTAGTTAAGCATATAGCACTGAATTATCACACCATACAGATATGTTATGTTCATAAATAGAGTAATCCTCAAGTTGATGTTTTACCCATAAGAGTTGAGAGTAGCAACTAGCAGCAAAGATGTATTCTGCTTCAGCAGTAGACAAGGCGATGGTTGTCTGCCTATTGCTTGACCATGAGACTAAACTTGCTCCAATGAAGTGACAACCTCCACTGGTGCTTTTTCTTTCTATTCTGTCTCCAGCAAAGTCAGCACCACAATATCCCACTAATCTGTATTCTTTTGATCTTAAATACAGTAAACCAAGATTAGTAGTTCCAAGCAAATATCTAAATATTCTTTTTACAGCCTTAAGATGAGATTCTCTAGGATCAGATTGGAATCTAGCACACATACAGACACTAAATTGAATGATAGGTCTGCTTAAAGTTAAGTACAATAGAGAGCCAATCATACCTCTGTAGACAGTTTGATCTACCTTCTTACCTTCATCATCTTTGCTTAGTTTTGCATTGGGTTGCATAGGGGTTTTCATGAGCTTTGCATTTTCCATTTTGTATTTCTTGAGTATCTCCTTGGTATATTTTTGTTGATGAATGTAAATTCCATCACTTGTCTGCTTGATTTGTAATCCAAGGAAGAACTTCAATTCTCCCATCATGCTCATCTCAAATTCGGCTTGCATTAGATTTGAAAATTCCTTGCACAGTTTTTCATTAGTTGCTCCAAAAATAATATCATCAACATATATTTGAACTATAATAAAGTTCTCTTTAAAGCATTTTTTGAACAGAGTAATGTCTACTTGTCCTCTAGTAAAACCATTATGCATGAGAAAAGAACTGGGTCTATCATACCATGCTCTAGGTGCTTGTTTCAAACCATATAATGCCTTTTTAAGTTTGAAAACGTGATCTGGTTTATCAGTATCCTCAAAACCAGGGGGTTGTTTAACATACACTTCTTCTTCAATTATACCATTTATAAAAGCACTTTTTACATCCATTTGAAATAGGGTAATTTGGTGTTGTGCAGCATATGACATTAAAATGCGTATGGCTTCTATTCTAGCTACAGGTGCAAAGGTTTCAGTATAATCAATACCTTCTTATTGGTTATAGTCTTGAGCTACTAACCTTGCCTTATGTCTGACAACTTTACCATCTTCATCCAATTTGTTTCTGAAGACCCATCTTGTTCCAATAACTGACTTGTTTTTAGGCTTAGAGACAAGAGTCCAGACATCATTTCTGGTGAACTGGTTAAGTTCTTCTTGCATAGCAAGAATCCAGCTTTCATCCTCAAGAGCTTCTTCAATGCGTTTAGGCTCCAAATCTGAAATAAAGGCCACATTGCTTGATTCTCTTAATGTGGATCTGGTTCTTACTCCTTCAGAAGGATTTCCAATAATAAGATCCTTAGGATGATGAGTGTTGAACTTCCAATCCCTTTTGAGATCATCATGAAGATCTTGACTTGTCTCATTGACCGGTCTGCTCCACTTGTCTTTCCGCCTCGAGCACAAGTTCTGCTTTTGGTTAGATCTGGTTGTTGACTTTCTGGCTTGTTTATATCAAGACCTGCAAGATCATCTTCTAGATATGATAGTTCTTTATCAGTCTTTAAACCATCATTGAATTTAACATGAACAGATTCTTCAATAATACAAGTTCTTGAATTGTAAACTCTAAAAGCCTTGGACTTTTCAGAATAACCTACGAAAATACCTATATCTACCTTAGAATCAAACTTTCCAAGATTATCTTTGGTATTCATAATAAAACATTCACATCCAAAAGCATGAAAATAAGATATGTTGGGGCTTTTTCCTTTCCACAATTTATAAGGAGTCCTTTCGAGAAAAGGCCTAATAAGTATTCTATTTTGTACATAACAAGCAGTGTTTACGACACCCCGGCAAGAACTTAGGGAGATTATTTTCATTGAGCATAGATCTAGCCATCTCTTGTAGAGATCTGTTCTTTCTCTCAACCACTCCATTTTGCAGTGGAGTTCTAGGTGCAGAGAAATTGTGAGAGATTCCATTCTCCTCACAGAACTGTCTAAACTGCTCATTTTCAAATTCTCCCCCATGATCACTTCTAAGGGTAGAAATACAGAAACACTGCTCATTTTGTACTCTTTTGCAGAATACTGAGAAAGCCTTAAAGGACTCATCCTTGTGTGTTAGGAAGAGTACCCATGTGTATCTAGAATAGTCATCAACTATGACAAATCCATATTTTCTTCCAGCCAGGCTGGCAACACTAACTGGTCCAAACAGATCCATGTGTAACAACTGAAGAGGTCTAGAGGTTGATACTTGGTTTTTAGATTTGAAACTTGATTTTATTTGTTTACCTCTCTGACATGCATCACACAAGACATCTTTCTTAAAGCTAATATCAGGCAATCCTCTCACGAGATTATTCCTTTTTAATTCAAAAATTAGTTTCATACTAGCATGTCCTAGTTTCTTATGCCATAACCATCTCTCATCCTCTTTAGACATCAGACAGGTTACACTTTGATCTGAGAGATCAGACAGTTCAATCTTATAAAGATTTTGTTTCCTTTTAGCTGAAAAGAAGGTTTTGCCACTACAGTCTTTAACTATGCATACATCCTTGGTAAAGGAAACATCAAAACCACTATCACATAATTGACTTATGCTAAGCAGGTTGTGTCTTAATCCTTTAACCAAGAGACCATTAGATATAGAGGGAAGATGGGGTTTACCACCAATAGTACCAATTCCTATAACCTTCCCTTTCTGATTCCCTCCGAAGGCAACATGTCCTCCTTTCTTAAGTTGGAGGTCTAGGAACATAGACCTTTCTCCCGTCATATGTCACGAGCAGCCACTGTCCAGGTACCAGCAATGGTGTTTTCTTTGTCTTGTTGAGGACATATGCAACAAAGATTATTTGATCTTTAGGTACCCATATTTTTCTAGGTCCTTTTCTGTTAGTTCTAGGAGTCTGTGAGGACTTCCTTCTCTTCTTATGGATACACTTAGACATAACATGCCCAGTTTTTCCGCAGAAGTTACAAATAGGTGTTGATTTAGTTACAGTTGACTTAACAGATACTTTAGCAGCTTTAGTTGATACTTTATGATGTGTCTGATGGACATATCCAATACCTTCTTTGTTAAGAGAGTGCTTCTGACTACCAAGTAGCTTAGTAAGATTGTCTCAACCATTAACAAATTTGGCAAGATCAGAAGTGAGCTCTTCCACTTTATGTTGAAGTTTTCCAACTTCTTCAGATGGTGATGTTTCACTTGAGATCTTAGCTTCATTAGACTTTTCAATCTTCAGCTCACTGTTCTCTTTAGCCAGCTTCTCGCACTCTTGAGATTTCTGTTTATGCTCATTGGTGAGCTTTACATACTCTCTCTTGAGGGATTTGAAGGCTTTAGATAAGCAGTTGGATTCCTCCAACAACTCCTCATAAGCATCAAGTAATTCCTCATAGTCAGGATGTACCTCATCATCAGAGTCTGATTCAGAGTTGGCCAACAAACAGAGATTGGCTTCTTCCTCAGTTTCTTCATGTGTGACAGCTAAAGTGTCCCATATTTCCTTTGCAGAGTCACAAGCACAGACCTTCTCAAACTCCTCCGGACTGAGAGCACAGATGATGTTATATCTGGCTTTGTGGTTAAGCTCCCATTTTGTCTTTTCAAAGACCCAATTTGAGCTTTTGGTTTGTCAGTGTTATCATTATTTTTGGGAATGAATGGACCATCTGTGATGACATCCCAAAGATCAGAGTTTGTGGATAGAATAAACCACTGAAATCTATCTTTCCAGTAGTTGTAATTTTCTCCATTGAAGTAAGGAGGTCTGGTTAGGGAGGCTCCTCCAGTCTGATGACTTCCACTTGTACTAGCTCCAGCCGTCATGTCTATTCTTCAGGACCTTTTACCTCTACACTGTTAGATGCTCAACATAGAGGCTGAGCTCTGATACCAACTGAAATAGACAACTATAAACACGAGAAGGGGGGTTGAATTGTGTTTATCAGAATTTAAGCAAAGCTGAAATCTTTTCGCAAACAGAAAGCTAGCTTTGGACCAGTGGAAGAATACAGGATGGACGGGTGACTATTGCAAACACACCACTTGACAGACGTAAGAAAACTAAAGCAATTAAAGAGTTTAAGGGAAGAAATATTGACACAGTGATTTATCCTGGTTCACTCTTCAAATCAAAGAGCTACGTCCAGTCCTTGGCAACACCAAGATTTATCCACTATAACTGATAAGGTTACAGGCTCAAGTATTATTTGCACACCTAGCCTCTTCAGGCTCAAGACAAGTATTATTTTCACACCTAGCCTCTTCAGGCTCACTCGGGTTTGTTTGAGAGATTGGGTTTGAAAAAATACAACTTCTCACAAGCAGAACTTTCACTCACACTCAGAGAGTGGTTTAAATGTGAAGTCTAGAAAAGTCTGCGTAATAACTTCAAATGTATGAAGAATACAGAATGAAAGAATGAAGAAATAAATGCTCAGAATAATGGCATTTTAATGCAATGTGTATTCTCTCTTTTTTCTTCATCTTCAATGGCTTCTTTATTTATGGTCTTCAAGCATTTAGGATCCGTTACTCAAGCAGGACTTCATTAATTGCAATAGAGTCGTTCTGAGTAGTCATTAATGCAATAGAGTCGTTCTGGGCAGCCATTAATGCAATAGAGTCTTTGGTTGTACTCTAGCATGAAGGATCATGGCTTTATTCATCGTGCTACAGCCATATCAAAGTTGTGCAGAGAGCTTTTTGTACTTTACTGAGTACATTTCCTTTTTTGTGTAAGGACCAGAGGTACTAGGGAATGAAGCACGTTGGAAGCATTCTTTAACTGGCCTTTGTTTCTGATTATCCAAGGTTGCTTGAGAGAGTAGCTTCTGAATTTTCTTGATAATCTTGAAACTGAGAAGGAGAGAAGGCTTCAAGTCTCTTTCTGATTCTTGAACTAAGATTCTGATAATCCTTAGAGAATTTGTGTTCATAAGATAAGTGCTTCCATCTTGAAAATAATCACGTCTATCTAGTTGATCAGCCTCTGGCTCGACTAGTTTTATGACTAGTAATACCATGGTTTTATTCGAGTTTAATCTCGATCTCGCCCAAATTTGGATGTAATTGTCCTCAAGCAACAATTTGAGTCTCTTAAGTAGTTTTAAGGGATTTTAGTTGATTTTGAGTCAAATAAAGCACTTACTGCTATTTCATGTTTTCAGGTTGATAAGAAAAGCAAGAAGGGAAGAACACCTGAAGCAGAGGCCATCACGCCCAGGCCGTGACATTGGTCACGACCGTGATGAGCCACCCAGGAAAATCGGAAAGCATCACGGCCCAGCCGTGATATCCATCACGGGCGTGATGTGAAGACCCTGAAGACCAGAAGACATCACGGCCCAGCCGTGATAACCATCACGGGCGTGATGAGGAGAACCTGAAAGTCAGAATTGATCACGGTCTGGCCGTGATAAAGGTCACGGCCGTGACAGATCAGCACCCATGGACAGAAAGGATCACGGCCGTGACAGGCTAGAATTTGAAAGTACGCTCATTCCAGAATGCATCACGGCCAGGCCGTGATGGCCATCACGGCCGTGATGCGTGGCCACCTTATAAACAGAAGCGCGCCAGACAGAAGATGCATCTAGTTTTTACCATTTTACAATATACTTTTTAGGTTTTTGTCATATTTGTGATGGAGAACTAATCCCCTCGGATTAATCTGCTGTGATCGGTCTTCGCCGACACTTGAGGTTCATATAATTCCTGGATTAATTTGCTTCTCCCTTTCAATAATATGCTATATTTTCTGTTTGCTTAATTCAGAATTATGTAGACTAAGTATTGATTTATTTCAATGATGTTATGTTCCTATACTTAATCGCGTTTGCTTAATTCGCGTGCGTTCAGTCGTGTTTACTTAATTCACGAGAGCTTCATCCGTTTGCTTAATTCGGAATTAGGAATATATATCTCGTAGCGTCAATTTTGCTTGTTAATTGCTGCTACAATCGGAAAGGGATTAGAATCTGCTTAGGGCATGGAATTTGTATGAATCAATGATAGTGGGAAGCCGAAAACAGTAGATTAATCATCTTAATTATTGATAATCACTCAATTGCTCTGTTTTCTGCTCTGTTTTCTTAATTGAATCTTCAACTTAAAACCCCCCCCCCCCCCCCCACCCCACCCAAACTGATTTTTCTGTGAATAACAACCCAAGAGTCCTTGTGAGACGATACTCGAGTTGTCAAGCCCTAACTACGGTTTTTGTAAACCACTCGCTTTTTGACACGTGCGCGACAGCGTGTCAAAATTGGCGCCGTTGTCGGGGACTCTTGTTGTTATTAACAGAAAATAAAAAAAAATTGCATTGCTGAATTAGTTATGGCTGCTTTGTCTGGTTATGAATCTTAGTACTGCCCATGGACAATTACATGCAAGGTTATATGCCTTATGTTGATTATGAGCCATGCATATATTATCCTAACTTTGCTGGAGGTTATGAGTTTAGTAGTGATTTTGGCATGGTTGGAGTGAATGATTATTCTGGCCAACATGGTGGAGGATAAGGCAACCTGGATGAGTTAGCCTCCTTAGTGCATCAATTGACAATACGCAAGCAACAATATCAGCCTGACCCAGCACTACTCCAACCCAGTCTGGAGGAATTGGTGCAACAAATGGCAGAACACACTCTGGAATTCCAACAGAGGACAGAGGTAAGTCTTCAGGATTTGGCCACTGACACTCTTGAATTCCAACAGAGGAAAGAAGAAAGTCTTCAGGATTTGGCCACTCAAATTGGTCACATCGCCTCCGCCTTGACTACACTGCAAACTCAACATCTCCTTGAAGAAACATACAGATTCACAAATAGTTGTTCTTGACAATACTTCTTTTGAGCATGATTTTGATAATGATGTCAAGAACATTATTATGGATGAACTGTGTGTTGAATTTCCAGACATTCAAGCCTTTCCTGATTCTGTTTATTGTACTACATGTGCTGATTATACTAACACCAACCTTTGTGTGATGTGTGCTGAGATTTCTGCATGTATAGCAAGTGATGGATTTGTTAGTGCAGTGAGTGAAAATCGTGCAGAAGTTGAAGCAGCACTAGAGATCCTCTCTACTTGTTTGCCACCTCCCACTGTGGAACAACCAGCGATGGAGTTCATGCCTCTGCCTGAGAGACTGGATTTTGCATCCTTAGCTATGAAGGCACCATGGCCAGTCCAAGAGGTTGAACCCCATTTTTATTGGGAAGGCTTTGTAGATAAAGAGGTCATCTTTGACCCAAGAGGGAGTGAGAAGTCTGCGGCACTTGGCGAGGTCACCATGATTGTCAAGTGCTCACTTCCATATCAAGGATGCAATTTATGGGACTGATCAGCCGCTGGCTCATCTAGTTTTATAGCTAGTATGACCGTGGTTTTGTGCTAATTTTATATCATTTTCGCCCAAATTAGACTTGATTGTCTTTAAGCAACATTTTGAGCCTGTAAAGTATTTTTAGGTTAATTTAGTTGATTTAGAGTTAAATAAAGCACTTATGTTATTTTCTGTTTTCAGGTTAATAAAAGGAAATAAATCTGGAGATTTCGCCCCGCGAGAAGGCATTCGCCTCGCGAACCTGATGGTGACTGTGCCAGAAAATTTGCAATCCTTTCTGTGTCGCCCCGCGAATAGATGACTCGCCTCGCGAGAGTGAAGACCAGAAGTCATGACCTTTCTATTCCTCGCCACGCGAGCCGTGCTTCGCCTCGCGAGAATACCAAACGATGCAGAGATTCGCCTCGCGAGACATTGTTCACCTCGCGAGTCCGCGTAGTCCAGAAGTTGTATATAAGTCTGTTTTAGACAAAACTGAGGAGTGAGTTAGCTAGTTAGTCAATAGTTTTAGTAGTAGTAGTTTATCTTCTTTTCTTAGATATGTTTTGTTTTCCTTTTGTAATGGAGAGCTAGTCTCCTAGATTAATCTACTGTGATTGGTTTCAATTATACTTGAGGTTCTGTATTTCCTGTTTTGTTTGCTATTCTCTTTTCAATGGGATATTATACGTTTCTGTTTGTTTAATTCAGGAGTGTATAGTGTTGTATTGATTCATTTCGGTGATGTTATGTTCCTATACTTAATCGCGTTTGTTTAATTCGCGTGTGTTCATTCATGTTCGTTTAGTTCATGAGGGCTTAACCCCGTTTGTTTAATTCGGGAATAGGAACATATATCCGTAGTTGCGATTTCGTTTGTTAATTGTTACTACAACCGGGAGGGGATTAGAATATGCTTAGGGCTTGGAATTTACATGAGCCAATGATAGTGGGGAACCGAGAACAGTAGGTCAATCGTCTTTAGTTTATTTGTTAATCTCTTAAACTGCTCTGTTTTCATTGTTCTGTTTTGTTTCGTTTCTTATTTGCATTCACTCCAACCCCCTCAAATTGATTTTTACGTTAATAATAGCAACCTAAGAGTCCTTGTGAGACGATACTCGAGTTGTCGCTTCCCTA
The DNA here is from genome assembly GCA_030762895.1 of Sophora flavescens. Taxonomy (NCBI): domain Eukaryota; kingdom Viridiplantae; phylum Streptophyta; class Magnoliopsida; order Fabales; family Fabaceae; genus Sophora; species Sophora flavescens. Next base: position 278,960,521 of record CM061062.1, on the reverse strand, counting down.
TCTACATTATTTTGTAAAGGCTCGTTCTTTTTGGCGCGTGGCGACAGCGCGACCAAAAATTGGCGCCGTTGTCGGGGACTCTTGTTGTGTTATTAGCAGAAAATAAATAAATAAATTAAAAAAAAATCTCTTTGCTGAATTAGTTTTGTCTGCATTGTCTGGTTGTGAATCTTGGTGCTTTCCATGGAGAATCACATATATGGTTACATGCCTAATGTTAATTATGAACCACCATGCATATATTATCCTGATTTTGCTGGTTTAAGGCACTGGTTGCCAAGGTTTAGTGGTTTTGCAGTTGAAAATCCCCAGGAGCATCTGAAGGAATTCCAGGCTGTTTGTTCTATAATGCTGAGACGTGAAGGAATAACAGAAGATCACATCCATATGGAAGCTTTCCATCTCTCACTTGAAGGCGCTGCAAGGGATTGGTTGTATAATCTTGAGGCGAATTCCATCTTCAGCTGGTTTGATTTGAAGAGAGTTTTCCTATTGAGTTGGGGAACCCATCTAAACCCTTGGTATGAGGACCAACAACTAATGTCACCCCTGGCACCATATCCTCCCCAAGTGACCACTTATGCACCTTCCGAACCTTCCCTAGAGGACCTGTTCAAGCAAATGACTGCACAGATAACTGCACAAATGGAAGGAATGATACAACAAATGGCCGAGCAAAATCAATGGATGATAGAGGAAAATCAACGGATGGAGGAACAAAGTCTTGAAAACCATAAGAGGAGAGAAGCTGAATCTCAGAAGTTGGCCATTCAAATTAATCAAATTGTCGCCAACTCGACTGCACTGCTAACTCAACGTCCCCTTGAAGAACATACAGATTCACAGATGGTTATTCTTGAAGATACTTCTGCTGATGATTTTGATAATGTTTCTGTTGGTGAACTGTGTGTTGAATCTCCAGACAGTCAGACCCTTGCTGATTCATTTTATTGTCCCCTATCTGCTGACTGTACTAACACTAACCTTTGTGTGGTGTGTGCTAAGATTTTTGCAGGTTTAACAGATGATGGATTTGTTGGCACAGTGAATGAAGAACGTGCAGAAGTTGAAGCAGCACCAGTAACACTCGCTACCTATTTGTCACCTTCCACTGTGGAACAACCGGTGATGGAGTTCAAGCCACTGGATCGTGCACCATGGCCGGTCCAAGGGGTTGAACCCCAATTTTATTGGGAGGATTTTGTTGAGAAAGCGGTCATCTTTGACCCAAAAGGGAGTGAGAAGTACGCCGCACTGGAAGGAGTCACCGTAACTGTCAAGCACTCACTCCCATATCAAGGCTGTAAGTTATGGAAGCATGGAATGAACTCCCACCTTTTGGCTATCACTTGGGCCTTATGTTACAAGCAATGGGATCCTGGTGGAACCACCTCCAATGAGTTTTTCTAAACCTTACTCTTTTTAATTTTCTTTTCCTTGCTTTATTTCTGTTTTGTTTTCAATAAAGCTCCTGAATAATTTGAGAAGCTCAGGAGTTGTGTTGAGTCTTGTGTTGGCAAGTTTGCTGGATCTGATTAATTTTGCATAGATTGATTGCATGTATTTGTTGACTGTTTCCCCCTAGGTCTCGAAAATTTTTGAAAATTGATCCCCATGTGATTGAAAACTGAACTTTGAGATTTTGTTGTGATGACATGATTTATGATAAGTTTGGGGTGATAGGAAGCACACACTAGGGATAGAATCTCTGTCAAACGATTTGCAAAAATTGTCCAAGTGAGGTTTTGAGCCTCCAACATGTTTTTGACTGTGTGAAAATCACTTTTTAAGTTGCACTTTCCTGAATTTGCTTGAATCTCTTTATGGTTTGCATGTTTATATGTTTGCTTCAAATGATTTAGGCATTTTCTTTGTAAATAGCTACTTAGCCTAAAAATAACCAATTCCTAATGCATGTTCCCTAGTTAGCCCCATTGAGCCTAATTAGCCTATTGCTTCTTGATAACCTGATGTTATAAGCCCAAAATCTGGAAAAACCATGTTAAACCGATCTTAGGATTAGGAGAGCATGGAATCTTAGAAAGAGAATGGGTGCAAGAAACTAAGTTTGGGGTGGCTACAAGGTGTGATATGTGTTATTTGGGATTGAGAAAAAAAAAGAAAGAAAAAAAAAGAAAGAAATAAAAGAAAAAAAATGTAAAAGAACAAAAATATCAAAAAGAAAAAAAATATATGTATCAAGAAGGAAAAAAAAAGGCTATAGTCACCCAAAAGCTTAAAGAAAAATGAAGAAAGGGACTTGAGTAGGAATTTCAATGTTTTGAAGTGTTTCATGCTCTCTTAGTTCCTAGGGACTTCTGCCTAGTACCTTTGTATATCCTACCCTTAGCCAGGCCCCATTACAACCCATAAAAGACCTTTTGATGTTGCTTGCATGTTTTCTGTGGGAATCATTTGGAGATGAAAATCAAATTTATGGGAAGTGTTCTTGAAAAGTGAAACTAAGTACAATGTTAATAGCCAGACACAAACTGAGCGATTGAGTGAACACTAAATGCCCTTGTGAGGAAGGCAGTTGTTTGAATTTAGTGATCTCCCCCTTGTGTGTAACTTGGATCCCTGGCTTAGATTAATGATTGTTTGAATGATGAAATTCTCAATTGTTTGGAATGAATGATTGTGGGGATTGCTTTGCTTGAAAGGGGGGACATTGAAGGAAAAATTGTTTTGATGAATTGCTTGAAATTTGTGTGAAAGTTGATTGAATCCTTAAGCTTGCCATGTCTTGCCAGGTCTGGAGTCTTTTTGATTTTTGAGTTTTAGTTTGCTTGGGGACAAGCAAAGTTTAAGTTTGGGGTATTTTGATCAGCCGCTGGCTCATCTAGTTTTATAGCTAGTATGACCGTGGTTTTGTGCTAATTTTATATCATTTTCGCCCAAATTAGACTTGATTGTCTTTAAGCAGCATTTTGAGCCTGTAAAGTATTTTTAGGTTAATTTAGTTGATTTAGAGTTAAATAAAGCACTTATGTTATTTTCTGTTTTCAGGTTAATAAAAGGAAATAAATCTGGAGATTTCGCCCCGCGAGAAGGCATTCGCCTCGCGAACCTGAAGGTGACTGTGCCAGAAAATTTGAAATCCTTTCTGTGTCGCCCCGCGAATAGATGACTCGCCTCGTGAGAGTGAAGACCAGAAGTCATGACCTTTCCATTCCTCGCCACGCGAGTCGTGCTTCGCCTCGCGAAAATACCAAACGATGCAAAGATTCGCCTCGCGAGACATTGTTCGCCTCGCGAGTCCGCGTAGTCCAGAAGTTGTATATAAGTCTGTTTTAGACAGAACTGAGGAGTGAGTTAGCTAGTTAGTCAATAGTTTTAGTAGTAGTAGTTTATCTTCTTTTCTTAGATATGTTTTGTTTTCCTTTTGTAATGGAGAGCTAGTCTCCTAGATTAATCTACTGTGATTGGTTTCAATTATACTTGAGGTTCTGTATTTCCTGTTTTGTTTGCTATTCTCTTTTCAATGCAATATTATACGTTTCTATTTGTTTAATTCAGGAGTGTATAGTGTTGTATTGATTCATTTCGGTGATGTTATGTTCCTATACTTAATCGCGTTTGTTTAATTCGCGTGTGTTCATTCATGTTCGTTTAGTTCATGAGGGCTTAACCCCGTTTGTTTAATTCGGGAATAGGAACATATATCCGTAGTAGCGATTTCGTTTGTTAATTGTTACTACAACCGGGAGGGGATTAGAATCTACTTAGGGCTTGGAATTTACATGAGCCAATGATAGTGGGGAACCGAGAACAGTAGGTTAATCGTCTTTAGTTTATTTGTTAATCTCTTAAACTGCTCTGTTTTCATTGTTCTGTTTTGTTTCGTTTCTTATTTACATTCACTCCAACCCCACCCCCCCCCCCCCCCCCCCCCCAAAACTGATTTTCTGTTAATAATAGCAACCTAAGAGTCCTTGTGAGACGATACTCGAGTTGTCGCTTCCCTATCTACATTATTTTGTAAACGCTCATTCTTTTTGGCGCGTGGCGGCAGCGCGACCTGGGACCATGGAATAAGCTTCCGTCCTTTGTCTATCACTTGGGCCTTATGCTACAAGCAATGGGATCCAGGCGGGAGCCCCTCAATGAGTTTTCTTAACCCTTCTCCTTAGTTTATTTTCATTTTCTTGTAAGTTTGTGTTTTTCTTTTCCTTCATTTGTTTTTGAATCTAGCTCTTGAATAATTTGAGAAGATCAAGAGTATGTGTGTGAGTCTTGTGTCGGTGAGCTTGAATGGATTCCGTTAAGTTTAGTATAGATGAATTGCATGATATATGTTGACTATTGATGATTTCCCCCTAGGTTTTGAAAATTGAATTGATCCCCATGTGAAAATTTGAAAATTTGAACTTTGAGATATTTTGTTATGATTGCATGATATATGATAAGTTTGGGGTGAAAGGGTGCACACACTAGGGATAGAATCTCGGTCAAACAATTTGTAAAAATGTCCAGGTGAGGAATTTGAGCCTCCAACATGTTTTTAATTGTGTGAATCACTTTTAAGCTGCACTTTCCCGAATTTGCTTGAATCTCTTCTTGGTCTGCATGCTTATGTGGTTGCATCAAATGATTTAGGCAATTTTCTTTGAAATAACTACTTGGCCTAAAAAGAACCATCCCTAATGCATGTTCCCTAGTTAGCCACATTGAGCCTAATTAGCCTATTGTTTCTTTATGACCCTATGTTATAAGCCAAGAATCTGTAAAAACCATGTTAACCCAATCTTAAGATTAGGAGAGCATGGAAGCTTAGCAAGAGAAGGGTTGTAAGAAAGTAAGTTTGGGGTGGCTACAAGGTTTGATATGTCATTCTGGGTTGAGAAAAAGAAAAACAAGGTTGAAGCCAAAGGCAAAATAAAAGAAAAGAAAAAAAAAAGACAAAGAATTTCCAAAAGGAAAGGGGCAAGACAGAAAAAAATTGGTATCAAAGGAAAATGTTTGTAGTCACCCAAGGCAAAAAGAAAAAAATGGAAAAAGGAATTTGAGTGGAAATTCAATGTGTCAAAATGCTCATGCTCTCTTAGTTCCTAGGGATGTAAAGCCTAGTACCCTTGAATATCCTACCCTTAGTCAGGCCCCATTACAACCTTTAAAAGACCTTCTGATGTTGCATGCATGTTTTCCGTGGGAACCATTTTGAGATGAAAATCAAATTCATGGGAAGTGCTCTTGAAAAGTGAAATTGAGTGAAAAAGTTGATAGACTAGACAAATAGAGCGAATGAGTGAAATACTAAATGCCCTTGTGAGGAAGGCAATTGTTTGAAATTGGTGATCTCCCTTTTGTGTATGACTTGGACCCTCAACTTAGATTACTGATTGAATGAATGATGGAATTCTCAATTGTTTAAAGTAGATGAATGTGGGGATTACCTTGTTGCAAGGGGGGAAACATTGAAGAAAAATTGTTTTGTTAAGATTGCATGAAATTTATGTGAAATTGATTGAATCCTTTAAGCTTGCCAAGTTTGAGTCTTTTTAAGTTTTAGTTTGCTTCGGGACAAGCAAAGTCTAACTTTGGGGTATTTTGATCAGCCTTTGGCTCGACTAGTTTTATGACTAGTAAGACCATGGTTTTATTCGAGTTTAATCTCGATTTCGCCCAAATTTGGATGTAATTGTCCTCAAGCAACAATTTGAGTCTCTTATGTAGTTTTAGGGTATTTTAGTTGATTTTGAGTCAAATAAAGCACTTACTGCTTTTTCATGTTTTCAGGTTGATAAGAAAAGCAAGAAGGAAGAACACCTGAAGCAGAGGCCATCACGCCCTGGCCGTGACACTGGTCACGGCCGTGATGAGCCACCCAGGAAAGTCAGAAAGCATCACGCCCCAGCCGTGATATCCATCACGGGCGTGATGTGAAGACCCTGAAGACCAGAAGACATCACGGCCCAGCTGTGATAACCATCACGGGCGTGAGGAGGAGAACCTGAAAGTCAGAATTGATCACGGTCTGGCCGTGATAGAGGTCACGGCCGTGACAGATCAGCACCCATGGATAGAAAAGATCACGGCCTGGACGTGATAAGGATCACGGCCTGACCGTGATAGTCATCACGGCCGTGACAGGCTAGAATTTGAAAGTGAGCTCATTCCAGAATGCATCACGGCCAGGCCGTGATGGTCATCACGGCCGTGATGTGTGGCCACCTTATAAACAGAAGCACACCAGACAGAAGAGGCATCCAGTTTTTACCATTTTAAAATATACTTTTTAGGTTTTTGTCATATTTGTGATGGAGAACTAATCCCCTCGGATTAATCTGTTGTGATCGGTCTTCGCCGACACTTGAGGTTCATATAATTCCCGGATTAATTTGCTTCTCCCTTTCAATACTATGCTATATTTTCTGTTTGCTTAATTCAAAATTCTGTAGACTAAGTATTGATTTATTTCGATGATGTTATGTTCCTATACTTAATCGCGTTTGCTTAACTCGCGTGCGTTCAATCGTGTTTGCTTAATTCACGAGAGCTTCATCCGTTTTCTTAATTCGGAATTAGGAACATATATCTCGTAGCGTCAATTTCGCTTGTTTATTGCTGCTACAATCGGAAAGGGGTTAGAATCTGCTTAGGGCATGGAATTTGTATGAATCAATGATAGTGGGAAGCCGAAAACAGTAGATTAATCGTCTTAATTATTGATAATCACTCAATTGCTCTGTTTTCTTAATTGAATCTTCAACTTCAACCCCCCCCCCCCCCCCCACCCGAACTGATTTTTCTGCGAATAACAACTCAAGAGTCCTTGTGAGACGATACTCAAGTTGTCGTGCCCTAACTACAGTTTTTGTAAACCACTCGCTTTTTGACACGTGCGCGACAGCGTGTCACTAGTGATTTGAGTTTTCATTCGGGCTAGTAGACGAGCTCCATATTAAGGACTCAGCAAGTCCAAAGACTAGTGGACGAGCGCTTCTGTCACCTTTAGTGGACGAGCACTTCTGTTACTCTAGTGGATGAGAGCTTCTGTCACCTTTAGTGGATGAGAGCCTCTGTTACTTTACTGGACGAGAGCCTCAGTTAGTCTGGTGGACGAGAGTCTCAGTTACTCTGGTGGACGAGAGTCTCAGTTACTCTGGTGGACGAGAGTCTCAGTTACTCTGGTGGACGAGAGCCTCTTGCCACGTCATTGGACAGATACAATTTGACCTTAATGGACGCGCTGTTCTTATACTTTAATGGACGCACTATTCTGATACTTTAATGGACGAGCTCCAAGTGCCACATCATTGGACTGATAATTCTGATGCCTCATTGTACGGGCTTTTCTGATACTTTGATGGACGAGCTCCAAGTGCCACGTCATTGGACGGATAATTTTGATACCTCACTGGATGGGCTTTTCTGATACTTTGATGGACGCGCTATTCTGATACTTTAAGTAGACGCGGCCTTCTGTTGTTTTTAGTAGACGCGGCCTTCTGATACTTTTAGTGGACGCGGCCTTCTGATATTTTTATTGGACGCGGGTTTCTTTCTCTTGTGTTTTGGACGTGCGCTTCAAACATTTGCGATGGACGAGAGCTTCAATCTTCAGACAGTGTTGGATGGATGATTCTATTTCTTAATCTGCACACTCAATAGATAGGTTAGCAACCAATATGAAGGTTAATTAAATCATTAACCAACGTTTAGTTTTCATCAAAACTTAGGGAAATACATATCAAACATTTTAGAGACTTAACAGAATCGACCCACGAATCCCCTCAAAATCATCCCGAAGAGCCATCAAAAATTGAACCAGGCGTTGTTCTTCTCTACGATCAATGTACGCTTTAAAAGCTTGCAATTCAGTAGATTCAGTAAGAGCCAACTGATCCCAAAGGTTGGACATAGCATAATAGAATTCTTGGATGCTCATGTTGTTTTGCTGAAGAGTCCGGATATCAATCTCCAGCTGGTATTGCTTTGCAAAATTGGATTGCACATACAACCTTTTCAAATGATCCCAAACCTCCTTGGCTGTTTCATATTTTGCTAATTGAATGCCTATTGACTACGAAATAGAATTATTAATCCAAGTAATAATCTTCAAATTATTTGCTTCCCAGAATTCTAACTCAGCTGTATATTTTCCATCTTTTTCATTTTTTGGCTTAACAGAAGTTCCAGAAACATAGCCCCACATTCTCTTGCCTTTCAAAAAAAAAAAATGTTCAACACATAACTCCAATATGAATAATTATGCCCATTCAACTGCACACTAATAGCTTGGTCAACCGTTGTAGAAAGTCTTTTTCAACTATTATAGAAAGGCTTTTTTCCACTAGTATCATTTTCACCGGCCATTGCTTCTATTTTCAAATAACAACCTGACAAATACAAATAATGAAGAGGAGATAAATAGCAGAGGGATACAATCGAACGATACCTCTACGATAAAAAAATTTCAAACGATGGAAAAGGGACTTTTGGTGCAAAAATATGGCTTTTAGTGCGATAAAGCCAAACGGTGGAACAGGGGCTTCATAAAAAGTCCAAATCGTGAACAGTGATAAAAAACCAAACGGTGGAGCAGGGGCTTCATGAAAATGTCCAAATTGTGAACAGTGACTTTTATTGCACAATTTTCAAAGCTTTAACCCAACATTCTCCTTCAATTGAAAAGCATAAATCTCTTCGCTCTGTATCTTCCATGCGGTGGATGGCATAAATAACCATGCTCATCATACCATGTTAATAGAAGAATACAACCATGGTTTTAAATTGCGGCTGCGGTCGTTGCGATTGCAGACATTGCTGTCGCTGTGATGCACAATGTGGCCGATGCGACGTGAAATTATTTTTTGTTTGCACATAATGTAAAAAAAATTCTATAATTATTATACATTTTTATATATCTTTAATTAATAATGTTGTATAAATTTCTATTCATTTTTAAGACATTGCATTATCTTTATCAATAATTTATATTTATAAATCTCAAATATAGATGAATGAAACTCAAGTAATGACCAAATTAAATTAATCAAGACAGGAAAAAAATGCATATAACATTTAAATGAATCACTTTGAATCTCTTTTTTTTTATTGCTAATTAAAAGAATGTCATTTTTCTATGTATAAAGAAAAAGAATGCCATTTGACCCTTTGGATCCCACGCACCCACCCACCCACTCACTCTCATGAATGTTCCAAAACCTCTGCCTCTCAACATTTAATCACTTTTTTTTAGCTAATTAAATTTGAATGCCCTTAACCCATTGAATCCTACACACCAATCACTCTTCATGAATGTTCCATTATTCCATAACCTCTCTGCCTCACACTCATTTAATCATTTTTTTTCTAATTAAATTTGATTCCTTTTGAGTCTTGACTGTTTGAATCCCACCAAACCCATCCCCTCTTACCTCTCTGTCTCACAACCCCCTTCAGTATCGAAAACTCTCCCCCTTTACAAGATGGAAAAGAGAGCAACTTCATTTCCTCCCTCAGCCGCATGCACCACCCTACAAGAGATGGGCTACCACCATACCACCACCTTAACCGACTTACCCCACCCCCAAAATCGCCACCGCTCCCAATATCAAACAAGAGATCTCTTACCCAAGAGCAGAGGCAGAGGCACAAGATTTCGACTTACCCAACCCTCGAAACCGCGTGCCACCACTCCCGCTCAGATCTGGCATGAAGCACCACAGAGCAACTGACGAACGGAAGACGTCTCTGTTGGGGTGTGATACGTTCCGTTGCGGTCTCCGACACCGCTTATTGCGACCGAAATGCCGTTTCGTTGCGGCCGTTATAGGTGAATCTGTATCACACCGCAATTGCGGTCCGATGTCGTTGCGGACACCGCCACATCCGCAATATTGCGGCCGTATCAGTTGATGCGGACTGCAATTTAGAACCATGAATACAATAATAAAGTGGCATGGAGAAGATAAAAAAGAACAAAGAGAGGAGAAAATCCCTTAGGATTTCATTAGAATACAAAATAAGTCTAAATTGTAATAGATAACAAAAAGAATAAATATAAATATGGAACAAGTAAAAGATTAGACTATTCTTAAGACATAAATAAATAAAATGACTATATTATCTAACACGTTTGAGCTCAAACTTTGAAACCAGAACTTTCCTGAGATTCACTTCAATACAAATTCTTGCGAAGTTTGCTCTCTCCATTTTAAAAAAATCTCTCCCTAAGGGTGTTATACTATTACTATCAATTTTAACAGTCCGACCTAAGGTATTGCCAATCCGCCAAAGGATATGTTTCTCATAGTGCTCCATTGGCAACCCCGGAATCCTTATCCACACTGCCACCCTTTTCAGCTCATCTTCAAATGGGAAAACTTCAGGTCTCCATCTTTGGATAGTCAAATATACCAGGGACCCTCTGTAAACACGAACATGAGATCCCTCCTATCATCAAATCTAACCAGAAAGTAGTCATTCTCCAAGTCTATAACGTCCATTGCTCCTACCGGCTGCCACATTTTGTTCAATCGGGTTTGAAGGAATCTTAGCCCTACCTTCTTACCCAATAGTTTCACAATCTCAGACATGCACCATGGTTTGTGCCTTTACCAGCTCCTCCTTTGTTACCTGCACCACCGGGCATAAAGGGTCTTCTTCCTTCGCCACACCCTGGTCCTCTTCCTCCGAACTCTCCTCATCCATATCGGTATCAAAAAACATATCATCTTCTGATTCAGGCTCAGTTATATTTTTGCCATTAACTCCCATGCATGCATCAAAGTAGGATATTACCCTCCTTTTCAATACTTAACCAATAGCAGTTGGGAAAATTTCAGTTTTGTTTCCTCCTCCAACCCCCCCACCCCACCCACCACATTTTGTGAGCCTCCATCCGCAGGGTTGATGAGTCACCGGTAAGTATATCGGGTCATTGCAAGTAATAAAATAACACGGTAAGAATTTACCGAGGTCGAACACAAGGATTGGGCTACCAATTCAACTAATCCGCGGGAAATTAGATACGTTGGTCAAGTAACAGAAGGTGGTTGAGATAGAGAAAATAGGATCGAAATTCGATTAACAAATCTAATAAAATAATTAACTAAAAATCTGAAATTAAAATGTCCAAGGTCACAAATCCACCTACCCAATCATGCATACCCAAGTGATGATGAATTCCTCCCTAAGTTCAATTACAATGTCAACCGGGACCCCCAAATTCTCCTAAATCCGCTGTCGTGCTCATTAGGACGTATTCAATGATTGAGTTAATTACTTACTAGGTCTCATAACCCTAATCATCAAACTCTATTAATTCTTGTTCCCTATAAGGTTGCACAGATCTCCTACTCACTCTCGTGCAATATTCGACCGATGATCCCAATTCAAGTTCTAAACGCAAATTGCCGACTAAGCCTCATCAACGTTAACAAGTCAATCACGCATGCATATGATCAACACAATCAAATCAGAATTGGAAAACATTAATTGAGAAAAAGGGAGAAAGATATACATCACATCGAATCTACACCGCCATTGGTGGCTTCATTGTTCCCTCAGACGAGGGGATTAGTTCCTCATGCTCATAGACAAACAATCGGACATAACCACCATGGTAAAATAAGAAAAAGAAAAGAGGAGACGCAGCTCCAGAAACAAGGATTCGGCCTAAAACTACTCTATACAGTGGAAAAACTACTAGGATTCGGATCCCCTCTCTTCTGATCTGAAACAGCAATATATAGAGTTCTGATTCTGCGCTCGGTCGCGAGGCGAACAGCATCTCGCGAGGCGAACATTAAAATTGGCGCGCATTCAACTTGGACTCTCACGAGGCGAATTTCAGTTTTGGCTCCATCCTGAGTTTGAATGATCGCGAGGCGAACTGTGATTGGCGAGGCGAGACCGAAAGGATGACTTCTCTGGCACAGTCAGGCCTTCAGATTCGCGAGGCGAGACAGAATTGATGATTGTTGCTGCTCAGCTGGTCTTCAGGCTCGCGGGGCGATAATACTTTCGCGAGGCGAGTATCTCCATAATGGAAACTTCCATTGTTTCTTGACTTTCCTTGACTCTCGGAGCTTCACTTCTAACCTGAAACAATAAAAAGAAACAAAAAGCGTAATTCTATTCAAAATAGACTAAAAACTACTAAAAAATGCCTAGAACGAGTCAAAGTCTACTTAGGAACAAAACAAGGCCAAATTTGGGCGAAAACGAGATTGAACTCGAATAATTAGCACAGAAACCACAGTCCATCTAGTTATAAAACTAGATAAGTCAGAGGCTTATCAAGGGTCCAATGGAGTTTCTTGCACTACACAGAGCTCCATCAGATTCTCACCCTCGGCCATCTTTGTTTTCAGCTGATCAGCTTCTTCCCGTGAGATTTTCTCCGCCTCCATCGAACTCTCCATCGCCGGAACCCTAGCAGAGCATAACAGCTATTATTATTATATATTTTTTTATTACTAGGGTAATATTATTAAAAGTGATAAAAAATAATTTTCTTTCAATCATATTATTTAAAATATTTTTTCTAAACAAATAATAATAGTGACAATAGCGTAATATGATTGTCCTGCAAGTATGTAAACACTACAATAATACAGTGTTAACACACCCGATAATATAATTTTAAAAAAGTCAATAAAATTACTCAAGATTAAGTATCATAAAGTAAACAAAAATTAATATCCAAAAAATTATCATTCCAATATAAATAATATAATCAGATATATTTTATCGATATTAAAAAACAGTAAAAACAGGGATATTACAACCATGATGTGCACAATGTGGCTAAAAAATAGGAGTTAGTGACTAATATGAGTGGCTTTAACATACCTTACAATTTTGCCTATAAATACAAGTTATACATGACAATCAAATTGACACATCATACTAAAATAGTAAAACTGTAGGGGACCAGGGTTACCCGTTTTTTTATTCTTGTTGGTTAGTTGGAGTGTGAATAAAATACAACTCTTTTTTTTATATGTCTATGATCAGTGAATTTTAATATACTTTTTATAGCATTGAACTTTATGTTTTTGGATGTGCTTTGTACCCAATATTGGATTCTTAGCATGTTTTCATATCTCTGGGTCTTAATTGGGCTTTAATGAATTTCTTAGTCAATTTTCGGATTTTAGTGCATCCTGACCCGTCTCCCTTCTTCAGGCCATAACTTGGGCTACACTTGTCCGATTTGAGTGATCTTGGTGGCGTTGAAAATCTAATAATCAGACCTACAACTTTCATGTTGACCACTAATCCCAGTTCGGACGTTTTGATGGTAGAAAATTCTAATTACCGAAGCTGTCCAGATTAGTGCGGGAATTGGAATTATTGTTGTCATATCTCCATGTAATCAATCATTAATGGGCCAATTAATTCCCATTGGGCTCTCTAGGTCAGACGTATTAGTTTACCCTAGGATTATAAGTAGGCGGTTTTGAGACCTTATTTATCATCTTTGGGAGAGGCGGCTGCTCATAGGATTTTGTCTCTCTTCTCCTCTTTCTTCAATTCTTATTTTCGTTTAAGCCTCCTATGGAAGGCTAAATTCTTAGATTGATTCACTGGTTAGGGATTTTTACAAAGACCTTGAGGTTTGGTTTTCAATGTTAATTTCGTTTTAGTAATTCTATATCTTTTCCTTTTAATCCTTCATCTCTTGATCAATGTTTGCAATTCCGTTTTTGTGTTTTGATGCTTAATCACTCAAACTCGTTTTTGCATTCCAATCTAATTATAATCTGATTTGAGATTATTCGAAGCATGTTGAACGCTTGTTTTGATTTGTTACGAATAAGGATTGATTGGATCTATGATGCTTAGTGTAGGTTTGATTGAATTCGGTTATAAGATTGATTATGGTTTTGTGACGCTTGTTCCACAATTATAATTAATAAAATTCTGTGATGATTAACCCAGTAGGAATTCGTATAGAATTAGTTGACGCTTGATTGGTTAATTCTATGATCAAACAGAATAGAATCACGAAAAGAGATTAGATCCTCTGAAACCCGTGATAGGCCCAAGTGAAATTACCTTAAACCAGTGGATTAGTCGATTTGACATATTGATTCTCATCTCTCTTTTACAATCTATTTGCTTCTCCCATTGAATTCAAAAATCCCCCATTTTTCTCATTACTTTGCATGATTCTTGTATTTGGTTAATTGAATCAGAGATCCTTGCGAGACGACCAAGGTTATCACCTTGTACTACAGTTTTAAATTTTGATTCATTTGACCCCTGCGCGACAGCGGATCAAATTGGCGCCGTTGCCGGGGATCTTTGATTTTTATTAGCCATATTAAGAATTCAATTTTTTTTGGGACTAGTTTTCATCTTTTGGTAGTCCCTTAGTTATAAACCAAAAAAAAAATTATCTTTTGTGATTTTTGTTTTTATTTTTGTTTTTTGTTTTTTGTTTTTTGTAGCTTACCAGGTTGTGTAAAATTGCCTATTTTGTGTTTTTTTATTTATTTTATTTTATTGTGATGTTTGGAGCTTATATGTGAGTGTCTTGAGCTTATATATTTATATCATATTGATGGTATTGCATATTGTGATTGGTGTGGTTGTGAATCTTAGGACTTCTCATGGATAATTATATGCAAAATTATATGCCTAATGTTGATTATGAGTCATCATGCATATATTATCCTGACTTTACTGGTGATTATGAGTTTAGTAGTGATTTTGGCATGATTAGAGTGAATGAGGTGCAACTTTTCTATTCTGGTCAACATGGTGGAGAACATGGCAGTTTGGATGAGTTAGCTTCTTTGGTGCATCAATTGACAATAAGCCAGCATCAATATCAGCCTAACCCGACACCAGTCCAACCCAGTCTGGAAGAATTGGTGCAACAAATGGCAGAACACACTCTTGAATTCCAACAGAGGACAGAAGCAAGTCTTCAGAATTTGGCCACTCAATTTGGTCACATTGCCTCCACCTTGACTATACTGCAATCACAACATCTCCTTGAAGAGCTTTCAGATTCACAAATAGATATTCTTGACAATACTTCTTCTGAGCATAATTTTGATAATGATGTCGAGAATACTATTATTGATGAACTTTGTGTTGAATTTCTAGATATTCAAGATTTTCCTGATTCTATTTTATGTACTTCATGTGTTAACTTTACTGACGCTATTTTGTGTGCAGCATGTGTTGAAATTTCATCCTTTTTAGGGTATGAGGAGCAAAAAGTGCATATGGAACATGAGATGCATGAGGTTGAGGACCCTGTTCAGCCAAGAAATGTAGAAAATGGGGATCATGTGGACATGCTACCCACAAAAAGAGTACCCATAAAAGATGGTGGTTACATGATGGATGATGCAAGATTACTTATGTTAGAGACAACCGCTAAGGCTTTCATGGTTGATAAAGACTGGCTCAAGCAATTTGGTGAGAAATTCTCAGAGCAAGCATTGGAGAAGCGCTTGAGCCATAATGAGACTTGCTGCACTACATTCTATAAGGCTTTTTCTCCCCCTTTCTATTTTATTTTTCGTGTCCTCTATGTGAATGAATTTGTTCTTGTTCTTGATTTTAATATGTTCTACATTGAGGACAACGTAGATTTCAAGTGTGGGGGAGATATACTATATTATGATGTTTTTAAATTGAGTGTTGAACTTTGTTGACATCTGTTTCTTTTGTTGCTTATGTTATTTTTCTCTATTTTTAAAATAAAACGTAAAAAATTGTATTATTTATTTTTGGTGTTTTAGTGTTTTAGGATTTTTTTTATATCATTTTTGTTTGGTTTGCTGTTTTTAGGGTCTAAAAAAAATAAAAAATAAAAATTGATTTACCTTTCATTGAAATCCGTAGTTTGTGTAAGGTGTGAGTGATTTCACTATTCTTGGACTATAGGTTTTGTGCCATGATATGAATGACTTTCTTACATTCTTAGTATGATAATTTGGATTGGAATACTAAATTGTGCATCATTTGTGATAGAAATTGGTCCTTTGTGAGATTTGAGCCTTAAAATGAATGGGATACACTTTGTCATTCTATTTCCTTCTTGTGTGATTTTGCTCATGATTGTTAGTTACTCTAGAACTTGACTCGACTCTTTTTGAAACTTCTTGTTCACAGACATGTATTGAAGGGATCTAGGCAATTTTTGTTCTTCTTTTTAAACCACTAGCCAAATAAGCCTACCTTAAAATTATCCCCTTGATAGCCCTTTGAACCTATTTATCTCATTCTTTGTTTCATAGCTCATTACAAGCCTAAAAGTGAAAAACAATGATATGACCCAACCTTGGGGGATAAAGGAGCTTTGCTTTGAAATTATTTTGGAAATTATTTTGCATAAGTGCATGGGGACTCAAAAGTTGGGACGTGCTACAATATGTAAAGGTTATTGCTTGATTAGAAATTTGGCAAGTGCAAAAAAAAAACAAAAAAATAATATGAAAAACAGTTGGTTGTGATGAAAAAAAAAAGTGAAAATAAAGGACAAAAGTGTGAAGATGGAGAAGTGGATTGGAATTGTATTTCACTGAAGTTCCCTCTCATTGCTTTCTCATGATTATTTAGCAATTAATTTCCTTTGCTCCTCTATCCTCTTGGGTTTATAGCTTAGTTATCCTTTCATTTATCCCACCTTGACCTTGGCCCCATTACAACCTTAACAAAGTCCTTTTGATCTTTATGTGCATGTGTTTCAAGTGTGGATGTTAGAGGCTTGTCAAGCCTATGGTAGTGCTAGATTTTAATGAGCTTTGAGTGTAAACACTAGCCAACACCTGAGAGATTGAGAGAATTTTATATCTTGTGAGGATTCTATCACTTTTGATTCCCTCTTGGTTATTTTATTCCCTTGATCATTACTTTGAATGTTGTAAGATGTTGTTCATGATTGTCATGGTTCCTTGAATCCTGTATGAGCCTTCACTTGCCACTTTTCATTAATGGAATTCATTGGAAGTGCATCTTTGCTTTCATTTATTTTGTTTTTTTTTTTCCTCAACTTTTATGTCTTGACCATGAGTTTTGCTCGGAGTGCAAAAGCTTAAGTGTGGGGGAATTTGATCAGCGAATTTTAATATACTTTTTATAGCATTGCACTTTGTGTTTTTGGATGTGCTTTGTACCCAATATTGGATTCTTAGCATGTTTTCATATCTTTGGGTCTTAATTGGGCTTTAATGAATTTCTTAGTCAATTTTCGGATTTTAGTGCATCCTGACCCGTCTCCCTTCTTCAGGCCATAACATGGGCTACACTTCTCCGATTTGAGTGCTCTTGGTGGAGTTGAAAATCTAATAAGCAGACCTACAACTTTCATGTTGACCACTAATCCCAGTTCGGACGTTTTGATGGTCGAAAATTCTAATTATCAAGCTGTCCAGATTAGTGCGGGAATTGGAATTATTGTTGTCATATCTCCATGTAATCAATCATTAATGGGCCAATTAATTCCCATTGGGCTCTCTAGGTCAGACGTATTAGTTTACCCTAGGATTATAAGTAGGCGGTTTTGAGACCTTGTTTATCATCTTTGGGAGAGGCGGCTGCTCATAGGATTTTGTCTCTCTTCTCCTCTTTCTTCAATTCTTATTTTCGTTTAAGCCTCCTATGGAAGGCTAAATTCTTAGATTGATTCACTGGTTAGGGATTTTTACAAAGACCTTGAGGTTTGGTTTTCAATGTTAATTTCGTTTTAGCAATTCTATATCTTTTCCTTTTAATCCTTCATCTCTTGATCAATGTTTGCAATTCCGTTTTTGTGTTTTGATGCTTAATCACTCAAACTCGTTTTTGCATTCCAATCTAATTATAATCTGATTTGAGATTATTCGAAGCATGTTGAACGCTTGTTTTGATTTGTTACGAATAAGGATTGATTGGATCTATGACGCTTAGTGTAGGTTTGATTGAATTCGGTTATAAGATTGATTATGGTTTTGTGATGCTTGTTCCAGAATTATAATTAATCAAATTCTGTGATGATTAACCCAGTAGGAATTCGTATAGAATTAGTTGACGCTTGATTGGTTAATTCTATGATCAAACAGAATAGAATCACGAAAAGAGATTAGATCCTCTGAAACCCGTGATAGGCCCAAGTGAAATTACCTTAAACCAGTGGATTAGTCGATTTGACATATTGATTCTCATCTCTCTTTTACAATCTATTTGCTTCTCCCATTGAATTCAAAAATCCCCCATTTGTCTCATTACTTTGCATGATTCTTGTATTTGGTTAATTGAATCAGAGATCCTTGCGAGACGACCAAGGTTATCACCTTGTACTACAGTTTTAAATTTTGATTCATTTGACCCCTGTGCGATAGCGGATCAGTCTACTAGTGTATAGACCCGTGCCATGCGCGGGGAATATGTTAATTTTTTAAGACTTTATAAAAAGAATATACAATTGTTGATTTTATGTTTCTGGATTAGATTTTTTGGGGAAAATTATGTACCAAAAGTTTTTTAAAAAAATATTTTGTTTGAAGCATCGATCACAAAGTGTGATAGATATTAACTTAATAACTACTACTGATATTATAATACAGAAAATGACTATTAAGTATAAATAGTAAGTATATGTTGTCCTCTACACAATTTTAGCATTAAAAATATATATTGTCTCATATCAGTTGCCACTCAACAAAACCCTTTTTTTTCCAGGATATCCTCCATGTGCAACTGCAGAAACTAATCCCTCGATCCGGTTAGGACCACAAGGGCGGCAAAGCTCTCCCTCAAGATTTTTAACACTGCTGCATTCCCAATGCCAGAATTAGAACTCGAGACCTCTAGTTAAGCTGGAAGAGATCAGTGTCATCTCATCCAAGTGCTCTTGGGAATATTAGATAATAACTTCAACAATTAGATGAAATCATGTAACTACAAATTGCATACCCATAAAAAAAAAAGAGGCAGGAGAAGGAAGAGTCCAAAGATTCGCTAGCTCTTAGATTTATTAGAGACATGTTTGATTGAAAAATAAAAGAGGACTAAACCATATAGGTTGATATTATATTATATTATATTATATCAAGGCAATATAATATACAATAATATATATATATATATATATATATATATATATATATATATATATATATATATATATATATATATATATATATAAGAAGAAGGTTGTCCAGAGCTCTTCAATGAACCTCCTAGGAAGAAGGTTACCCCTGGCACGACTTTCAGAGGGAGTGGGGCTCTCATGTCTCAAAGTGTGGAGTGGGTGCCTAGAGGAAAATCAATAGGAAAGGTAATAGTAATAGGGTTTTCAAAAAAAAATTTATTGAATGGCTCTCGAATTGGTATGATATATGAATGAGTAGTAATCTTTTATAATCAATATATTATTTAACTTTCAAATTTGAATTACTGTCATGTTGATTAATAATCTTTTATAATCAATATATTGTGTAATCATTCTTAATCAATTTATTCATAATTCTTAATCCATGATTATTGTTTCAGAATAAAAAAATTACTTTTAAATATTCACATTTGATTCGGTAACCCAATATTTAAATTCTCATAACACGTGTTAAAATTTGAACGGATATGATTTCAATTTATAATTTGCGGGATATCCATAACGACACGTCTCCAGAGACCCCGGCGCACATCCTCGTCCGCGGATAGAGGATTCCCATGCAAAGCAATGGCACTATAGTTGCACAAATACACGACGGTGCACACCTCTGAACCACGGTCAGGGTGCTCATGCAAAGCATGAACTATAGCTGCGACAATAATGAAATAATGTCTGGGATGGTCTAGCCGATATCCTAAACCCCGGGAATTCACCCTCCGAGGAATAGACCCCACAGACCATGTTTCAGGTCAACCATATCACAGACCATGTTTCAGGTCCCCCCCTAGTGCCCTAACCGCTCATCCCTATCTCATAAGTCTCAACAATAATCTCATTTCAAAAAAACTTATTTAATTATCATATAACTTCTGAAAATTTAAAAACACAACAACTTTAACATATGTAAATACACACCTAATTGTTCATTACAATACCAAAACACTGTTGAGGGTATCCTCTCAGTAGGATTCCTCACAGGCATAAACTTAATACCAGACATACTTAGTGGAAATATAAAAATGCTCCTTAGACACACCAGCCATAATGTCTATACTCTAATCGCCATGGATCACAGCTCGGCCCCCAGCGTCTGGTTCGTAAAGACTAACAAACAACTACTCAGAAATCTCTATTTCATATAGAGTTCCGTCCAGCTCCTCAACAGCATAACCCTCCATCGGGTCTTCTAACGTAAACCAAAGTAACCCACAAAAATACATTAACATAGGGGATAAGAAGTAGTTCTATCATCAAAAAGCGGAAAAGAGTCATAGTAAATTATACAGCAATTGTCACAAACAATCAACACACATAACTAACCAATACACGGTGTATTATATTACCAATACACATAAGTGTTTTACGTGTATTATATTATTACCAATACACAGAAGTGCTTTACGTGTATTATATTACCAATACACTTTTGTCCTTGTGTATTATATCACCAATACACGGTTGTGGACAACAACACCTATACTTGAATCTCATCAACCCGTTTTAGCAACATCCTAGTGCCTTAACCTTCCATTAGAACTTGACACATATTCTATGCCATAACACCTCTTTAACATACATCATCTAGGTTAGGCACTTCTAAATCATCATTACCCTCGCACCCAAAACAATCATCTCTTAGGCAACATATATATCTTTGCTTAAAATCCACTAAGCATAATAATACAAACCAGGCAAATCATGCATAACACAATATCAATCAAAATATTTCCATATCACCAACATAGCACAAAATCAATTCAAGAAAGGTAATAAAATCAAATCAACCATCAACAATATAAAATCAACCTAATATTGATAAACCTACAATCCTCGAATCGCCATTGGTTTTTCAGAAAAGGTTTCCAATGTGATTTTGGTCTTGTCGATTACTCGACTACTAGTAGGGTTTAGGTTGCCCTGTACAATTAGTATATAATCTACTACTTATCCATTCCGACGATAGGTTGGTTCTTTCCCCCACCTAGGCTATCACCGAACTCGCGAACTCGAAGCCCCTCGTTGTCACACCAGAAAGTACTAACTCCACCTTCTGTGAAGGTAAGGAGATTAGATGCTCGAAGAGGTATACCACGAACGTCCTCATTTCCTTCGCGATGAAAGTCTAAGGTTATGAACATAAAATCACAAGTTAAAATCAAACAAGAACACTAAACCACAAGGTATAGGTTCGGCCAAGACTAGTTCTTAGGGTTAGAGATTCCCGAAAATTATACAACTCATGGATTTATGATCCTTAAGTGTTAGGAGTTCATAAACAATGATCACTTAACAAAGTTGAATTAAAATCCCATTAAGTTATAAACTTAGGGTATTCGGCCAAGGCTAGTAAAATAGGCTAGCATTCACTAAACTTTCCAATCTCTTAGGTTTAGCATCCATATGTATTAAGGATCTCAAAACCATGATCATTTTGGAAAAATAAGAACAAAGTATCCTAGGTCCATAACCTTCTAGGTTCGGCCTTCATAGGATTTATAGGTTAGAAATTTTTAAACTTTCCAATCTCTTAGACTTATCATCCAAATATCTTATGGAGCTCAAGTCCATGATCATTTTGGAAAACAATGGAAACTTAAACATTCCAATCTCTTAGACTTAGCATCCAAATATTTTATGGAGCTCAAGTCCATGATCATCTTGGAAAAATGAAAGTAATACATCCTAGCTTTAATAACATAGAATAAACAAGTTAGAAATCCTTAAACTTTCCAATCTCTTAGACTTAGCATCCAAATATCTTATGGATCTCAAGTCCATGATCATTTTCGAAAACAAAAACTCCAACATCCTAGCACCTAAACACTAAGTTTCGTCCATCATAGGATGTTGAGGAAAATATTCTTTGTTTAACAATAACTCTTAGGTTTAGAATCACAAGGTATTAAGAGTTCTAAATCCATGATCATACTTGGAAAGTTGAAACATAGTATCCTAGGCTTAATTATTCATATTTCCAGTCATCATAGGAATAAGCTATCAAAACTTCCAAGATTTATAGATTTAAGATCAATGGATAATTAGAAACTCAAACACGTGATCATATTCTAAAAGTTGAAACAAAAACTTCCTAGGTCACAAATGCAAGCATTCGGCCTTCATTGGAAGAGATAGGTAGAGATTTTTGTTTTACACAACCTCTTAGTATGTGAAAATATAAGTTAATACAAGGCTATAGAAAGTGGTTTCAACTCAAAAGGAGTTTTCTACCCTTTTAGAGAGATTTTAGAAGTTTAAAGCATATAAAGAACACATAAAGCAAACTAAGAAATAAAAGATGAAAATTTCAAAAAGATTTATATGAGATCATTACCCTTAGTATAAGGAAGAACTTTAATGAAGAACTCAAGTAGAAAAGATGAATAAAAACTAAAGCTTTAAGAGCTTGAACTTTTAAAAGAAAAGGAAGAAGATGAAGTTTTAATGGAGTTTTGGAGAAGGAAAGTGATGAAGTGAAAAATGAAAGGTGTATATATAGAGAAGGGAGAGAGTGGCACGAAATTGAGGAGAGAGGAATGAGCTTGGAGAGCAAATTTTGACCTTGTGCCTTGTTTGGTTTGAGAAGAGAGAGAACAATAGGATTTTAGAATATAATAGGTTATAATTTGAAAAGTGTGATGATTACACTTTTGGAGTGTGTCATAACCCATTTCCATCAAGTCCCATCAAGTCACTTCACTTATTTTGTGCTCCCAAATCTGCTCCATTTCGTACCCGGTTGTATTTTCCGATCGTAATTCTTCCAACGTTTTCGCCCAAACAAAATATTATATTCTATTTTTGAACGAAAATTTTCAAAATAACCAAAGTTGAAGGAAACATATTATAAACACTAACCGTCTCGTTCACGGATCAAAATTAGGTTTTCTGCATAGTACACTTGTACCGGCATGGAAAACGCATATCGGCTTTCGTCTGAATTTTCAACCAAAAATTTTACCGTAACCCTCTACCATAAAGTAGACTATGAATATGATTTTATTTTAATCAAAAACACTTTCTAACTCTCAAATTAAAATATAATTAATTATATTTTAACCGGTTGAACAGCATAATTAAAATCAGGTTGTTACATTACTACCCCTCTTAAAAGAAAATTCCGTCCTCGGAATTTACGTACCTTAGAAAAGATGTGGATGTTGTTGTTGCATATCCTCCTCACGTTCCCAAGTAGCATCTCCAGTAGTTTCATCCCATACGACCTTAACCAAAGGAACTTGTCTATCGCGAAGCTCCTTAATCCGTCTATCTGTGATCCTTACATGTAAAGCCTCATGCTCTAGATTCTCTCGTAGTTGTATAGACTTAAACTCAATGACATGTGAAGGATTAGGATAATACTTTCTCAACTGAGAAACATGAAAGACATCATGAAGGTTGGAAATATTGGGTGGTAAGGTAATTTGGAAAGCTACTGGACCAATTCGTCGAAGAATTTGAAAAGGTCCAATTAATCGAGGAGTAAGTTCTCTGGATTTGATAGCTCTGCCAATTCCAGTTTTCCGAGTAACTCTCAAAAACACGTTATCGCCTTCCTGGAATTCTAATGGTCTCCTCCTCTTGTCGTTGTAGCTCCTTTGCCTATCATGTGCTTCCTTCATCGTTTCTCATATCTTCCTGACTTGCTCCGTAGTTTGTTGCACCACATCTAGACCCAAAACTTGGTTTTCACCAGTCTCATACCACAGCGGGGTCCGACACTTTCTTCCATACAAAGCCTCATATGGTGCCATTCCAATACTACTATGGAAACTGTTGTTATAAGTAAATTCAATCAATGGTAAGAACTCATCCCAACTGTCAGTGTGCTCCAACACACAAGCTCTCAATAGATCCTCCAATGATTGAATTGTCCTTTCTGATTGTCCATCAGTTTGGGGATGATAAGCAGAACTCATCCTCAACTTTGTTCCCAAGGCATTTTGCAATTGTCTCCAAAATCTAGATGTGAATCTAGGATCTCGGTCTGAGACAATGCTCGATGGCACACCATGAAATCTAATGATTTCTTTGATGTAAATCTGAGTCAACCTTTCCAAATTATAACTTTCACCAATAGATAAGAAGTGAGCACACTTCGTCAACCTATCAATGATAACCCAAATTGCATCATGCTTCTTAGGAGTTCATGGTAATCCGACCACAAAATCCATAGCTATACTATCCCATTTCCACTCTGGGATATCTAAAGATTGTAGTAATCTTGCTGGTTTCTGATGTTCAATCTTAGCTTTCTGACACACCAGACAAGATAAAACATACTCCGCTACTTCTTTCTTCATCCTTGTCCACCAAAACATTTTCTTCAAATCCTGATACATTTTTGTGGATCCAGGATGCAAACTTAACTTACTCTTATGTGCCTCCTCTAAAATCATCTTCCTAAGTTCTGCATCCTCTGGAACACATATTCTATCTCTAAACCTTAACACACCATCCGTTCCTCTATTAAACTCAGAAATTTTACCTTCATCGATTCCTCGACTTACTTCCTGGAGGTATAGATCCTGAACTTGTTTATCTTTAAGATCTTTCATAAAATCACTACTAATAGTGATCATACTTAAGCAAATCTTATTCTCAATCAATTCCATTACTAAGTTCAAATCCCTGAACTGTTCAAGCAATTCTAACTCCTTAACCATCATCGTAGACAGGTGCAAGGATTTCCTGCTTAAAGCATCCGCTACCACATTGGCCTTCCCAGGATGGTACAGTAATTCAAAATCATAATCTTTGATAAACTCCATCCATCTTCGCTGGCTCATATTCAATTCTTTTTGATCGAATAGATACTTCAAGCTCTTGTGGTCATTGAAGACATTAAACTTTGCTCCATACAAAAAGTGTCGCCATATCTTTAATGCGAACATTATTGTTGCTAACTCCAAATCATGAGTAGGATAATTTCTCTCATGAATTCTCAACTGCCGGGAAGCATAAGCCACGACTCTTCCATCTTGCATCAGGACACAGCCTAAACCTAGGTATGACGCATCACAATATACGTCAAATTGTCCTAGTGGATCTGGTAAGGTCAACAAAAGTGATGTAGTCAACCTGTCCTTCAGCTTTTGAAAACTTTATTCACACTTGTCCGTTCATACAAAAGTTATATTTTTCCTCGTTAGCTGCGTCATAGGCAACACAATCTTCGAGAACCCCTCTATGAACCTCCGATAATATCCAGCTAGTCCTAGGAAACTTCGTACTTCACTTACTGACTTAGGTCGTTCCCACTGAAGAACTGACTCAACCTTAGCTGGATCTACGGCTATTCCTTCTTTATTAATCACATGACCTAGGAATTGTACTTCTTCCAGCCAAAACTCACACTTGGAAAGTTTGGCATAAAGCTGCCTATCCTTCAAAACTCGCAATACCAATCTCAAATGTTCCTCATGATCTTCCCGCGTATGAGAATAAATAAGAATATCGTCGATGAACACAACAACAAACTTATCGAGGAACGGTCTGAAAATTATGTTCATATAATCCATGAACACGGTTGGCGCATTAGTTACACCAAAAGGCATAACTAAATATTCATAGTGCCCGTACCTCGTCCTAAAAGCTGTCTTGGGTATATCTTCCTTTCTTACTCTGATCTAATGGTACCCAGATCTTAAAGCAATCTTAGAGAACACTACTGCTCCTTTCAACTGATCCATCAAATCATCTATCCTAGGCAACGAATACTTATTCTTAATCGTCACCTATTCAACTGCCTGTAATCCGTGCACAACCTCGCACTTCCATCCCTCTTCTTAACAAATAACACCAGTGCTCCCCACGGTGAAACACTCGGTCTAATAAACTCTTTTCCTAACATGTCATCCAATTGTTCCTTCAACTCTACCAACTCAACCGGTGACATCCGATAAGGTGCTATAGATATAGGCCCTTTCCCTAGTACGAGATCTATAGTGAATTCCACTTCTCTTTCCGATGGCAAACCTGGAACGTCTGGAGGGAAAACTTTAGGAAACTCTCAACCAATAGGCATGGAATCTATGCTGGGAGTCTCATAAGCCTCCACTGCGAAAAGGTTCAAGAAATGATAAAGTCTTGCTAGAACAATCTAGCACTACATGGTTAGCCGAAAGCCAATCCATTCCAGGAATAACATCTATCTGTTGCATAGGCAAACAGATAAGATCTACAATAAATGTCCTATTCTCAACAACGATAGGACACTCGTAAAACAAACAAACATAGTAGTCAAAGGATTACTGGTTAGAGTAGACACTGTGAGGGTATAAGGTAATTTGGAAACAGTTAAGTTCAAATGATCCACACACTCATGAGAAATAAAAGAATGTGTAGCACCTGAGTCAAACAACACATACGAGAGTCTACCAGCTATCAAACACATACCTTGTATAAGATCAGTAGATTGAGAGGATTCAGCTCCCCTCATGGTAAACACTCTTCCAGTGGCTTGAGGTTTGGCCACTTGTGGTCTTGCTGCTGGGACTCCTCTTCCAGCTCCACCTCTATTGTCTCCAGTTCCTCTTCTGGCAGCTGTCGGCTGTTGCATAAACCTTTGTTTGCAATCTCGTGCCACATGACCTGGTTTCCCATAGTTGAAACAGCTAGGCCTATTTGTACAGTCTCTAGCATAATACGATCATCCACATCTGAAGCAAACTAAGCCTTGTGGTTTGATCGCGCTGTCGCGCACGCGCCAAAAAGAACGAGCGGGTTTTAAAACTGTAGTTTAGGGCGACAACTCGGATGTCGTCTCACAAGGACTCTTAAAGTGTTATTTATCACAGAAATCAGTTTTGGGGGGGTTTGGATTGGGATGCAAATAAGAAAACAAAATAATAACAGAGCAATGAAACAAGGCAATTCAAAGAGATTGTCAAATAGCTAAAAACGATTAATCTATTGTTCTCGATTTCCCAACTATCATAGGTTCATGCAATTTCCAAGCCCTAAGCAGATTCTAATCCCCTCCCGGTTGTAGCAACAATTTACAAGCGAAACCACTACTACAGATACATGTCCCTATTCCCGAATTAAGCAAACAGGGTTAAGCCCTTCGTGAACTAAGCGAACACGAAACGTACACACGCGAATTAAGCAGACGCGATTAATTATAGGAACATAATATCACCGAAAATAAATCAACACAACACAATATACTCCTGAATTAAGTAAACAGAAATATAAAGCATGGCATCGAAAAGGGAAAAGCATACAAAACAGGAAATACAAGAACCTCAAGTGTAGTAGAAATCGATTACAATAGATTAATCCTAGAAACTTAGTTCTCCATGAAAAAAACGAAAACACACAAAAAAAAATGTAAACAGAACAATGGAGAAGCAAAAGTTATCTTTCAATCTGCCCAGAACAGCCTTTTATACTTCTTCAGAAATTTATCCCACTCGCGAGGCGAGCCATCATTCGCGAGGCGAATATCATGAAGAGTCATCAACGTTAGGTCTTCTCGCGGGGCGAAGAACTGCTCGCGGGGCGAAGAACTGAAGAGTCTTCTTATTACGCCCGTTATGAACATCAGGGGCCAACCGTGATGCTTTCTGACTTCCATTATCGCGAGGCGAAGAAGTTATTCGCGAGGTGACCCCGAGAGCTTGCATATTTATGGAACAGTCATCCTTCAAGGTCGCGAGGCGAGGTTCTGTTCGCGGGGCGAACCAGAGAGGATGTCATTTTCACTGTTCTGTTGGCTTTCAGGTTCGCGAGGCGAATCCCCTGTTTCTTTATTCCCTCAACTTCTACTTAACCTGAAAACAAAGAAATAGCCATAAGTGCTTTATTTGACTCAAAACTGGCTAAATTAACCTAAAACTACTTTAGAGACTCAGAACCTTGCTTGAGGACAATCTAATCTAATTTGGGTGAAAATAGGATATAATTTGCACAAAACCCTGGTCATACTAGCCATAAAACTAGATGAGCCAGAGGCTTATCAAAATACCCCAAACTTAAACTTTGCTTGTCCCCAAGCAAACTAAAACTCAAAAATCAAAAAGACTCAAGACCTGGCAAGCTTAAAAGATTCAATCAACCTTGCACAAATTCAAGCAGTTTCATCAAAACAGTTTTCTTCAATGTCCCCCCCCCCCCCCCCCTTCAAGCAAAGCAATCCCCACAATCATTCATTCTAAACAGTTTAGAATTTCATCATTCAAACAATCATTAATCTAAGCAGGGGATCCAAGTTACACACAAGAGGGAGATCACCAAATTCAAACAACTGCCTTCCTCACAAGGGCATTTAGTGTTCACTCAATCGCTCAGTTTGTGTCAGGCTAACAATATTTCACTCAATTTCACTTTTAAGAGAACTTCCCATAAATTTGATTTTCATCTCAAAATGATTCCCACAGAAAACATGCATGCAACATTAAAAGGTCTTTTATGGGTTGTAATGGGGCCTGGTTAAGGGTAGGATATACAAAGGTACTAGGTTGAAGACCCTAGGAACTAAGAAAGCATGAAACACTTCAAAACATTGGAATTTCACTCAAGTTCCATTTCTCATTCATCGTTTTGCCTTGGGTGACTACAGCCATTTCTTCTTCTTTTTTTTCTAATACTTTTATTTTTTAACATTTTTACACTTTTTTTTTAAGCAAACAGAAATATTACACCTTGCAGCCACCCCAAACTTAGTTTCTTGCACCCATTCTCTTTCTAAGATTCCATGCTCTCCTAATCCTAAGATCGGGTTAACATGGTTTTCCAGATTTTAGCTTATAACATTAGGTCATCAAGAATTAACAGCTAATCAAGCTCAATGGGGCTAACTAAGGAAGCATGCATTAGGGATGAGTTATTTTTAGGCTAAGTAGTTATTTACAAAGAAAATGCCTAAATCATCTGAAACAAACACATAATCATGCAAACCATAAAGAGATTCAAGCAAATTCAGGAAAGTGCAACTTGAAAGTGATTCTCACAGTCAAAAACATGTTGGAGGCTCAAAACCTCACCTGGACATTCATGCAAATTGTTTGACAGAGATTCTATCCCTAGTGTGTGCTTCCTATCACCCCAAACTTATCATAAATCATGTCATCACAACAAAATCTCAAAGTTCAGTTTTTAATCACATGGGGATCACTAAAAAAAATTTCAGAAACCCATTGTTCAACCTAGGGGAAATCATCACATCAATCATGCAATCAATCTGTGCAAAGTCAATCAAAATCCAGCAAACTTGCCAACATAAGACTTAACACAACTCCTGAGCTTCTCAAATTATTCAGGAGCTTTATTAAAAGAAAAGAAAAGAAAAAAAAAACAAGATAAACAAGACTACAACTAGTTCCCTCCCCCACACTTAAAACATACATTGTCCCCAATGAACAAAAGAACTATAAAATCAGAGTGAGGGAAAGGAAATGGTACTCCCTGATCAAGTGTCAGTGTAGGTGGGAGCTTCCAAGGAGAGCTCCTCAACATTAGCATCCACAGGAATACCAGCATCCACACCAAGGAATGGCTTCAGCCTCTGCCCGTTAACCTTGAAGGTCTTGTTGGTACCTGCACTTTGAATCTCTACTGCACCATAAGGAAAAACGTTAGTAACAACAAAGGGGCCATCCCATTTGGATCTAAGTTTCCCAGCCATCAATTTCAGGCGGGAATTAAACAGTAAGACTTTCTGGCCCACAAAAAATTCTTTCCTAGCAATCCTCCTATCATGAAACAGTTTTGTTTTCTCTTTATAAATCCTGGAGCTTTCATAGGCTTCTAGCCTAAGCACCTCAAGTTGTTGCAACTGCAGTTTTCTTTCAACACCAGCTTTCTTCATGTCCATGTTACAGCACTTGACTGCCCAATATGCACGATGCTCAACTTCCACCGGGAGGTGACATGCTTTACCAAATACAAGCCTGAAGGGGGACATTCCTATTGGTGTCTTGAAAGCGGTCCTCTGAGCCCACAGTGCGTCTTCCAGACGGCGGCTCCATTCCTTTCTGTTCGGCTGCACCATCTTCTCTAGAATCTGCTTGATCTCCCTGTTTGATTACTCAGCCTGGCCATTGGTCTGGGGATGATAAGCAGTGGAAACTCTATGCACAACCCCATATTTTCTGAGTAAGGCTTCCATGGTTCTGTTGCAGAAGTGAGTGCCCTGGTCACTGATGATAGCCCTAGGTATGCCAAACCTGCAAAAAATGTTGGACCTAACAAATTTGGAAACAACTTTAGCATCGTTAGTCCTAGTGGGGATGGCTTCCACACACTTTGAAACATAGTCAACAGCCAAAAGAATATATACAAAACCAAAAGAAGCAGGGAAAGGACCCATAAAATCAATCCCCCACACATCAAAAACCTCACAAAAGAGCATGGGTTGTTGGGGCATCTCACTCCTACGAGTGATGGCAGGTGATAAGCCTCTGGCTTATCTAGTTTTATGACTAGATGAGCTAGGGTTTATGTGCCTATTTATTCGAGTTCACTCTCGTTTTCGCCCAAATTTACCTTGTTTTGTTCCTAAGTTGGACTTTGACTCGTTTTGCGTCTTTTGTGTAGTTTTTAGGTTATTTTGAAAAGAATTACGCTTGTGGGTGCTTTTGTTGTTTCAGGTTAAATAAGTGAAGCTCCGGGAGTGAAGGAAAGTTGAAAAGCAGTGGAAATTGCAAGTCTGGAGACACTCGCCTCGCGAGTGTATTCTCGCCTCGCGAGACTGAAGGTCAACAAAGCAGCAAAAGTCAACATTTCGGTCTCGCCACGCGAGATGTGTCTCGCCCGCGAATCATGAAGACCTGCAAGACAGAGAGCATCACGGCTTGGCCGTGATGAATACCACGCCCGTGGCGCTTTAAGGTTGAAGACTCGCCCGCGAGAGTTTGAAGACCCCGGAAGTCGGAGACCATCACGGCCCGGCCGTGATGAAGGTCACAAACCTAGAATTGAAGACTCGCCTCGCGAACATACCTTCGCCCGCGAGAGTTTAAATTGAAAGAGCGATAATTTTAATTCTCGCCTCGCGAAAGTCTGTTCGCCTCGCGAGATAGCGCAGATCAGGATTACTATTTAAGGGCTGTTGCATATCAGAACAGGGGATCCATCATTAGCATCCAGTTTTCCACTGTTTAGAGTAGCGTTTAGGGTAGTTTCTTTTCTCTTTGGAGCTGCGTCTCCCTTTTTATTATGGAGATTATGTCCGAGCGTTTGTCTATGAGCATGAGGAACTAATCCCCTCGTCCGAGGGAATGATGAAGCCACCCATGGCGATGTAAATCTGATATGATGTATGTCTTTCTCCTTTAATTCAATTCTTGTTTTCTAATTCTGACTTGATTGTGTTGATCATATGTGCACGTGATTGACTTGTTAACGTCGATGAGGCCTAGTCAGCGATTCGCGTTTAGAACTTGAATTAGAATCATCGATCGAATATTGCACGAGAGTGAGTAGGAGATTGGTGCGACCTTATAGGGAACACGAATTAACAGAATTCGAGATTAGGGTTAAGAGACCTAGCAAGTAATTAACTCAAATCATCGAATACGTCCTAATGAGCACGGAAGTGGATTTAGGAGAATTTAGGGGTCCCGGTTGACATTGTAATTGAACCTAGGGAGGAATTCATCATCACTTGGGTGTACATATTGGGTAGGTGGATTTGTGACCTTGGACATTTTAGTTTTCTGAATTTTAGTTAATTATTTATTTAGACTAGTTAATTGAATTTAGATATTAATCTCTCTCTCAACCACCTTCTTCCGTAACTTGACCGAACGTATCTGACTTCCCGCGGATTAGTCGAATTGGTAACCCAATCCTTGAGTTCGACCTCGGTATTTACTTACCGTGTTATTTTTATTACTTGCGACGACCCGGTACACTTGCCGGAGTCACAAAGTGATGGCAGGGCCCGCTGTTTGACATTCCTTGCAATTCCTGTAAACCTCATAGGCATCTCTAAAAATTGTGGGCCAGTAGAACCCAGAATCCAGGACTTTTCTTGCCGTCCTCTGCGGTCCAAAATGTCCTCCAACTTGAGAGGCATGTGAAAAGTGCAAGATGGACTCTGTCTCATGATCGGGGACACATCTCCGAATCACCTGATCACTGCAAAACTTCCAAAGGTACGGATCATCCCACACATAGTACTTTGCATCGCTCTTGAGCTTGTGGAACTTATGTCTACTTGTACCTGCAGGAACAATACCAGCAACAAGAAAGTTAACTATGTCAGCAAACCAGGGGGTTACCCCATACAGATGTAGAAGTCTCTCATTAGGGAAGTCATCTTGGATGGGAAAGAATCCTCATCCCTTGCTATTCGGCTCAAGTGATCGGCTACCAAATTTTGAGCTCCACTCTTGTCTTTTATCTCCACATTGAACTCTTGGAGCAAAAGCATCCACCGGATCAGTCTTGGCTTAGGTTCTGGTTTCTTTAACAGGTACTTCAGAGCTGCATGGTCAGTGAAAACAATAACCCTAGAACCTAGCAAATATGACCTAAACTTATCAAGTGCAAATACAACAGCTAGCAGTTCTTTCTCAGTGGTGGTGTAATTGGATTATGCAGCATCTAATGTCCTAGAAGCATAATGAATTACATGGGCAGCCTTGCCCACCCTTTGTGCCAGAACCGATCCCACAGCAAAATTGGAAGCATCACACATGAGTTCAAAAGGGAGTGTCCATCAAATGGGCTGGATGATGGGGGTAGAGGTCAATGCTCTTTTCAGGTAGTCAAATGCCTTCTTGCAATTTTCATCAAACTGAAACATGGCATCATTCTTCAGCAGGTTTGACAATGGCAGAGCTATCTTGCTGAAGTCTTTAATAAAGTGCCTGTAGAAACCTGCATGGCCAAGAAAAGAACGGATCTCGCGTACGCAAGATGGGTAAGGCAATGAAGAAATCACATCAATTTTTGCAGGATCTACTGAAATACCTTCCTTAGAAATTACATGACCCAAAACAATCCCCTGCTCTACCATAAAGTGACATTTTTCATAGTTCAAAATCAGATCAGTCTCAATGCATCTTTCTAGAACTAAACTCAGACT
Organism: Sophora flavescens; assembly: GCA_030762895.1. NCBI lineage: Eukaryota > Viridiplantae > Streptophyta > Magnoliopsida > Fabales > Fabaceae > Sophora > Sophora flavescens. The sequence continues at coordinate 278,927,417 of CM061062.1, read as the reverse complement.
ATGCAGACATGTATCAAATGAGGAGCCATATACAGTGAAGTCATCCATGAACACCTCCATGCAATTTTCAATAAATTCAGTAAAAATGCTAAGCATGCATCTTTGGAAGGTGCCAGGAGCATTACAAAGGCCAAATGGCATCCTCCTATAGGTAAACGTACCGAAGGGGCACGTGAAAGTGGTCTTTTCCTGATCCTCAGGGGCAATATGGATCTGGAAATACCCGGAAAAGCCATCAAGAAAACAGTAATGAGATTTACCAAAGCCGATCCAAAGATCTCGATCTATGAATGGCAAAGGAAAGTGATCCTTTCTGTGGCCTGGTTCAACTTCCTATAATCTATACTGATGACTACTGGCTATTCTGGACTCTAGTAGGTACAAGCTCATTATTATCATTCCTAACTCTTGTGAGACCGGACTTCTTTGGTACAACTTGCACCGGACTTACCCAAGTACTATCAGAGATGGGGTATATAATACCTGCCTGCAGAAGTTTAGTCACCTCCTTCTTCACCACATCCAGAATCAGTGGATTGAGGCGTCTTTGGGCCTGTCTAACTGGTTTAGCCCCATCCTCCAATAGAATTCTGTGCATGCATCTGGAGGGGCTAATTCCTGGAATATCAGCCAAGGTCCACCCAATAGCCTTCTTGTGCTTCTTCAGAACCTCCAATAGTTTTGCTTCCTGGTCAGAGTCAAGGCTGGAGGAAATGATGACTGGAAGTTTTTCATTCGTCTCCAGGTAGGCATACTTCAGGTTCCCAGGAAGTGGCTTGAGCTCTAGGGAGGGTGGCTGCTCAATGGATGGTACATTGGGAGTAGCCAGGATGTCAAGGACTTCTGCTGAACAGACATCTTCACTCTCACTATCACTATCACCCTGCAAAGTTGAATCAAGAAACTTAGCACAAACAGCACACAGGTTAGTGTCAGTACAGTTAGTACATGAATACAAATCATCAAAACCAGAAATGAATGGAAAATCAGAAATAAAGTCCTCATGGGTATCCTCAATAAGCTCAGAAAGCAACTCTAATTGGAAAACCGAGTGCTCCTCCAGTGGGTGTTTCATAGCATCAAAAATGTTGAACTTTGCCACAATATCACCAAACTCCATAGACATAGTCCCATCATTCACATCAATCTTAGTCTTGGTTGTCTTCATGAATGGTCTGCCCAAGATTATTGGTGATCTACTGGAATGTGTCTCTCCTGCCATGTCTAAGATGTAGAAGTCAGCAGGGAAGATCAGCTCATCAACTTGCACCAGTACATCTTCTACCATTCCCATAGGGCGGCCACTGGTCCTGTTAGCCAACTGGATGGTGAGACCTGTATACTGCAAAGGCCCAAGATCAAGGTTATTGAAAATAGAAGTGGGCATGACATTTATGGAGGCTCCCAAATCCAGCATACAATTTTCAAATTTCCTGTCCCCAACAGTGCATGGAATAGTGAAAGTGCCTGGGTCCTTGCACTTCTGTGGCAGTGCCTGAGTAGGGGCTAAAACAGCAACTCTTTCTGGTGTAGGCTTAGACTGGATAAGAGCTGAAACATTTCTTCCCAAATCAACCCTCTCATTATTCTTCAACTTCCTCTTGTTGGTGCATAGATCCTTCAGAAATTTTGCATACTTGGGCACTTGCTTGATCACATCCAACAAATGGAATATTTACTGACCACCTTTAAAAAAACATCAAGAATTTCCTTTTCCTTATCTTCACCACCAATCTTCTTATTTTTCTGAACTGTGTGGGAAGGGGATCGGTGGAATGTACACCTTTTCAGCTTCAACATCAACAGTAGGCTCAGGAGTTACCTCCACAGTTTCTTCCTTTCCCTCAGAGGTTTCCTCAACAACTCTTCCAGATCTCAGAGATATGGCACTCACATTATGATTGGAGGCATTGGGATTTATTACTGGTTGTGCCGGTAGTTGACTGGATCCTTGAGCTTGCTGTAAGTTGTTTATGGATGTGGCAAGCTGTCCAATCCGCGTCCTCAAATCTTGAATGCTAGCATCCGTTCGCTGCTGAGACTGTCCAACCTGCTGCTGAAACTGGAGGTTATTTGCAGCCATTTTCTTGATCATATCCTCTAGGGAAGGTCCAGAAGGTGCATAAGTAGTCAATTGGGGAGGATTCTGTGGTGCTGCCATTGGTTGTTGTTGGGATGAGTTCCCATACCGCAGATTAGGATGATTCCTCCAATTGGGATGGTACCTATTTGTGGAGAGGTCTGGAGTGCTGTATCGGTTCTGACTGCTGCCTTGATTATAAGGATGGACTGCATAAGCTTGAGGCAAATCAGTACTTGACTCTTCCTTCAGAATAGGGCATGCCTCATATGGGTGCTCTGGAGAACTGCACATGCCACACAACTTTGCCGGCTGAAACCTATCCATTGCCATTTTCTCTACCAAGGAAGTGAGCCTATCCATTCTATCCTCAAGGGCCTGGTTGGAAGAAGAGCTATGGACCTCGTGCACACCTCTTGTCTCAACAGAATTTCTCCTGGTAGTAAACTGCTGGGAATTCAGTGACATATTTTCAATGAGTTGCTTGGCAGCAGCTGGAGTCTTATCAACAAGTGCTCCCCCACTAGCAGCATCCAAAATATTCCTATCCATCGGCAGTAAACCTTCATAAAAGTACTGGATAAGAAGCTGTTCAGAAATCTGATGCTGGGGGCAACTGGATATCAAATGCTTGAATCTCTCCCAATACTCAGCCAATGACTCATTTCCCTGTCTGATTCCACATATTTCCTTCCTAATTGATGTAGCTCTGGAAGCAGGAAAGTATTTCTCTAAGAAGAGCCTCTTCAAATCATTCCAAGTGGTAATGGAATTTGGCGGAAGATATAACAGCCAATCCTTTGCAGCACCCTGTAGTGAAAACGGGAAGGCTCTCAGCTTAATGTGATCTTCAGTTACTCCCTCTGGTCTCAAGGTTGTGGAGCAGACAACCTGAAATTCCTTCAGATGCTTGTGCGGGTCCTCACCTGCAAGACCATTAAACCTTGGCAACAAATGGATTAGACCATATTTTAATTCAAAAGGAGTAACAGTACCAGAATATTCAATGCACAATCCATTATAGTTAACATCAGGGGCAGCAAGCTGTCTTAATGTCCTTTGGTCACCCATAGTGTCAAAAACAGTTTTGGAATTAGAATCACTACTAGTGCTGGCCCGAAATTCTCTACGGAGTGTGTGCAGTGTTCTTTCAATTTCCGGATCAAAATCACACAATTCAGGGCAATTGGACCTAGTAGCCAGACCAATTCAAAACAACAACGAAAATAAAAGAAAAAGAAAAGAAAGAAAAAAAATGGAAAAATAACAAATAAGAGTCCCCGGCAACGGCGCCAATTTTTGATCGCGCTGTCGCGCACGCGCCAAAAAGAACGAGCGGGTTTTAAAACTGTAGTTTAGGGCGACAACTCGGATGTCGTCTCACAAGGACTCTTAAAGTGTTATTTATCTCAGAAATCAGTTTTTTTGGGGGGGTGGGGGGGTTTGGATTGGGATGCAAATAAGAAAACAAAATAATAACAGAGCAATGAAACAAGGCAATTCAAAGAGATTGTCAAATAGCTAAAAACGATTAATCTATTGTTCTTGATTTCCCAACTATCATAGGTTCATGAAATTTTCAAGCCCTAAGCCGATTCTAATCCCCTCCCGATTGTAGCAACAATTTACAAGCGAAACCACTACTACAGATACATGTCCCTATTCCCGAATTAAGCAAACAGGGTTAAGCCCTTCGTGAACTAAGAGAACACGAAACGTACACACGCGAATTAGGCAGACGCGATTAATTATAGGAACATAATATCACCGAAAATAAATCAACACAACACAATATACTCCTGAATTAAGCAAACAGAAATATAAAGCATGGCATCGAAAAGGGAAAAGCATACAAAACAGGAAATACAAGAACCTCAAGTGTAGTAGAAATCGATTATAATAGATTAATCCTAGAAACTTAGTTCTCCATGAAAAAAATGAAAACACACAAAAAAAAAATGTAAACAGAACAATGGAGAAGCAAAAGTTATCTTTCAATCTGCCCAGAACAGCCTTTTATACTTCTTCAGAAATTTAGCCCACTCGCGAGGCGAGCCATCATTCGCGAGGCGAATATCATGAAGAGTCAGCAACGTTTGATCTTCTCGCGGGGTGAAGAACTGAAGAGTCTTCTTATTACGCCCGTTATGAACATCAGGGGCCAACCGTGATGCTTTCTGACTTCCATTATCGCGAGGCGAAGAAGTTATTCGTGAGGCGACCCCAAGAGCTTGCATATTTCTGGAACAGTCATCCTTCAGGGTCGCGAGGCGAGGTTCTGTTCGCGGGGCGAACCAGAGAGGATGTCATTTTCACTGTTCTGCTGGCTTTCAGGTTCTCGAGGCGAGAAAAACTCTCGCGAGGCGAATCCCCTGTTTCTTTATTCCCTCAACTTCTACTTAACCTGAAAACAAAGAAATATCCATTAGTGCTTTATTTGACTCAAAACTGGCTAAATTAACCTAAAACTACTTTAGAGACTCAGTACCTTGCTTGAGGACAATCTAATCTAATTTGGGTGAAAATAGGATATAATTTGCACAAAACCCTAGTCATACTAGCCACAAAACTAGATGAGCCAGAGGCTTATCAAAATACCCCAAACTTAAACTTTGCTTGTCCCCAAGCAAACTAAAACTCAAAAATCAAAAAGACTCAAGACCTGGCAAGCTTAAAAGATTCAATCAACCTTGCACAAATTCAAGCAGTTTCATCAAAACAGTTTTCTTCAATATCCCCCCCCCCCCCCCCCCCTTTTCAAGCAAAGCAATCCCCACAATCATTCATTCTAAACAGTTGAGAATTTCATCATTCAAACAATCATTAATCTAAGTAGGGGATCCAAGTTACACACAAGAGGGAGATCACCAAATTCAAACAACTGCCTTCCTCATAAGGGCATTTAGTGTTCACTCAATCGCTCAGTTTGTGTCAGGCTAACAACATTTCACTCAATTTCACTTTTAAGAGCACTTCCCATAAATTTGATTTTCATCTCAAAATGATTCCCACAGAAAACATGCATGCAACATCAAAAGGTCTTTTATGGGTTGTAATGGGGCATGGTTAAGGGTAGGATATACAAAGGAACTAGGCTGAAGACCCTAGGAACTAAGAGACCAAGAAACAGTTCAAGACCCCGCGAACCTGAAGGTGACTGTGCCAGAAAATTTGCAATCCTTTGTGTCGCCCCGCGAATAGATTACTCGCCTCGCGAGGATGAAGACCAGAGGGCATGACTTTTCCATTACTCGCCACGCTAGCCGTGCTTCGCCTCGCGAGAATACCAAACGCTGCAAGATTCGCCTCGCGAGACATTGTTCGCCTCGCGATACAGCGGAATCCAGAACATGTATCTAAGCCTGTTTGAAGGCAGAACTGGAGAGTTATCTTTAGTTAGTCAGTAGTAGTAGTTTCAGTAGTTTATCTTCTTTTCTTAGATATGTTTTGTTTTCCCTTTGTAATGGAGAGCTAGTCTCCTTGGATTAATATATTGTAATCGATTTCCACTACACTTGAGGTTCTTGTATTTCCTGTTTTGTATGCTTTTCCCTTTTCAATGCCATGCTATATATTTCTGTTTTCTTAATTCAGGCCTTTGGATTTTGTACCATGGCCAGTCCAAGAGGTTGAATCCCAATTTTATTGGGAGGATTTTGTTGAGAAAGCGGTCATCTTTGACCCAAAAGGGAGTGAGAAGTCCGCCGCACTGGAAGGAGTCACCGTAACTGTCAAGCACTCACTCCCATATCAAGGCTGCAAGTTATGGAAGTATGGAATGAACTCCCACCCTTTGGCTATCACTTGGGCCTTATGTTACAAGCAATGGGATCCTGGTGGAACCACCCCCAATGAGTTTTTATGAACCTTGCTCTTTTAATTTTCTTTTCCTTGCTTTATTTCTGTTTTGTTTTCGATAAAGCTCCTGAATAATTTGAGAAGCTCAAGAGTTGTGTTGAGTCTTGTGTTGGCTAGTTTGCTGGATTTGATTGAAGTTGCATAGATTGATTGCATGATATTTTGTGACTGTTTCCCCCTAGGATGTGAAATTTTTGAAAATTTGATCCCCATATGATTGAAAACTGAACTTTGGTATTTTGTTATGATTGCATGATTTATGATAAGTTTGGGGTGATAGGAAGCACACACTAGGGATAGAATCTCAGTCAAACAAATTTGCAAAAAAATGTCCAGGTGAGGATTTGAGCCTCCAACATGTTTTTAACTGTGTGAATCACTTTCAAGTTGCACTTTCCTGAATTTGCTTGAATCTCTTTATGGTTTGCATGATTATGTGTTTGCTTCAAATGATTTAGGCGTTTTCTTTGTAAATATCTACTTAGCCTAAAATAACCACCCCTGCCTAATGCATGTTTCTTAGTTAGCCCCATTGAGCCTGATTAGCCAGTTAATTCTTGATAACCTAATGTTATAAGCCCAAAATCTGGAAAACCATGTTAACCCGATCTTAGGATTAGGAGAGCTTGGAATCTTAGAAAGAGAATGGGTGCAAGAAACTAAGTTTGGGGTGGCTACAAGGTGTAATATGTTGTTTGGGATTGGGAAAAAGAAAAAAATATATATAATGAAAAGGTTGGAGCCAAAGGCCAAAAGAAAAAATAAATAAATAAAAATAAGAGAGAAAAGTGTACAAATGTTAAAAGAAAAAATAAAAAAATTAGAAGAAATGGCTGTAGTCACCCAAAAGCATAAAGAAAAATGAAGAAAGGAATCTGAGTGGAAATTCAATGTATCAAAATGTTCATGCTCTCTTAGTTCCTAGGGTCTTCAGCCTAGTACCTTTGTATATCCTACCCTTAGTCAGGTCCCATTACAACCCATAAAAGACCTTTTGATGTTGCATGCATGTTTTCCGTGGGAATCATTTTGAGATGAAAATCAAATTTATGGGAAGTGTTCTTAAAAGTGAAATTGAGTGCAATGTTGATAGCCTGACACAAACTGAGCGATTGAGTGAACACTAAATGCCCTTGTGAGGAAGGCAGTTGTTTGAATTTGGTGATCTCCCTCTTGTGTGTAACTTGGATCCCTGGCTTAGATTAATGATTGTTTGAATGATGAAATTCTCAATTGTTCAAAGTAAATGAATTTGGGGATTGCTTTATTTGAAAGGGGGGAACTTTAAAGGAAAAATTGTTTTGATGAATTGCTTGAAATCTGTGCAAAGTTGATTGAATCCTTAAGCTTGCCATGTCTTAAGTCTTTTTGAGTTTTTGAGTTGTAGTTTGCTTGGGGACAAGCAGAGTTTAAGTTTGGGGTATTTTGATCAGCCTCTGGCTAGTCTAGTTTTATAACTAGAAAAACCTTGGCTTTGTGCTAATTTTATATCATTTTCGCCCCAATTAGACTTGATTGTCTTTAAGCAGTATTTTAGGTCTCTAAAGTATTTTTAGGTTAATTTAGTTGTTTTAGAGTCAAATAAAGCACTTATGCTATTTTCTGTTTTCAGGTTAATAAAAAGAAATAAATCTGGGGCTTTCGCCCGTGAGAAGGCATTAAGCCGCGAACCTGAAGGTGATCAAAGCGAAAATTTGCAATCCTTTACGTGTCGCCCGCGAATAGATTACTCGCCTCGCGAGGATGAAGACCAGAGGGCATGACTTTTCCATTACTCGCCACGCTAGCCGTGCTTATCGCGAGAATACCAAACGCTTCAAGATTCGCCTCGCGAGACATTTGTTCGCCTCGCGATACAGCGGAATCCGAACATGTATATAAGCCTGTTTGAAGGCAGAACTGGAGAGTTATCTTTAGTTAGTCAAGAGTAGTAGTTTCAGTAGTTTATCTTCTTTTCTTAGATATGTTTTGTTTTCCCTTTGTAATGGAGAGCTAGTCTCCTTGGATTAATCTATTGTAATCGATTTCCACTACACTTGAGGTTCTTGTATTTCCTGTTTTGTATGCTTTTCCCTTTTCAATGCCATGGTATATATTTCTGTTTGCTTAATTCAGGAGTGTATTGTGTTGTGTTGATTTATTTTCGGTGATATTATGTTCCTATAATTAATCGCGTTTGCTTAATTCGCGTGTGTTCGTTTCGTGTTCGCTTAGTTCACGAAGGGCTTAACCCCGTTTGCTTAATTCGGGAATAGGAACATATATCTGTAGTAGTGGTTTCACTTGTAAATTGTTGCTACAACCGGGAGGGGATTAGAATCTGCTTAGGGCTTGGATTTATATGAACCAATGATAGTGGGAAACCGAGAACAGTAGGTTAATCGTTTCTTTGCCATTTGATAATTTTTAGCTTGCATTGTCTTTCTGTTTGTTTTCTTAATTTTATTTCAATTACCCAAAACCCCCCAAAATCTAACTTTTTCTGTTAACAACAACATCCAAGAGTCCTTGAGAGACGATATCCGAGTTGTCGCTCCCTATCTGCATTATTCTGTAAATCGCTCGCTTTTTGGCGCGTGGCGACAGCGCGACCAAAAATTGGCGCCGTTGCCGGGGACTCTTGTTTGTTATTAACAGAAAATTACATTTAAAAAAAAAACTTTTGCTTTGCTGAATTAGTTTTGTCTGCTTTGTCTGGTTGTTTGCTTGCCATGGATAATTACATGTATGGGTATTTGCCTAATGTTTATTATGAACCACCATCATGCATAAATTATCCTGATTTTAGCGAACCCCCACCATGCATAAATTATCCTAATTTTGCTGGAAATTATGAGTTGAGCAGTGGTTTTGACATGATTGGAGTGAATGAGGAGCAACCTTTTTATCATAGACAACATGGAGGAGAACGCAGCATCTTGGATGAGATAGCTTCTCTGATGCAACAACAAATGACATAATTCCAAGCAAGCCTTCAGCAAATGATAGAGGAAAATCAACGAATGGCAGAACAAAGTCTTGAAAACCATCAGAGGAGAGAAGCTGAATCTCAGAAGTTGGCCATTCAAATTGATCACATTGTCGCCACCTCGGCTGCACTGCTAACTCCACATCTCCTTGAAGAACATACAGATTCACAAGTGGTTATTCCTGACAATACTTCTGAGGATAATTTTGATAATTTTGATAATGTTTCTGTTGATGAACTGTGTGTTGAATCCCCTGATTCTATCTATTATAATTCATGTGCTGATTGTACTGACACTGCTTTGTGTATAGCATGTTTTGAAAGGTATGAAGAGTAAAACATCCATATGGAACAGGAGACATATGAGGATGAGGGCCATGTTCAGCCTGGAAACATAGAAAATGGGGAACAGGAGGACATCTGCTTCACCATGCCTGAGTATAAGGAAGAACCTTTGGAAGTAGATGATTCAACTAATTCATATGCATGTGTTGAGAATGATGGGATGGATGAATTGTGTGCCGAATTTCCAGACATCCAGACCTTTACTGATTCAGTTTATTGTGATATATGTATTGACTCTACTAACACTAACCTTTGTGTGGTGTGTGCTGAGATTTCTGCAGGTTTAGCAGGTGATGGATTTTTTAGCACAGTGAATGAAGAACGTGCAGAAGTTGAAGCAGCATCAGTAACCCCAACTAACTGTTTGCCACCTCCCACTGTGGAACAACCGGTGATGGAGTTCAAGCCTTTGGATTTTGCACCATGGCCAATCCAAGAGGTTGAATCCCAATTTTATTGGGAGGATTTTGTTGAGAAAGCGGTCATCTTTGACCCAAAAGGGAGTGAGAAGTCCGCCGCACTGGAAGGAGTCACCGTAACTGTCAAGCACTCACTCCCATATCAAGGCTGCAAGTTATGGAAGTATGGAATGAACTCCCACCCTTTGGCTATCACTTGGGCCTTATGTTACAAGCAATGGGATCCTGGTGGAACCACCCCCAATGAGTTTTTATGAACCTTGCTCTTTTAATTTTCTTTTCCTTGCTTTATTTCTGTTTTGTTTTCAATAAAGCTCCTGAATAATTTGAGAAGCTCAAGAGTTGTGTTGAGTCTTGTGTTGGCTAGTTTGCTGGATTTGATTGAAGTTGCATAGATTGATTGCATGATATTTTGTGACTGTTTCCCCCTAGGATGTGAAATTTTTGAAAATTTGATCCCCATATGATTGAAAACTGAACTTTGGTATTTTGTTATGATTGCATGATTTATGATAAGTTTGGGGTGATAGGAAGCACACACTAGGGATAGAATCTCAGTCAAACAAATTTGCAAAAAAATGTCCAGGTGAGGATTTGAGCCTCCAACATGTTTTTAACTGTGTGAATCACTTTCAAGTTGCACTTTCCTGAATTTGCTTGAATCTCTTTATGGTTTGCATGATTATGTGTTTGCTTCAAATGATTTAGGCGTTTTCTTTGTAAATATCTACTTAGCCTAAAATAACCACCCCTGCCTAATGCATGTTTCCTAGTTAGCCCCATTGAGCCTGATTAGCCAGTTAATTCTTGATAACCTAATGTTATAAGCCCAAAATCTGGAAAACCATGTTAACCCGATCTTAGGATTAGGAGAGCTTGGAATCTTAGAAAGAGAATGGGTGCAAGAAACTAAGTTTGGGGTGGCTACAAGGTGTAATATGTTGTTTGGGATTGGGAAAAAGAAAAAAATATATATATAATGAAAAGGTTGGAGCCAAAGGCCAAAAGAAAAAATAAATAATTAAAAATAAGAGAGAAAAGTGTACAAATGTTAAAAGAAAAAATAAAAAAATTAGAAGAAATGGCTGTAGTCACCCAAAAGCATAAAGAAAAATGAAGAAAGGAATCTGAGTGGAAATTCAATGTATCAAAATGTTCATGCTCTCTTAGTTCCTAGGGTCTTCAGCCTAGTACCTTTGTATATCCTACCCTTAGTCAGGCCCCATTACAACCCATAAAAGACCTTTTGATGTTGCATGCATGTTTTCCGTGGGAATCATTTTGAGATGAAAATCAAATTTATGGGAAGTGTTCTTAAAAGTGAAATTGAGTGCAATGTTGATAGCCTGACACAAACTGAGCGATTGAGTGAACACTAAATGCCCTTGTGAGGAAGGCAGTTGTTTGAATTTGGTGATCTCCCTCTTGTGTGTAACTTGGATCCCTGACTTAGATTAATGATTGTTTGAATGATGAAATTCTCAATTGTTCAAAGTAAATTAATTTGGGGATTGCTTTATTTGAAAGGGGGAACTTTAAAGGAAAAATTGTTTTGATGAATTGCTTGAAATCTGTGCAAAGTTGATTGAATCCTTAAGCTTGCCATGTCTTAAGTCTTTTTGAGTTTTTGAGTTGTAGTTTGCTTGGGGACAAGCAGAGTTTAAGTTTGGGGTATTTTGATCAGCCTCTGGCTAGTCTAGTTTTATAACTAGAAAAACCTTGGCTTTGTGCTAATTTTATATCATTTTCGCCCCAATTAGACTTGATTGTCTTTAAGCGAAGATTTTAGGTCTCTAAAGTATTTTTAGATTAATTTAGTTGTTTTAGAGTCAAATAAAGCACTTATGCTATTTTCCATTTTCAGGTTAATAAAAAGAAATAAATCTGGGGCTTTCGCCCCGTGAGAAGGCATTCGCCTCGCGAACCTGAAGGTGACTGTGCCAGAAAATTTGCAATCCTTTCTGTGTCGCCCCGCGAATAGATTACTCGCCTCGCGAGGATGAAGACCAGAGGGCATGACTTTTCCATTACTCGCCACGCTAGCCGTGCTTCGCCTCGCGAGAATACCAAACGCTTCAAGATTCGCCTCGCGAGACATTGTTCGCCTCGCGATACAGCGGAATCCAGAACATGTATATAAGCCTGTTTGAAGGCAGAACTGAGAGTTATCTTTAGTTAGTCAGTAGTAGTAGTTTCAGTAGTTTATCTTCTTTTCTTAGATATGTTTTGTTTTCCCTTTGTAATGGAGAGCTAGTCTCCTTGGATTAATCTATTGTAATCGATTTCCACTACACTTGAGGTTCTTGTATTTCCTGTTTTGTATGCTTTTCCCTTTTCAATGCCATGCTATATATTTCTGTTTGCTTAATTCAGGAGTGTATTGTGTTGTGTTGATTTATTTTCGGTGATATTATGTTCCTATAATTAATCGCGTTTGCTTAATTCGCGTGTGTTCGTTTCGTGTTCGCTTAGTTCACGAAGGGCTTAACCCCGTTTGCTTAATTCGGGAATAGGAACATATATCTGTAGTAGTGGTTTCGCTTGTAAATTGTTGCTACAACCGGGAGGGGATTAGAATCTGCTTAGGGCTTGGATTTATATGAACCAATGATAGTGGGAAACCGAGAACAGTAGGTTAATCGTTTCTTTGCCATTTGATAATTTTTAGCTTGCATTGTCTTTCTGTTTGTTTTCTTAATTTTATTTCAATTACCCAAAACCCCCCAAAATCTAACTTTTTCTGTTAACAACAACATCCAAGAGTCCTTGAGAGACGATATCCGAGTTGTCGCTCCCAATCTGCATTATTTTGTAAATAGCTCGCTTTTTGGCGCGTGGCGACAGCGCGACCAAAAATTGGCGCCGTTGCCGGGGACTCTTGTTTGTTATTAACAGAAAATTACATTTAAAAAAAAACTTTTGCTTTGCTGAATTAGTTTTGTCTGCTTTGTCTGGTTGTTTGCTTGCCATGGATAATTACATGTATGGGTATTTGCCTAATGTTTATTATGAACCACCATCATGCATAAATTATCCTGATTTTAGTGAACCCCCACCATGCATAAATTATCCTAATTTTGCTGGAAATTATGAGTTGAGCAGTGGTTTTGACATGATTGGAGTGAATGAGGAGCAACCTTTTTATCATAGACAACATGGAGGAGAACGCAGCATCTTGGATGAGATAGCTTCTCTGATGCAACAACAAATGACATAATTCCAAGCAAGCCTTCAGCAAATGATAGAGGAAAATCAACGAATGGCAGAACAAAGTCTTGAAAACCATCAGAGGAGAGAAGCTGAATCTCAGAAGTTGGCCATTCAAATTGATCACATTGTCGCCACCTCGGCTGCACTGCTAACTCCACATCTCCTTGAAGAACATACAGATTCACAAGTGGTTATTCCTGACAATACTTCTGAGGATAATTTTGATAATTTTGATAATGTTTCTGTTGATGAACTGTGTGTTGAATCCCCTGATTCTATCTATTATAATTCATGTGCTGATTGTACTGACACTGCTTTGTGTATAGCATGTTTTGAAAGGTATGAAGAGTAAAACATCCATATGGAACAGGAGACATATGAGGATGAGGGCCATGTTCAGCCTGGAAACATAGAAAATGGGGAACAGGAGGACATCTGCTTCACCATGCCTGAGTATAAGGAAGAACCTTTGGAAGTAGATGATTCAACTAATTCATATGCATGTGTTGAGAATGATGGGATGGATGAATTGTGTGCCGAATTTCCAGACATCCAGACCTTTACTGATTCAGTTTATTGTGATATATGTATTGACTCTACTAACACTAACCTTTGTGTGGTGTGTGCTGAGATTTCTGCAGGTTTAGCAGGTGATGGATTTTTTAGCACAGTGAATGAAGAACGTGCAGAAGTTGAAGCAGCATCAGTAACCCCAACTAACTGTTTGCCACCTCCCACTGTGGAACAACCGGTGATGGAGTTCAAGCCTTTGGATTTTGCACCATGGCCAATCCAAGAGGTTGAATCCCAATTTTATTGGGAGGATTTTGTTGAGAAAGCGGTCATCTTTGACCCAAAAGGGAGTGAGAAGTCCGCCGCACTGGAAGGAGTCACCGTAACTGTCAAGCACTCACTCCCATATCAAGGCTGCAAGTTATGGAAGTATGGAATGAACTCCCACCCTTTGGCTATCACTTGGGCCTTATGTTACAAGCAATGGGATCCTGGTGGAACCACCCCCAATGAGTTTTTATGAACCTTGCTCTTTTAATTTTCTTTTCCTTGCTTTATTTCTGTTTTGTTTTCGATAAAGCTCCTGAATAATTTGAGAAGCTCAAGAGTTGTGTTGAGTCTTGTGTTGGCTAGTTTGCTGGATTTGATTGAAGTTGCATAGATTGATTGCATGATATTTTGTGACTGTTTCCCCCTAGGATGTGAAATTTTTGAAAATTTGATCCCCATATGATTGAAAACTGAACTTTGGTATTTTGTTATGATTGCATGATTTATGATAAGTTTGGGGTGATAGGAAGCACACACTAGGGATAGAATCTCAGTCAAACAAATTTGCAAAAAAATGTCCAGGTGAGGATTTGAGCCTCCAACATGTTTTTTAATCTGTGTGAATCACTTTCAAGTTGCACTTTCCTGAATTTGCTTGAATCTCTTTATGGTTTGCATGATTATGTGTTTGCTTCAAATGATTTAGGCGTTTTCTTTGTAAATATCTACTTAGCCTAAAATAACCACCCCTGCCTAATGCATGTTTCCTAGTTAGCCCCATTGAGCCTGATTAGCCAGTTAATTCTTGATAACCTAATGTTATAAGCCCAAAATCTGGAAAACCATGTTAACCCGATCTTAGGATTAGGAGAGCTTGGAATCTTAGAAAGAGAATGGGTGCAAGAAACTAAGTTTGGGGTGGCTACAAGGTGTAATATGTTGTTTGGGATTGGGAAAAAGAAAAAAATATATATATAATGAAAAGGTTGGAGCCAAAGGCCAAAAGAAAAAATAAATAATTAAAAATAAGAGAGAAAAGTGTACAAATGTTAAAAGAAAAAATAAAAAAATTAGAAGAAATGGCTGTAGTCACCCAAAAGCATAAAGAAAAATGAAGAAAGGAATCTGAGTGGAAATTCAATGTATCAAAATGTTCATGCTCTCTTAGTTCCTAGGGTCTTCAGCCTAGTACCTTTGTATATCCTACCCTTAGTCAGGCCCCATTACAACCCATAAAAGACCTTTTGATGTTGCATGCATGTTTTCCGTGGGAATCATTTTGAGATGAAAATCAAATTTATGGGAAGTGTTCTTAAAAGTGAAATTGAGTGCAATGTTGATAGCCTGACACAAACTGAGCGATTGAGTGAACACTAAATGCCCTTGTGAGGAAGGCAGTTGTTTGAATTTGGTGATCTCCCTCTTGTGTGTAACTTGGATCCCTGACTTAGATTAATGATTGTTTGAATGATGAAATTCTCAATTGTTCAAAGTAAATGAATTTGGGGATTGCTTTATTTGAAAGGGGGGAACTTTAAAGGAAAAATTGTTTTGATGAATTGCTTGAAATCTGTGCAAAGTTGATTGAATCCTTAAGCTTGCCATGTCTTAAGTCTTTTTTAGTTTTTGAGTTGTAGTTTGCTTGGGGACAAGCAGAGTTTAAGTTTGGGGTATTTTGATCAGCCTCTGGCTAGTCTAGTTTTATAACTAGAAAAACCTTGGCTTTGTGCTAATTTTATATCATTTTCGCCCCAATTAGACTTGATTGTCTTTAAGCAGTATTTTAGGTCTCTAAAGTATTTTTAGGTTAATTTAGTTGTTTTAGAGTCAAATAAAGCACTTATGCTATTTTCTGTTTTCAGGTTAATAAAAAGAAATAAATCTGGGGCTTTCGCCCCGTGAGAAGGCATTCGCTTCGCGAACCTGAAGGTGACTGTGCCAGAAAATTTGCAATCCTTTCTGTGTCGCCCCGCGAATAGATTACTCGCCTCGCGAGGATGAAGACCAGAGGGCATGACTTTTCCATTACTCGCCACGCTAGCCGTGCTTCGCCTCGCGAGAATACCAAACGCTTCAAGATTCGCCTCGCGAGACATTGTTCGCCTCGCGATACAGCGGAATCCAGAACATGTATATAAGCCTGTTTGAAGGCAGAACTGGAGAGTTATCTTTAGTTAGTCAGTAGTAGTAGTTTCAGTAGTTTATCTTCTTTTCTTAGATATGTTTTGTTTTCCCTTTGTAATGGAGAGCTAGTCTCCTTGGATTAATCTATTGTAATTGCTTGTCCTCAAGCAAAAACTAAGGCCAGAAGAGATAAACAGTCAAAGCATGGATAGTGAACTAAGAACCCGAGTAAAATGATCCAAGCAATAGGCAATTCAAACAATTCAGCAAGAGACAATCAATTCAAGTCCAATTAGGGGCTTAAGTTTCCTAGACTCACATTCTCACTGATTCGGGCACTCTTGCTCACTTGAAGCTCACCCCAAGCTTGTTTATTTGCTTGGCTCTCTTTCTTGCCTCACTCACTCAAGTGTTCAAGTATATATAACAATTCGCTCCATTTTCCTCAAGGAATGATTCCTACCATATGCTTGACTATCAACCAAATCTCCACTTTATTTATGAAAAACACTTAAGAATCAAGAGGTCTTTTATTTGGTTGTAACGTGGCCATGGGATTAATCTTTAGGTGGGAATAACAAGAAAGGGATATTTCAAAAGGCTAGACCAAGTATCAAACATTTCAATACAGGACACCTTCTAAAATTCCTTCTTGGGTTTTCAAATTACTTTCCACCTTTCTTTTCTTTCTTTCTTTTTTTTTATTTCTCACTTTTATTTTTGTCGTCCCCTTCTCTATTTATTTTTAATTTTTTTCTTTTTTTCTTTTTATTTGGAGAAAGGGAGAAATATTTTTTTTTTTTTTTACTGATTCTTTCATCCCAAACTTTCAACTACCTTTTTCACCCTTTTTGTGATACTTTAGAAGGTCCCTTATCAAGTATATGTATCAAAATTTTTCAGGGTACCAAGAAAAGCATTTTATTCATTTTGGCTCAAAATTGGGCAACTAAGGGTAGCATTTACACATTCAAAGCTCAGAAGGCCAGAAAAATACCTATTGCCTCAATCATTTTCAAAAATGTTTTCAAAAAATTTTAAGCTTTAAAATGGTTTTAAGTCAAGTTCTAGAGAAAACAAACCAAGAGGAATAACACTCTACACAAAGAATGGGGGCAGATTTAGTGAGTACCCCCTAATGGCTCAAAAGCTCACATTTATCAGTTCAAGAACCAGTGAAGAACACAAGTCTAAAGAAACATATGCTAATCATCAACTATCCAAGATCATCTCAAGCATATTTAATTTGCAGCCATATCACAAGAATAAACAGAATTGGGTTCAAAAATCCACTATCACAATTTAATTGGCACTTAGCTCTCACAATCATAAGCTCAATCAAAGCAAGGGCAATCAATTCATGTGATCATGCAAGACTAAACCTATATGAATGCAACATTTACAATGCAAGATATGAACATATGCAAAATACCCCTACCCCAAGCTTAAAGATTTACATTGTCCCCAATGTAAACAATCAAGTTGGAGAGGGGAAAGGAAAATAAAAATAAAAAAATAAAATAAAGCAGAAAATTGGAACGGCTTACCGAGGCGGTAACGGGTGTTGGCTCACATGCTTTTTGGCTTTGTTTCTCCCTGCTCTTTTTCTCCTTCCTTTATTCAAAATCTGAAGACACTTAACAAAATTATTAACAAACCTCTTGAGCTTCTCAAATTATTCAAGAGGTTAAAGCAAAAACAAAATTAACTAAAGAGAAGGGTTAAGAAAATTTGGGTTGCCTCCCAATAAGCGCTTCTTTAACGTCACTAGCTTGACTCATCAAGAAGCATCCACCTGGATCCCATAACCTGTGGTATAAGGACCAAGGAATGCTAACCATGTGAGATCCTTCACCTGGATCCCACGATTTGCAGCAAAAATGTGGAAGTGAGCACTCGAAATTCATGCCGACTTCTTCAAATGGGAAGCGCTTTTCAATTCCACTTGGGTCAAAGATGACCCCTTTATCCATAAAATCTTCCCAATAAAAATGGGGTTCAACCTCAGGTAGAGGCATGAACTCCATTGTTGACTGCTTTAAAATATGAGGTGGCAAACAAATCGAGAGGATCATTGGTGCTGTTCTGGCTTCTGTACAATCTTCACTCTCAGCATTGCCAAATCCATCACCTTCCAAATATGCAGAAATCTCCGCACAAACCACACAAGTGTTTCTCCCATCACATTCCACACATGCATAGAGGCCAATAGCATCATTTAATTTCACAAGTTCTTCATCATCCCCGAGCATGGTGACATAGCTATCCTCCAAATGCCTCTTCCTTTCAGGCTCTTTAGTCAAGGGTTCAATGGGGAGTGGCGCAACTATGTTCTCCAAAACAGGGTCTTCACTTCTTGACTCAGTTGCTCCCACTTCTTCTTCTTCCTCCTCATCCATCATTGCATCATTTTCATCATCATCCATCAAGTCCTCATTTGGCATTTTGGATAGTAGGTTAGAGAGTTCCTCAATACGTACCCCGAGACTTCGAATGGCATCTTCTTGATTCTTTAATTCTTCCATTGTTGTTGCCATGAAGTTCTCCAAAACGGCCTCTAAGTGAAGTTGACTATCCGGGATAGGTTGCTCAACCTCGACTGGGAATGCGGATTTGAAGTTCTCCCAAGCAACTTCCAATGGGGATGGCTCATCTTGAAATGAAGGTGTGGAAGATTCCCAATGTTCCCCTTCATCCATCAAAGTATTGTTTGGAGGGTTCCCCCACCATGGAGTAGAAGTGTTGGGAAATTGATTTCCCCATTCAGCATAATCTACCATTGGTGGAGGAGAGATTTGTGCCCTTGACAGCTCATTACTCACTTGTTGGATGTTTACGGCTAATTGCAGCATATCTACCCGCAGCTGCAACTCAGATATCTCCAATTCTGCATCAGATGGCTGATAATAATTATAGTCCATGATCCTGCCAAACCAATTTTCACCTCACAGACAATTAAGCCCAAGATCAAAGAAACAAAAATTCAAATATATACAAAACTAACAAAAGAAAAATATCGGTTATATACAGAAAAATAAAATAAAAAAAAATGTCTAAACTAGTTGTCTCATTTGTTACTAATGATATTGACAAAACCAATCCCCGGCAACGGCGCCAAAAACTTGATGCGTGTATTTTTAGAAATATAATCAAAGGCAAGTGCACCTCGTCGCAATCAAGTAATAAAACGGTGAGACCGGTTATCGTATCCACAGGGATCGGTTGTCAATTACCAGTTCACAAATTCAACAACTATCTAGACTTAACTAAAGTGTGAGGGATTAAAACAGAAAATAAAGAAATAAAATATTTTTGTCTTTTTGGAATTTTGTCAAACACTTGGTATGCAAACAGGG
The DNA here is from genome assembly GCA_030762895.1 of Sophora flavescens. Lineage (NCBI taxonomy): Eukaryota > Viridiplantae > Streptophyta > Magnoliopsida > Fabales > Fabaceae > Sophora > Sophora flavescens. The sequence goes on along the minus strand of CM061062.1, from coordinate 278,908,274 downwards.
ATGTGGCTAGAATTGTCAGGGTTAGACTACACTAATCCTCCCTTAGTTGCAATGAAATGGCTTCTAACACAAGTCCTAATTCAATTATGTCAATCAAGCCTTTTCTAAAATACTCAAGCCTAATGTCTTAGGTGCATTGAGCCTAAAACCCCAAATTAAACCCTAATGTCTTAGGTGGAATAACCTGAGATTTTGCATTAAGTTAAGACTTATAAGATTGCAAGCAGCCAACACCTATGTCTAGATTCTTGACCTACTTGGCATATGATTCATGAGCATACCTTAACACCAACCTTTCAGTCATCTATTAAAGCAACATATCATTCCTATGGGTAGCTAATCCAAGGAAAGCATTAAACACGGAATCACATACTCATAACGAAATAGAAACTTGTATTAAAACAACCACATCACAATAAAACTAAGTTCAGAAAAGTTACATCTAACCCCAACAATGGGGGATTTAACTACTCATGATAAGGAAATACAAAAAAGAAAAAGAGAAGGGATGAAGAACACTCATAGACAAGCTTCCTCCAATCTTCTCTCCATCCAAGAGCAGAGAAAACGCCCCCCTTTTTGGGTATAAACCCTCTCCAGCCGCCAGTCTCAGCCTGCCTCCAAGTGCAGATTGTTTTAGGTTAGAAGTTCGTCCCTTTTTCTGTCTGCTGTGCTGTTATTTATAGGTCCGTCGCCCGTCACGGCCGTGATGGCCATCACGGCCAGGCCGTGATGGTCTCTGACTTGGGCGAATTTGCACAAAATGGTCACTCGCGAGGCGAGCCCTTTGTTCGCGACGCGAATCCTAAGTCACAGCCTCACGGCCAGGCCGTGACAGTCTCTGACTTTTTGCCTTTTGCTCTGCTTCATCACGGCCGTGATGGTCATCACGGCCAGGCCGTGATAGGCTCTGTTTGGCTATATTCTTCACTTTTCTAGCTCTTTTTCATCCAAGCTCCACCAAGGCTGATTTCTGGGCATTTTTCCACTAAATCCTGCAAAACAACACACAGAAACCACCTCATCCGTTCCAAAGGAAAAACTATACAAAATCAACACTAATTTGGCCTAACTATATGCAAATGCATGCCGAAATGTACATGAAAAATGAGGTAAAATCACACTCATCATTAGTCAGTAGTAGTAGTTTCAGTAGTTTATCTTCTTTTCTTAGATATGTTTTGTTTTCCCTTTGTAATGGAGAGCTAGTCTCCTTGGATTAATCTATTGTAATCGATTTCCACTACACTTGAGGTTCTTGTATTTCCTGTTTTGTATGCTTTTCCCTTTTCAATGCCATGCTATATATTTCTGTTTGCTTAATTCAGGAGTGTATTGTGTTGTGTTGATTTATTTTCGGTGATATTATGTTCCTATAATTAATCGCGTTTGCTTAATTCGCGTGTGTTCGTTTCGTGTTCGCTTAGTTCACGAAGGGCTTAACCCCGTTTGCTTAATTCGGGAATAGGAACATATATCTGTAGTAGTGGTTTCGCTTGTAAATTGTTGCTACAACCGGGAGGGGATTAGAATCTGCTTAGGGCTTGGATTTATATGAACCAATGATAGTGGGAAACCGAGAACAGTAGGTTAATCGTTTCTTTGCCATTTGATAAATTTTAGCTTGCATTGTCTTTCTGTTTGTTTTCTTAATTTTATTTCAATTACCCAAAACCCCCCAAAATCTAACTTTTTCTGTTAACAACAACATCCAAGAGTCCTTGAGATACGATATCCGAGTTGTCACTCCCTATCTGCATTATTTTGTAAATCGCTCGCTTTTTGGTGCGTGGCGACAGCGCGACCAAAAATTGGCGCCGTTGCCGGGGATTCTTGTTGGTTATTAACAGAAAATTACATTTAAAAAAAAAAACTTTTGCTTTGATGAATTAGTTTTGTCTGCTTTGTCTGGTTGTTTGCTTGCCATGGATAATTACATGTATGGGTAATTGCCTAATGTTTATTATGAACCACCATCATGCATAAATTATCCTGATTTTAGTGAACCCCCACCATGCATAAATTATCCTAATTTTGCTGGAAATTATGAGTTGAGCAGTGGTTTTGACATGATTGGAGTGAATGAGGAGCAACCTTTTTATCATAGCTAACATGGAGGAGAACGCAGCATCTTGGATGAGATAGCTTCTCTGATGCAACAACAAATGACAGAATTCCAAGCAAGCCTTCAGCAAATGATAGAGGAAAATCAACGAATGGCAGAAAAAAGTCTTGAAATCCATCAGAGCAGAGAAGTTGAATCTCGGAAGTTGGCCATTGAAATTGATCACATTGTCGCCACCTCGGCTGCAGTGCTAACTCCACATCTCCTTGAAGAACATACAGATTCACAAGGGGTTATTCCTGACAATACTTCTGAGGATAATTTTGATAATGTTTCTGTTGATGAACTGTGTGTTGAATCCCCAGATTCTATCTATTATAATTCATGTGCTGATTGTACTGACACTGCTTTGTGTATAGCATGTTTTGAAAGGTATGAAGAGCAAAACATCCATATGGAACAGGAGACATATGAGGATGAGGGCCATGTTCAGCCTGGAAACATAGAAAATGGGGAACAGGAGGACATCTGCTTCATCGTGCTTGAGGATAAGGAAGAACCTTTGGAAGTAGATGATTCAACTAATTCATATGCATGTGTTGAGAATGATGGGATGGATGAATAGTGTGCCGAATTTCCAGACATTCAGACCTTTACTGATTCAGTTTATTGTGATATATGTATTGACTCTACTAACACTAACCTTTGTGTCGTGTGTGCTGAGATTTCTGCAGGTTTAGCAGGTGATGGATTTTTTAGCACAGTGAATGAAGAACGTGCAGAAGTTGAAGCAGCATCAGTAACCCCAACTAACTGTTTGCCACCTCCCACTGTGGAACAACCGGTGATGGAGTTCAAGCCTTTGGATTTTGCACCATGGCCAGTCCAAGAGGTTGAATCCCAATTTTATTGGGAGGATTTTGTTGAGAAAGCGGTCATCTTTGACCCAAAAGGGAGTGAGAAGTCCGCCGCACTGGAAGGAGTCGCCGTAACTGTCAAGCACTCACTTCCATATCAAGGCTGCAAGTTATGGAAGTATGGAATGAACTCCCACCCTTTGGCTATCACTTGGGCCTTATGTTACAAGCAATGGGATCCTGGTGGAACCACCCCCAATGAGTTTTTATGAACCTTGCTCTTTTAATTTTCTTTTCCTTGCTTTATTTGTTTTGTTTTCAATAAAGCTCCAGAATAATTTGAGAAGCTCAGGAGTTGTGTTGAGTCTTGTGTTGGCAAGTTTACTGGATTTGATTGAAGTTGCATAGATTGATTGTATGATATTTTGTAACTGTTTCCCCCTTGGATGTGAAATTTTTGAAAATTTTATCCCCATATGATTGAAAACTGAACTTTGGTATTTTGTTATGATTGCATGATTTATGATAAGTTTGGGGTGATAGGAAGCACACACTAGGGATAGAATCTCAGTCAAACAAATTTGCAAAAAAATGTCCAGGTGAGGATTTGAGCCTCCAACATGTTTTTAACTGTGTGAATCACTTTCAAGTTGCATTTTCCTGAATTTGCTTGAATCTCTTTATGGTTTGCATGATTATGTGTTTGCTTCAAATGATTTAGGCGTTTTCTTTGTAAATAGCTACTTAGCCTAAAATAACCATCCCTGCCTAATGCATGTTTCCTAGTTAGCCCCATTGAGCCTGATTAGCCAGTTAATTCTTGATAACCTAATGTTATAAGCCCAAAATCTGGAAAACCATGTTAACCCGATCTTAGGATTAGGAGAGCATGGAATCTTAGAAAGAGAATGGGTGCAAGAAACTAAGTTTGGGGTGGCTACAAGGTGTAATATGTTGTTTGGGATTGGGAAAAAGAAAAAAATATATATAATGAAAAGGTTGGAGCCAAAGGCCAAAAGAAAAAATAAATAAATAAAAATAAGAGAGAAAAGTGTACAAATGTTAAAAGAAAAAATAAAAAAATTAGAAGAAATGGCTGTAGTCACCCAAAAGCATAAAGAAAAATGAAGAAAGGAATCTGAGTGGAAATTCAATGTATCAAAATGTTCATGCTCTCTTAGTTCCTAGGGTCTTCAGCCTAGTACCTTTGTATATCCTACCCTTAGTCAGGCCCCATTACAACCCATAAAAGACCTTTTGATGTTGCATGCATGTTTTCCGTGGGAATCATTTTGAGATGAAAATCAAATTTATGGGAAGTGTTCTTAAAAGTGAAATTGAGTGCAATGTTGATAGCCTGACACAAACTGAGCGATTGAGTGAACACTAAATGCCCTTGTGAGGAAGGCAGTTGTTTGAATTTGGTGATCTCCCTCTTGTGTGTAACTTGGATCCCTGACTTAGATTAATGATTGTTTGAATGATGAAATTCTCAATTGTTCAAAGTAAATGAATTTGGGGATTGCTTTATTTGAAAGGGGGGAACTTTAAAGGAAAAATTGTTTTGATGAATTGCTTGAAATCTGTGCAAAGTTGATTGAATCCTTAAGCTTGCCATGTCTTAAGTCTTTTTGAGTTTTTGAGTTGTAGTTTGCTTGGGGACAAGCAGAGTTTAAGTTTGGGGTATTTTGATCAGCCTCTGGCTAGTCTAGTTTTATAACTAGAAAAACCTTGGCTTTGTGCTAATTTTATATCATTTTCGCCCCAATTAGACTTGATTGTCTTTAAGCAGTATTTTAGGTCTCTAAAGTATTTTTAGATTAATTTAGTTGTTTTAGAGTCAAATAAAGCACTTATGCTATTTTCTGTTTTCAAGGTTAATAAAAAGAAATAAATCTGGGGCTTTCGCCCCGTGAGAAGGCATTCGCCTCGCGAACCTGAAGGTGACTGTGCCAGAAAATTTGCAATCCTTTCTGTGTCGCCCCGCGAATAGATTACTCGCCTCGCGAGGATGAAGACCAGAGGGCATGACTTTTCCATTACTCGCCACGCTAGCCGTGCTTCGCCTCGCGAGAATACCAAACGCTTCAAGATTCGCCTCGCGAGACATTGTTCGCCTCGCGATACAGCGGAATCCAGAACATGTATATAAGCCTGTTTGAAGGCAGAACTGGAGAGTTATCTTTAGTTAGTCAGTAGTAGTAGTTTCAGTAGTTTATCTTCTTTTCTTAGATATGTTTTGTTTTCCCTTTGTAATGGAGAGCTAGTCTCCTTGGATTAATCTATTGTAATCGATTTCCACTACACTTGAGGTTCTTGTATTTCCTGTTTTGTATGCTTTTCCCTTTTCAATGCCATGCTATATATTTCTGTTTGCTTAATTCAGGAGTGTATTGTGTTGTGTTGATTTATTTTCGGTGATATTATGTTCCTATAATTAATCGCGTTTGCTTAATTCGCGTGTGTTCGTTTCGTGTTCGCTTAGTTCACGAAGGGCTTAACCCCGTTTGCTTAATTCGGGAATAGGAACATATATCTGTAGTAGTGGTTTCGCTTGTAAATTGTTGCTACAACCGGGAGGGGATTAGAATCTGCTTAGGGCTTGGATTTATATGAACCAATGATAGTGGGAAACCGAGAACAGTAGGTTAATCGTTTCTTTGCCATTTGATAATTTTTAGCTTGCATTGTCTTTCTGTTTGTTTTCTTAATTTTATTTCAATTACCCAAAACCCCCCAAAATCTAACTTTTTCTGTTAACAACAACATCCAAGAGTCCTTGAGATACGATATCCGAGTTGTCGCTCCCTATCTGCATTATTTTGTAAATCGCTCGCTTTTTGGCGCGTGGCGACAGCGCGACCAAAAATTGGCGCCGTTGCCGGGGATTCTTGTTTGTTATTAACAGAAAATTACATTTAAAAAAAAAACTTTTGCTTTGATGAATTAGTTTTGTCTGCTTTGTCTGGTTGTTTGCTTGCCATGGATAATTACATGTATGGGTATTTGCCTAATGTTTATTATGAACCACCATCATGCATAAATTATCCTGATTTTAGTGAACCCCCACCATGCATAAATTATCCTAATTTTGCTGGAAATTATGAGTTGAGCAGTGGTTTTGACATGATTGGAGTGAATGAGGAGCAACCTTTTTATCATAGCCAACATGGAGGAGAACGCAGCATCTTGGATGAGATAGCTTCTCTGATGCAACAACAAATGACAGAATTCCAAGCAAGCCTTCAGCAAATGATAGAGGAAAATCAACGAATGGCAGAACAAAGTCTTGAAAACCATCAGAGGATAGAAGTTGTATCTCGGAAGTTGGCCATTGAAATTGATCACATTGTCGCCACCTCGGCTGCAGTGCTAACTCCACATCTCCTTGAAGAACATACAGATTCACAAGTGGTTATTCCTGACAATACTTCTGAGGATAATTTTGATAATGTTTCTGTTGATGAACTGTGTGTTGAATCCCCAGATTCTATCTATTATAATTCATGTGCTGATTGTACTGACACTGCTTTGTGTATAACATGTTTTGAAAGGTATGAAGAGCAAAACATCCATATGGTACAGGAGACATATGAGGATGAGGGCCATGTTCAGCCTGGAAACATAGAAAATGGGGAACAGGAGGACATCTGCTTCACCGTGCCTGAGGATAAGGAAGAACCTTTGGAAGTAGATGATTCAACTAATTCATATGCATGTGTTGAGAATGATGGGATGGATGAATTGTGTGCCGAATTTCCAGACATTCAGACCTTTACTGATTCAGTTTATTGTGATATATGTATTGACTCTACTAACACTAACCTTTGTGTCGTGTGTGCTGAGATTTCTGCAGGTGATGGATTTTTTAGCACAGTGAATGAAGAACGTGCAGAAGTTGAAGCAGCATCAGTAACCCCAACTAACTGTTTGCCACCTCCCACTGTGGAACAACCGGTGATGGAGTTCAAGCCTTTGGATTTTGCACCATGGCCAGTCCAAGAGGTTGAATCCCAATTTTATTGGGAGGATTTTGTTGAGAAAGCGGTCATCTTTGACCCAAAAGGGAGTGAGAAGTCCGCCGCACTGGAAGGAGTCGCCGTAACTGTCAAGCACTCACTCCCATATCAAGGCTGCAAGTTATGGAAGTATGGAATGAACTCCCACCCTTTGGCTATCACTTGGGCCTTATGTTACAAGCAATGGGATCCTGGTGGAACCACCCCCAATGAGTTTTTATGAACCTTGCTCTTTTAATTTTCTTTTCCTTGCTTTATTTCTGTTTTGTTTTCAATAAAGCTCCTGAATAATTTGAGAAGCTCAGGAGTTGTGTTGAGTCTTGTGTTGGCAAGTTTGCTGGATTTGATTGAAGTTGCATAGATTGACTGTATGATATTTTGTAACTGTTTCCCCCTTGGATGTGAAATTTTTGAAAATTTGATCCCCATATGATTGAAAACTGAACTTTGGTATTTTGTTATGATTGCATGATTTATGATAAGTTTGGGGTGATAGGAAGCACACACTAGGGATAGAATCTCAGTCAAACAAATTTGCAAAAAAATGTCCAGGTGAGGATTTGAGCCTCCAACATGTTTTTAACTGTGTGAATCACTTTCAAGTTGCATTTTCCTGAATTTGCTTGAATCTCTTTATGGTTTGCATGATTATGTGTTTGCTTCAAATGATTTAGGCGTTTTCTTTGTAAATAGCTACTTAGCCTAAAATAACCATCCCTGCCTAATGCATGTTTCCTAGTTAGCCCCATTGAGCCTGATTAGCCAGTTAATTCTTGATAACCTAATGTTATAAGCCCAAAATCTGGAAAACCATGTTAACCCGATCTTAGGATTAGGAGAGCATGGAATCTTAGAAAGAGAATGGGTGCAAGAAACTAAGTTTGGGGTGGCTACAAGGTGTAATATGTTGTTTGGGATTGGGAAAAAGAAAAAAATATATATAATGAAAAGGTTGGAGCCAAAGGCCAAAAGAAAAAATAAATAAATAAAAATAAGAGAGAAAAGTGTACAAATGTTAAAAGAAAAAATAAAAAAATTAGAAGAAATGGATGTAGTCACCCAAAAGCATAAAGAAAAATGAAGAAAGGAATCTGAGTGGAAATTCAATGTATCAAAATGTTCATGCACTCTTAGTTCCTAGGGTCTTCAGCCTAGTACCTTTGTATATCCTACCCTTAGTCAGGCCCCAATACAACCCATAAAAGACCTTTTGATGTTGCATGCATGTTTTCCGTGGGAATCATTTTGAGATGAAAATCAAATTTATGGGAAGTGTTCTTAAAAGTGAAATTGAGTGCAATGTTGATAGCCTGACACAAACTGAGCGATTGAGTGAACTCTAAATGCCCTTGTGAGGAAGGCAGTTGTTTGAATTTGGTGATCTCCCTCTTGTGTGTAACTTGGATCCCTGACTTAGATTAATGATTGTTTGAATGATGAAATTCTCAATTGTTCAAAGTAAATGAATTTGGGGATTGCTTTATTTGAAAGGGGGGAACTTTAAAGGAAAAATTGTTTTGATGAATTGCTTGAAATCTGTGCAAAGTTGATTGAATCCTTAAGCTTGCCATGTCTTAAGTCTTTTTGAGTTTTTGAGTTGTAGTTTGCTTGGGGACAAGCAGAGTTTAAGTTTGGGGTATTTTGATCAGCCTCTGGCTAGTCTAGTTTTATAACTAGAAAAACCTTGGCTTTGTGCTAATTTTATATCATTTTCGCCCCAATTAGACTTGATTGTCTTTAAGCAGTATTTTAGGTCTCTAAAGTATTTTTAGATTAATTTAGTTGTTTTAGAGTCAAATAAAGCACTTATGCTATTTTCTGTTTTCAGGTTAATAAAAAGAAATAAATCTGGGGCTTTCGCCCCGTGAGAAGGCATTCGCCTCGCGAACCTGAAGGTGACTGTGCCAGAAAATTTGCAATCCTTTCTGTGTCGCCCCGCGAATAGATTACTCGCCTCGCGAGGATGAAGACCAGAGGGCATGACTTTTCCATTACTCGCCACGCTAGCCGTGCTTCGCCTCGCGAGAATACCAAACGCTTCAAGATTCGCCTCGCGAGACATTGTTCGCCTCGCGATACAGCGGAATCCAGAACATGTATATAAGCCTGTTTGAAGGCAGAACTGGAGAGTTATCTTTAGTTAGTCAGTAGTAGTAGTTTCAGTAGTTTATCTTCTTTTCTTAGATATGTTTTGTTTTCCCTTTGTAATGGAGAGCTAGTCTCCTTGGATTAATCTATTGTAATCGATTTCCACTACACTTGAGGTTCTTGTATTTCCTGTTTTGTATGCTTTTCCCTTTTCAATGCCATGCTATATATTTCTGTTTGCTTAATTCAGGAGTGTATTGTGTTGTGTTGATTTATTTTCGGTGATATTATGTTCCTATAATTAATCGCGTTTGCTTAATTCGCGTGTGTTCGTTTTGTGTTCGCTTAGTTCACGAAGGGCTTAACCTCGTTTGCTTAATTCGGGAATAGGAACATATATCTGTAGTAGTTGTTTCGCTTGTAAATTGTTGCTACAACCGGGAGGGGATTAGAATCTGCTTAGGGCTTGGATTTATATGAACCAATGATAGTGGGAAACCGAGAACAGTAGGTTAATCGTTTCTTTGCCATTTGATAATTTTTAGCTTGCATTGTCTTTCTGTTTGTTTTCTTAATTTTATTTCAAATACCCAAAACCCCCCAAAATCTAACTTTTTCTGTTAACAACAACATCCAAGAGTGCTTGAGAGAGGATATCCGAGTTGTCGCTCCCTATCTGCATTATTTTGTAAATCGCTCGCTTTTTGGCGCGTGGCGACAGCGCGACCAAGAAACATGGGGGATAAGAAGCAGTTCTATCATCAAAAAGCGGAAAAGGGTCATAGTAAATTATATAGTAATTGTCACAGACAATCAACACACATTACTAACGAGTCATCCTCAAGTTAATATATATCATCCTCTACCCTTACTCTCAGGCAATCTAACACTTTATTTTAACGTAACCTCCCTAATCATGTCACCATGTCTTTACGTTATCGTGGCCACTACCACTCCTGTCACCATCCCTCATTTGCATCGGGGCATACCCTCATTCCCGTTAGAATGTTCCACCTAGTGCACACCTCCATTCCCGTTAACGTGTTCCACCCCCATTCCCGTTAAGGTGGAAGTGGTCTCGCGAGAACTCTTGATTTTACGTGTATTATATTACCAATACACAGAAGTGTTTTACGTGTATTATATTATCAATACACGGTGTATTATATTACCAATACACATAAGGGTTTTACGTGTATTATATTACCAATACACGGTGTATTACATTACCAATACACAGATGTCCTTGTGTATTATATTACCAATACACTTTGGTCCTTGTGTATTATATTACCAATACACGATTGTGGACAACAACACCTATACTTGAATCTCATCAACCCGTTTTAACAACATCCTAGTGCCTTAACCTTCCATTAGAACTTGACACATATTCTATGCCATAACACCTCTTTAACTTACATCATCTAGGTTAGGAACTTCTAAATCATCATTACCCTAAAACCCAAAACAATCATCTCTTAGGCAACATATATATCTTTGCTTAAAATCCACTAAGCACAATAATACAAACCAAGCAGATCATGCATAACACAATACCAATCAAAATATTTCCATATCACCAACATAGCACAAAATCAATTCAATAAAGGTAATAAAATCAAATCAACCATCAACAATATAAAATCAACCTAATATCGATAAACCTACAATCCCTGAATCGCCATTGGTTTTTCAGAAAAGGTTTCCAATGTGATTTTGGTCTTGTCGATTAATCGACTACTAGTAGGGTTTTGGTCACCCTGTACAATTATTATATAATCTACTACTTATCCATTCCGATGATAGGTTGGTTCTTTCCCCCACCTAGGTTATCACCGAACTCCCGAACTCGAAGCTCCTCGTTGTCACGCCACAAAGTACTAACTCCACCTTCTGTGAAGGTAGGGAGATTAGATGCTCGAAGAGGTATACCACGAACGTCCTCGTTTCCTCCGCGATGGAAGTCTAAGGTTATGAACACAAAATCACAAGTTAAAATCAAACAAGAACACTAAACCACAAGGTATAGGTTCAGCCAAGACTAGTTCTTAGGGTTAGAGATTCCCAAAAATTATACAACTCATGGATTTATGATCCTTAAGTGTTAGGAGTTCATAAACAATGATCACTTAACAAAGTTGAATTAAAATCCCACTAAGTTATAAACTTAGGGTATTCGGCCAAGGCTAGTAAAATAGGCTAGCATTCACTAAACTTTCCAATCTCTTAGGTTTAGCATCCATATGTATTAAGGAGCTCAAAACCATGATCATTTTGGAAAAATAAGAACAAAGTATCCTAGGTCCATAACCTTCTAGGTTCGGCCTTCATAGGATTTATAGGTTAGAAATATTTAAACTTTCCAATCTCTTAGACTTGGCATCCAAATATCTTATGGAGCTCAAGTCCATGATCATTTTGGAAAACAATGGAAACTTAAACATTCCAATCTATTAGACTTAGCATCCAAATATCTTATGGAGCTCAAGTCCATGATCATCTTGGAAAAATGAAAGTAATACATTCTAACTTTAATAACATAGAATAAACAAGTTAGAAATCCTTAAACTTTCCAATCTCTTAGACTTAGCATCCAAATATCTTATGGATCTCAAGTCCATGATCATTTTGGAAAACAAAAACTCAAACATCCTAGCACCTAAACACTAAGTTTCGGCCATCATAGGATGATGAGGAAAATATTCTTTGTTTAACAATAACTCTTAGGTTTAGAATCACAAGGTATTAAGAGTTCTAAATCCATGATCATACTTGGAAAGTTGAAACATAGTATCCTAGGCTAACTTATTCATATTTTTAGCCATCATAGGAACAAGCTATCAAAACTTCCAAGATTTATAGATTTAAGATCAATCGATAGTTAGAAACTCAAACACATGATCAGATTCCAAAAGTTGAAACAAAACTTCCTAGGTCATAAATGCAAGCATTCGGCATTCATTGTAAGAGATAGGTAGAGATTTTTGTTTTACACAACCTCTTATTATGTGAAAATATAAGTTAATACGAAACTATAGAAAGCGGTTTCAACTCAAAAGGAGTTTTCTACCATTTAAGAGAGATTTTAGAAGTTTAAAGCATATAAAGAACACATAAAGCAAACTAAGAAATAAAAGATGAAACTTGCAAAAAGATTTATATGAGAGTATTACCCTTAGTATAAGGAAGAACTTTAATGAAGAACTCAAGTAGAAAAGATGAATAAAAACTAAAGCTTTAAGAGCTTGAACTTTTAAAAGAAAAGGAAGAAGACGAAGTTTTAATGGAGTTTTGGAGAAGGAAAATGATGAAGTGAAAAATGAGACGTGTATATATAGAGAAGGGAGAGAGTGGCACGAAATTGAGGAGAGAGGAATGAGCTTGGAGAGCAAGTTTTGACCTTGTGCCTTGTTTGGTTTGTGAAGAGAGAGAGAAATAGGTTTATAGAATATAATAGGTTATAATTTGAAAAGTGTGATGATTACACTTTTGGAGTGTGTCATAACCCATTTCCATCAAGTCACTTCACTTCTTTTGTGCTCCCTAATCTGCTCCATTTCGTACCCGGTTGTATTTTCCGATCATAATTCTTCCGACGTTTTCGCCCGAATAAAATATTATATTCTATTTTTGAACGAAAATTTTCATAATAACCAAATTTGAAGGAAACATATTAAAAACACTAACTGTCTCATTCACGGGTCAAAATTAGGTTTTCTGCACAGTACACTTGTACCGGCAGTGAAAACGCAGACCGGCTTTCGTCTGAATTTTCAACCGAAAATTTTACCGTAACCCTCTACCATAAAGTAGACTATGAATATGATTTTATTTTAATCAAAAACACTTTCTAACTCTTAAATTAAAATATAATTAATTATATTTTAACCGGTTCAACAGCATAATTAAAATCAGACTGTTACATCTTCCATGAATTCCCCTTAAAGAGTTGGCAAATTTCGTTCTAATACAAATTAATTTGTTGATCAATAGTTTTTTGTCCTTTTCACAATGTATCATGTATAAATATAAATTCAATAGAAAAAGGAAAGATTCATATTTCAGTCTGCATCTTCTAATATTTTGACAATCCCAAACACCCTGCAATTGATTACTGTGTTGGCCTGTATCGAAATGCATCTATGATAGTGTGATTTTACATGATATTTTCTGTACACTTTTGCATGCATATTTCATATAGATTAGGCATTCTTTATTTGATTTTAGTTAGATTTTCCCTTGGAACGGGTGAAGCGGTTTCTTGGTGTTGTTTTGCAGGAATTCAATGTAAAAATGATCAAAATCAGTCATGGTGGAGCCTGGAGGAAATAGAGCTTGAAAAGTAAAGAATATAGCCAAACAGAGCCCATCACGGCCTGGCCGTGATGACCATCACGGCCGTGATTAAGCAGAGCAGAAGGCAAAAGTCAGAGATTGTCGCGGCCTGGCCGTGACAGACATCACGGCCGTGACCAACCAGAAAATTTAGGATTCACGACGCGAAACTTGGGCTCGCCTCGCGAGAGTCTAAATGTTAAAAGCGTGCCCACTCCAGAACGCGTCACGGCCTGGCCGTGATGGCCATCACGGCCGTGACGCGCAGCAGGTCTATATAAAGAAACGTAGAAGACAGAACTGGGGGAGTTTTTGGAGCAGAGAAAAGGAGGCAGCCCAGAGAAACCCTAGGGGATGATTCTTTGTTGCTGTGGTGGCTGGGTTCATCCTTCCATGGAGTATTTCCCTTCCTTCATCTTAGTATCTTTCCTTTTCCCTTCTCCTTTGATGATGTGTAACTAAACTCCCATTGTTGGGGTTAGGGTAGCCATTTCTGAATTCTTATGCATATGACTTGAATCTTGTAATATGGTTTTCACTTCTTTATTGAGTGATTGATTCTCTATGCTTAATGCTTGTTGTGGCTAGCACCCCCATGACATGATTAGTGTTTTGATATGCAATTGGAAAATTCGTGTCATAACCGAAACTGAGATTAATCACCTGATAAGCCTTGTATGTAGGAATGGAACTAGGTTTATTAGCAATCGTGTAATCCCTAATCATAATGCAAATTCATTAATCTAGGCCACCTAAGGAATTAGGGTCTATTAGTGGATTTAGGCTTTTGTCATCCGAGGAATCGGGGCTTGAGTAATTTAGTGGATTGATTGTCATAATTGAAGTGGAAACTGTTTATTAGTCATTTCATTGCATGAGGATGAAGTTTGGTGAACCTAATCCCAACATCTTTTATCATATTTGAAACCCATCTTTTATTGCCTTCCAAGTGTTTGAGAAAATTACAAAAAGAGTTTGTTTTTCTTATTTTGTTGGTTTTAACTTTTGTTAGCATAGAACTCTCTTCAATCCAAGAATCGCTTAGATAGTAATTGAATTGGTACGTGCGAGTACTTGTTGCAGTCCCCGTGGATACGATAACCGGTCTTACCACCGTATTACTTGCACGACTGGGTATACTTGCCCAGATTCGTCAACAATCTACTACCATAGCTTCAAATTATGGTCTTTGATTCCAATAAAGATGTAATTGTTGGAATTTTAACTTATTTTCTTGTAATTGTTCATAATTTATATCACAATGCAACCACACTTTAAAACCTTGGTTACCCATGTTGGTTTTTGTTTTCATCCACAATTTCCCCTGAAAGAGTTGATGTATTTCATTCTAATATAAATTAATTTGTTGATCAATATTATCTAATTATATTTTTCACAATATGTCATGTATAATATGAAATTCAACAGAAAAGGGAAATGATTCATATTTCGATTTGCATCCCTTGTTATTATGCCAACTATGTTCAAATACCCCTGGAATTGCATATTGCATTGGCTTCTATTATCCCTAACGCGACTGCAAATGTAATTGAAATTTAAAATTGTAGATAAGAAAGTGCAAAAAGAAGAATCGCCCAAGGTAAATGAAATACTAAAAGCAAATTCGATGATTAAAAACCAAAGCATACATTTTATTTATGTGTCTCTTTCTCATTCTCTATATCACATATAAAATTTAAGCCTAAATGAGAATCGACATGATAGAACATTGGTATTGGACTCAAAACAAATATACTACGAACTCATAACTGAAAAAGCACAACTTTATTTTAACACGAAATTTCCAGAAACAATAAACGACATGGTGTTTTCACAACCAATATCATAAATCATGAAACTGGATAAAATGAGAAACCCTTTAATGCTCTAGAGCTTTAAATCCAAACCCAATATTTGCATATTAGGGTCGGCACCATACATGTTAACCACATTAAAAAATTCATTGTTGTTGATGGGTTTGTCCAGCAGGTTTATATATGGCTTGGTTCCATCAACAGTCGCTACTTCCATTCCCGTCATCTCTGGATGGATTGGATGGATTGCTGGAGCTGGTAATTGCGCCGTTTCAGCTACAATACTCCCACCAAAGGTCATAACCTCTTGGATTGGTGGCTGAATTGGTTGTGGAGCAGCAACACGGTTAACATTGGGGAACCAGTTTGTTCTTAGTGGTTGAGGCATCACCATGGGTTGTTGGGGTGGTGCTGGGAAAACCAGGGCATCAACTAGATTTATAGTTTCTTGCATCAGCATTTCCCTGTGAAAATATGCTTGGCGGGTGTTTGATATCAACTTTACCTGATAGTTGACGTACAGGTTTCTCAAAAAATTGTTTTGAAGATCAGAATGAGACTCCATATGGGTGATGAATTCTACCAAGCTGTAACTGTGTTCATTGCACACACTGCACACAATAAGCCATCTTGAATTGAGGTTGTTGGCCATTGTGATCTAGGGCAAGGAATTGAGAGAAATATTACAATGAGCATAGTTTAGGCTCCCTCAATGATCCTTTTTTATAGATAAAATTTAGGTTTTGTTAACAATACCCTTTTAAGTTTAACGCTGCCTTTTGTATAGTATTCTCATGACAAATTTTTATGTTAAAACGTATGGTTATAATTTTTTTAAAAATAAATAATAAAATAATAAAATAATGAAGTAAGAAACCAGTGTTTCAACTTTTTCAGTTTCTCACTCATTTTTCCTATTCAATGGTCTAGAATTTTTGAATTTCACGTACCACATGTTAAGCACATATTTCAATTTATAGATTATGTTATAATATTAAAATCTTTATTAAATACTAAATTGATTAAATTAAAAAATAGTTTAACGAAAATTTTCTTAAATGCAAAAAAAAATTATGTTATAAATAAGCTAAACAAGTCAAACTCAAGCTTTACTATTTTTTAACAAGCCAAACTCAAGCTTTTAGTTAAGCTCGTTCAAGTAAATGAGTCAAGCTTGAGCAACCCAATTTTTTTCACAATTGTCTAGCTCAAGCTTCAAGTATTCGGCTCGACGCAACTCGTGTACACCTCTACCCTCCTAAAATTTAGTGTTGTTCATTAAATTCAAATTCAATTATTTTGAATATTTATATATACATTAATAGAAATTTAATTATTGTCTCCTTAATATTAAATGACACTTTTTCACAAAGGAAAAAAGGCTTATCCTCATTTAATGAAATTAAAGACACAAATTTAAATTGCTATAATATATATATATATATATATATATATATATATATATATATATATATATATTGAGATAAATTGCTATAAAATATTAAAGTTACGAAAACCCAAATGGAGAATGGAAAGAGAATCAAAATAAATTTAGAGACCACAATAAAAAATGGAACAAATAAATAATTTATCTTCAATAATGAGGCGGGGTGGATACGGATAGTAACCCCCACTACACGCCCCGTTGGATTTTGTCCCCATCCTCGCCCCATATCCGTTCGGGTATCCATCTTGCGGGTTTTAAACAAATTTATCAATATTTGTGGGTATCCACGGATATCCATGGATATTAAAACACATCAGATTTTTTTTATTCAAATATGAAATTCAGACTATTTCTGTCAATCAGACTTGATTTGAGTTCCTTGCTGCTACAAGAAATTCTTATGTGTTTGAAAAGTATTATAGTAAATATACTAAATAATATGATATGCAAACAATATAATCATACATGTCGTGAAAGAGTGATGAAAGGGGAAGGGGGACTTGAGAATGATAGGGTTTGGATATTGCAAAAGTCAAATTTTATAAACAAAATAAGGATACTTAAAAAATTAGGGTATTTGGTTTATATATATAAAGGGGTATTTTATTTATTTTACCTTAGGGGGTACCCGTGGGTATGGATAGTACACTACCCATCCCCGCCCTATTAATAAGCGGGTAGAGAAAATATCTGTTTATTTTATCCGCGGAAATCCATTATGGTGCCCATTTTCTATCCGTTACAGATATTATCCGCGGGTATCCGCAGGTACAGATAAAATTTACATCCCTTAATATCATGTGAATTATGAATATGATTATATTGTCTTTTAAGGAAATATAAAAACTGCTTTGTAATTAATCAGTTTCCCAAAATACAATTTCAAGTTTGGAAACATGTTACCCATAAAAAATGTTAAACTTATTAATTAGAAGTATTCTTTCTTTCCTTTATTATTATATTTGGTTTATTGATCTCTAATAATTTACTTAATTTTTTATATTTAAGAATCTAATAGTAAGAGAACATTAATTTTTCTTTTAAAAAATGAACATCAACATTCCATATGATTAAGGTTTTTTTTTTTTTACTAAAAAGGTATTCATTCATTCAAATGGGTAAAATACATCGAAAACAACATAAATCCAACATTGCAAAAAATCGAAAATGATGAATCTGCGAACAAACTCACAGCACCCAGGTTAATAGCATAACATGGTAAAATCAAAATACCTACAAAAGTGACAAAATCAAAGTCACCGGAATATCCATATCTCCGAATCTGTAACATTGACGCTCAGTTCTTGATCAAATATGTGATGGATCGAAGCAGATCTGCCAATCTGAACCAAACGAACACAGCACCAAGACGGGAAACCAAACAACGCCTTACCAAGACGACGAACAACAATACCGCCGCACACAGACGACGAAAAACACGAAAAAAAAAACCAGATCTATGTGGGAAAACCACTTATTTAGATAAAAGGGGAGAAAAAATGAAATAAAGGGGTGATTCCAGGCCAAAAATGAGACACACCATCATGCCCCAGTGTTTTATTATATTAAAGCCTTCTTAATTCATTTCTTAATCGCGCACTTAGCATGGAAAAAAAACGTAAAAATTAACACTTTAGTTACATAACATACAACTTTAGTTAATAAAAAATAACACACCGTATTTAGGTTATACATACACACTTAAGTCTTATAAACATATTACAAAACACTATTGAGGATATCTTCTCAGTAGGATCCCTCACAGGCATATACTTAACAACAGTCATACTTAGCGGGAAATATAAAAATACTCCTTAGACACACTGACCATAATGTCTATACTCTAATCACCATGGGTCACAGCTCGACCTCCGGCCTCTGGTTCGTAAGGAGTTCCATCCAACTTCTCGGCAACCTCCGTTTCATACAGAGTTCCGTCCAGCTCCTTGGCAACATAATCCTCCATCGGGTCTTCTAACGTAAATAAAGTAAACACACAAAAATACAGAAATATAGGGGATAAGAAGCAATTCTATCATCAAAAAGCGGAAAAGAGTCATAGCATATTATACAGTAATTGTCACAGACATAACATCATTCAACACTAACTATCCTCCATAAATCACTATATCAACCTCTACCCTCACTCATGCAATCTAACACTTTATGCTGACGTGGCCACTACCATTTCTTTCACGCATTCCTCATGGGGAATGTCAGTCAGTTGTTCAAACGACGGGTTCCAAATTCCCGGTGCACATTCTCTTCCATGGTGAGAATGCTCACGCAAAGCAATGACACTATAGCTGCACGATGCTCCCGGTGCACACCCCTTCCACTCCCGGGGGTGCTCAATGAAATTCAATGACACTATAGCTGCACAACCTATTTCTAAGGTGGAACGGTCTAGCGAGAACTCTTGACCTCGTGTATTATATTACCAATACACGGTTGTGAACAACAACACCAATACATGAATCTTACCAACCCATTCTAACAACATCCTAGTGCCTTAACCTTTCATCAAAGCCTCAACTCATACTCTAAGTCACAACACCTCTTTAAAACAATTCATTTAGGTTAGGCACCTCTAAACCACCATTATTCTCACACCCAAACAATTATCTCCCGAACAACATATATATTTGCTTACAATCCACTAAGCACAATATAAAAAACCAGGAAGATCATGCATAACATCAAGAAATATTCAAATATCACATTATCACCTAAAGTAATTTATCACAAAAATCAAATCAACAAGCCAGACTCTGTCACAGCCTGGCCGTGATAGCCATCACGGCCGTGACAGACATAAAATGTAAGAATTCTACAAGTCAGAACCTGTCACGGCCTGACCATGACAACCATCACGGTCGTGACAGACATCCTCCATCTCAATATCACAAAATTAATCTATGCCGATAAACCTACAATCCCCGAATCACCATTGATTTTACAGAAAAGGTTCCAATTTGATTTTGGTATTGTCGATTACTCGACTACTAGTAGGGTTTAGGTCGCCCTACACAATTATTATATAATCTACTACTTATTGATTTACAACAATGGAATGTTTCTTTCCCCCACCTGGGTTATCACTGGAATTCTGAAATTGACGTTCCTCGTTATCCCGCCACACGTTACCAATTCCTCCTTCAATCAAACAACACAATAACAATTAATTCAAAAAATCCTCCTTAACCATTTTTGTTGGATTCGACCAATCAATTCAAATGAGGGTTAGGGTTCTTTTCTTAACCTAAGCTTTTGGATACTAGTTACTTAGGTCCTAGGTAGCCTAGATAAATTACCATAACTTGGAAACATGAACATAATATTCCAACCTCGTATTTTACTAAGTTTCGGCCATGTATAGTGATGAGTGTGATTTCACCTCATCTTTGTCTATCATTTTGCATGCATTTTCATGTAGTTTAGGCATATTTCATTTGATTTTTAGTTAATTTTACTTTGGAACGGGTAAGGCGGTTTTCGTGGTGTTGTTTTGCAGAAATCAAGGGTAAAATGCTCAAGATCAACCATTATGGAGTTTGGATGAAGATGGAGCTTTAAAAGTGAAGAAAATGAGCCAAACAGAGCCCACCACGGCCTAGCCGTGACGCCCATCACGGCCATGATCGAGCAAAACTGAAAAGGA
The DNA here is from genome assembly GCA_030762895.1 of Sophora flavescens. Classification (NCBI taxonomy): domain Eukaryota; kingdom Viridiplantae; phylum Streptophyta; class Magnoliopsida; order Fabales; family Fabaceae; genus Sophora; species Sophora flavescens. Next base: position 278,887,985 of record CM061062.1, on the reverse strand, counting down.
AGAAAAGCTGAAGTCAGAGTCTGTCACGGCCTGGCCGTGATAGCCATCACGGTCGTGACCAAAAACCCCCACAAGTCAGAGACCGTCACGGCCTAGCCGTTATTCGTATCACGGGCTACAAAATGAAGGCTCACGTCGCGAGAGACCTGAAGTTCATAGGATTGCCAGAAACAGAAACCGTCACGGCCTGGCCGTGATGGCCATCACGGCCGTGACGCGCATTACTTGGACCTGAAGAAACCGAATTAGATCAGAATTTGAGTTAGATTGGGATTCAAACTTCCCACATCTATAAATAAGGACCAGGCAGAGGCAGAACAGAAAAAACAACACAGACATAGGACTTTTGGTTGCTACTTAGGCTACATTTTAGGATCTATCTTCTTCTTCCTCCTCTCCATTCTGATTTGTATTTTCATGTTATTTGTAACCAAGCTTGTCATCTCCATGGCAAGGCTGGAGTAGTAGCTTAGTTTCTAGGGATCGGGGCTATGCCCGAGGTTTGAATATGTTGTAAATTTGATGTAATATCTTTGTTAATTTCGATTTTGCTTTAGATCTGATTTCTAGTGTTCTAATCACTCGTAAATTCGGGTACGCTTATTTGCGAGACGTAGATATTCTAAGGAGGAACCTAGCGGTGAACTTAGGTTTATTTGCATGACTTAGACATTCAAAGGAGGAACCTAGCGGTGAACTTAGGTGTCGGATCTATAAAGTCAGACTTGGGACTGAAATCACGAGAGTTAGAAGCCGTCCCTCGAGGATCAACGAGTTGTCACGAAACGCAAAGGGTCCAATCTGAGATCGACTACCACGAGAGTAGGGGTTGGGTCAATTGGGCACGGTTTTTGTAACCCGAGAGGGAGCTTAAGCTATTAGAGGATAAACTCGCCTTCAAGGCAATTTCGTTAATTAACAAGGGTAAATCAGATTAGTAATATAAACAGCCTCGTAGGTAACCCAAATCCCTAGGAATCCATTTAGATTTGAAAAACCATAAATTGTTTACTTTCTGTTTTACTTGATTACATTTTATCTCTTAATTCAAATTTAAAACCTTTTCAAAATTCAAATCCTTTTTATACAGTCCAGATTTACCAATTTCACGATTAGTTGCGATTCGAGATCACAGTCTCTGTGGGATCAATATCTTTTATTACTTGGCGACAGTCCGGTACACTTGCCGGAATCGCACGCGCGCGCATCGCGTCGCGTCGCCTGCCATATAGGAATCTAAGCTAGGGATTTTTGTTGAACCTAAACTCTTGGATTTAAGCTATACAAGTATTATAGCACTTAAATCAAGTACTAACTTTCAAAACAAACAACAAAGCACCAAACCCATTTTACTACATAGGTTCAGCTAAATAAGGTTCAATAGGAAAGAAAATGGTTTTGATCACATGCTCTTGGATAATGAAGGTAGGAATCATATCTAGATCATAGAAATTGGTTTCATATTTTTATGAATTTTCTACCATTTTCTGGAATTCTTTAAAGTTATAGATCTAAGAAATGGAAACTCAAGAATATGAAGAACAAGAGCTTTAAAAGAGAGGAGATGATCATGTTACCTAAGTTAAGAGAGTAAAAGAAGAATTGATGATGATCTTGGCAAGCTTGTTAATGGAAATCACTTGGAGCTCTTGAAGATCAACAATGGAGTTTATGTGTTAAGTGTGAAGAAATGAAGAAAACGAAGATGAGTGAAAGGGGAGGGCTAGCTGCGGTTTTGGGGGATTAAATAGGGTAGGAATTAGGCCTTGTTTGGTTCATTAGAATTAGATTAACGGGTTTTGTGATTATTTAATTAATATATGATTAACCATAGTTAATAATTAACTTAACTAAGGTTATTTTTCTAACTATAGTTAATAAATATGTGACTCACATTATTTGAGTGGTGTGGCTGCTCCTTGTCCACATAAACTAATCATGGTTAGAATTTAACTAAACGTCAGTTAGGTTAAGCTAAAAGGGCATTTTGGTCATTTCGCTTAAAAACTCATAATTTCTAACATTAATTGCATCATAAATTCTTGATGAGTCATTCCATATCTCAGCTCCTTTGGTGTCACATTCTATCTCTGCAGTTCCGTTGCCGATTCCGTCGGTTTCCCGATTAGGGTTTTACGCCCGAATAAAAGCATAATATTTCGTTTTTATGTTGAAAATTTTCAAACTAACCAAACTCGTTGAAAATATGATTTAAATATAAACCATTTCGTTCACGAGTCAAAATTAGGTTTTTTGATCATTAAAATCTTATGGGTTTTGGGGTTTGTGGTTTGGGGGTTTGGGATTTGGAGGTTGGGGTTTGGCTTTTGGGGTTTGGTTTTTGGACCCGGGGTTTGGGGTTTGAGGTTTGGACCAGGCAGAGGCAGAGGCAGAACAGAAAAAACAACACAGACATAGGACTTTTGGTTGCTACTTAGGCTACATTTTAGGATCTATCTTCTTCTTCCTCCTCTCCATTCTGATTTGTATTTTCATGTTATTTGTAACCAAGCTTGTCATCTCCATGGCAAGGCTGGAGTAGTAGCTTAGTTTCTAGGGATCGGGGCTATGCCCGAGGTTTGAATATGTTGTAAATTTGATGTAATATCTTTGTTAATTTCGATTTTGCTTTAGATCTGATTTCTAGTGTTCTAATCACTCGTAAATTCGGCGGCCGCTTATTTGCGAGACGTAGATATTCTAAGGAGGAACCTAGCGGTGAACTTAGGTTTATTTGCATGACTTAGACATTCAAAGGAGGAACCTAGCGGTGAACTTAGGTGTCGGATCTATAAAGTCAGACTTGGGACTGAAATCACGAGAGTTAGAAGCCGTCCCTCGAGGATCAACGAGTTGTCACGAAACGCAAAGGGTCCAATCTGAGATCGACTACCACGAGAGTAGGGGTTGGGTCAATTGGGCACGGTTTTTGTAACCCGAGAGGGAGCTTAAGCTATTAGAGGATAAACTCGCCTTCAAGGCAATTTCGTTAATTAACAAGGGTAAATCAGATTAGTAATATAAACAGCCTCGTAGGTAACCCAAATCCCTAGGAATCCATTTAGATTTGAAAAACCATAAATTGTTTACTTTCTGTTTTACTTGATTACATTTTATCTCTTAATTCAAATTTAAAACCTTTTCAAAATTCAAATCCTTTTTATACAGTCCAGATTTACCAATTTCACGATTAGTTGCGATTCGAGATCACAGTCTCTGTGGGATCAATATCTTTTATTACTTGGCGACAGTCCGGTACACTTGGAATCATCGCACGCGCGCATCGCGTCGCGCGCCTGCCATATAGGAATCTAAGCTAGGGATTTTTGTTGAACCTAAACTCTTGGATTTAAGCTATACAAGTATTATAGCACTTAAATCAAGTACTAACTTTCAAAACAAACAACAAAGCACCAAACCCATTTTACTACATAGGTTCAGCTAAATAAGGTTCAATAGGAAAGAAAATGGTTTTGATCACATGCTCTTGGATAATGAAGGTAGGAATCATATCTAGATCATAGAAATTGGTTTCATATTTTTATGAATTTTCTACCATTTTCTGGAATTCTTTAAAGTTATAGATCTAAGAAATGGAAACTCAAGAATATGAAGAACAAGAGCTTTAAAAGAGAGGAGATGATCATGTTACCTAAGTTAAGAGAGTAAAAGAAGAATTGATGATGATCTTGGCAAGCTTGTTAATGGAAATCACTTGGAGCTCTTGAAGATCAACAATGGAGTTTATGTGTTAAGTGTGAAGAAATGAAGAAAACGAAGATGAGTGAAAGGGGAGGGCTAGCTGCGGTTTTGGGGGATTAAATAGGGTAGGAATTAGGCCTTGTTTGGTTCATTAGAATTAGATTAACGGGTTTTATGATTATTTAATTAATATATGATTAACCATAGTTAATAATTAACTTAACTAAGGTTATTTTTCTAACTATAGTTAATAAATATGTGACTCACATTATTTGAGTGGTGTGGCTGCTCCTTGTCCACATAAACTAATCATGGTTAGAATTTAACTAAACGTCAGTTAGGTTAAGCTAAAAGGGCATTTTGGTCATTTCGCTTAAAAACTCATAATTTCTAACATTAATTGCATCATAAATTCTTGATGAGTCATTCCATATCTCAGCTCCTTTGGTGTCACATTCTATCTCTGCAGTTCCGTTGCCGATTCCGTCGGTTTCCCGATTAGGGTTTTACGCCCGAATAAAAGCATAATATTTCGTTTTTATGTTGAAAATTTTCAAACTAACCAAACTCGTTGAAAATATGATTTAAATATAAACCATTTCGTTCACGAGTCAAAATTAGGTTTTTTGATCATTAAAATCTTATTGTCAGTGAAAACACCGACTATTTTCCGTTCGAACTTTAGCCAAAATTCGTCCGAATACACATAATATTTAATTTCTGATCAGAAATTTGGAAATTAGAATTCCTCACGGACAAAATATAAAAAATCTACAAATTTCAGTTTTCGGGTCAAATTAGGGTTTTTTGTCAGTATAAAATTATACTGTCAGTTAAAAACGCAGATCGGTTTCCGTGTGAGTTTTAAACCTAAATTTTAACTAGAGCTTCCTACCATAGAGTAGGTTCTAGATATGATTTTGTTTTCTCCAAAATCAATTCCTAAGTCTCAAATAAAAATATAAATAAATATATTTTTACTGTTAAAATAGCGTAACTAAAAACAGGCTGTTCCAAAAAATACCCCAAAACCACCCCCTCTAGTGGTGGCACATGATTGTGTGTGTAGAGAGAGGGAAGAGAGTTTGAAGTTATAGAAAGAATCTTCCATATGATTAAGGTTAATTTATAAATAATTTCTAAAACTTCTCTTGCATAAGACAATTTAGGGATAGATTTAGCCGGATCGAGATCCCCAATTTAAAAATTAAAATTAAAATATCTTCCTCATACAACTAATATATTTGCTTTCTTCATATTTTTGGTAGGTTATTTAGTTTTTTTTTATATTTTTTTGACATAATTATATATATATATAATAAATTATTATGTTAAAATTTTATAAAATATTCCATATAGTAAGTTTATTCCTAATTGTATAAATCACTTAAGGTATATTACAATTTAGAACCTGTTTGTTTAGGCTTAAAAAAGTGATTTTAAGATATTTTTAAAAAGTGATTTCATAAATAAATGATCTTTTGAGAAGTTGAAAATTATGGCTTCTCACAAACTAAGGGTTGATCGAGTGGTAAGCATTTTGATCCCATAACGAAGAGAACGGAAGTTTGAATCCTAGTAGCAGACACTTTAGTTGGGAGGTGGTGAAAATCAAGGGTTAATTCCCTGCTCTAAGCAACTGATCGAGAATTAGTCCCACAATGGATCCAAAGAACCCAAGCTTGTGGGGATACCAGGAAAATATTGAGGAACCAAATATCCTAATTATGGTGGTACATAAAAAAATTTAGTTTCTCATTAAAACTTTTTTTAGCTTCTTTTTAACTGATACTTTTTTTTATAAAATCCCAAACCAAATAAGCATGTAAATATCATAAGTAATTTTTCTATCAAAACAATAAATTTTTTTTTTTGGAAAAAAGCCTAGACAAATGGACCGTAAGGAAGGATTTTAACCTTGATTAAAGTTTTTTAGTTGATCAATAAAAGTTTAGATTAGGGAAATGCACGCCCCCTTGTAAGGTCAGGGAATACCATCAACCTCTATGAGGATTTATAGTGAAATTTACATATAGCCTATCGACATGGAAGATATAGGAATCGAACTCAAGTCACAAGCTAGTGTGAGCGGAAGGCTTGACCAGATGTGCCAACCCCTGTTGGCTTGATTACGGTTTCTCCTACAAATAAATAAAATTATAAAAATAAATTCTTTCTTGTAGATACTCAATACTTTTAAATGCAATCAACATCTTTTTTTTAAAAATAAAACACTAGGTAAAAATAATAGTAATGATATATACAACATTAACCTAATCTACAACTCTATATGTAACTCTCCCATCCACCCAATTCATGTTATTTCGCATGCACTAATAGAAATAATTTTATCCCACGTCATGATTAGAAATTAGCAAGGTTATTTATTTATTTATTCATTGAAATTAAGTTTCGAGTTTTTTTTTTGGGTCTAGACCCTTCCTATCTGAAAGCCACTTGGACCAATCGACCATTGATTAAATCTCAAAATTTTATTTGTGGAGTAAGTAATGGTTAATAATAAATGTCTTGCTTAATAATAGTATTAGAGGGTAAAGAAAGAGGTTAAGCTGAATAATATTTCATTAAATGTGTAGCAGAAATTACAGAAGATTATATAGCCTGATATAAGCTATACAGTTTAAGATGGGATAACTAAAGATTTGTGGTAACAATACCAACAAACTACTGTTACAGATATGAAAATAAGATCCTAACTATTGAACAGATAATATCAAGTTTCAGTTAATAACCTCCCTCAAGCCAGTGAGTGAATAGTTTTAACTCCCAGCTTGGAAATGATAGTTGAGAAAAGGTGTGCTATCCAATGCTTTTGTTAAGAAATCTGCCAATTGATCCTTGCTGGAAATTGGTAACAAGTGAAACAGTTTTGCTTGTAACTTTTCGCGGACCAAATGACAAGCCAACTCAATATGCTTGGTTCTCTCATGGAAGGAGGAGTTAGCAGCAATGTGACGGGCAAACTGTCTATCACAATAAAGCATAGTAGGAGAAATGAATGGAGTTTGTAGTTCATGAAGCAAATAAGTAAGCCACTGCAGTTCGCAAACAGTGGAAGCCATAGCACTGTACTCAGTTTCGGATAAAGATCTAGAAATTGTTGCTTGTTTCTTAGATTTCCAAGAGATGAGTGAATTGCACAGGAAGATGCAAAAACCACTTATCCACTTGCGGGAGTCTGGACAGCTAGTCCAATCGGAGTCAGTGAATCCTTTCAACTGAAGGGCAGAATGATGAGGATAGAAAAGTCCTTGTGCTGGAACAAATTTGATATATTTAAGAACTCGAATGGCAGCTTCATGGTGTGCAGTCGTTGACCGGTTCATAAATATACTCAACTGCTGGACAGAAAAAGAGATGTCAGGAAGTGTGGTAGTTAAGTAAATTAGCTTACCTACAAGACGGACTAGGTAGAGGATCCGAGAGAACAGTCCCTTATTCCCGACATAAGTGTGTGCCTTTGAGCATTGGGGTGGAAACAAGTTTAGATAGGGGTGGGCATCGGTCGAGTATGATCGGTTTCAGGTGACACATTTTGGGTTTGGTCGGTTTTGGACGTCAGAAAACGTAAACCATTCCCGTCCGATTGAAGCATCGGTTTGGGCGGGTCGGTGGTCGTCGGGTCGACGAGTTGTTCGGGCCGGGTAGCTCGGTTTTGGTTCAAAAGGAATCTAGAAAAATCCCAAACAGAAGCTGAGAGCCAGAGAACCTTCCAGAAGACCAGAACGGAGAGAAAAAAAAGAAAAAAACTTAGAAGACAACAACATACAGAAACATAAGGAGATCTGCAACGCACAAAAACTAATCTGAGTAGATCTTCTTCTTCGTTGAAGCAAAGGTTGAAACTTGAAACCAGATCTTCCTCTGCAAAAACGATGGCGAACCTGAACCAGCGAAGGCAAGGCAGCACGTCGTCTGGCTTCTTCTATAGCGGATCTGAGAGCACGTGGCGTGGTGGTAAGCAACAGGCGGAGGCTGGAGGCGCGTGAGGGATCGGTATCTCACATACATGCCGCCGCTGAGAGGCTCAGAGACAGAGAGAGGAGAAGAGTGATTATTAGTTTGTTATAGTGTTAGGGTTATTTACTTTTAGGGTTTTCTCTTTTAACTTTCTCAATGGGCCTATGGCCCATATGTTAAATAATGTAAGTAACTTAATTTTGTGGGCCGTTTATACTCTGATGATAAGAATTTGCGTCACTTAAGTTTTTGGGCCATTTAAATTGTTTTTTGTTTTAACACATAAGAAAACCCTAGTATATCAATATGTTACCCTTCTTCTTTCTCACCTCTGTAACTCTGTTGAGCGCCGCCCCCTTCCTTCCCAGAGGCCAGAGCATTTCGCACTGAAGCAACGAGAAAGGAGAAAGCTCCTCCGTCAATGCTCGTCACCGTCGCGATCTACCACCGCAACACGCTTGCATCGTCATCTCTCTTCCCCATTGGCCGTCGTTGTCCTCTACTGTCGCGAATCTCACGATCTTCTCCTCTCTCGCATGGCTGCTGTTCTTCTCCTCTTCTCTTCTACTCTAGCATGGTCGGTCGGGTTCGGTCACCGACGGTCTGAAATTTTCGGAACCGAGCCCGACCGCCGACAACCGTCTGAACCCAAATTTTTCAAACCACCGAACCGACACCCCTTAAAACCCACCCGCACGCTGAAATTGTCTTCCGGGTTGGTCGGGTCTCGGTCGGCTGCGAAATTTTGCCCAACCCTAAGTTTAGATGCTAGAAGTCCACACTCGGATAAGATGTCTAAGGCGTACTTTTGTTGACAAATATGAATGCCTTCCTTTGATCGGGCAATCTCCAAACCAAGAAAAAACTTGAGGTTTGCCAAGTCCTTAATTTTGAATTTGCTATTTAAATTTGCTTTAATGTGGTTGAGAATATGAATATCATTTCCTGCAAGAATAAGATCATCTATATAGACTAAAATTGCAGTAAAAGAAGAGTTAGATTGTTTTGTGAAAAGAGAATAATCAGATGTAGATTGAACAAAACCATCACAAATAAGGAAAGCAGATAAACTAGCAAACCACGACCTACTAGATTGCTTAAGACTACAAATGCATATAGACCTCCTCATCTATAGGCTAGGTGGTTTTAAGCAGCCCAAATTTTTATTTTATATTGTTGAATTTCTTTAAACATTAAATTTATTATAGCAAAAATGAAAGAGTGAATGAGCTAGTGGGCCGATTCTCCCAACTGACGGTCAGCAATAGGTTGGGCTGGATTAAATAGCTTGACCAGAAGTATGTGGCCCGACCCATTTTAACATGTTTGAGTCTTAAGTTTTAACCCTTAATGCCCAATCCAGTTAATGAAATTTGAACAATGGTGTCATAAACAATCTACTTTGACCAGTTATCAAAGCATATTAGCTCAAAATAAAATATTACAAATAGGAGAAATGCCATCCGAAAAATTTGTAATTTTGATTTGAGCCGAAATTTTTCTTCTCAGTCAGATTCTTCAACTTATTATGTTGTGTAATAAGAAGAAAATAATGAATTCAATCTAACATTTTAATATTTACCTCTTAACACTATTTTCTTAATTCAAAAAAAATATATTAAGAGTGCGTTTGTTATTACTTATTTTGTTAAAAAAATTATTTTTTATCTGAATAATCATTTTTTAAAACTTTTAATGTGTTTGTCTCTGCTTTTGAAAATAATGAAAAACATAAAAATCATTTTCAGGGTTAAAATAAAATGTAACTTTTATTAGCTTTTGGGAAAAAAATAATTTTTATAATTAATTACTATTTTAAAAAATGATTTTTTTGATAATAAACAAACATGAATCTGCTTCTGCTTTTCTTTAAAATCTCTAAAAATAATCAATAAATTATTTTGTATTAAAAACATTCAATTTTTTTAATCTTAAACGAACCGAATTTAAATGAATACTCATTATGGATTTTTTTAAATTTAGTAACTTGTCATTCCGTGATTGAAAGAATAATTTTGAAAGATATTACGCCTTTTTAATATTCTTAAGAAATAACAAAATATCTTAATTTTAATTCTTTTTTTATTTAAAGGAAGGGTAAAAATTCCAAAACGCAGCTGAAAAGTCAGATTTATGGTGGTGACCCCAAAGTGACAAGTGAGTGCGTGTTGGATCCAATGAGAGAGCAGGAAGGCACAAACGTAACGTTGTCTACTCACTACAACTAAACTCTATACCACCACAGTGCCAGTTTCATTTTTTCATCTCATCGAAGAACACACAAAGAAAAAGAGAGGTTTTGTTTGGAAAAACCAACCAAAATGCATTCATTCGGTTACAGAGCGAACGCTTTGCTAACCTTCGCCGTAACCATTTTAGCTCTTATGTGCGCCATAGCCTCTGTTTCTGATAACTTCAACTCTCCCACTCCTTCAACACAAGTCCAGGTCATTCTCTCTCTCTCTCTCTCTCTCTCTCTCTCTCTCTTTTTCAGATCTGTAAATTTTTGTTTCCCTTACCACTTTCATTTCATTGTTGAATTTCTAGGTTTTGAATATTAACTGGTTTCAGAAACAGCCTAACGGCAATGACGAGGTATTTTTCTTTATTTTATTTTATTTTATTTTCATGTTCTATGTGCTAGTTATTAGGTCTCGCATGACTTCAGATTTAGGATCGGGTTTAATTGCAAGAATTTTGTTGATTTTTCATTGTATACTGATCAATACGTAGATGATATTTAACTTGATTTCATCTTCTAGTTAAAATCGATGCTTACAAACTTGGTACCGATATTGTTGCTTCGGCAGTTTATTCTGCGATTAGGAGCAGCTTAATTAGTTGATGTGTTGGTCTTGGCTCTTGAGAAAGGAGAGATCTAAGTAATTCAACCTTCGATATAAGCAAGTTACCTTCTGAATGATCTTTGGTTGCGATTTGTGAGAATGTACAGTGAAAACATGGTAGGGAGGTTACTTTGATGAGTAGATTGTTGTTATGTCATATAGTAATTGTATTCCACGGATTGAAGATGCTGTTGACTGTAAAATGTAGTTGTTGGAGCCTGGAGGATGGAACGGATTTGTAGAATGTTTTCATCATATATATAATTGGAGAAATTTTCATAATAATGATGGGAAAAAGGTGTAGATGCGGTCCTTCAGCATTGTCTATAAGAATAGAGCTTCCCAGCAGTTGAATAAATTAGTCTCCTTGGTCTTAAATCTTATTGGTTTCATATAACAATTAGGAGGGTTTACCAGAGGATCTTACTGGTTGAGTATTTCCTCATTTAAATATTGATATGATTTGATCTCACCTAAATGGGAATATTATGGGTTGATGAAACATACATATAAACTTAGGACAGTAAAATTTGATTGTGCAACTACTGGGATAGTGAAATGGTTAACATTTGTGACAACGATTTTGTGGTCTAATAAAATTTCTAATTCTTGGGATACTTATATTCAAGAGTATGAATATTTGGTAAGTGCTAACTGTATCAACGCCTTTGTTTGTTATCTAAACTGAACTTAAACTCAAACTGAGATTCTATGGTTTAATTCCTGAAATCTTTCTATTTTATTTTTATGTTTTTATAAATGCGTGTCTGATGAAATAAATATAAATTTGATGAAAACCTTGTCTTGAAGTCACCCAATTCCTTCCGAACTTGTAGAATTTCCTATATCTTGCTTAAGATAATTGTTGGATGACCATATTTTACATACAGCATACAAGTGATACGTGTCTTGTACATGCTTGAAACCAGTCAAGAACAAAGCCAGAAATAATTGGAATCCTCGTGGTGGTTCTAGTCCATAGAATAGAAGGCAAATTTAAACTAGCCTAGCGTGGCAAATTTATTGTTACTTATATTGTGCTATTTGCAGTTAAACAGGAAAAAAGCTATAGATTTTGTCATATTATATGCTGTATACTTGTGTCATGCATATATTTCTCTGTAGATGCTCTGAATTTCTAATTTTCTAACTGCCTATGATCTCAGGATCTTAAAAACTTATTGTGTCATAAACCAGAAAACCTCATCACTGTGATGCCTTTCTCTGATATTCAAATGTCATCTTTATTCATTGATAAATCTGAAGTGGAAAGCCTTTCAAATTTTGCAGGTCAGCATGACACTTAATATATCAGCAGATTTACAGTCTCTTTTCACGTGGAACACAAAACAGGTTCTTGACTTGAATTTAAATTGTTCATCGTGATCAATTTTTTGTTGTCTGTCTGTTCTCCCCTTGCTTCTTGAAAAATATGAATGCTCTTGGTAGGGAGTAAAATTGGAGGACTGGATGGAAGAATGAAAATTTATAATGTATTAAGATATGATGCATGTCTTGTGCTATGTCAATTGTCTTTTTTTCCTTTGTTATTCCCATCTTAATGTGTCTTAAAGTTTAAGGTGCCTTACCTTACCTATTGTTAAAAATTGTTCCTTTTTCTGAAATTTTTATTATTTCTGTTCTTTGCAATTTATGTTGTGTATGAATTGTACTTTATGGAAGCAATGGAACTGCTTAATATTACATATTACATATAATGCACGAGATCCTAATTTCCAATGAGCTAATCTACATTTTGGAAGCTAGGATTTCAGGGCTGTCCAAGGACTTAGTTTTGCCTTTTTTTATATGCTTGCAGGTTTTTGTTTTTTTAGCTGCGGAGTATGAAACACCAAAGAACTCCTTGAATCAGGTATGATTTGATTCGTTTCTTTGCATCTTAATTTTAAATATATGCATTTAAATTGTAAATTTCCCAGCTCCTTAAATAGAAAAAGGATAAAAAGAAGCCATGGTAATAGATGGTTGATGTATCTCGAATTTTCATTGGTTTGGCAGTGGTTGGGCTTCATAGTTTGTTTATACTATTCATGTCCCACAGATAGCTATGCCATTGCATGTTATGCTCCAACTCTGCCTTTTTTACATATCAAGCTTTGGTATATGTTGCTTAGGTTCTTGAGTTCCCTTTTTACAGATATCCCTGTGGGATGGTATCATTCCCTCTAAAGAGCATGCGAAGTTTTGGATTCATACTTCAAATAAATACCGCTTCATTGATCAGGTATACAACTCTCCATGGATGTTATATATAACTAGCATGAATTGCTTCAGATTTATTCGGGACTCAATTTTGCCATTTTTCATGTGCAGGGAAGCAATTTGCGTGGTAAAGAATTCAACTTGACTATGCACTGGCATGTCATGCCCAAGACAGGCAAAATGTTTGTAGACAAAATAGTCATGCCAGGTTACCGATTGCCAGAGGAATATAGATGATGCTTGCATGTCTTGTTAATGTTATTGCTGTAACTTTAGCCTTTTCTATAATGGATATAGAAGGCTAGCTTAAAGAACTATAATTAGGGAAAAAGGAAATCATGTTTCATGTTTGGAAAAGTGGAATGAATAGCGTTTGAATACTTGAACATCCGAAATTTTCTTGTGGTCTTGACTTCAATTGTCTCTTCCGTTGGTCTGAACCTTACAAGTATTATGCCGTAATGAACCCTTTTCCCTATTGAAATTATATGGCCATTGTTCCCCTGGAAAATTTGAGTTTGTGACACTCAGTTTTCTGGTTGTTAGAGGCAGCGTCCCACTTCACTTTAGCAGGCGGGAACCCTAAACTTGGTGCGAGGAACTCAACAAAAGGTCAATTGTCCGCTAGATTGATCCGGTATATATTTTTATGGACGAGTTGAATTTTTTTATGATGATTAAAGCAAGGCTGATGTCCACTTTGATAAAATTAGAAGCGCACTAATTTGTGATATTAATGAAATCTTCAGTAGTTATTCCTAGGCCATTTCAAACAGCAATTAATAGGTGCATTTTTATGCTGTAACATAAGAGCACTACATGTCTAGGGGTGTTCAAGGATTGGATCGGATCGGTTTTGAGTTAAAAAATCATCTGATCCAATGACGAAAACAACGTGCGGTTTGGATTGGATCGGTTTGCTTTCGTAAAAAAATCCGATCCGATTCAATCAAATGCGGATTGAATTGGATAATTCAGTTTTTGTTATACTTTATTTTTTTTTTTCTTATGTCAAGTGTCATTTTTACTTATTTAATAGTGGTCAAAAGATAATGTTCATTTAAGCAAACTAGTTTAAGGTGTCCAATACTTATTTTAACATTTCTTTATATTAGAATGGTAGAACCTTTATGAAAGACATAACCTATTTGTTCCTTATTAACCATTATTTGATTTGATGACGAGGGAGGAAAATTCTAGAGAATTATTGACAAAATTTTAATTTGGGAATTTGAGAAAAAATAATTTTTGATATTTTTTAACATGTTCTTTTATATTAAATGTTCTTTTATGTTATTTCTCTATGTCTACTCTTACTTATCCTATTTTTTCCTTGAATCGACTACAAATAAATTATAGCTAATTATTTTTCAAATTTACTTAGTTGATTTCCTATTTTTCATATTTACTCAATCAAGTATATATATGTTATGCATCAAAACTTTTAGCAAAATATAACTTCAAGACATTAATATTCTAATTAGTCTCATATATGTCATTCCAACAAAAATATTAAAGAGAATAAGGGACATAAAAGTATGAAAACAATGCTCAAGTACGAGTAATACTATAATTTAAAAAATATTAGTATATGTATATAAAAGATCGGTTTTGATTGGATTGGATTTCACTAGAGGATCCAAAATCCGATCAAATCCAATGAAAAAATGTGGTTTTTTTAGTTTTCGATTTTTTCGATTCGATTTTTACAGTTTGGATTGGTTGATGAACACCCCTACTACATGGTAAGGTTAGGGCATTAAATTAACTAAAATAATTTTTTTTATATTCAAACTACAAAAGATTTTTTTTTTTTGATTTCCCAGGGTATTCGCGCGCAACTGCAGATCCTACTGCATTCCCAGAGTACCATCTCATCCAAACGCTCTTGGGTAACTACAAAATATAATAATAATAATAATTTTTTGATATTTGAGATGGGTAATGAAACTCTGTCACAGGACTTGGGAGAATTAGGTCTGTTCTGTTCTATTTTAGTCCTACTTCTTAAAGTGAAAAAATAAGGCCCATGATTTTGGCACCTCACAAATTGGGATGCCCACCTCCTTCCCCTCCATTTTTATTCTTTATTTCCTAAAATACCCCTCCCTCCCCTTCCCTGTTTTCCTTCCCACCCCTCTTTCTTTCCTTTCTTCACCACTCCCCTTCATCATACTGATACACTCTCATAAACCATATGTCCCCTTCACCTAATCATTTCTCTCTTCTTTTATCCAAATCAGTACTCACCATTCAACCAAAACAACCACCATAGATCACCAAAAGAACACCATTTTATCCCCATTGCCAGCCATCAAATCCCATTCCTTCCCAACCATTTTTACGCCATCATTAAACATCACTGCTGTACCATTTTATCCCCATTATGCCATCAAATCGCACTGTCCGCCTCTTAACGTCTCTGCTCCACCTCACCACCGTCCGCGTGGATTTGGTAACCCACACGTTACTGCTCTTCTTCTTCGACTTTGAATTCGATGCCGTTAATGGTGGCGTGGCGGCAGCATTGGCGGAATCGGAACCATTGTTGTTCGGATCGGGCAATGCGGCAGGGGATTCCAGCTTCGCGGTGAGAGAGGAAAGGTGCTTTTGCTTCTTCGGAGGTGGCTCTTCATCTTCGTCTTCTTCGTTGTCTCCTTATCTGGCATAAATCTTCTTTGGTTCGGCGGAGCCGTAGGATGGGTCGGGCTCTAATTTGACATCGTTGTGGGGTTCGGTTGGGGTGTCGGAGGCCATGCTGGTGGTGGCGGGAGGCGAGTCAAATGATTCAGTGTCGGTAACACCTGTGACAATGGCGGCGGTGGGGCGTCATCTTCTTCGTCTTTGTAAGTTGCTAGGAGGCAATCCATGCTGTGCTGGTTTTGGGTGAGAGAGGTGTTATTGTTCAATGCTTCCGATGAGGGATTAGTCTATGAAAGAAACGACACGGTCACCGACTCAGAATATGGGAAGGAAGGGGTGAAGAAAGGGAAGAAGGAAAGGGAAGTGAGGGTGTACTTAATGAATTAAACAAAATAAGGGGAAAGGGATTGAATCGATCGGTCCGGTCCGGTTTTTTAAAACACTGGTATAGAACGAAGACCAGCTGTAGCCTGTAGATGAGTGGATTTTGTGAAAGCAAAAAACGCGGAAATAGCCAAATGGGACCAAAAGAGCAGATCCCATCCCTTAACAGGTTTCTGTTCTGAGTTCTGACTGACTTGTGAGAAGTGTGTGATTGTTGTAGACAGTAGAGGAATGGCATGGCCTTCACTCTCTCCTCTTTCTCTTTCCCTTTCAAAAAAACCTCTTCACTCTCACTCACCGTCACACTTATTCTCATCTTACTCTTCTTCTTCATCATAAATCCACCCTCCTCTCCCTCTAACCATAATAATCCCCATAGGTCACTTCTCACTTCTTCTCCTTCTTGCTCAACCGCATCACAATCCCAATCAAATGGAATCTTCAACTACATCTCCCTCCACAGCTGCATCTTCAATCAAAACCCTTCCCTCTCAATCCCATTTCTTTCACTCTTTCTCCTTCTCCACTTCTACATCCTCATCAAAACCGCCCAGCACCACTTCTCCCTCGTCACAACCAAACTCGCTTCCCACCTCAACCTATCCCCCTCCATGGCCGCCGTCACCCTCTTAGCCCTCGGCAACGGCGCTCCCGACGTCTTCTCCTCCCTCGCCGCCCTCCGCTCCGGCCAGTACCGGACCGGCCTCGGCGCCATCCTCTCCGCCGGGACGTTCGTCTCCGCGCTCGTCGTCGGCTTCGTCGCGATCTATGCGGCGCCGTTTAGCGTCGATCCGGCGCCGTTTGTGAGGGATGTGTTGTTCTACTTGACCGCGGCTTTGTTCCTTTTTTATGTTTATCTCAGTGCCGAGATTTTTCTGTGGCAGGCGATTGGGTTTGTAGGGTTTTATTTGTTCTTTGTCGGGTTTGTGTTTTATATGGATTTGGGAATGGGAGATCGGAGGGAGAAGAGTAGTGGGAATGTGTCTGTTGCAGCGGATCTTGAAGGACAAAAGGAATTGGTCAATTCTACTCAGGAAGAGGACAAACGTAGTTCTGGATTTCGTGGAGCTATTGAACTGGTATGTTTTCAATTAGCATCTAGTGTGATAATTTGGTTTTTTTCCTTGATAGGTTTTTGATAGCTTAGTGATGAGAATGTTGTGTTAGAATGAGAATGTTGCGTCGGACTGTTATAGATATGATTGGGAATGAATGCATTAAAGAGAAAGTTGAGGTAGCATCTATGATAGAAAAGATGGAAGAATTTTGTCTTAAAAGATGGATGAATTTCGTCTTAAGTGGTTTAGGTGGTCTGGGCATGTGTGGAGAACGCAAGAGAAGCCCGAGAAGGAGATCAAAGGTAGGATAGCCCGATAGTTGGAAATAGAGGAGACAGGCCGAAACCATTAATAAGGAATTAGATTCAATTTGTTTGCCTATAAACATGATTTATGATAGAACATTATGATGTTATAGTGACCCCACACCGGGGAAAGACTTTGGTTTCATGTTATTATATGTCTAAGTTACATGTTCTGTTGGGCGATATTCATGTTTACAGTTACATATAGGTGATTTGGTGTTTTTATGGTACTTACTTGGATCTGGTAACTTGCCTTACTTGGTGGCCGATAGCTCAAGATACGGGAATACAAAGTAGGAAAAGGGAGTATGTTGAGTGTCATATATGAAGCAAATGTTTCATATGATTTTAGCTATTGATAAGTCTGGGCAGAGCTAGAAGGTTTTCATTGAGTAGATCAACGAAGAAGAATAGTTTATTCGGGGGGCTAAGTTAAAGAATTTATATTTTATTCAAAAAAGTTATATGTGAACATCTTAATTTTTAAGAATTTTGAGGGAGTCATAGCTACTGTGTCCACCCACTACCCTCTGCCCCTGTTTATAAGCATCTCTCTAGACTCTTGCAGTATGTTTCAGTTTTTCTTTTTCCCCATCCAGCAAAGCAAGTACCTAGTGCCTGGTATATTTGTGAATGAACATTCAAGATACTGGCTCAACTTGATTCCTGTTGTCATATTTGCGTAGGTTTTCCATTTTAACAAGATTTCCCTTCGAGTTTGTACAATAAACAAAGCACATAATCCTGATTCAGTCCCATTCCTAGAATGGGATACTATCACCTGATTACTTTGAGGAATTCATCCATATGGTTCAGCAACATGCCAGCATGACTGCATTCCATTTTGTTGTGGTTTAAGTTCAACAGATGTTCGGCCCCTTTAGTTAACTTGCCACCAATTACTGAAATTGACTAACTGCTTAGGATGTAGTAAAGCAAAAGTTTCCTTGGGTGATTGATATCATTTTTTTGTGTAATAATAACAAAAGGCCAATGACTTTCTGAAGTGGGTGCAGCAAAGTCATTCTTAACCATGAAACAAAGGCCTTGAAGCTATTGATTTGATACACAGATCCTTCTGACAACGGTTAAAGTTTAAAAGAACAATGGTTTGGATAACACTTCATCTTTGCTTTGTGCATTTTAGTTTTCATCTTTGATGTGGTAAACTTGGAGCTCAGTTATCTCTGGAGCTAACACATCTTTTATATCTGTATCTATATGAGATACAGACATGCAGTGACTTCTTTTCACCCTCAAAATGCTCAGTTGTAGCAAAACAAAGTTCATAAAATTGTACTGCTTTTCATGTTTTCATATAATCAGTTTTGGTGATTTCTTTCTAAAGTTTTGGGTAGGAAAGTATGAAGGGAGTTTGAATTTAGAATGAGACCAGAGAAAATCAGTGTAAAAGAAGGGCTTCAAAACAGAGTTATATGTACAAAGTATTCCTATGGTCTCTCCTTGATAAAAGGAGATTTAAAGATAAAAAAGGATTAACAGCTGTAAAAATCCTTTAATACCAAATTTATCTAATCTAAAGCTAACAGAATATTTGACTTATCTATCAAACACTCCCCCTCAAGTTAGGTACATATAACTCTTTTGTAAATGAAGTTATATCAGAATCATAAATTAACTCCAACACTCATTGCATAAGTAGTGTATGGTTGTGTAGGGGACAGCTAAATCGACTTTCCCACCAACCTTTGATACCTCCCTTTGCCTGTGCTAGTTGAGATTAAGCATTGAAAGAGCTTATCATTTTGTTCAATGGGAATGTCAATCGGTTTACACCCAAGCATCCCAGTTTCAGATAGTAAGTCAAGGATATATTTTGGTTGGGATAGAAAAATACCATGTTTTGATCTAGCTAATTCAATCTCGAGGAAATATTTAAGATTTCCATGTTGTTTGATCTCAATTTCATATGCATGATGTTGCTGCATATTAGAAATCTCATCCTGGTCATTTCCTGTCAGGCTGTCACCACCGTATCATCAACATAGATAATTTCCTTGCCCTTTCTTCAATAATATGGTGTGATTGGAGTCACTTTGACTATAGCCAAATGTCTTCATAGACTTAGTGACCTTTCCAAACCATGCCCTTGGGATGCCAATATGGATAACCATGAAGTTTAAAACAGTTGTCATTCTTGTGACTTGATAATAACTGTTTATTTGTTCAATAATATTTCTTAGAACTCTTTTATAAAAATAATTCAGTATAGCCATTGGTTCCTATTTTCTTAAATATATATATATATATATATATATATATAGGAAATTACTGTGCATTGCATGGATCGAATTATGGTTCTTTAATGACTTTATTCTACTTGAGGTTGTGCTGACTTTTTTTTTATAAGCGGTTGTGCTGACTTATCTTGCTATACGCTACAGATTTCTAAAGCATGGGAGCTACCTGTCTCAACTCTCTTGAAATTGACAATCCCTGAACCAGCACCATCGCAGTGGAGCAGATTTTATGCATCAGCCAATATCGCTCTCTGTCCACTAGCCCTTTTGTATGCCTGCAACTCATTCATGCCATTTAATCATCCCATAGTTTTCCTCCTCCCCAACACTCATTTCCCCCTCTGGTTAGTAGTGCTCACGACAAGCTTCTCTCTCGCATTTCTTCATCATGTAATAGAAAAAGAACCCCCAAAAACAGAGCAATTGCCTGTGGTGGTCATGGCATTTGTTATGAGTGTGTTTTGGATATCTACTACAGCTGGAGAGCTGGTGAATTGCCTTGAAGCTTTAGGTATGCTTCTCAAATTGCCACCAGCACTCCTCGGTCTTACAGTGCTGGCATGGGGGAATTCAGTGGGGGATCTTGTTGCTGATGTTGCAGTTGCTAAAGCTGGTCATCCAGCAATGGCAATGGCTGGATGCTTTGCTGGACCAATGTTTAACATGCTTGTTGGTCTTGGATCTGCTTTGGTGATACAGACGGCCAATATTTATCCTAGAGCCTATGAGCTTAATTTCCACGTTGGTATTGTGATAGCATTTGTGTTCCTGATTTTAAGCCTTATGGGGTCTCTCTTGGTGATCACTTGGTGCAGATTCCGAGTTCCTAGGTTTTGGGGATTCTGTTTGGTAGGCCTCTATATTACTTTTATGGCAGTGAGTTTGCTGATAGCCATGTTTTCAGGGTGATTGTTCTTAGGCTAGCTAGATTTAAGGTCGTGCTAACGAGTACCCTAAGGGTATTGTTTAAGGAATCAATAAAAGAAAAGTTTGTATTGAAAAACTAAGTATTACACATTTCAATACATTAAATACATCATTTTTTCATATAAAATTTCCATTCTTGATTCCTTAAATAATGTCTTAAAAATACTCGTTAAGATTCTCCTTATGATTTATATTCATTGCCAAACCCAACCAGAATTTAAATCCCCATAAACGGGCATTATTGAAGGAAGAATTCAACAATTACAGTAAATTGATAATAGAGGTCCTGTTATTATTTTATAAAATCCTAAACATTCCTAAGCATTGTTATTCGTCCGGAATCGTCCCAATGCTTACGACTTACCCGTTACCTGTTCTGCTTGCTGACATTTTGTTCACAATTGTTATTTCTTTTGGATTGCCTTACTTGCAAAGGGCATTAATTTGGTAAACTTTTTTTTTTTTTTGTTGGATGCCTAGACTGTGAAGCATTTTATTGAATGTTATATTCAAGGAAAAATTACACGGACTATTTCTGAGATTTGGTTTAATTATGTTCATTACTCCTATTGTTTAAAAAATTACAGCATTACAGCAGACCTCTGATGATCAAAGAACAATGATCAAATGGAGAAGACAAAGAAGTAATTAACTTTATTCATAATAACCTTACACATATATTATCTTTAAGAACAAAAGCATAAGAAAGCAACTATTTCAGCTTCAAATAGTCTGATATAATGCAAATTATGTCAACAACTTGCTGGGTAACAAGACCATACATAATTTGGGAGCAAGGATGGATCGGGATATAAAGGAAGATCAGACGGTGACTGTGACATTCCTGTAATACACAAATCAATGCCAAAACCGGCAGCAACGACATAAATCTTCATGCCTTGGTAATATGCTGACTTTAGAAACTGTTGAGTTTGCTCAATATCATAGAGGACGCACACATCATCATTAAAAAGCAACAAACAATCTTCATAGTGCTTTTTTAACTTGGGATCACTAGCACTTTTTGCAATAAGCGATTTGATTAGGTTGATTGTGTTGGTGACATTGTTGTGAGCTATGTCTGATAGGTACCAGAGTAACGGAATAATATCATACAGCTAAAATAAGAGATGAGAAAAGAGGAATTGAACATATAATATTTAGGTGAAAATCCCTTAACAGATAAGGAAAAACCACAGGTAAGATTGTAGAAGATTTTCGCTAAGGTTTTGTTTGTGAGTTTTGTTTTGGAAGGGAAGTAAGGGAAAAAGAATGTTTGTGAGAATCTCTCCCTTATTTATGAGTTTAAAAATTTGGAAGGGAAGTTTTCGAAGATTTTAGAAAACCTCCCAAACTCATCCTAAGCCCACTTTTTTTGTGTGTGGGGGGGGGGGGGGGGGATAATTAAATTACTAATTTGCCCTCCCAGTCTTTACTAATTTGCATTAATATTTTTTTTGAAAGGTGTATTAATATTATTTTAAAAAAATTACTTATGTTAATTTTCTAAAATAATGGTAGGATTGTAAAAATATGTTATAAACCCCCAATTTACTTCCCCTCATACAATATGCACTCACAAACAAGGGGAGGGATAATACTCTCCTTCTCTTCCCCTCCCTCCCCTTTCCTTCCCCTTTGATCCCTCTCTTTTGCTTCCTCCCAAACCCACAAACAAAGCCTAAGTGGAAGAAGATTACAACACCTCTCTCTAAATACAAGGAGAGAATAATAACACTCCTTCTTGAATAGGAGAATATACTCTAGGAGAACCTCACAGGAGAAACAATAATCTCTCTGAATATTTCTCTCACTCTCACACAACAAGTTCTCTTATGCTTGTCATTGTTCCATCTTCATCTTATGCATGGATCTATTTATAGGAGAAAGATGGATACAAGTTGCTTTGCATGTTGGCCACTTGGAGTCTATTTGATTATTCCAAAGCCAAATTGAATTTGGCAACTTCATTAGATAAGATCACCAAAACCTATCACAAGTTGCACAACAAAGCCACTTTATTTGACTTGGTTGTATAAAAAACCAATTTGAATTTGAATTTGAATTTGTCTCCAACTTGATCCTCGCTCCCACAATTGTTGACTATTGTTGCCAAAGCCACAAGTGGCTTTACATTCACGATCTCCCACTTAAAGCCACTTTTGTGAGATTTTAAAAACTCCCTACCTTGTCAGCTCCTTGTTGCTTACGTTTCTGATAGGTCATAGGAGGATCTACACCATATAAACTTGTCAGCATTGATTGGCTTCGTCATAACATCTGCTATGTTGTCTTTGGTGTGAATCTTCTGCATATTCACACTCCTTTCCTCTACTACTTCTCGAACAAAGTGATATTGAACACCAATATTCTTTGTCCTAGAATGGAAGGCTGGATTCCTTGCAATGTGCAAGGCACTCTGACTGTCACAATGCACAGTAATCACCTGCTACCTGTGCCCGAGTTCTTTCATTAACTTTTGAATCCAAATAGCTTCCTTGCATGCTTGGGTAGCTACCATGTATTCAGCTTCTGTAGAAACAGTCTGTAATTTGGATAACCAACTTATCGTACCTCCTGCAAGTATAAACACATAGCTAGTAGTAGATTTTCTTTTGTCAAGATCACCTGCAAAATCTGAATCAACATATCCCCTGACAATAGGTTCCGATCCTCCAAAACATAATGCAACACCTGAGGTTCCTTTAATGTATCTCATGATTCTCTTAACACCATCCAATGCTCTCTACGAGGATCTGCCATGAATCGACTGACCAGACCAACTGCTTGAGCAATATCTGGTTTTGTACATATCATGGCATACATAAGGCTTCCCACTGCTGATGCATGCAGTACTCGAGACATTTCCATCCTCTCCGCATCATTGCTAGGACTCATACTTGAGGATAATTTATAATTGACAGGAAGTGGGGTAGAAATTGGCTTACAATCTTTCATGTTGAAGCGCCGCAAGACCTTCCATAGATAATTCTTTTGAGAAAGCCAAATCTTCCTATCTTTTGTCTCGGTGAATTTGCATCCCTAAAATCTTGTTTGCCAGTCCCAAGTCCTTCATATCAAATTCCCTAGCCAACTATGCCTTTAATTCTTGGACTTGATCTTTGTTGGGGCCTACCACTAACACGTCATCCACATAAATCATTATCATCAAACCTTTTGTAGTACGTACAATGGTCTGAACTCAGTCTGCTGTATTCAAGGCTAATAATGAAGGAATCAAATCTCTTGTACCAACATCTTGGCGCCTGCTTTAAACCGTACACAGATTTGGTCAACCCGCAAACCAAGTTTTCTTTTCCTGATTCTTTAAAGCCTTCTGGTTGGAGCACATATATTTCTTCTTCAAGTTCTCCATGAAGAAAAGCAGTCTTTACATCTAGCTGTTCAATATGTAAATCAAATGCAACACACATAGGCAGGACTACTCTGATAGTGGTAAGTCTAACAACTGGAGAGAATATCTCATTGAAATCAATACCTTCTTTCTAAGCATATCCTTTGACCACCAGTCTTGCACGACATCGTTCCACTTGATCATTGCCATCTCGTTTGATCTTATACTCCCATTTATTGCCGATGACTTTCCGACCCTTTGGAAGTTCAACAAGTTTCTATGTCTTGTTTCTATGTAAGGCTTCCATCTCTTCCTGCATTACTGTCATCCATAGAGAAGCATCTGAACCATTCAAGGCCTCTTGAAAGTTTGATGGTTCTCCTTCTTCAATTAGAAGACAGTATGCATCATGGCTTGTCATAACATAGTCTGAGTGCCATGATGGTGTTCTCATCTGACGTGTTGATTGTCGAACTTTTGTATCATTGGCCTCATCTGGTACTTGTTCCTCGTGCACTAGTTCTACCTCAGAAGAATCATTTTCTCCAGACTTCTCATCTATCTGGACCGTTGTAGTCTCTTTTGTAGTGCTGCCATTTTTCTGCTCACTTTGCAGTTCATTTTCTGCAAAGACTACATCCCTGCTGACAACAACCTTACGGGCAGTGGGATCCCACAGGCAATACCCCTTAACACCGTCAGCATAACCCAAGAATATGCATTTCCTAGATTTTGGATCCAACTTTGTTCTTTCTTAGGAGTTGTACATCACGTACACAAGACATCCGAACACATAAAGAGAAGAATAATCAACTGGCTTACCTTTCCATATCTCCATTGGTGTCTTTAAATTGATAGTTGTTGATGGTGATCGATTTATCACGTAATAGGTGGTTTTAATTGCTTCTGCCCAGAAAGATTTGGCCATTCCCGCTGTTCTCAGCATAGCTCTTGTTCTATCAAGGAGAGTTCTATTCATCCGCTCTGCTACACCATTCTGCTGAGGTGTATGTGCAACTGTGAATTGTCTTACAATACCCTCTTGTTTGCAAAATGCCAGAAAATTGCCATCTACATATTCTCCTCCATTATCTGTCCTCAAGCACTTAATTCTTTTTCCAGTTTCAAGCTTCACCCGTGCTTTGAACTCCTTGAATGCTGGAAACACATCTGACTTCTTCTTGATTGGGTGCACACATAATCTCATGGAATAGTCATCAATGAAAGATACAAAACACTTTGCTCCACCCAGGGATATTTTTGGCGGCTCACACACGTCAGAATGGATCAAGTCTAGTATGTGTTTGCTTTTTGTAATTACTCTAGCAAACTTCAATCTATGCTACTTGCTTATCATACAATGCTCACAAAAGGGTAACTTTACCATTTTGAGCCCGGGAAAGAGATTACGTTCTGCAAGGATTTTTAAGCCTCGTTCTGACATCTGGCCTAGTCTGCGATGCCATATCATCGTTGTTTCTTCTTGGCTAGCTGTTGCAACCGATGCATTTGCCTCTTGCAACGTATCTGCCAGAAGCATGTATAGATTGCTTGTGATCTTTTCTGCTTTCAACACCACAAGATTTCCTTTCACTACTTATAAGATTCCACCTTCGGTGTGGATCTTAAACCCGAGATCATCCAATTGCCCAATGGACAATAAATTTTTCTTCAAGCCTTTCACATGTCGAACGCCTTGAATTTTATGAAGAGTACCATCATGCATCTTTAATCTGATAGTACCGACTCCAACAATTTCTAAGACGTGATCATTTCCCATGAACACAGATCCTTCCGAAATAGGCTCAAAAGTACAAAACCAATCTCGGTGTGGAGTCATGTGCCATGTTGGGTCCGAATCCATTATCCAGACATCATTGAGTTGCTTTCCGCCTTTAGATTTAGTTGCTGCTTCGCTATACACGATTTCACCTTCATCTAAGGTACTAGCAACACATCCTTAAGAGGCTAATGCTTCAGAATTATTTTCTCCACTCTTCTTAGTATGCCAACACTCCTTCTTCAAGTGCCCTCTCATGCCACAATTGTAGCATTTGAGATTCTTCCTTCTTCAAGATTTCGATCTACCATGATTTTGACTCCCACTGGAGCCAAGTTTTGTTGATCTGCCAGTCGCGACCGAAAGGAAAAACTTGGTTTTCCTTTTAGAGGAAATAAAAACATGGAGTCGCCCCCAACTTTATTTAATTTCGGGAAAGCTGGAAAACCCTTTAAGAAAAAAACTTTGGGTTTGGGAGTCGATTACGTCTAGGGAAGGCATGGAAACTTAACCCCACGACACCCTAGAACATCCATAAAAAAGGTTACCCAAAATTAGTTGTGTAAATTATTAGTAACTTTGAAAATATTTGTTTTACCCCGAAAATCGTTTAAAGGAAAAAAAATCATTTTTAGTTGTGAAATTTTTTATTAAACCTAAATGAGGTTGAACATGGCACGTAAGTCCACAGGGCAACCTCAAAATCTAAAGGGTTGAACATGACACTTGTCATAGGGTAACCCAAGAAATAAGATTGTTTTAATTAAGTGACCATCTTCTATTTTTATGTAAAATAAATAATTTTACCTCTTGGAAATATAACAGAAATGAAACGTAGAAATGAAACGTTTTAGTAACTTATTCAGTAAACAGAGACATAGAAAAATAAGAATGTCAAGAGAAACTTATGAATAATATCAACAAAGAGAAAAAGGATTACCAAATGAGAGCAGAATAACAATGATTTTGTTTTCTCCCAGTGGTAAGATTTCAAGATCAAAACCCTTACATTTCAATTTCACTGACTCTTTTAACCCTCCCTTCTTCTGAAAATTTGATACCACTCTAATGATAGAGAAGAGAAAAAAACTCAAATCCCTAATCTCTTTTCTTTGCAAAGAAAATATCAGATCCCCCTCTCTTTCTGTCTTCGTCTCCTCTCCCTTTTTATAGATGGAGGAGAGGGCTTCATGCTTCTTCTTACCCAGCGGCTTCAAGGTTGGTCTTCACGAAATCCGGGGCTTGGGTGGTTCTGAGCAGAAATAGCGTGTGTCCAGACGGGGGCAGCAAGAGCAGTAAAAAGGAGGTGATTTGATGTGAAGGTTGCGTTTTGAAGAGAGAAGGAGGTGGGGGTTTTGTCTGATGTGTAAGAAGGGTTTTTTAGGATTAGGAGTGGGGCTGCTTGATTAAAATGAGGGAGGAGATGAGGAAGAAGAATGACCAATGGGTAGAGGAGGCGCAAGGGCGGTTGGAGAGTGGGAGGAGGAAAAGAGGTCTTGTCTGATATGTAAAATAGGGTTTTTTAGGGTTAGAAGAAGTAACTCAACCTCCTTTCTTCTTTTCGCTAATTGTCCTTTTCTCCTTCTTTTCTTCGTCCTTTCTTCATTATCTTCTTCTTCTTCTTCTTCTTTCTTTATTCTTTAGCCTCCAGCCTGAAAATGAAATTGCAGTGGACGGAACCTCTTCGTCCAATAGAAACTTAGATATGCAAAAGTAGATATACACTGGACGGACCTCCTCGTCCAACAGAAGTTTAAACATGTAATGGACGGATCCTCCTCGTCCAACAGAAAGTTAGATATGCAATGGACGGACTACTCGTCCAACATAAACCTAAACATGCAATGGAAGACCTACTTATTCAACAGAAAATGCAATGGACGGGACTTCCCCGTCCAACAGTAAACGCAACGTAATGGACTGGACCTCGCCGTTCAACAGCAAATGCAATGGACGGGACCTCCCCGTCCAACAGCAGGTCCAATGGAATGGACTGGACTTTGTCGTCCAACAGCAAGTGCAATGTAATGGATGGGACCTCGCCGTCCAACAGCAAAGGGAATGGACGGGACTTTCGGTCCAACAGCAAATGCGATGTAATGGACTGGACCTCGCCGTCCAACAGCAAATGCAATGAACGGGACCTCCCGTCCAACAGCAAATACGATGTAATGGACTGGACCTCGCCGTCCAACAGCAAATGCAATGGACGTGACCTCCTCGTCAAAAAGCAAATGCGATGGCATGGACTGGACCTCGTCGTCTAACAGCAAGTGCAATGTAATGGACTGGACCTCCCCGTCCAATAGCAAATTAGTTATGAGCCTCCTCCTTTCTTCATTATTTTCTTTTTCTTCTTTCTCTCTTCACTATTATTATTAGTCTCCCTGAAACATAATAACATTAGAATAAAATGAAGACGGACAAAAATGGGTGTTCATAGTTGCCCGTCTTTACTTGTTGCATACTATAAGACATGATTAGTCGTGACTTTTCATGTATTGTAGTAATGAACAAGTAAAGAAAATGAACACATATTTTGTCTGAAAAATCGTGAGGAGCTCAGAAGAAAACCTTACAGTTTGAAAATAAAATTGCAGTGGATGGAACCTCCTCGTCCAACAGGAAAGTAAATATGCAACGAGCTTCGGAGCTCGAAAATAAACTTGCAATGAGCCTCATAGCTCGAAAATAAAATTGCAGTGAGCCTCAGAGCTCAAAAACAAAATTGCAGTGAGCCTCAGAGCTTGAAAACAAAACTGCGGTGAGCCTCATAGCTCGAAAACAAAATTCCAGTGAGCCTCAGAGCTCAAAAATAAAATTGCGGTGAGCCTCAGAGCTCGAAAATAAAATTATAGTGAGCCTCAAAGCTCGAAAACAAAATTGCAGTGAGCCTCAGAGCTTGAAAATAAAAATACAGTGTACGGAACCTCCTCGTCCAACAGGAAAGTAAATATGCAATGGACGGAACCTCCTCGTTCGTCCAACAGAAAATTAAATATGCGGTGGACGGAACCTCCTCGTCCAATAGAAAATTAGATATGCAGCGAGCCTCAGCTCGAAAATGAACTTGCAGCGTGCCTCAGAACTCAAAAATTAAATTACAGTGAGCCTCAGAGCTCAAAATTAAATTACAGTGAGCCTCAGAACTCGACAAAACTCAATCCGTAATTTGAAACTAATGAGAATCTCTTCCTTTTGAGGACAGCGGAACCAAATGCTCCATGGAAAAACTTCCACCAACCAAACCCTTGTTCACCGACCACTCTTAGCCAAGGCATCATTCATTCTTTTAATAACATTGGTCACCTAAGAATCTGAATCATATCAAGTGGATGTTATGTTTATTCTCCCAAGCCTATTTGCATTATTCTTTTGTCGTCTAGTGCATGCTATCTCTTCCATTGTATTTGAAACATTGAGTCCTTTTGACTCAAACCATTCATTGGTACTACCATAAGAATTATCAAATCATACCATTAAACTTATATTTACTTTTATTGAGACATGACCATGATGAGAGTGAACACGACAGGGGAGTGTGAAGGAAAAGCCTCTTGCCTTAATACAAGAAATTAGTTTGTTAAGAGAAAATAACAATATGAGAACAAAATTACAAAGGGATCATGAAGATTAAAAGCAAAGATAAGCAAAGAAAAATTACGAGAATCACATAAAATTTGCCCTAGTGTTGGTCCTTTGATTTTCATTTATTTGATTCCCACGGTCTTTTGATGACACAGATCTTGGCTTCTATTTTTGATTCCTCAAACATACCTTCTTCAATCATCCCTTAACAATTTTGCCTCAGTATACTCAGTCGGATAAAATTGCCCTAGTGAGTGCTTGCAGAAATGTTGGCCCATATCCTCCTCCTAGGCTGCCTCTGCAGGTTTTCAACCTAAGGTTTCTTTACCCTAACTTTTGTCTAGGTTGCCCTTTTGGGTTTTCAACCTGGCGAGCCTCTGCTTTTCTTTTGTTTTCATTGTTATTTGCCCTAACTTTTGCCTAGGTCGCCCTTTCGGGTTTTCAACCTAGCGGGCTCTTTTCTATTTTATTTTCATTGTTCTTTGCCCTAACTTTTGCCTAGGTTGCCCTCTCGGGTTTTCAACCTAGAGGGCCTTTGTTTTTCTTTTATTTTCATTGTTCTTTGCCCTAACTTTTGCCTAGGTTGCTCTTTCGGGTTTTCAACCTAGCGGGCTTTTAAGCATAGAACTTTTTCACAGCATCAGAATTTGTTGGCCTTGGTAGCTCTTCCCTGTCCATGTTTTGCAGAATCAAAGCTCCTCCTGAGAATGCTTGTTGGCAATATAAGGACCTTCATAATTCGGTGCCCATTTTCCTAGGGCGCTCCTCCTGATTATGGAGGATCTTCTTTAAAACCAGTTCTCCCAGGTAAAATTCTCTAGGGCGAACCTTCTTATTGAAAGATCATGCCATTCTGCTTTGATAGAATTGCGTGACAGATAGCTGCTAGTCTTTTCTCTTCTATCATATTCAACTGCTCATATCGACTTTTCACCCACTCAGATTCATCTAGATCTGCTTCCATCAAGACTCTTAACGAGGGGAGTTCTACTTCGATAGGTGAGACAGCCTCCATCCCGTACACCAAAGAAAAAGGGGTTGCCACGGTGCTTTATCATATATTAGTCCTATAAGCATGTAGAGCATATGGCAGCCTTTCATGCCAGTCTTTATAATTTACAACCATTTTGGAAACGATCTTCTTGATATTTTTGTTTGCTGCCTCAACTGCACCATTCATTTGAGGTCTATAAGGAGCTGAATTGTGGTGTTTGATTTTGAAACTATTGTAAAACTTTTGAATCTCAGTCCCATTAAGATTAGCAGCATTATCTGTGATCATCCTCTCTGGGATCCCGTATCTACAGACGATGTCCTTCTTGAGGAACTTGAGAAACACCTTTTGAGTTATGCTGGCATATGAAGCAGCTTATACCCATTTAGTGAAATAGTCTATCGCCACCAAAATGAAACGATGACCATTGGAAGCCTTGGGATTACTGGGACCGATGACATCTACTCCCCACATCGAAAAAGGCCATGGGGATGCTAAATTGTGCGGTGGAAATGGAGGTGCATTAACCCGGTCTGCATACATCTGACATTTTTGGCATTTACAAACATGATTTATACAATCTGACTCCATAGTAGACCAATAATAACCACTTCTCAAGATTTTCCTAGCCATCATATGACCATCGTCATGAGTTCCACAGGTTCCTTCATGAACTTCGATCATGATCAATTTAGCTTCACGAGCATCTACACATTTGAGTAGTGTACCATCATATCCTCTTTTATACAGGACTTCCTGGCTTAAGAAAAAGGTCATAGCCAGTCTTCGGATGGTCTTTCTATTAGCTTCGCTCGCTTCTGCCAGGTATTCCTTGTTCTGAATATATTGCTTGATATCATAATACCAAGGCTTACCATCAGGTTCTCCTTCCACATGGGCACAGTATGCCGGTTCATCTTGCACTCTAACTTGGATGGGTTGGACATTGGTATGGATATCCAGCTTGGTCATGGCAGCTAATGTGGCTAAAGCATCAGCAAACTGATTCTTGTCTCGATTTAAATGCGAGAAATTAATCTCGTCGAACTTTGCAATCAACTGAGTCAAGTATTTCTGATACGAAATCAACTTGGAGTCTTTAGTTTTCCATTCACCATTGACTTGGTAAATGATTATAGCTGAATCCCCGAAGGCTTTCAACTGCTTTATACGAAGTTCAAGTGCCATTTGTAATCCGCCAAAGACATGCCTCATATTCTGCAATATTATTCGTACATTCAAATTTCAGTTTTACGGCCACCGGGTACTGCTTACCGTTTGGTGAGATAAGCACTCCTCCTATACCACTGCCATGGATATTGACTGCTCCATCAAAATACATTTTCCACACATATTCCTGTTCTTCATCTTCCTCGAGGGACATTATCTCTCCATCAGGGAACTCAGAATTGACAGGCCATTCATCCTCAAGAGGATTCTCTGCTAAATGGTCAGCAATCGCACTTCCTTTGATGGACTTTTGAGTCACATATTTGATGTCAAATTCTGACAATATCACTTGCCACTTCGAACCTCTTAAGGAGATATGAGGACTTTCGAAGATATACTTCAAAGGATCCAATCGAGAAATTAACCAAGTGGTGTGATATAACATGTATTGTCTGAGTCTTCTAGAGGTCCACACTAGCGCACAACAAGTCTTCTCGATTGCTATATAACGAGCCTCACAGGCGTTAAACTTCTTACTCAGATAGTAAATCGCCTGCTCCTTCCTTCCAGATTCATCATGTTGTCCTAGCATTGCCCCCATTGAGGTTGGCAATATAGTGAGATAGAGTAATAGCGGACGACCCTGGGTAGGTGGTACCAACACCAGGGGATTTAGTAAATATGCCTTTATATTGTCAAAGGCTTCTTGACAGTCATCATCTCATATTCCTGGATTATTCTTCCTGAGGAGTTTGGAGATTGGCTCGCATGTGCTAGTCAAATTTGCAATGAAGCGCGTGATATAGTTCAACCTTCCAAGAAAACCCCTTACTTCCCGTTCGTTCTTAGGTGCTGGCATGTCGCGTATTGCTTTTACCTTGTTCGGGTCCACCTTTATTCCTTCTCTATTGAAAACAAAGCCAAGTAAATTCCCTGTGGATGCACCAAAAGTACATTTTGCAGGGTTGAGCCGCAGCTTGTACTTCCTTAGCTGCTCAAACAACTTTCGCAAAACTGCTACATGGCTTTCTTCTTCCTTGGACTTAGCCATTATATCATCAACATATACTTCTACCTCCTTATGCACCATATCATGGAACAATGCTACCATAGCACGTTGGTAAGTGGCTCCAGCATTCTTCAACCCAAAAGGCATTACTTTGTAACAAAAAGTCCCCCAATGAGTGATAAAAGTTGTCTTTTCTTTGTCATCCTCATCCATGAGGATCTGATTGTACCCAGAATAGCCATCCATGAAAGAAAACCTATGACTTCTGGTTGACTGTCTACAAGGACATCAATGTGAGGTAGGGGAAATCATCCTTTGGACTGGCTTTTTTCAGATCTCGGTAGTCCACGCACATTCTAACCCTTCCATCCTTCTTTGGTACTGGAACAATATTAGGTACCCATTCCAGGTGTCTAGCTACATCCAGAAAGCCATCCTCTAATTGCTTGGTCACTTCTTCCTTGATCTTCAGCGACATCTCAGGATGCATCCTCCTTAATTTTTTCTTCTTTGGAACCGCATCTAGGTATAAAGGAATTTTATGCGATGCTACCTCAAGATCTAGACCTGGCATATCTCTGTAGGACCATGCAAAAACATCCAGATACTCTTTGAATAGTGCAACCATTTCTTCATGCTCTGGGTTATCCACTATTTTCAAAATTTTTGCCTTCCTCGGTTCCTATATTGATCACTTCTGCAGCCTCATCATTCGATCTAATCCCTTCTTCTGACCGTTTCACTATCTTTAAGAATTCTACAATGTCTTCTTCTTCCTCATTGGATTCAAGGTTGTATTCATCAACGGCCGCGAGGGAATCAATAAATGAGTTTTCAAAGTTCCTCTCCTAAGGTAAATCTTTAGTGGAAGAAGTATTCCTGGAAGAAAAAAAGTCGGGAATAGGAGAAGTGTAGGCAAAAGTCTTATTCATGAAAGAAAAGCTTAAACAAGGTAAAGAAATGAAAGAGAGAGAAAAAAATGATGGAACCAAAAGGAAAACACCAGACAAAGTGCTCCATTCTCATTCATATCTCAAACAAAGTAAACATCAGTTCGAATTTAATACAATAAGATAATTACTTCATGGAAATAACATCAACAAACGGTTCAGATCGCCAATTATTGAGAACTTCATTGCTAGCAGGGAGATAGATGACATGGTTCTCATCCAGCTCCTCTTCAAGTATGCTGACAGTGAAGTGAGGGGAAAATGACTTTTCAGGACTGATAACTTTAGCGGCTACTGGGAAAGTCTCTGTCAGAAGGGGAAGATACTTTCTCTCATCATATTTTTATTTCTTGTTCTAGAGCGTCATGAATTTCATCTTTTCTGCTAAGTAGGGTTGATACCCCAATCCATGCCTTCCTTCTCTCATAGCTGCTTCAATTGGTTGAGAGATCCCTTGAAGCTTACGCCCTAGGCCTTTTCCTATTTGATACCCATTCTTTTCCATGATGCGGATTGCTACTTCATTCACATTCTCCATTGGGGGCTCCCTTTTCTTGTTTTCTGGCTTCAACACCTCAAAACTACGCAGTGAATCATCTTCCATTTGCTCTGTACTTTCTACATAAGGTATTGTGGTGGGCTTTGTCAGCATAATTTCCTCTTCACCACGGACAGTAATCACGGACCCATTTTGAATATACTTCAAACGCTGATGCAAAGTCGATGGAACAACTCCTGCTTCATGAATCCAAGGCCTTCCCAGCAGCATGGTATAAGTTGGTTGGATCTCCATGACTTGAAAGAGAACATAAAAACAACTAGGCCTTATTTCAAGGGGCAGAGTTATCTCCCCTAAGATTCCTCTTGCTGTCCCATCAAAGGCTCGTACAATCATTTCTTGTGGTGTCAAATCCTCCATGCTTATGTTTAGTTGCTCGAGAGTGGACATTGGAACCACATTCAACGCCGAACCACCATCTACAAGCACCTTTGCAATCACAAACCCTTTACACTTTAGGGTAATGTGTAAGGCTTTGGTGCTACTACGGAATTTCGAAGCCACTTCATCTTCTGAGAAAGTAATCATGTTGACATGCCTTATTGGGTCCACCATATTTACCACATTCTCCGGAGTGACGTCAGGCTTGACATACGCTTCATTCAACACCTTCAATAATTCCTTACGATGCGACTCTGATGTCAAGACAAGCGATAAAAGAGATATCCTTGCAGGAGTTTTCTTTAACTGTTCTTCCACATCATATTCACTTTGCTTCATGATATTTAGAAACTCTTCTCTTCTTTTCCCTTTCCTTCATCCATAGTCTCCTTTTCTTTGGATTCCTTCATTATTTCTTCTTCGACAGGGTTGTAGCATCGCCCGCTCCTTGTAATGCCTACAACTCTCACAATATTAGTAACTTGGGCCTTCGAGGCTTCTCCCTCAGCTCCAGCTAGTTCAACCTTCTGTTCATAATTCCATGGTACAGCATGTGTATCAACATCAGCAAAAGGAGTTGGCTTCTTCACCCTTACAATGACTCTTTCCGGGGTTGGGGCTAAAGCTTTGTTCATAGGTGGTACTCGAAGTACAACTTTTTCAACTATATTGATTTCCTCGGCAGAACCCCGTCTAGCTTGAATTACCCCCAAGGTGAGTAATCCCTAAACCCAGACTTTGAAACCCCAACAAGTTTCGATGTCATGCCCCACTTGCCCATGATGATAGTCACACCTTAGATCTTCGCCATACCCCCCTTTCTTCTCTTGGAATTCTTATTGGTGCAACAACGTGGTATCCCGCCTTCTTTAGTTCTTCGAAGATCTTCTGCATTGGTGATGCGTGTATTTTTAAGAAATATAAATGAAGGCAAGTGCACCTCGTCGCAATCAAGTAATACGGTGGTGAGACCGGTTATCGTATCCACAGGGATTGGATGTCAATTACCAATTCGCAAATTCAACAACTATCTAGACTAATCTATTATATGAGAGATTAAACAGAAAATAAAGTGTTTTTGGTCTTTTAGAATTTTTAACAAACACTTGGTATGCAAACAGGGATGTGGCTAGAATTGTCAGGGTTAGACTACACTAATCCTCCCTTAGTTGCAATGAAATGGCTTCTAACACAAGTCCTAATTCAATTATGCCAATCAAGCCTTTTCTAAATTACTCAAGCCTAATGTCTTAGGTGCATTGAGCCTAAAACCCCAAATCAAACCCTAATGTCTTAGGTGGAATAACTTGAGATTTTGCATTAAGTTAAGACTTATAAGATTGCAAGCAGCCAACACCTATGTCTAGATTCTTGACCTACTTGGCATATGATTCATGAGCATGCCTTAATACCAACCTTCCAGTCATCTATCAAAGCAACAAATCATTCCTATGGGTAGCTAATCCAAGGAAAGCATTAAACACAGAATCACATACTCATACGAAATAGAAACTTGTATTAAAATACCAAATCAATTACACAAGTTCAGACAAGTTCATCTAACCCCAACAATGGGGATTTAACTACTCATGATAAGGAAATACAAAAAGGAAAAAGAGAAGGGATGGAGAACACTCATAGACAAGCTTCCTCCAATCTTCTCTCCATCCAAGAGCAGAGAAAACGCCCCCCTTTTGGGTAGAAACCCTCTCCAGCCACCAGCCTCAGCCTGCCTCCAAGTGCAGCTTATTTTAGGTTAAAAGTTCTTTTTTTTTTTTTTTCTGTTCAGTGCAGGTTCATTTATAGGTCCGTCGCCCGTCACGGCCGTGACAGCCATCACGGCCAGGCCGTGATGGTCTCTGACTTGGGCGTCTCTTCATTCACTTATTCATCACGGCCGTGATGGTCATCACGGCCAGGCCGTGATCGTTTCTGACTTTTCCAACTAGCAGGTCACGGCCGTGATAGCCATCACGGCTAGGCCGTGACAGCTTCTGACTTTTGGCTCAATTCTTTCTTCAGCTCGCTTCCTCCCTCACGGTAGTGAGGGCCATCACGGCCAGGCCGTGATGCTCTCTGCTTGGCTCAATTTCTTCACTTTTAAGCTCTTTTTCATCCAAGCTCCACCAAGGCTGATTTCTGGGCATTTTTCCATTAAATCCTGCAAAACAACACACAGAAACCACCTCATCCGTTCCAAAGGAAAAACTATACAAAATCAACACTAAATTGGCCTAACTATATGCAAATGCATGCCGAAATGTACATGAAAAATGAGGTAAAATCACACTCATCAAATCACCCCAAGCTTAAGACTTTGCTTGTCCTCAAGCAAAAACTAAGGCCAGAAGAGATAAACAGTCAAAGCATGGATAGTGAACTAAGAACCCGAGTAAAATGATCCAAGCAATAGGCAATTCAAACAATTCAGCAAGAGACAATCAATTCAAGTCCAATTAGGGGCTTAAGTTTCCTAGACTCACATTCTCACTGATTCGGGCACTCTTGCTCACTTGAAGCTCACCCCAAGCTTGTTTATTTGCTTGGCTCTCTTTCTTGCCTCACTCACTCAAGTGTTCAAGTATATATAACAATTCGCTCCATTTTCCTCAAGGAATGATTCCTACCATATGCTTGACTATCAACCAAATCTCCACTTTATTTATGAAAAACACTTAAGAATCAAGAGGTCTTTTATTTGGTTGTAACGTGGCCATGGGATTAATCTTTAGGTGGGAATAACAAGAAAGGGATGTTTCAAAAGGCTAGACTAAGTATCAAATATTTCAATACAGGACACCTTCTAAAATACCTTCTTGGGTTTTCAATATATTTTCCACCTTTCTTTGCTTCCTTTTTCTTTTATTTTCTTTTTGTCATCCCCTTCTCTATTTATTTTTTTTTTCTTTTTCTTTTGTTTTTCTTTTATTTGGAGAAGGGGAGTTTTTTTTTTTTTTTTTTTTTTTTTTATGATTCTTTCATCCCGCACTTTCAACTACCTTTTTCACCCTTTTTGTGATACTTTAGAAGGTCCCTTATCAAGTATATGTATCAAAATTTTTCAGGGAACCAAGAAAAGCATTTTAATCATTCAGGCTCAAAATTGGGCAACTAAGGGTAGCATTTACACATTCAAAGCTCAGAAGGCCAGAAAAATACCTATTGCCTCAATCATTTTCAAAAATGTTTCCCAAAAAATTTTAAGTTTTAACATGGTTTTAAGTCAAGTTCTAGAGAAAACAAACCAAGAGGAATGACACTCTACACAAAGAATGGGGGCAGATTTAGTGAGTACCCCCTAATGGCTCAAAAGCTCACATTTATCAGTTCAAGAACCAGTGAGAAACACAAGTCTAAAGAAACATATGCTAATCATCAACTATCCAAAATCATCTCAAGCATATTCATTTGCAGCCATATCACAAGAATAAACAGAATTGGGTTCAAAAAATCCACTATCACAATAAAAAAAAAAAAAAGTTGGCACTTAGCTCTCACAATTAGATGCTCAATCTAAGCAGGGGCAATCAATTCATGTGATCATGCAAGACTAAACCTATATGAATGCAATATTTACAATGCAAGATATGAACATATGCAAAATACCCCTACCCCAAGCTTAAAGATTTACATTGTCCCCAATGTAAACAATCAAGTTGGAGAGGAGAGAAAAAAAAGAATGAAAAAATAAAGTAAAGCAGAAAATTGGAACGGCTCACCGAGGTGGTAGCGGGTGTTGGCTCACATGCTTTTTGGCTTTGTTTCTCCCTGCTCTTTTTCTCCTTCCTTTATTCAAAATCTGAAGACACTCAACAAAATTATTAACAAACCTCTTGAGCTTCTCAAATTATTCAAGAGGTTAAAGCAAAAATAAAATTAACTCAAGAGAAGGGTTAAGAAAGTTGGGTTGCCTCCCAATAAGCGCTTCTTTAACGTCACTAGCTTGACTCATCAAGAAGCATCCACCTGGATCCCATAACCTGTGGTATAAGGACCAAGGAATGCTAACCATGTGAGATCCTTCACCTGGATCCCACGATTTGCAGCAAAAATGTGGAAGTGAGCTCTTGAAATTCATGCTGACTTCTTCATCTGGGAAGTGCTTTTCAATTCCACTCGGGTCAAAGATGACCCCTTTATCCATAAAATCTTCCCAATAAAAATGGGGTTCAACCTCAGGTAGAGGCATGAACTCCATTGTTGACTGCTTTAAAATGTGAGGTGGCAAACAATTCGAGAGGATCATTGGTGTTGTTCTGGCTTCTGTACCATCTTCACTCTCAGCATCGCCAAATCCATCACCTTCCAAATATGCAGAAATCTCCGCACAAACCACACAAGTGTTTCTCCCATCACATTCCACACATGCATAGGGGCCAATAGCATCATTTAATTTCACAAGTTCTTCATCATCCCCGAGCATGGTGACATAGCTATCCTCCAAATGCCTCTTCCTTTCAGGCTCTTTAGTCAAGGGTTCAATGGGGGGTGGTGCACCTATGTTCTCCAAAACAGGGTCTTCACTTCTTGACTCGGTTGCTCCCACTTCTTCTTCTTCCTCCTCATCCATCATTGCATCATCTTCATCATCATCCATCAAGTCCTCATTTGGCATTTTGGATAGTAGGTTAGAGAATTCCTCAATACGTACCCGAGACTTGAATGGCATCTTCTTGATTCTTTAATTCTTCCATTGTTGTTGCCATGAAGTTCTCCAAAACAGCCTCTAAGTGAGATTGACTATCCGGGATAGGTTGCTCAACCTCGACTGGGAATGCGGATTTGAAGTTCTCCCAAGCAACTTCCAATGGGGATGGCTCATCATACCAAGGTGTGGAAGATTCCCAATGTTCCCCTTCATCCATCAAAGTATTGTTTGGAGGGTTCCCCCACCATGGAGTAGAAGTGTTGGGAAATTGATTTCCCCATTCAGAACAACCTACCATTGGTGGAGGAGGGACAGTTGCCCTTGACAGCTCATCACTCACTTGTTGGATTTTTACGGCCAACTGCAGCATATCTACCCGCAGCTGCAGCTCAGATAATTCACTCTCTGCATCAGATGGTTGATACCAATTGTAGTCCATGATCCTATCTAATCAATTTTTCACCTCACAAACAATTAAGCCCAAGATCAAAGAAACACAAAAACAAATATATACAAGACTAACAAAAGAAAAGTATCGATTATATACAGAAAAATAAAATAAAAATGTCTAAACTAGTTGTCTCATTTGTTACTACTGATATTGACAAAACCATTCCCCGGCAACGGCGCCAAAAACTTGGTGCGGTGTATCTTAAAGATATATAAATGAAGGCAAGTGCACCTCGTCGCAATCAAGTAATACGGTGGTGAGACCGGTTATCGTATCCACAGGGATTGGATGTCAATTACCAATTCGCAAATTCAACAACTATCTAGACTAATCTATTATATGAGAGATTAAACAGAAAATAAAGTGTTTTTGGTCTTTTAGAATTTTTAACAAACACTTGGTATGCAAACAGGGATGTGGCTAGAATTGTCAGGGTTAGACTACACTAATCCTCCCTTAGTTGCAATGAAATGGCTTCTAACACAAGTCCTAATTCAATTATGCCAATCAAGCCTTTTCTAAATTACTCAAGCCTAATGTCTTAGGTGCATTGAGCCTAAAACCCCAAATCAAACCCTAATGTCTTAGGTGGAATAACTTGAGATTTTGCATTAAGTTAAGACTTATAAGATTGCAAGCAGACCAACACCTATGTCTAGATTCTTGACCTACTTGGCATATGATTCATGAGCATGCCTTAATACCAACCTTCCAGTCATCTATCAAAGCAACAAATCATTCCTATGGGTAGCTAATCCAAGGAAAGCATTAAACACAGAATCACATACTCATACGAAATAGAAACTTGTATTAAAATACCAAATCAATTACACAAGTTCAGACAAGTTCATCTAACCCCAACAATGGGGATTTAACTACTCATGATAAGGAAATACAAAAAGGAAAAAGAGAAGGGATGGAGAACACTCATAGACAAGCTTCCTCCAATCTTCTCTCCATCCAAGAGCAGAGAAAACGCCCCCCTTTTGGGTAGAAACCCTCTCCAGCCACCAGCCTCAGCCTGCCTCCAAGTGCAGCTTATTTTAGGTTAAAAGTTCTTTTTTTTTTTTTTTCTGTTCTGGGCAGGTTCATTTATAGGTCCGTCGCCCGTCACGGCCGTGACAGCCATCCCGGCCAGGCCGTGATGGTCTCTGACTTGGGCGTCTCTTCATTCACTTATTCATCACGGCCGTGATGGTCATCACGGCCAGGCCGTGATCGTTTCTGACTTTTCCAACTAGCAGGTCACGGCCGTGATAGCCATCACGGCTAGGCCGTGACAGCTTCTGACTTTGGGCTCAATTCTTTCTTCAGCTACTGCTCCCTCACGGCCGTGAGGGCCATCACGGCCAGGCCGTGATACTCTCTGCTTGGCTCAATTTCTTCACTTTTAAGCTCTTTTTCATCCAAGCTCCACCAAGGCTGATTTCTGGGCATTTTTCCATTAAATCCTGCAAAACAACACACAGAAACCACCTCATCCGTTCCAAAGGAAAAACTATACAAAATCAACACTAAATTGGCCTAACTATATGCAAATGCATGCCGAAATGTACATGAAAAATGAGGTAAAATCACACTCATCAATTGGCACTCGTAGTTCCAGTACCTTCCTGATTGGGGACCCTCTTACCTCCAAATTGTTCACCCGATTTCCATCATTATGGTTTGGGATTGGATTTTTGACAATATTAGGCCCGACCTCTTCTTCAAACCCTAGCTTCCCATAAGCAATCAACTTTCTCACTGGCATTTTAAAAGCTTCGCAATCCTTAATGGAATGTCCTGTGACATCCATGTGATACTTGCAAGTCTGATTTGGATTGTACCAAGCAGGAAATGGTGGTTCTAGGGGACGTACAGGGTTCCCCGCAATTAAGTGGTGGTCAAACAATTGTTGGAATAAAGTCGCATTAGAGATGGACAATCTCGTGAAGGGTGGCAGATTTGGATTTTGGAAATGTCCTTGGTTTTGGAAATTTGGACGAGGCGGAGGATAGTTTGGGCGGTTTTGTGGGGGTGCAGATGGGTAACGGGTGTATGATGGGCGGGCAAGGCTATATGGTTGAAGGGTAGGAATATTGCTGATTTGGTTTTGTGGGTAAGTGTTGGTTTGTGAGGATGACTGTAACGGGTAAAGTGGGGTTTGTGTCTGGTATGGAATATCTGGATTCGGGTTATATGGTGCTTGGTACTGAGGATTCAAGTTCTGTTGGCGTTGTACATAATTTGCCTCAACTTCCTTCTTCTTTGGTTGAAATCCTTTTCGGGATGCATTTCCTTCACCATCATTCATGGGGAGCTTTCCAGCTCTTGCCAAAAATTCAATCCTTTCACCGGCGGCGATCAAATCGAAGAAATCTTTATAGGCTGCCCCAGCCATGGCTCCTATAAAAGGTGCTCCAAGGGTTCCTAAAAAGTATGAGCACATTTCAGATAAAGTCAATGGGGGCTGGACTTGTGCAGCCAAACTCCTCCACCTTTGGGCATATTGCTTGAAGGGCTCCTCACTTCTTTTCTGCATTGTAGTCAACTGTTCACGACTCGGAGCTGCATCCAGGTTGAACTTGTACTGGTCCATGAATAAGTTAGCCAATTCCGTCCATCGCGAGATCTTGTAATGGTCCAATTGGAGGTACCATTCTAAGGCGAGGCCAGTCAAACTTTCGTGGAAAAAGCTGATAAGGAACTTGTCATCCTTGGACCAAATTGCCATCTTGGTGGCATAACTAATGAGGTGAAATCGTGGGTTCCCACTTCCATCATATTTGGATAAATCAGGAATCTTGAAGTCCTTGGGGATCACGACATCTGTGGCGGGACAGAGTTCTTCTATCTAGAGAGGGCCGTAGGTACTTGGACCTTTCATTGCTTTTATCTGTTCTTCCATTTTCTCCATCCATTCATCTCTCATCGTATCCTTACCAGCCTGAACTCCCGTCGACTGACTGTGAGTAGATACATGTGGTTGCTCCCATGTCGGTGCGGTATAGCCCGGGACTTCATGATAGGCATTTTCAAAAGGGGGGTATCCTTCTCCAATGGGAAGTGTTATTGGTGACGTGTGATGTGTCTGGTCGGGGCCAGATACTCCCTGAATGAGACACGTGCTAATGTTTGAAAACATTGGTGCTGTTACCACGGAAGAAATCCGTTGCCTACCAGGTTCAATTGTGTCTCTGTTCTCACTAAGCAATGTGAGAGATTCCTTCATATCCTGCAGTATGGCTTCTAATCTTGCTTGGGTTTCAGTCATTTCATTTACCCTTCCCCTCACTTCATCTACCTCAGAGCTTAAGTTTCTTCCTTCCTTGGATGCATTGGCAGCCATCCTGGTCCGAGATCTGGTATTGTGAACTCGGGTTTGATTGGTATTACCTTTCCTAGGTCGCGCAATGGTTCCCTGATTCTCAGAAGTATGTGACTCTGTAAAGCATCCGAGAATATCATTAGTAAACCCTAAAATTTTGTGTGTGTGTGTGTGTATGCATATGCAAGTTAACACCCTTTGTTTGATCACGAGAGTGCTCTTAGGAAGACTGTCGTATACACCTATAGCAAGAATACTCATCCTGCAATCAATCTAGTGATATGGTTCCCTCTAGCTTGAATGCAGTTGGTGTCAAGTCCAAGGAAGAATCCACTCCTCGATAGACCACACCCGTACTAGCAACGTCCTTATTTTTACGTAGAAAACACATCGTTTTTAGGGTAAAAATATAGTTGATGACGTATCTAAGGGAGAATGCACACCTCGATAGATATCATCTAAAAAAACGCTCGACAGACTTCCATTCCATTATAAATATTTCGATACAAATCATGAGTCTTTGATCAAAATAAAAGAAGTACATTGATAGTTTCCATCTTTCTCCGAGGTCTACAAAGCACTATGTTAAGAGCCTCATCTTCTTTTTCCTAAACCCTTTGGCAAGTTTCCCAAAATGATTGAAGAATTCGGTCACCTTTGGTGGTAGCTGAAGGAAATGGTTCATACAAATGTGGATGGATGCTTCTTCAAATCACTCCACCAACTGGGAAGTGTGATATTGGAGCTTATCCATCATGTACGCGTATTTTCTTTTCCATGCTTCCTTTTCATTCATTACATCGTTCGCTACCAATTTCCACCCCTTTACCAATTCTGCGTGACGTTGAGTTTCAACTCTTTCAAAGTCTTTTATCTTGGTTCTGAGCCAATTTTTGCTCATGTTGGCTTCCACTAGTAGCTCACGATACTTGGCTGCTTCGTTCCATCCTCGATCAGAGTACAGTTATGTTTGAGCCAAGGATTCTTGCAATGATTCAACTTTCTCTTCTAGTATATGTATTGTTTCAACATGGACCCCCACATTTGTCTCGAGCTCTTTTTTCTTCCTTTGAAGTTTGACAAGCATCTTCTCTTGATATTCTATCTTTACCGGCAACTCTTGAATTTCTGTTTCTTTGCCTTTTCTTGCCCTTTTTGCACGAATCGGGGCTTCGTGGGCATCGGTGCATTCGTCTCTCAAATGCTCAATTTGTAAACTCAGCTTCTACAATTGGCTTCGGAGCGTGACAATAGCTACTTCGGCAACTTGGTTCTTCTCATCCAAAACCCTCATCTGAGCTTTTGAAATTTCGATTTCTTTCAACATATGATCTTCGGTAAGAGGATTATTTTCACTACGGAGAGGGGATGCAGGTCTTGGAGGGAAACCTCTTCTTGCTTCTCTCCATACTTCATATCTTTTTGTGTGAGCTATGATTCGCCTTCCTAATTCCTCCGGTCCTTTTGTATGAACATCATTCCATGCTGACCTTACTGCTATTGTTTGACTCTTGTTGCTTTCACTTTCTTGGTATAGGAAGAATATCCCATCGAGTAGCTTTTCGGGGGGCTCATCCTGTGTCCACTTGAGCTGACGCATCACCAAAGCTGGTGAATATGATACACAACCTCTGGGACCCATCAATGGAACATTTGAAAAACTTTCACAGCTGAATACAACTGAATCTCCATTGTACCATGGACACATCCAACTAAATGACCGCCGGTCGATCTGATCAAACTCTTGTTTCCATTCATATAGCTTACGTGGCTTCAGTTGCATGCGAGTGACTCCTTTCAACGGGTCATCCGTTCTATCAATTTTATCACGAGCGTA
The DNA here is from genome assembly GCA_030762895.1 of Sophora flavescens. Lineage (NCBI taxonomy): Eukaryota > Viridiplantae > Streptophyta > Magnoliopsida > Fabales > Fabaceae > Sophora > Sophora flavescens. The sequence goes on along the minus strand of CM061062.1, from coordinate 278,843,623 downwards.
CAAGTGAGTCATGATCCAAACATACAATATTGATGCACAACATCGCAGTTTCCCTTGTTTATTCTGATGACAAACCTGTAGGGAGAGGAAAGTTTCAACTAAGACAGCAGAGACCGGGTTCACACCATATTCTTCAACCTTATAGAAAACATCCATGGCTGACTGATCAATCAGATCTGGTACAAAAGGAAAGAGCACCAACCCATATATCATGAGGGCTAGTACTTTGTTGAAAGTAACCCATCGTTGTTGCTGGGCCAGCTTGTTGAGATACACTTCCAAAAATCGCCTCTTCAATCCTTTGGTGGTTCCTTTTTCCGCTTTCTCTAGCTGTTCAGGTTGGAGCTCCAATAGACTTGCTATCTTCCAATCTGTTACATATTGGCCATAATACATGTAGATGCGGGTCCTCTTTTGAATTTGCAGTCTTAGCATATAAGCATACTCTTCCATGGTTGGAGTGATGTCTAAGTTAGGCAATTCAAAACACCTCAAAGTTGAATTCCAATATTGGGCCAATGCACTCAGAGCGGGAGCTTCCACTAGAACACTCAATAGGTCCAATATTCTACCATACTTGCTGACAAAGTCTGAGCGTGCTTTTTCTGGTATTTGCTGGCTGAGTCCACATAAACCCTCCATGTCATTGAGTGTCACATCAATCTTGATACTTTTCTTGGAACAACTCGCATTGCTAGTACTCTTTTTGGAACCAAACTTTTCCATTTTCTTGCTACAAGGTGAATACCAAAGTCTTCCAACAAAGAGGCATAAGCGAAAAAAACAAAAAAAAATGAGTATAGTGAAGCAAATATATCTTGTATGATTCATGTTGTATGAGACCTAATGGGGTTGAAAACCCTGATGGGCATGCTGCCAGTGCATCACCTTTATTATGACATAGCACCTATTAGATGTGCAATAATATTTGAATATGTCATTCAGGTTTAAGGCGGCAATGTGACGCCCCAGTTTTGTTAATATTCACAATGAAAATGCATTACAATTTATGCTTATGATGATAGAGAGAGGAAAGAAAAGTATGCCCCCTTTTGTCCTAAGCCAGGTAAAACCTAAGGACGGACACACCCTAAGTCAGGACTCTAAACAAGTCGGTCACTAGGTTTGCTCTATTAGTAAAAATTGGGACGGGTCTAGACCTCTAAAAGTCATGGTCCCCAGATTGCCCTTGCAAGGATCTGATTCATGAATCTAGCCACAAGTAGGGGTAAGCCCTCTCAATATGACTATTCCATGATCTCATGTACAATCTGAGTGGTGAACCGACAAGAATCAGAGAGGTACAAGACCTCTTCAATGACAATGTCGGAGCACGCCTAATCCTTGGGTTTTTGAGCAAGCTCGGTATAGAGCTAAAAGTGTGTGAAATATATGATAGTGATGTGTGTGAAGGGGGACATACAAACCTGTAACACTTAAAAATAAAAAGAAAAGAAAAGACAAGAAAAACCTGCAAAGCAAACACATAGGTATATAAAAATGGTTATAAGTCCTCTAACCTATTGTTAAAATCTAGGAAAGAAGAAAAGAAAGGAGGAGGAAACAAAAACATTGTCAGTGAAACACATACAAGAATAACATGAGTTAAAAAGTATGAACAACTATTTTTTCTCATTTAAATAAAAGGAAAACCAAAAAAAGGACAATCCAAAAAAACATCACTAAAAGTAAAAAACATTTTTTAGTTTTGTCATTTAAATATTGTAAGGAAAAAAAAAGCAAGATACAGCAATAAAAGGTAAAACAAATAAGCTACAAGTTACTAAAAATTTTCAAAACCAATTTTTACGGGCTTGACTCTCTTAAAAGGTCCCCAGTAGAGTCACCATCTGTCGCGACCGAAAGGAAAAACTTGGTTTTCCTTTTAGAGAAAAAAAAACATGGAGTCGCCACCAACTTTATTTAATTTTGGGAAAGCTGGAAAACCCTTTAAGAAAAAAGCTTTGGGTTCGGGAGTCAATTACGTCTAGGGAAGGCATGGAGACTTAACCCCACGGAACCCTAGAACATCCATAAAAAAGGTTACCCAAAATTAGTTGTGTAAATTATTAGTAACTTTGAAAATATTTGTTTTACCCCGAAAATTGTTTAAAGGAAAAAAATCATTTTTAGTTGTGAAATTTTTTATTAAACCTAAATGAGGTTGAACATGGCACGTAAGTCCACAGGGTAACCTCAAAATCTAAAGGGTTGAACATGACACTTGTCATAGGGTAACCCAAGAAATAAGATTGTTTTAATTAAGTGACCATCTTCTATTTTTATGTAAAATAAATAATTTTACCTCTTGGAAATATAACAGAAATGAAACGTAGAAATGAAACGTTTTAGTAACTTATTCAGTAAACAGAGACACAAAAATAAGAATGTTAAGAGAAACTTATGAATAATATCAACAAAAAGAACAAGGATTACCAAATGAGAGCAGAATAACAATGATTTTGTTTTCTCCCAATGGTAAGATTTCAAGATCAAAACCCTTACATTTCAATTTCACTGACTATTTTAACCCTCCCTTCTTCTGAAAATTTGGAACCACTCTAATGACAGAGAAGAGAAAAAAACTCAAATCCATAATCTCTTTTCTTCTCAAAGAAAATATCAGATGCCCCTCTTTTTCTGTCTTCGTCTCCTCTCCCTTTTTATAGATGGAGGAGAGGGCTTCATGCTTCTTCTTACCCAGCGGCTTCAAGGTTGGTCTTCACAAAATCCGGGGCTTGGGTGGTTCTGAGAAGAAATAGCGTGTGTCCAGACGGGGGTAGCACGAGCAGCAGAAAGGAGGTGATTTGATGTGAAGGTTGCGTTTTGAAGAGAGAAGGAGGTGGGGGTTTTGTCTGATGTGTAAGATGGGTTTTTTAGGATTAGGAGTGGGGCTGCTCGATTAAAATGAGGGAGGAGATGAGGAAGAAGAAGGACCAATGGGTAGAGGAGGCGCAAGGGCGGTTGAAGAGTGGGAGGAGGAAAAGAGGTCTTGTCTGATATGTAAAATAGGGTTTTTTTGGGTTAGGAGAAGTAACTCAACCTCCTTTCTTCTTTTCACTGATTGTCCTTTTCTCCTTCTTTTCTTCGTCCTTTATTCATTATCCTCTTCTTCTTTCTTTCTTTATTCTTTAGCCTCCAGCCTGAAAATAAAATTGCAGTGGACGGAACCTCTTTGTCCAACAGAAACTTAGATATGCAAAAGTAGATATACACTGGACGGACCTCTCCTCGTCCAACAGAAGTTTAAACATGCAATGGACGGATCCTCCTCGTCCAACAGAAAGTTAGATATGCAATGGACGACCTACTCGTCCAACAGAAACCTAAACATGCAATGGAAGACCTACTTATTCAACAGAAAATGCAATGGACGAGACTTCCCCGTCCAACAGTAAATGCAACGTAATGGACTGGACCTCGCCGTCCAACAGTAAATGCAATGGACAGGACCTCCCCATCCAACAGCAAGCCCAATGGAATGGATTGGAGTTCGTCGTCCAACAACAAGTGCAATGTAATGGACGGGACTCGCCGTCCAACAGCAAATGCAATGGACGGGACCTCCCGTCCAACACAGCAAATGCGATGTAATGGACTGGACCTCGCTGTCCAACAGCAAGTGCAATGTAATGGACTGGCCCTCCGCGTCCAATAGCAAATTAGTTATGAGCATCCTCCTTTCTTCATTATTTTATTTTTCTTCTTTCTCTCTTCACTATTATTATTAGTCTCCCTGAAACATAATGACCTTATAATAAAATGAAGACGGACAAAAATGGGTGTTCACACTGCCTCTCGTCATCGTTAATGCCTCTACATGCTTTGAACTCTCTAACCTCTCTTCCTTATTCTTGTGCCTTGATTCTTCTTCAAGAATAGCACCGGCAACATCGTCAAAGCGTAGAGAGTCGGCAACGTTGTTATTTGTGATGTTGATGATGAGTTGATCATACGAATCTGATAAACTCTGAAGTAGAAGTTCAGCACGTTCATTTTCTACTATTTTGAAATATGACGCCGTGAGCTGAGAAAATAGCATATTCAGAGTGTTGATGTGATCCGTCACCGACGTGGATTCAATCATTCGAAGAGTATAGAGTCTCATCTTTAGGAATATCCTGGTGTGAAGCGACTTGATCTCGTACAATTTGTGGAGAGCATCCCAAGTCTCCTTTGCAGTCTTCTTTTCAATACTTGACAAAAATTAATCTGCCTTTGCTAGGTGCAAATTGGCAATAGCATTGTCATCCTTCTCTCTCCACTTTTCATCAGTGATATCTGAGGGTCTACCGTCAATTGCTTCTAGGCAATCATCCTTCCTCAGAACCGCCTTTATCTTCAATTTCCACAGGGAAAAATTACTCCCAGTGAACTTCTCAATCTCAAATTTTGCCGCCATGGTTTTACACCAAATGATTTCTCAACTGAACCGGCGTACACAATGTCACTGTGAATAGAATAGTATACGTGAACAATATTGTATGTATTGCCGCACACTAGAACAAATCCAGTATGCGTTAACAATCACTGTAAAAGTATACAACCACATGAGTGAATAGTAACTGTGAACAGTAATCGCAACGGAGTAGTGATCAAGAACCAATGGCTCTGATACCACTATTAGGTACCAAAGTAACTGAATGATATCACGCAACTAAAACAAGAGATGAGAAAAGAGGAATTGAACACACAATATTTACGTGGAAAACCCTCAACATATAAGGGAAAAACCACGGGCAAGATTGTAGAAGATTTTCACTAAGTGGAAGCAGATTACAACACCTCTCTCTAAATACAAGGAAAGAACAATAACACTCTCTCTTAAATAGGAGAATACACTCTGGGAGACCCTCACAGGAGAAACAATAATCTCTCTGAATTTATCTCTCACTCTCACACAACAAGTTCTCTTATGCTTGTTACTATTCCATCTTCATCTTATGCATGGATCTATTTATAGGAAAAAGATGGATACAAGTTGCTCTACATGTTGGCCACTTGGAGTCTACTTGATTATTCCAAAGCCCGATTGAATTTGACAACTTCATTAGATAAGATCGCCAAAACCTATCACAAGTTGAACAACATAGCCACTTTATTTGACTTGGTTGTATAAAAAACCAAATTGAATTTGAATTTGTCTCCAACTTGCTCCTAGCTCCCACAATTGTTGACTATTGTTGCCAAAGCCACAAGTGGCTTTACATTCACAATGTCAATGCTGTACTCAGCAAAACTAGCAAGATTTGCACCCACTGCACCACCTGGAATGGAGTTTAAAAGACTCGAACAAAATGAAGCGCTTCTGGTTTGGTTACAAATGGCATGCACTTCCACAACTTTTGTTGCTGGAGAAGTGAACCATTGTATTGTTTACTTCTAATTTCTCCTTCATTAACCTTTTTTTATTTAGTTTCATTCCTTAACTATGAGTAATACTTTGTTCTAGTATTAAAAAAAATTAATACTTTATTTTGAAATTCGAAACATGATATTTTCAAAATGTTTAGCACATTTGATTGGCAAAGACATTCACAAAGATGACTCATGCCCACCATTGAAGATCACTTTAAAGAGAAATAAATAGTTGTTGAGGCTATACCAATGACATGGTTATAAAGAAATAAAGAAAAAGTTGTTGAGGATTTTAATTAGACAAATACTAACGAGTGTCATAAGAGCATTATTTAAGGAATTTAAACTAGTAAGTTTATGTCACTTAGTTTTTCAATGAATAATCACTTTATTTGGATTCCTTAAACAATGACCTTAGGTCACTCGTTAGCAATACCCTTTAATTATATGATTTAATTGTAATACAATGTTAGTGTAAAAGTTTTTATACTAATAATCAATCATTTATTGTCATATCATTAAAAAAAGTTTAATTCTGATAACATCTTGTACCGTCCGGGAATAAAGAGTGAGAAGCAGTCGAGCTCTACCCGAGAATTTAGGGAAACTACCAAGCTTAGCTGTAGATAAGATGGTTAGTGTTAAGCTTGAGAATAACGGATGAAATTGACCAGGTCTTAATTACAACGAATTAAAGATAACTAGAAATAAACAAATAGCCATATCTTAGATCTTCTCATAACAACCTTACCAAATAATCGTATTTATCAATTATCAAACATGATGCTTATCTAGATAACCATTCAGTTACAAAGAACACTATAAATAAGAGGTCCCTCTCGGAGGAAGACTCGCTCAATTGGATACACTGCTTATACTCTTAAGAGCTCTTTGGCCAAGAGTAGAGAGATCACTCCAGATATTGTATTCTAGGCTTGGAGGGCATAATTAAGAGGAGAGTATAAACACCCATTCCGGCTAGATTCTGGCAATACGTATTTTGTTAGAAACATTTGGTGCCCACCGTGGGGCCGAGACAAACTTTCCCTCGACCGCACTTTGAAAGTATGGTTGAATCTAGAAGTGCCAACAGAAAGAGATTGGCAAGAAATGAATGAGGGCAGTCTCCTCACAGCAATGGAGAACTACTTGAAGATCCAGGAAACATTCAGATGGAGTAGCGTTTACGTGAATTGCATGAACAAGTAGAGCATATGCGAAGGGAGAATGAGACAATTCGGAGGGACGGAGAATGTAGCCGAACCTCGGAGTATTCGCAATCTTCTCATCACAACAACAGAAAAGGTTTGTGAAGGCAATGGCAAAAGTGGTGGAGCGAATGATATGGAAGAGGATGACCATCCTTTTCTTGAACGGGTGATGGCCATCCTCTTCCTGAAAAGTTCAAAACGCCAGTATTGGAGAAGTATGATAAGTGCTCGGAATGACGAGCATTGGAGGGGGGGGGGTCAAAGCCACTAAGAGCTAGAAATAGCAAACATTAGTGAGGAAATAATTACTAAGAGCTCGGAATGACGAGAATTAAGAGGTCAAAGCCACTAAGAGATTTGAATGACAAACATTAATGAGGAAATAATTACTAAGATCTTAGAATGGCGAGCATTAGTAAAGATAGACTCGGAATGACAAGCATTATGAGGTCAAAGCCACTAAGAGCTTGAATGACAAACATTAGTGAGGAAAGGAGGAAATAATTACTACGAGATCATAATGATGAGCATTAGTTGATAGTGTGATTTTACATCATATTTTCTGTATACATTTGCATGCATTTTTCATATAGATTAGGCATTCTTTATTTGATTTTAGTTAGATTTTCCTTGGAACGGGTGAAGCGGTGTCTTGGTGTTGTTTTGCAGGAATTCAATGTAAAAATGATCAAAATCAGCCATGGTGGAGCTTGGATGAAATAGAGCTTGAAAAGTGAAGAATATGAGCCAAACAGAGCCCATCACGGCATGGCCGTGATGACCATCACGGCCGTGATCAAGCAGAGCAGAAGGCAAAAGTCAGAAGCTGTCACAGCCTGCCCGTGACAGACATCACGGCCGTGACCTACCAGAAATTCAAGTTTCGCGTCGCGAATCCAGGGCTCGCCTCGCGAGAGTTAAAAAGTGAAATGACGCCCACTCCAGAACGCGTCACGGCCTGCCCGTGATGGCCATCACGGCCGTGACGCGCAGCAGACCTATAAATAAGAGCGCAGCAGACAGAATTAGGGGAGTTTTGAGGGTCCAGAGGGAGGCACTTGGAGGCTGTGGCTGAGCTAGGGTTTCAACCCTAGAAGGGAGGAGCCAAGAGGGGTTGCTGTGAAGAAGAAGGAAAGCTCTCACGGAGTCTCTCCTCTCCTCTTCTCCTATTTCTCTGGTTTGGTTTTCTTTGTATATGAGTAGTTAAATCCCCTGTTGTTGGGGTTAGATGTAGCTTTTCTAAACTTGTTTGTATTTGATTTGGTTTTAATGCAAGTCTCTATTTCTTTATGAGTATGTGATTCTGTGCTTAATTCTTTCCTTGGATTAGCTACCCATAGGAATGATATGTTGCTTTGATAGATGACTGAAAGGTTGGTGTTAAGGCATGCTCATGAATCATATGCCAAGTAGTTCAAGAATCTAGACATAGGTGTTGGATGCTTGCAATCTTATAAGTCTTGACTTAATGCAAAATCTCAGGTTAATCCACCTAAGACATTAGGGTTTAATTTGGGGTTTTAGGCTCAATGCACCTAAGACATTAGGCTTGAGTATTTTAGAAAGGACTTGATTGTCATTATTGAATTAGGACTTGTGTTAGAAGCCATTTCATTGCAATTAAGGGAGGATTAGTGTAGTCTAACCCTGACAATCTCAACCACATCTCTGTTTGTATACCAAGTGTTCGATAAAATTCCCAAAAGACCAAAAACATTTTATTTCTTTATTTTTTTAATCTCTCATACTTTAGTTTAGTCTAGATAGTTGTTAAGCTTGTGAATTGGTAATTGACAACCGATCCCTGTGGATACGATAACCGGTCTTACCACCGTATTACTTGTTTGCGACGAGGTGCACTTGCCTTTATATCTTAAAAATACGCATCAAGTTTTTGGCGCCGTTGCCGGGGATTGGCTTTGTCAATATCATTAGTAACAAATGAGGCAACTAATTTAGACATTTTTATTTTTTTATTTTTATTTTTTGTGTATATTTCATTTTGTTGTTTTGAGTTTTGTTTTTGCAAGGTGGACGAAAATCATGAAAAATTTTTATTATCCACCTGATGAGGAAGCTTCCAGTCATATTTTGGAGGACAACTTGTGTTGGGAAGACGATATAAATTTGGGAGAATTCTTCGAGGAGTTTTCTCTATCTCATAACATCCCATCACGAGTCGATCGTATGACTGGTGAGCTTATATATATATACTCCGAGGAGGATTGGGAAACCTTTTGGGCATATTTACCACCTCCGCCGCCATGTATGATTCCCATAGAGCCACATGAAGCAGAATTTGAGCAGAATCTGGTTGTGGGAATGGATCAAATTGAAGATGAAGTGGGGGTGGTAAGTGAACCACAACAAGAGGAATTACCTTCCACAAATCCTTGGGAAACAACAAGTGAGGAGGCAGGGCATCTAGATAGCACTCCTTCTACCATGCATGCTGAGCAATCTGATTTTACTGCATTAGAAAAATATGTTGGCTTGCATGCATGTGTGGACAATGGTAAGTTAGCCCCCTCCACTTGTATGTCACACTTCCTCTTGAACATTCCATTTGACCCGAGAGGAAGTGAGTTTATATTTGCAAAGGTCAATGGAATTTCCACCCAATGGCTGGGTGGAATTGAGAATAAATTTATATTACTGTTGCAATCACCACCCCAATTTCCATTTGATCCGGGAGGAGGATCCAGGTGATGATTTTTAATAAGTCAAGCTAGTGACGTTAAAGAAGCGCTTATTGGGAGGCAACCCAATTTTTCTTTTCCTTTTCCTTTTTCCTTTTTGTTTAGTTAGATTTGATTTTTGATTTTAAACTCTTGAATAATTTGAGAAGATCAAGAGTTTTCTTTTACTAATAAAATTGCCAAGTAATTTCAGGGAAAGAAGGAAGGGAAGAGCAAGATGACAAGAAAAAGCACCCAATTCTCAGGCAGTTTCTGACTGGAATGTTAACCAACACTTGTTACCGCCTCGGTAAGCCGTTCCAGTTTTTTGCTTTATTTTATTTTTTCTCCTCTCTCCAACTTGATTGTTTACATTGGGGACAATGTAAATTTTTAAGCTTGGGGTAGGGGTATTTTGCATTTGCATTTTGCATGTTGCATTCATATAGTTTTGCATGATAGTTTTGCATGATCACATTATTAGATTGCCCCTTGCCTGAATTTTGCATCCAATTGTGAGAACTAAGTGCCCAATAATTTGTGATAGTGAATTGTTGAACCCAATTTGTTATTCTTGTGATATGGCTGAAAATGAAAATGCTTGAGATAATCTTGGATAGTTGATAATTAGCATATGGTTCTGAGGATTTGTGTTTTTCATTGATTCTGAACTAAAATGTGAGATTTTGAGCCAAAGGGGTACTCACTAAAATTTTACCCCATTCTTTGTGTAGAGTGTTTTCCTCTTGGTTTGTTTTCTCTAGAACTTGACTTAAAACCATTTTGAAGCTTGAAAATTTTTGAAAACATTTTTGAAAATGATTGAGGCACTAGGTATTTTTCTGGCCTTCTGAGCTTTGATTGTTGAAATGCTACCCCTTAGTTGCCCAATTTTGAGCCTACATGGATGAAATACTTTTCTTGGTACCCTGGAATAATTTTGATAAATATGCTTGATAAGGGACCTTCTAAAGTATTGCACAAAAGGGTAAAAAGGTAGTTGAAAAAGATTGGGAAAAGAATCAGAAAAAAAAAATTCTCTTGATTTGAAAAATCTCCCCTTCTCCAAAGAAAAAATAAATAAATAAATAGAGAAGGGGATGACAAAAAGAAAAGTGAGAAATAAAAAGAAAAAGAAAGAAAAGAAAGGTGGAAAGTGAATTGAAAACCCAAGAAGGTATTTTAGAAGGTCATGTTTGCAAAGCTTGATGTTTATGAAGCCTTTTGAAATGTCCTTTTCTTGTTATCCCCACCTAACGATTAATCCCATGGCCACGTTACAACCAAGTGAAAGACCTCTTGATTCTTAATTGTTTTCATTAATAAAGTAGAGATGTGGTTGATATTCAAGCCTATGGTAGGATTCATTCCTTGAGGAAAATTGAGCGAAATGTCTTATCCCCTAAACACTTGAGTGAGGTAGAAAGAGAACCAAGCAAATGAACAAGCTTGGGGTGAGCTTCACGTGAGAAAGAGTGCCCAAATCAATGAGAATATGAGTCTAAGGAACCTAAGCCTCTAATTGGACTTGAATTGATTGTCTCTTACTGAATTGTTTGAATTGCCTATTACTTGGATTAGTATTTACTCGGGTTCTTAGTTCACTATCAATGTTCTGTTTATTCTTCTGGTCTTAGTGATTGCTTGAGGACAAGCAATTGATTAAGCTTGGGGTGATTTGATAGTGTGATTTTACATCATATTTTCTGTATACATTTGCATGCATTTTTCATATAGATTAGGCATTCTTTATTTGATTTTAGTTAGATTTTCCTTGGAACGGGTGAAGCGGTGTCTTGGTGTTGTTTTGCAGGAATTCAATGTAAAAATGATCAAAATCAGCCATGGTGGAGCTTGGATGAAATAGAGCTTGAAAAGTGAAGAATATGAGCCAAACAGAGCCCATCACGGCCTGGCCGTGATGACCATCACTGCCGTGATCAAGCGGAAGCGAAGGCAAAAGTCGGAGTCTGTCATCCTGCCTGCGCGTGATGTACATCACGGCCGTGACCTACCAGAAATTCAAGTTTCGCGTCGCGAATCCAGGGCTCGCCTCGCGAGAGTTAAAAAGTGAAATGACGCCCACTCCAGAACGCGTCACGGCCTGCCCGTGATGGCCATCACGGCCGTGACGCGCAGCAGACCTATAAATAAGAGCGCAGCAGACAGAATTAGGGGAGTTTTGAGGGTCCAGAGGGAGGAACTTGGAGGCTGTGGCTGAGCTAGGGTTTCAACCCTAGAAGGGAGGAGCCAAGAGGGGTTGCTGTGAAGAAGAAGGAAAGCTCTCACGGAGTCTCTCCTCTCCTCTTCTCCTATTTCTCTGGTTTGGTTTTCTTTGTATATGAGTAGTTAAATCCCCTGTTGTTGGGGTTAGATGTAGCTTTTCTAAACTTGTTTGTATTTGATTTGGTTTTAATGCAAGTCTCTATTTCTTTATGAGTATGTGATTCTGTGCTTAATTCTTTCCTTGGATTAGCTACCCATAGGAATGATATGTTGCTTTGATAGATGACTGAAAGGTTGGTGTTAAGGCATGCTCATGAATCATATGCCAAGTAGTTCAAGAATCTAGACATAGGTGTTGGATGCTTGCAATCTTATAAGTCTTGACTTAATGCAAAATCTCAGGTTAATCCACCTAAGACATTAGGGTTTAATTTGGGGTTTTAGGCTCAATGCACCTAAGACATTAGGCTTGAGTATTTTAGAAAGGACTTGATTGTCATTATTGAATTAGGACTTGTGTTAGAAGCCATTTCATTGCAATTAAGGGAGGATTAGTGTAGTCTAACCCTGACAATCTTAACCACATCTCTGTTTGCATACCAAGTGTTCGATAAAATTCCCAAAAGACCAAAAATATTTTATTTCTTTATTTTTTTAATCTCTCATACTTTAGTTTAGTCTAGATAGTTGTTAAGCTTGTGAATTGGTAATTGACAACCGATCCATGTGGATACGATAACCGGTCTTACCACCGTATTACTTGTTTGCGACGAGGTGCACTTGCCTTTATATCTTAAAAATACGCATCATTAGTAAAGATAAACTCACCAAGAGCTCGGATCGACGAGAATTGGGAGATTGAAGCCATTAAGAGCTTGGAACGACAAGCATCAGTGAGGAAGAAATTATCAGGAGTTCTAAATGGACATGGGTAAGACAAGATCCCTAGATAGCTCTAAACAAGAATTGGACGAGCTTGTCATGAGATGAAGGTTAATCCTCCAAGTGCTTGAGATAAGCATCCATGCTCTAAACGAGTACTAGACGAACTTGTCATGAAATTAAGGTTAACTTACTTGAGTTAAGTACTGATGACCTAGACGAGCATTAGACGAGCTTATCATGAGATGAGCTTAATTCTCAATGTACTTAAGTTAAGCATTGAAGAAATAAAATCGATTTAAGTATTCTCAAAAAGTACCAAGTGAATATTGGTGGATTAAACTCTCCAGGAGCATTGGATGAGCTCACCGGGAGTTTAGGCCAAGCATCGGGAAAATCACTAGTTGGCTGACCTATAAAAAAGGTATGGCCAAACTAGGGGTGAGCATCGGGCGGGTTCGGGTGGATTCGGGTTGGGATTGTCGGGTTCGGGCGGATTCAATGCAAGAAAAATGAAACCCATTTCCGCCCGCTACATACAACGGGTTAGGCGGGTGCGGGTTGGGAGGGTTGGCGGATTGGCGGGTGGATTCGTACGGGTCCATGATTATTTTATTATTTTATTTATTATTTAAAAAATTTAAAAAATAAAAGAAAAATGCAAGAACATCGTCGATCTTGACTTGATCTGAGGAATGCATCAGTCGACCTCGACCACATATGAGGAAGAGGAAGACCCGCCGCCGTCGATCACCACATCCGGCCATCGTGGTTCGCCGCTCACTCCGCCCTCTCTCCGCTTCGCCGCCCGACTGCCCCCCGGCTTCAGATGAACGTCGTGCAAACATGAAGATCGTTCGCCTCGCGTCTGTCGTGCCTCCAGATCTGGGGGAAGAGAGCTCCGACGGCATCTGGGGGAAGGAGAAGACCACCCCACGAGGCACGAGTCAGATCTGTCACTGCTTTGATCTTGCCAATTCTGGGCTCGGGGAAACAGATCTGAACTCTGGTGGTCGCGCGGGTTGGAGGAAGGAGAAGACCGCCGGCGAGTGAGGGAGGAGGTGTTCTAGGTGGTGGTTGTGAGGGAGGAGGTGAGGGAGCTGGTGATTTGGGGTTGGGACATGGTGACTTGGTGGTGTGGGACGACAAGAATAGGAGGAGAAACTGAAATTTTCAAAAATTTTACAGTGTTCGGTCAGTTTCGGTTACCGATGGGTTACATTAAACCGAACCCAACCTATGGAACCCATTCTTATCCTATTTTTTAACCCGATCAACCCTCTGAGGAGAAACTGAGGGAGCTGGTGATTTGGGGTTGGGACATGGTGACTTGGTGGTGTGGGACGACAGGAATAGGAGGAGAAACTGAAATTTTCAAAAATTTTACGGTGTTTGGTCAGTTTCGGTTACCAATGGGTTACATTATACGAAACCGAACCCAACCTATGGAACCCATTCTTATCCTATTTTTTAACCCGATTAACCCGCCGACCCGATCGAACTCACCCATTTCAAAAAAATGACAATCGGTTAGCTCGGGTTCGGACGGGTCATGGGTTGATGATTAGCCCTAGGCCAAACTTATTAAAAGTCCACAATGAGTACAAGCTGAGCTTGCCAAAAGCTCGGAACAAGCATGGAATAGACAACGGCCCCTTAAGTCGTGTAAAAGTCTAGACCGAGTATTGAAAATTTTAATCAAACACCTACGTAAGCTTAAGGCAAGCAGCGGCAAGGCAAAGGCAAGTGTTATCCAGTTGATTTTATTTAATAAAGCAAAACAAGAATAAAAATGTCAATCTTACCATGGGAGTTGACATAAGAAACATCGAGCTTAGCACGAGCAATACTTGGGCTCGTGATTTCAACTAAAAAATATCAAGTTTAGTATGATCAGTAATTTGGTTCACATCATGATTTCAGCTAAGAAATACTGAGTTAGGTACGAGCATTAATTGAAATGGTACCGAGTTTGTGACGAGTATTCGCATAAAGGCTCAGTCAAAGAGGATATTGATGAGTCCATCTTACCAAAAGTTTGAAAAACTTTGGCAAAAGATAGGTAGATGATGAGACATCCCGTTGTGCCCCGTTGTGACATTAATTATTTATTAAACTTAATCGCTTACTTAACGTTGGGACATGCATTCCGAAATACGTGAAAATTTAAAACTTAATTAGAAACATAGAGCGTGAGAAAATTTACAACAACACACCATATATATTAAATACATACACACCATATGTTTAAGCATCAGAGTACCAAAACACTATCTAGGGTATCCCAGCAGTAGAATCCCTTGCAGGTGCATATTTAAACAAACTAACATTTGCGGAAATATAAAATGTCTTATAAGACTCACTGGCCCTAGACACTAAACTACATCGTTGGAGTCCACAACTCGTCCTCCCGCATCCGGTTCATATGGAATCCCATCCAGCACCTTAGTATCAAGCTCCTCCACAGGGTCTTCTCATACGATCACATAATAAATAAAATACAACATACATAAAAATATAGGGGATAAGAAACATTTCTATCATCAAAAGCGGAAAGGAATACATAGTACATAATACAATAATAGTCAAAGACAAGCATCACACATAACTAACAATCATCCTCAATAATAATATATTCCTCTACCCTCCATCTCATACGATTAAATCTTTATGCTAAAGTGGTCACTACCAATCCTGTCACACATCCTTCTTTAGAGATATCAGTCAGTCGTTTAAGCGATGCGTCCCCATTAACCGGTGCACAACCTCATCCACTGGAGAATGCTCATGCAAAGCAATGATACTATAGCTGCACGGTACAGTCAGTGCACACCCTGGTTCAAGGGTGCTCATGCATAGCAATGACACTATAGCTGCATAGCACAGTCGGTGCACAACCTCATCCATGATAAGAATGCTCACGTAAACCAATGACATTATAGCTGCACGGTACAGTCGGTGCACACCCTGGTTCAAGGGTGCTCATGAATATCAAATGACACTATAGTTGCACGACCTAAATCTAAGTTGGAACGATACCGTGAGAACTTCGGACCTCGTGTGTTTCCAACACACGGTTATAAACCACAATACAAATACATGAATATCACCGACTTTCATCAATAGCAACCTAGTGCCTCAACCTTCCATCTTAGCCCTAACACATACTATATGTCACCTCTCATCTATGAAATGATTAATTCAGGCTAGGCACCTTTAAGTCATAATTATTCTCTCACCCACATGAATATCTCCGAACAACACAATCTTTACTTAAAAATCAACTAAGCATATTATCAAACCAGGCAGATCATGCATAACACAATAATCAATAAAATATCCAAACATCAAAATAAAACGTACATGCAGTAGAATACCTCAACCAGCGTCTCGTAGAATAATTCAATAAATAATAAATCCAGTCAACCTTGGATATTCTAAAATTATCCTAACGTCGATAAACCTACAATCCCCAAATCCTCATTGGTATTATGGAAAAGATTCCAATGCGATTTTAGTCTTGTCGATTACTCGACCACTAGTAGTGTTTAGGTCGCCCTACACAATTATTATATTATGAACTACTTATCCATTCCGACGGTAGGTTGAATCTTTCCCCCACCTGACTTATCACCGAATTTCCCTAACTTTCTGATCCTCGTTACTCTACCACGATTAATGGTTAACATTCAACCAAAACAACATAACAACAATTAATCAAACAAAACTCATCTATGTCCATTTTATGCTAGGTTCGGCCATGATATCAAAAATAGGCTAGGGTTATTTTCTCAATTCCATCTTTTAGATCCTAGTTACTAGAGTACTAACTAACATAAATCAAGTATTACTAGTTAAAAATATGAAACAAAATCCTCTAACCAAATAGGTTAGGATTTCGACCAAGCATAGTGAAATTGGCTAGAAATTCCTTTTGTTCACATGCTCTTGGATCTAGAACCTATACACCTTAGATAGTCATATAAATCATTATCCACTTCAAGATTGAAGAAAACTCATTTAGTCTACATGAGCACAAATTCGGCCAAGGTAATAAAATATGGCTAGGAGTTTCTTTTGATTTCAAGCTTCTAGATCAAACTACTATAGTTATTAGAGAGTTAAAATCAAGTGTCATATTTTAAAAATTGAACAAAACTTCATTTGCCTAAAACCACATAGGTTCGGCCATTAATAGATAAATAGGGAGGAAAATTATTTTGCTTGCATGCTCATAGATGATGATATTAGAAGTCATATGACGATCATAAAAATTGGTTTCACATTAAAATGATTTTTCTACAATTTTCTAGAATTATTTGAAAATCTAGATCTAGAAATAAAGATTTGTGAAAAGTTGATGGAAATGAAGATTTGATGCATGATAAATGAAGCTAGGATGATGAGGAACATGATCCTCACCTTGGAATGGTGAAGTTTGATGAAGAAAAGGAAGAGATTTGATGAACTTAGCAAGAACACAAGTAAAGTTCTTTGTGTTTTTTGTGAAGAACAAGTTGAATGTGTAACAGGAAGATAAAGAAATGTGTTAAGTGTGGGAGGAAGGGTCGGACTGCACACAAATAGGGTGTGAGTGAGTGAAAATACTTGGTTTAATTGTGTAGGAGTGAACCATAGTTGAATTTGTTGACATAGGTTAAGTTAAGCTTTTAAAATAATATAATAACTTAACTATAGTTAACAAATAATCATGGTTAAGTTAAAAAAAATGTGTGGTGAAGAATGAAGGAGAGGTGTGGCTGATTTTGGGCCACAAAATAAGAGGAAGAGTTCAATTTGAACATAACTTGCCTTAACCATGGTTAAAATCTAACTAGAATAAGTTAGATTAAGGGTATTTTGGTCATTTCACATACAATTGCATTTAATGTTTCATAAATGCTTGGTGAGTCATGGTGGTGACTCACCCCATGACTGATCTCCTCCAGTGTCCAGTTCTGTCTCTCGGTGTATCTCTGCACATCCGTATCGGTTCCGTTGATTACCCGATTACGGTTTTTGAGAGGAAAATGATGAAATGAAAGTAAAATGATATAGGTATGGTTTATTGAATATGGCTGCACGAAATTGAAGAGTTATTTGGGGTCCAAGAATATATTGAGACAAGGTTGGAATTAGAAATAAAGCCAAGGGCATTTTGGTCTTTTCACCATAAAATATCTAGATATTTACAACTAAATTTCTAGATATTTTCACTAAATATCTAGATATTTAGGGTTTTGTCATCATGACTTGATGACTTATTGTCCCGATCTCTTGGCGTTTCTCTGCAGTTCCTTATCCTGAAGTTGGCACAGGCAATCACAAGAAGGGGGATTGAATTGTGTTTGTTAATTATTTTCGCAAAAACCCTTTTTGAACAGCTTTTTCACAAGCGGAAGATAAAAAGATTAAGCACACATGAAATCCTTTTTAAAAGATTAACAAAAGCAATGTCAAAACCCCACAGTTAGTATAAGCAAATAAAACTGAAGAGTTTAGGGATAGAAAATTCACACGGGAGATTTTATCCTGGTTCACTCTCTTCCAACCAAGAGCTACGTCCAGTCCCTTCGAATTGAAGGATTTTCTCCACTATTCTCCAAATAGGTTACAAATAAGTATTCAACTCCTCTTCAGGCTACAAGTATTCTTTCTCTACCAAGCCTCTTCAGGCTCCAACTCTAACAAAGAGATTTACAACTTTGATCTACTTAACTCACTAAGTGTGAGGATATGAAAGTTTGAGATTTGTTGAATATTTTCACAATATTCAAACTAAGAGATTACAGACTTTTGCCTTTTTAAAGAATAAATAAGAGCTTGCTCTCGCAAATATTGTATAGGCAGGAGTTGTTAGCTAGCAAAAGTTGTTCTTCAGTATCTGAGGTCTTCTACTTATATAGTAACATTCTTCTTCTCTTGTAATTCTTCAACGGTTACTTTGAATAATATCATTTAGAGATAGCATTAAATGCATGATGTCCGTTGAGACTGATAGCTCGATTTTGGCTATGTTGAAAAGTATCATTGGTTATCAGAAAATCACAAAATGGAGGCTCAATGTTTTAAGCAATTGTACCTTAGAAACTTTCTTTCATCCTTTGTATATAACCTAGCTTTTGTTCAGCAATAAAGATGGCATCGTACAAATCGTTTTGCAATTCCAATTGTACTATTTGCTTTTTGTATTTTCTTGATGGTACTATGAATTTTCTCAAAGGAAACAAGACATTAAATCGGATAAAAATAAATGGAAAGAACAAATATTCATTTGAAATAAATATCAATAATTTGAAATAAATTCAATGTGGACCAGATTGCATTAAATCATATTAAAGGTGGTAAACATATAGAACCGTCTACTTAGTTTTAAGAACGCATCTACACAAGGTTTTAATTCTGTTCGTCCACTGATGTGGCAGAAGCGCTCATCTACTAATGTGGTAGAAGCGATCGTCTACTAATATGATAGAAGCGCTCGTCCACACAAGTCTTTGGACTTGCTAAGTCCTTAGAGAGCCTCTGTCCAATGACATGGCACTATGGACTTATTACAGAATTTTAGTTAGCACTATGGATGTATACTTGAGTTACAAGGATAGCACTCGTCTGCTGACGTGGTAAAATGGACGCGCTTATTTTCAAGTCTTTGGACTTGCTGTTCTTAACAAGTTTTTTAGGTATTCATTTATGGCCTCGTCTACTAAAGAAAACCAGTCTACTTATCATGGAAAATATAAACTGTTTAAATAACCTTTGGACGGGTAATTCTTTGCACGAGTCCAAGCATTGTATACCTTATATTATTTTGGATATTCCTACAAATACTGAACTCACTTGTTAGATCTCAACTAACACTTTGCCAAGAAAATTTAATCCTTTTGTTAGCATCAAAACTTAGAGATTATTAAATTCAAAACCACTTTGGTTCCAACATATCCGTCTCCATCGTTTTCCCTACGTAGGTTTTATGCGTTTTCTTTAAAGTTTCGCCTGTAAAAAGTATAACAATATATAAAAATAAATTGTTTCGTTCACAAATCAAAATTAAGTTTTCTGATCAATAAAATATTACTGTCAGTGAAAACGCAGACCGGTTTCTGTCTGAGTTTTAAACCCAAATTTTAACCAGAGTTTCCTACCATAGAGTAGGTTCTAGATATGATTTTGTTTTCTCCAAAATCACTTCCTAGGTCTCAGATAAAAATATAAATAAATATATCTTTACTGTTAATACGGTATATACGAAAATCGAGATGTTACAGATGATCCCACCAAAAAACCGGAATAAGCTAGGCATGGACGAGCTGCTTAAGAGCTCTGGACGAGCATCAAAAGGCTAAGCCTCATTCAAATGGTCCCACTGGAGCAAGGACCAAACATTAAGGAAATCATTGGTTGGCAAAGCTATAAATAAGGCATGACTGAGTCTATCATGATGCCCCGATTTTGTTTCTTGTTAATCTGTACTTAAGTGTGTGCTTTCCAGTAATTGATTTTAAAGTTTTAGAGATTATTTTGAAAAACTAAAATCATTTTCCTAACTTAGTATATCTTAGGAAGCTTCAGTAAAAATTTCAGCTGAAAATTCATACAAAACACGGTCTGCGTTTTCTCTATCAGTACAAGTTTACTGATCAGAAAATGAAATTTTTACTCGTAAACGAAATGATTAGGCTTTTAATTAAAATTTCTAATGTTTCCACTATTTTAAAAATTTTCGTTAAAAAAATTTTATTTTATTGATTTTTCGAGTGTGATTTTCATTAGAAATACGATCAATTCGATGTAGATATTTAACCGGAACGAAACAAAAATCAAAGGAAATAACTTGTATCAAATTTTGGAGTGTTGTGTGAGGAAAATATGATTTTTTTTGTAAGGTGAATAGTAATTTTATGACACAATCATAATTATCATAATAAATTATTATATTTCAAAATTTATATTAAAAATACTTTTTTTCCTCTCTCTTTTCTACTGAAACCAGCGCCCTTCCCCCCTTATCTATATAAACCCTTCTTCCTCAGACTTCTTCATTTTCTCTCATAAACTCAAAAAAAACTCCTATTACACTTGCTTCTAATTCTTTTTGTTCTTGAGAAAGCCCAAGCTTTTGCTTCCAAGCTCTCAATTTCTACAGCACCTAGGTATAATATGTAGCTATTATACTTCAAGTTCTTTCTATTTTCATCTTCTTGCACATGCATATTAAGTTGGTTCTTGCAAAGCTTGTTCATTTTTTTTTAAGTTCTTTTATTTCGAAGTTCTACTCATCTTCACCACCATTTTCAACCTTTGCATGTTGGAATGAACCGTCCTATGACCATTTTAATGGGGTTGGATAAAACCCTAAGGAGGAGAGGTTGTGATTTTTCAACATATTTTTCACATGCATGTTAGTTTTAATATGATTTATGCTTATAGTTTTAACTTGTAATAAAAAAGAAATCATCTTCCTTTACATGCAAGAGATTTTGCCACTTCTTGCTCATCTTTATTCTCATTTTAATGACTTGCATGTGGAGAGAAAATCATCCTCCCTAGGATCATGGTGTGACCGAAAAACACCAAGAGGGAGAAAGGATGAGTTTTGCTTAAATCTCACATGCATGGCTTTAGATCTTTGATTCATAATTTTTTTTTTTTAACTAAAGCAATTTTTTTGAGACTATGTATACCTTCTTATGATGGTTCTATGGCCAAATATATAAAATTTTTAAGTTAGTGAGGCCTAATTTTTTTATCACTTGGAAGGTTGCATGGTTAATACACTAAGTTCTTTACATTAGTAGCTTAACAATGGTGCTTGAAAATTTTAGTGTTCCTAGCCTTGTTGGCTTGTGATAGCCGAAACTCACTTGATGAGTTGATGAGGCTTGTTCAATTTTTTTTAAGCTAAATGATGCTTAGAACACTATAAAGTTTACATGCATAAAATTAGATTGATGAAAAATAGTATTTTTCCACCATTTCTTGATAAGGTCAAAACCTATGGTTCATGAGACCAACATTATAAAATTTTATTTTCAAGTTTTAAACTTTTATTTTACCTCATTGATACTTGAGGATCGTAGATCCAAGAGTTTGTAAAAATTTAAAATTTCTAGCATGATTTTCTAAGCATGGCTGAATGCATGCATCAAAATAAGGTGATTTTATAAAAAAATTTACTTATGTTAAACACTTGTTTCTGTATAGATTTGCAATCGTAACGCGAACCGAGTCGTTCCTCTTTAAAAACCACAACCGAGTTTCATTACCATTTTACTCTGAGGTAAGGGAAGAAAGTCTGGGGGATATTATTTTATGATGACTATGTGTTATCTTTAATTACTGGATGATGTTTGGTTGAATATTTGTGATAATGATTGGTTTAATGGTTGATCTTGTTTTGAATTAATGTGATGAGTTTTATTCAATTTACACGTATTATATGTTTATTTGATTTGTAAAATGCTTAGGATTATGTGAATGTGTTGATGCAATAGTTTAATTGTTTAAGTGTTGCATGAGATGCCTAACATTGGGTTAGAGCTCACATTAACAAGTTAAGATAAAAGTCTTAATAAAATTGTAGAGGAAGTTTACAAATAAATAATGTTTTTGAAAAGAAGTTTTGTTGGAAAAAGAGAAGAAAGTTAGGGTTATATTTCTAAATTTTGTAATATTAGAAATTTTATGAAAAATCATAATTTTGATTTGTTGAATTAAAACAAATTTTTTTAAAGGAAGATTAATTTGGTTTTATTGAAAAAGAGAAAAATTTTAAAATCAAGGTGATTTCTAAAAAATGAATTTCAAATAAAAATTTTCTTTACTAAAAACTTTGCTCAAAACAATATTCCAATAACTTGGATAAGTTATGGAAATTTGATTTTGTTTTGTTTTCACTGAACGAAAAATAAACTTTGAAAAGTCGACCTAGTAACCGAAACGTCCGGCTACTGGTGTAATTAAACACGTATGATCCATGTCGCGCTGTGGCAGACTCTGTGTCCTTATACGTTGTTGTGGACTACGTGTCCTACATATGTTATACAAACGTGATAAACGCAGTAAAGGTGTAAAGTTGTTTTCTACTACCACAAAGTCTTAGACTGGTGCATCGGTTTAAGACTCTCGTGATTGGACACTCGGACTCAAATGTCCTGTGTTTACAAATTTTAAATACATTGAAAAGTTATGGAGGTCGTGACCCTTTGAGCTTCGACAAGGAAAGAATTATACACAAAGAAAAACCTCGATAAAAAATGTTTTTCATGCATTTGGCAGACGTGCCCAAAGTTGTTTTGTGTGAGTACCTTGAATGGCAGGGTATATCATGCTACGCTGTATCATTGTGTCTTGACGGACAATGAAATCCATATGCCATGATTACTATGCCTTGAGTTGGATAATATGCTATGGATATCCACGCACGTTGCACACTGTGCCAAGAATTTTGGGCAGTGTAGTGGACTAACACGTTGTGCCTTTTATGGCAAAGATTTCGGGCCTGATCAGCTCATTTTAAAAAAAGTGAAGTTGGGCTCTCCGGATATTAGAATAGAAGTTGAATTATAGAAGTGTCATGATTTTCAAAAAATGATGATTATCTCTTGCTACGTACCGCTTAAAATGATATCTTGTTACTTGTATATGTTTCTGTGTGTTTTGGGTGCATATAGTTGTCATAATTATCCATATATTTGTATCTTATCCTTGCATTTTCCTTCATGTATATATGTATGTATCCTGTTATGTTGAGACTAGATGGACCCAGCTCTGCCTCTCGTGCACTCCCGAGTGCGGACGATCATGTTTGAGGATGCCGACAACCCTGGGGCTTGGGTGATTCATACGGGGAATCACATGGCCGAGTACACTGGCCCGGTTTGCACTATAGAAGGAACACGGGAGGGAGATCCAGAGAAGAAGATTCATACCGTGGAGACCATCCAGATATCACTTCCGCCAGCTTGGTTGTATGTATAGCACCTAGCAGACTTAGGGTAGCTAGTGTTAAATCCACCACCTCTGAATGTGGTGCCAGCTTCACCCATAGAGGAGGATCCGTAGGAATTCATGGATGAGACCCTCAGTATCATCCTATGAGCAGCGATGATGATGATGATGCACCTGGCGAGGGAGCCGGGGTGGAAGTATCCTCTTCTGATACTTCTTCTGGAAATGAGGGAGACTTTCGTGGTCTCCCGAATGGGTATCACTAGTTGTCTTGACCAGCTTAGGAAGTCTAGTTTTATTTTGGAGTAGTGATGTTGGATGGATCCTTTCAAAAACATGTTTAAATTGTCTCCTTAACCTCTATTATGACTTTAGTATTTTGTTTGTAAGTAACTCGGATGTACACTCAAAGAAACTTCTGTCAATGCACCTGTCACTAAAAAGGTGTTTGTTATCAATGTGAATATTTATGTATGTTTTCTATGAATGTAAGTTGATCTTTTAATTCCATGTCTTAAGTTGAGTTTTATTTAATAATGAATTACTAATTAAATTTTGACATTCCGAAAGAAATCGACATATCTTCTAATGACGTTAATATTTATAAAAATGGTTAATTAATGTAATGCTCAGGATGAGGGTGTTACACAAAAGCTCACGAAAAGCTATGTATGGTCGGGATTACTATGATTGTGGGTCGAGCATTGAGAATTAAACGAAAGAATGAGAAATTTTTGAACGGCTCGGAGTGGGCATTAGAAAGCTATATCTTAAAATTTTGGATGAAATATGGACGAAAATGAAAAGGTTTAAATCATAAGCCAAGAATAAGCTTTAGATAAGCAAGCCACAAGTTCAGGTCGAGCATAGGAAGGCTGTGACTTAAAAATCCGAGTATAAGAAGGTTAATTTAGTCCAACGTTAAACAAGCTTGGAAATATATATATATATATATATATATATATATATATATATATATATGCAAAATAAGTCTAAGTAATCCAGTTTATCTTTGAACGAGCATTATACGAGCTTTGAAACATATGTGCAAAGTAAACAAGCATAAAATGTGTGATTATGGGTGTCAATTTCCACCCATGAGTGGGGATCCCCGCGAGGATTGCCCCATTCAGAGGTTCACGGGCGGGGAAGGGGGAGAACCCCCCCCCGATAGTCAATTCGGTGACGGGGATCATACCCCCCACCCCGCGGGGTCCCCGCCTCAAGGAGATATTAATAATATTTATATTAATGTGTGTTTGGTCTTTTTATGTCTTTCTTTAAAAAAAACTATTATTTGCTCCATATGAGTATTATTTGTTGCTTTTCATTCTTTTATTAATGCTTCATACCAATTTTACTCGTCAGGTTATTAGGCGTTCTTAAAGTTCCTTTCATATTGTGCTTCCTTACCGTCTGAAACATTATAAGACCACTTGACATTGATAATTAGGCATTATTGACCTATTTTTATTGTGCTTTGTGGTTTTATTTAAGTTGGTATTTAGTTTTGATACTAGATAGGCCAGGTTTTGCTCTTTAAGTTGGTT
This sequence comes from Sophora flavescens, assembly GCA_030762895.1. Classification (NCBI taxonomy): domain Eukaryota; kingdom Viridiplantae; phylum Streptophyta; class Magnoliopsida; order Fabales; family Fabaceae; genus Sophora; species Sophora flavescens. Next base: position 278,818,768 of record CM061062.1, on the reverse strand, counting down.
TTAATTGTTCTTTCATTATACCTATTTACAATTCAAGACAATTTTCATAAGAAAATATAGTTGTTAATTTTAGAATTCAATAGTTTCCATTTTATTGGATTTTGGTTTGTATTTTTACAAATCCTTTATGAATTATCATGGTCCCCGTGGGGATCCGCGGGGACGGGGATGGGGAGAGAAACTCCCCACGGTGGGGATCATGGACGGGGGAATTCTGGGGGGCAGGGACGGGGAGTGGGGGAGTACTCCCCTCCCCCGCCCTGCCCCGTTGACAACCCTTACAAAAGAGGATGGTAATCTATTATCAAGACAATCAAGATTTACTATATAAAACTGCTCGGACTAAGTTCGAATTACACGTTCCTAAATAAAAAGAACTAAGTAGCAAGTCATCTAGCTATCTGGGTTGTTCCCACCATTCCCTTCATTATCCGGGGTCTCAACCAAGCGACCATCAATAATCTCCTTCCATACCCCAACCTCAGATATGTCGTCTTCCTCAGGAAGAACAAGATGAACCTGAGCAACAGCCGAGTCGAAACCGGCAATGTAATAGTCTGTCAAAGCTTCGTTCAATTCTTCTTCCCCAGCTTCCCATTTAGCATGGCTAATAGAAAGAGAAGTTTGAAGATCATGATGAATTGATTTTTTTGAGTTTTCTAACTCGGATTCCGCTTGGGATCTAGCTTCCTCAGCAACTTTCGCAGTCTCCTCAGATAGTTTGAGTAAATTATTCGACTTCTCTAGATCTTCACTGAGTTTGTTGTTTGAAACAAACAACTCTTTATTAGCCTCAGCCAGAAGGTTACAGTCTTTCCAAGCTTCTTCAAGCTCCTTCTTCATAGATTCCACTTTGGCAAACTCTCCCTTCATACGTTCATTTTCAACCTTCATTTTCTTAGCCATACGAACAACATCTTTCTTCTCTTCTTCAGCTAAACGAGCTAGAGCAACAACTCGCAGATTATAAGCTTCTATAGCTTGATATGTTGAACCAACACCTTGTTTTTCAATCAGGTCAATATTAGCTTCATGAATCAAGAAGTTGTCAAAAAATTCACCCTTTTTATAAGAACGACCCCACAAAGTTTCCTCTTCAATGTCTCGAGAACAATCAAACCACTTGTCATCCGAGGTACCCTTGATCTGCTTCTTTTTCTTGGCCGGCTGAGAGGTAGTGGCAATAGTCTTTAGATCCACACTCGGCTCATTTCTCTTTTTCATAGGGGAGGCAGATTGAGTTGTTTCTGGGATAGGGATGACCAAAGTATCATCACCAGCAATAGTTGGACGAGTAGAAGATTCTGCTCCACTATCCTTCTTTGCAGCTTTAATTTTCTTCATTTCAAGCAAAGGAAGCTTGGAATCCATTATTTCTGAAAAAATAACAAGTCATTAGTAAATATAGCATGTGTAAGAAAAATAAATAAAGAACGACAAGGGAGACAAACAAAGTTATTTTCTTTGTCTTAGGAAGATATACATATACCCTTCCTAAGATAAGTTACAGACTCAGGAGTTCGATAAATTGAAGAGAACCCGTGGACCGCCGGTAAAACCCAATTGAAATCAGAAGTAGTAGGAATAGAAGCATCCATATTGTCTTCAACGGGATCAGCAGATACCTCGCTGCTAACGTTGCCGCCAAGGTGAGATTTTGAGTCAAGAGGGGCGGGAGAATAAGAGTGATCTCCGGAAGCCTCATTCTCTATAGCTTTGGAGGAAGGTACGCTCTCACTTGAGGATGGATATCTGGAAGAACTTAAGGCAGACATGATGTGAGGAAAACGACGTACCTGAGAAAGGAAGGTTAACAAGAAGGGAAAGATAAAGATGCAAAGCGCGGCTGAAGCCTTTCAAGCAGGAAGATGCACAGAAACTAAGGAGTTAAGAAGTAAAGAGTAAAGAGGATTGAGAATACAAAGAAAGATGAAGCATGTTTTATAATAGAAGAAGCCAAACGTTTAAGTGTGTGTTTGGATACGTTCGTGAAAAGGTGATTTTTTGGATAATTTGAATCAAAAGTGCTTTTGGTGTGTAATTACCAAATTGGATATACATATTTTTTCGTACAAAAATGGGTGCACACACACACACACAAGCCAAACGTTTAAGTGTGTGTTTGGATACGTTCGTGAAAGGGTGATTTTTTTGGATAATTTGAATCAAAAGTGCTTTTAGTGTGTAATTACCAAATTAGATATACATATTTTTTCGTACAAAAATGGGTGCGCACACACACAGTCCCCCACACACACACACACAGACACAGTAAGTCTAAATCCCCCACCTAACAAAGTAAGTCTAAATCCAGTAAACTTGCACCGATCACTCATGTCACACACACACACACCTACCTAACAAAGTAAGTCTAAATCCAGTAAACTTGCACCGATCACTCATGTCCATTACAGGTTCCATTTTCTCATATTCCAACAAACTTGCACCGCTAAGCATCATGACCACTACTTATCTATTTCGACTCAAAGGTGACCCAAGCAACTGGAGTGATGTAAGACACGAGTTAGAAAATCGATTTTCGACAATCCAGAAGCTACTCTTTATTGCTTCAACTCCTACGCGTTTTTGGTGGTCTGGAACGTGATTTCAAGTGGTAGCCAAACATCTGGGTCATAAGACAATTATCACGTTTGAGCAGTGAACGCACGTCTAATGGGAAAAAAACGTGGAACCAAACATGCTATAAGAAAGGGAAAAGTCAGGGATGTCCAATGGTAAGAAAAATTCAAAATGTTTGATAGCTTGGTACCATTACGAGCCTTAATGTGCGGCGTGATGCTCGAGATTCCCTACCGTTGAGATTTGATGCTTGGTTACACTCTGACCAACAAAGCTTAAAAGACAGAACATAGAAATGATGAATTAGGAAGAAAATAAAGAGTTACTAAAAAATAATATATGTGAAAGAAAAGAAACATTTGTGTTGCTCGGGTTAAGAGGTTAATAAAAATGTGTAAGCATGTGAAGCTCGGCTAATGTCTCAATAAAAACTCTTTCAAGACTTAGATATTGGGGAACTTGTGTACCATCTGAGAATAAAAAGTGATAAGCAGCCAAGCTGTACCCGAGAATGGAGGAAACTACCAATTATGCATATACTAATATAATTAGGGGATCCAGTTTTCACTGTAGATCCCTAATGGCGATACATGTCCTTTTTTTAAAAATAATAATAGAGATTTTTTAAATTTTTTTTTAAAATTAATTTTTGTTTTTAACTTTTTTTAAAAAAAAACTCTTCTACATTTTTATAGTTAGACATTTTTTAAAAAATTATTTAAAAATCATTTAAATTAAAAACATTCATTTTATTTAAAAAAATATTTTTAGAATTAATAAATTGTTTAATTAAAAAAATCAAAAAAAAATTTTTATTACAATTTTTTAACTTTTGTAAAAAAATTTAAAAAATATTTATTTATAATTTTTTTTAATTAAACTATTTTTAAAAAATAAACTAAATTATTTATTTTATTTGTAAATTTTAACAAATTTTTTATTTAAAAAAATGTTATTTGAAATATTTGTAAAAATTTGTTTTAAAAAAAACAATTCGCCTTTTCAAAAAAAATGATTAAAAAATATTTTTTAAATTACCATATTTTTTAATAAAAAGAATTAAATTTTTTTAAACATTTTTAAACATTTTTTATCAAAAAAATTATTAAAAACATTTTGTTAAAAAATTTATTAAAAACATTTTTATTAAAGCATTGTTAAATTAAAAACATTTATTTTATTTTATTTAAAAAATATTAAAAACATTTTTATTTACAAACGTTGTTAAATTAAAAAAAATTATTTTATTTTAAAAAATTATTAAAAACATTATTGATTTCAAAAAATTGTTAAATTAAAATTATTTTATTTAAAAACATTGTTAAATAAAAACATATTTTTAATCAAAAAAATTATTTATAAAATTAAAAAAATTGTTTAATTAAAAAAATTTAGAAAAACCTTTACTTTTATGTAATAACATTTTATCTTTTGTCTTCTTTTAATTTAACTTTTGTCTTTTATTGCAAACATTTATTATTTATTACTATTTGGGATCATTATTAGGGGAACGTGGTGTAACTTTTGAGCCATATGATGCTGTAGCCAAATGACGAAGTGACAAATGTCTCGGTCGGGTCCCGCCAAAATTTCCTCCTCCTGTTTCGACTAATTTAACAAATTAATATTATTTTTTATTGATATTAATTAAATTACCAAATTTTTTTATTATTTTTTTAAACATTTTTTTAATTAACAAATTTTCTTTATTAAAAAATTTATTAAAAACATTGTTAAATTAAAACATTTTTTTATTTAACAAATATAAAAAACATTTGTTATTTAAAACATTGTTAAATAAAAAACATTTATTTTATTTAATAAAAATATTAAAAACATTATTGATTTCAAAACATTGTTAATTTAAAATTATTTTTTATGTTAAAACATTTTTAAATAAAAACAATTTTTAATCAAAAAAATTATTTTTAGTATTAAAAAATTGTTAAAAAAAACCTTTACTTTTACATAATAAATATTTTTCTTTTGTCTTTTTTTTTATTTAATTTTTGTCTTTTATTGCAAACATTTATTATTTATTACTATTTGGGATCATTATTTGGGAACGTGTTGCAGCTTTGGAGTCATATGGTGCTATAGCCGAATGACGAAGTGACACGTGTCTCGGTCTGGTCTCGCCTAAAATTTCCTCCTCCTGTTTCGACTAATTTAACAAATTAATATTATTTTTTATTGATATTAATTAATCTGGTGCAAACAATGGAGATTATTAGTTTATTGTACACCAACTTGGTAGTCACATCACTAGCGAGGCCCATAAATATTTTTTGATTTTGTCTTTTTTTCTAAAGTTCAATGCGGAACAGTGCACGAATGAAATTTTGACACATGTCATATGTGGGTCTCACACATCTTTTTTGTTATTATTTTTTTAAATATTAAATATACTAAATATTTTATTAATTTTTGTATCATTTATTCTAGAGCTTTCTCCTTTTTGTATCATTGTTATAACTAATTGGTTAAATTATACATTTTTAATGTTTGATATTTATTCTTTATCTTTTATTTTTAATTCCTTCTTGAGACATGGTGTAACTTGGGAATCGCCCCAGCTTTTGACCATCTTGTCACTATAGACGAATTGGATGACGACATGTGTTCGTGGCGGGTCCCAGCTCTAATTTTGTGGTTTTGGTTTTGGTTTTGCTGTGTTTAACAACTTAAATATTAATTTTTTAAAAAAATATATAATTTGTTTAAATTATATTGTGTCATGCTTTTACTGTTGACGAACAGGTGGGTGCCACGTGTCATGGGTCTCTTCCATTAGAATTTTTTGGCCTCTTGATTTTTTATAAAAAAAAATTTTTACATAATTATTTTAATTAGTGTATTATTATTTATTATATGGCCTTCTCTTATTCATTTTTTTTCTAATTTCAACCTTGCATTTATTGTGGACGAATAAACCAACGACACATGTCATGGACGGGGCCGACATATATTTTTGTCCTCTGACATTTTTTTAATAATAGTTACTTAATTAATTATTTTAATTATTGTATTATTTATTCTAGGGTCTTCTCTTAAATACATTTCTACCATGCTTCTGTTGTGGAAAGATAAACCAGCGAGACGTGTCACGGGTGGATTCACATATTATTTCAGCCTACTGATTTTTTTAATAATAAATATTTAATTAATTGTTTTAATTATTGTAATATTTATTCTCGGGTCTTCTCTTAAAATAAATTCGTAGCATAATTTTTCTTTGGACGAATAAACTAGCGACACTTGTCATGGGTGGATCCACGTATAATTTCAGCCTAACGAATTTTTTTAATAATAAATATTTAATTAATTATTTTAATTATGATATTATTTATTCTGGGGTCTTCTCTTAAAATAAATTTCTATCATGATTTTGCTATGGACGAAGAAACCGGCGACACGTGTCACTGGTGGATCCACATATAATTTCAGCCTAACGAATTTTTGGTCCACTGAAATTTTATTAAAAATAATTATATAATTAATTATTTTAACTATTGTATTATTTAGGATGAAACTTACGTAAAGTTCTATAAGTATTGTACTCTCGGTTCTTCAAAGAATCAAATTAAAAAAATTATTGAAATGATTTATCCCTTAAAACTAGGTTGGCGGTTACCATAAAGTTTTAGGTGGCGTTTGGAAGAGCTTATTTAAGCTCCTTTTGACTTATCTGATGACATAAGCTCTTATGCAGTGTGTTTGGCAGAGCTTATAAGAATAACTTATGACATCCCATAAGGAGTTTTTGACTTATTTTCATAAGTCACTGGGAGAAGCTTATGGAATTATCATAAGAGCTTATGCACTAAACACCATCTCCGTGTTTTTCACTATTCGAATCCTCTCATGCCCCTTTCTTTCTTTTTCTTTCTTTAAGCGCTTATGACATAAGCTCTTATGTGATAAGGTCTTATGTGATAAGCTCTTAATTAAGTTGTTTACCCAAACGCACCCTTAGTGTAGAACCGTAGCTAGAGTACCTAAGATACTGTAGCTAAGTTTTTTCCTATTATTTATTTTAGGCTCTTTTCTTAAAATAAATTTCTAGCATGATTTTACTTTGGACGATTAAACGGGCAACTCCTGTCATGGGCGGGGCCCACATATATTTCCATTCTCTGAGTTTTTTAATAATAATTATTTAATTAATTATTTTAATCATTGTATTATTTATTCTAGGGCTTTTTATTACAATAAATTTATAACATGATTTTACTGTGGACGAATAAACGGGTGACACTTGTCATGGGCGGGGTCCACAAAAATTTTCAGCCTCTGCATTTTTTAATAATAAATATTTAATTAATTATTTTAGTTATTGTATTATTTATTCTAGGGACTCATTTTTTTATTAATTTTTTATTTGGGTTGTTGTTCTCTAATGTAGTTTTTAGTATCTGGTCACTGTATAGCTACATGTGTCAATAGCGGATCTGTGGACTATGTTCATCTGTCTTTTAAAAAAAATTCAATTAATTATTTAATTATTATTAATTGATTAGTTAAATAATCTACTAATTATTGTCTTTCATTGTTGGCTCTTCTCATTTTCATCTAACCATTGAATATACGAATCCAACAGTTGCACACAATAGTATTATTTTATATATTTAAAAAAATAATAAATTTAATATTTTTATGTTAATCCTGCCTATGTTGTGCTTTGTGACAAAGCTAAACATAGCCGGTCCCAAGCCCGGATAAAAGGAGAGGGTTGTGTTAGGCCATCGACAGCCAACGTAAAACTTAGTCGAATCTCTATGACATGGATCAACGACGTAATAATGCTAATGTTAGGTCGTTGTCCAGAAGCAACGCGCTGTATAGCTCGATTACAGTGTCAAAAGAGCAAGGGTCGTTGCATCGCCGCCTGGATGTAGTGAAAAATAAGCAAGGGTTCCCACATTTTTGTGAACGAGTGTGGGTAAAGAAGCTAGCTCACGAGAGTATGATTCGCTTTGGAACTTGGAATATAGGCACACTTACAAGTAAATCAATGGAAATAGTTGACACTATGATTAGGAGGAGGATGATCAATTTCATGTGCCTACAAGAAACAAAGTGGGTGGGAGAAAAGGCAAAGGAATTAGACTCTTCGGGTTTTAAGCTTTGGTACACTGCCAAAGTAAAATCGAGAAATGGGGCGGGCATAATTGTGGATAAATATTGGAAGAATGATATTGTGGATGTAAAAAGGGTTAGAGATAGGATCATTGCCCTAAAATTTGTAGTGGAACAAGACACCTTTAATGTGATTAGTGCTTACGCACCTCAGGTAGGGTTAGAAGAACAATTCAAGGTAAAATTTTGGGAGGATTTAGAAGGCCTAATTCAGGAAGTACCACTAGGTGAAAAGATTTTCTTAGGAGGTGATCTAAATGGGCATGTAGGGAGGGCACCTAGAGGTTACGACGGTTTGCATGTTGGATATGGCCTAGGGGAGGTAAATGGTGAGGACGAGTCTATTTTGGACTTTTCATCTGCCTTCGATCTTACTATAGCCAATACATGTTTTAGGAAACGTGAGGAGCATCTTATCACGTACAAAAGTGGGGTGACAAGCTCTCAAATAGATTTCTTTCTTATTAGGAGATCGGATAGAAAGATTTGCTTGGACTGTAAAGTCATACCTGGAGAGAGCTTGACTACCCAACATAGAGTCTTGGTCATGGATGTAAGAGTTAAAAGGAGTGTGAAGAGAAGAGGCCACGAAAAGGTTTCAAGGATCAAGTGGTGGCAACTGAAGGGTGAAAAACAAAAGATCTTCCAACACAAGGTTTTGGAGGGAGGGTTTTGGGAGGCAAACAGAAGTGCAAATGATATGTGGGACAAGATGGCCAAGGGGATTAGGAAGGTAGCTATAGAGACGCTTGGTAAATCAAGAGGATTCAGACCTAAGGGTAAAGAATCCTGGTGGTGGGATGAAAGTGTGCAAGCTAAGGTTCGGGTTAAAATGGAATGTTTTAAAGCTTGGTCTTTATGTAGAAATGTTGAAAATTGGGAAAATTATAAGGTGGCCAAAAAAGTGACCAAGAAGGCAGTGAGCGAAGCTAGAACTAAAGCTTTTGACGGGTTGTACCAATCCTTAGGCACCAAAGATGGTGAGAAATCTATTTATAGGCTTGCTAAAAATAGGGAAAGAAAGACAAGAGACTTGGACCAAGTGAAGTGTATTAAGGATGAAGAATGTAAAGTTTTGGTTAAGGAACAAGATATTAAAGATAGATGGAAGAATTATTTCCACAAGTTATTTAATGAAGGATTTGAAGTTTTATCATGCTCACAGGTGCTTGACATCAGAGAGGAAGACCAAAATTACACTTTTTATCGTAGAATCCAAGAGCATGAGGTAAAAGAAACTTTGAGAAGGATGGATAATGGCAAGGCAGTTGGACCAGACAATATACCTGTGGAGGTATGGAAGAGTCTAGGAAATAGAGGCATTAGTTGGCTCACGAAGTTTTTTAACTAGATTATGAGGTCAAAGAAAATGTCAGACGAATGGAGGAGAATCACTTTAGTTCCGATTTACAAGAACAAGGGAGATATACAAAATTGCGCAAATTATAGGGGGATTAAGCTTATGAGTCATACTATGAAGCTATGGGAAAGGGTGCTTGAACGGAGACTAAGAAAAGAAACCAAAATCACCGACAACCAATTTGGTTTTATGCCCGGGAGGTCGGCCATGGAAGCAATTTACTTGCTACGACGAGTGATGGAACAATATCGAAGGGATCAAAAAGATTTACACATGGCCTTCATTGATTTGGAGAAAGCGTATGATAGGGTGCCAAGAGAGGTTTTGTGGAAAGCCCTAGAAAAGAAAGGTGTTCGGGCTTTTAAGGATATGTATGAGGGGGTCACGACTAGTGTGAGAATTCAGGGTGGAGCCACAGAAGATTTCCCAATAACCATAGGTCTGCACCAGGGGTCAGCTTTAAGCCTCTATCTTTTTACCTTGGTCTTGGATGTACTTACGGAGCACATTCAAGAGCCAGCACCGCGATGCATGCTTTTCGCTGACGATATAGTCCTAGTTGGAGAGTCGAGAGATGATATAAATGGAAGATTGGAGACTTGGAGACAAGCTTTAGAAGCACATGGCTTCCGCTTGAGTAGAAGCAAGACGGAGTATATGGAATGTAAGTTTAGCAAAAGGCGAAACACCTCTAGCTTAGAGGTGAAAGTTGGAGACCACAACATACCACAAGTCACACGGTTTAAAAATCTTGGGTCTATTATACAAAATGACGGAGAAATTGAGAGAGATGTAAACCATCGGATTCATTCAGGGTGGTCGAAATGGAGGAAGACTTCGGGTTTTTTGTGTGATAAAAAGGTACCTCTTAAGCTAAAGGGAAAATTTTACCGTACAGCTATTAGACAGGCGATGTTGTATGGGACGGAGTGTTGGGCGGTAAAAAATCAACACGAGAGTAAAATCAATGTAGCAGAGATGAGAATGTTGCGCTGGATGAGCGGAAAAACTAGACGTGATATGATTATGAATAATAGCATTAGAAAGAGAGTTGGGGTAGCACATATTGTAGAAAAGATGGTTGAATCTCGACTTAGGTGGTTTGGGCATGTATGAATGAGACCCTTAGATTCTGTAGTAAGGAGAATGGACCAAGTGAAGGGCAATCCAATAGCTAGAGGCAGAGATATGCCAAGAAAAACTATAGGAGAAACTATTAAGAAAGATTTGGAGTCCAATGATTTAACTATTAACATGATTCATGATATAACATTATGGCGCCGTATGATCCATGTAGTCGACCCTACCTAGTAGGGTAAGGCTTGGTTTGTTGTTGTTGTTAATATTGTTATGTTGAAATTATTTATAAAAAAACTATTACGAAAATAATCATCTAACAGACAACTACACTAGTGTATATATATATATATATATATATATATATATATATAGCTTTAGTTTCATACTTCTTTAATTTTATAATTTAATTATGCATAATATTCAAATTTCGACATTATAAGTCATCATCATTATCGAGTTTAAGTTCAAATAAAATGACACCTTTAAAATATCGCATGGGATTGTATTTGTATATGTCACATTATACTTGACGTTACTAAGCGAACAAAAAATAATAAAGTAATAATGATAATCTGATTATTTTGATAAAGAATAATCCATTCAAATGGCGTTACTTTTATATATAATTGAAGTAAAATCTTACAGTCACCTTAAAGTCTTAAATTATAGATAAAAAATAAACACAGTATAATACGAAAATAACTCTAATGTACTTGTACTACCAAAAGCTCTTTACTCCAAATTATTTAATGTGAACTATCACCATATAAGAACATTTGAATGTAATGACACGAGTCTCTTGTAATTTAATTAATGATTTCAAGTTTAAATAAGTCCAAAATAAAAATCTTAAGTGAGAGTTTTATCATATTTATATTTATTCTATTTAATTCGAGAGATTAGTTTTTACAATTATACTCTCTAGAGATATGTAAACTATGAAAAGAAACAAAATAAAACCTTGTACTACCACTCTCAAATGGCTCAAAGGTGAAGCCAAGCCTTGAATGTGGCCCCTTAACATTGATGATGATATTGATGATGCAAGAAAGGAAGCTGATCTGAAACAGAATTGAGGGAAAGGCGGAAGCGGTGCTTAAATGCATGGAAAACGCTATTTCTCTCTTTCGTCCGCTATATTGTCCGGTTTTGAATCAACCCGTCACGAGACTGTCCAGACACCACCTGAATTTCCTCTCCTTCCTTTCACTTTCAATTCATCTTTATTCCATTTATTCTGAGTCGGATAACATCATGAAGACGATAAAACTCTCCAATTTTAATACTTTTATGTTCTCAAGGTTAGATCAAGACCGCTTGTTCAATTAGAAGAGAGACTATCCTCTCATCGAAATGTTTTCGGTTTCATCAACTATTAATATTTATTTTAAATTAAAAAATAATAAATTTTTTATTCTATTATTATTTAAAAATCGTACAAGCTAAACATAATACACTGCGTTTATTTTAGAACTTAATTAATTCTGAACATAAATTTAATTATACGTTATTGCGCTTTTAAAATAACTGATCACTTATATTAATTATAAAAGAATTTAACGATCCTCGTTTTATGATGCACTGATAGCCTGATACAATTTAGGCAAAGGAGTTTAACGTAAATTTCTCATTTGCTAATAATATTCTTAATTCTTAATTTATATAATTTTAATTATTGATCTTAATGAAAGAGTTTATAATCATGTATATTTAAATTTAGGATAAAAACTGACTTTGGGAATGCAATCGCGTTAAAACTCTTGAAGGAGAGTTTTACCGCCGTCCCTGTGATTCTACCCGACTCGATGTATTAGTTTCTGCAGTTCTGTGCGGAGGATAACCTGGAAAAAAAAAAAAGGATAAAGCTTCGTTAAAGTGAACTTAAGAATGATTACCAAAAAAGAAAAGTGAACTTTAACTATAAAATGAGTAACTAAGGATATATTTACTATTGATTAGTTAAAGTGTACTAGTATTTTTGCACCCGTGCGCACGGGTCATCAATTACTATTATTATTGATAGCATTGTCGTCATTAATAACTTGAATTGTGTCTCTATAAGTACCAAACTTTTTTTTTCCTTTATCCCAAATTAAGTCCATTATGTCAAACATTTTCTTTACTTATTTCATACTTTGCTTTCAATATTTCATTCTCACTCATAATGGTGGTATTCATTCATCTCCAAGGCTTTTTATTTATAGACAGAAGTGATCAGCAAAAACCTTGAAACAATTTTATCTATAATTTGAGTGCAAAGAATTGAATATTATTTTTATTTTAAAATGATATTATAATGCGTAATGTAACACTATGTGTTAATTGCTCCTCTTTGATTATTGCTAATGATCAACTAATCCTCTTAAATAATGTGGTGCTGACACGTGTCCCTTTATTAGAAAATCAGCAATTCCCCTTATTAATTAGTATAGATATAGATTTATTATTTAAAATAGAAAAAACAAAGGCAAGGATGTAGGAAAAAATAGATTAGAAAATATGAATAGCTATGCCTCTATTTATGTAAATTCAGAGATTGTCGCGTTTGACTCCCAAAACAATGTACCTTTACCAGTTTGTAAATATTTTAAAGCAAAAAAATATATAAATTTTAGGGGGGGGGGGGGGGGGGGAATTAAGCACTTGACATGTGGCTTGCACCATTATGCTACACTAAAATAAGCATCTCCCCTTATTAATTAGTATAGATATAGATTTATTATTTAAAATAGAAAAAACAAAGGCAAGGATGTAGCAAAAAAAAATACAAAATATGAATAACTCCGCCTCTATTTATGTTAATATAAAGATTGCTGTGTTTGACTCTCAAAGCAATGTACCTTTACCGGTTTGTAAATATTTTAGAACAAAAAATATATAAATTTTAGAAAATAAATAAAATAATAATAAAAATATTTCATAACTTAACACGTGACTTGCACTATTGTGCTATACTAAAATCAGAATTTCCCCTTATCAATTAGTATAGATATATATGAAATTGACAACTATAAACATGAGAAGGGGGGTTGAATTGTGTTTATCAGAATTTAAACAAAGTCGAAATCTATTCGCATTTAAAAGCTTGGTTCGGACGAGTGGAAAGATACAGGACAGACAGGTGACCTGTCTGATGAAATTTTAACAGTGACTTAGACAAACACACCACTTGAAAAATGGATAAGAAAACTAAGGCAACTAAAGAGTTTATAAGGAAAGAGAGATTGACACAGCTATTTATCATGGTTGACTTTTCAAAGCAAAGAGCTACGTCCAGTCCTTGGCAGCACAAAGTTTTATCTACTATAACTGATCATTTTACAGACTCCAAGTATTGTTTGCACACCTAGCCTCTTCAGGTTCCAAGACAAGTATTATTTGCACAGCTGGCCTTTTCAGGCTCACTCAGGTTTGTTTGAGAGATTTGGTTTGAAATAAATACAACTTTAGACAGACAGATCTTTCACTAACACTCAGAGTGGTTTAAATGTAAAGCTTAGGAAAGTCTGTGTAATAACTTCAAATGATTGAAGAATACAGAATGAAAGAATGAAGATATTAATACGCAGAGTAATGTCTCTTCAATGCTATGTGTATTATCTATACTTCATCTTCAATGACTTCTGTATTTATAGTCTTCAAGCATTTAGGATCCGTTAGAGACATTCCCTCAGATGTTGGCTTCAAGCAGAACTTCATTAAATGCAATAGAGTCGTTCTGGACAGCCATTAATGCAATAGGAACGTTGGTTGTACTCTAACATGAAGGATCATGACTTTATGCATCGTGATACAGCCATATCAAAGTTGTGCAGAGAGCTTTTTGTACTTTGCTGAGTACAATTCCCTTTTCGTGTAACGACCAGAGGTACTAGGAAATAAAGCTTGTTGGAAGCATTCTTTAACTGGTCTTTGGTTCTGATAACCGAGATTGCTTGAGAGAGTAACTTCTGACTTTTCTTGATAGGCATGAGACTGAGTAGGAGATAAGGCTTCAAGTCTCTTTCTGATGGAACAGCCAACAAAAGCTTGTTCGGTCCTTGATTCTTCAACGAGTAACCTCAGACAAGTGTAGGAACTCATGGGGAGACAGGTTGAAGACGTATCTTGAAAGAAGTCAATAATCATAGTCAACAGATAGGTTGACTTTCGCTTATCTAGACATGTAGTCACTTATGAGCAGATAGATGATTCTTACAGTTTTAATCTGCACACTAGATAGACAGGTTAACAACCAATATGAAGGTTAATTATATCATTAACCAATGTTTAGTTCTTACCAAAACTTAGGGAAATGCACATCAGACATTTTAGAGACTTAACAATATATTTATTATTTAAAATAGAAAAAAACAAAGGCAAGGATGTAGCTTTAAAAAATAGTTTTAACAAAAAAAAAACTAGAAAACAAATGCATCATTGTGCTACACTAAAATCAGCATTTCCTCTTATTAATTATTATAGATATAGATTTATTATTTAAAATAGAAAAAACAAAGTCAAGGATGTAGCAAAAAAAAAAAAACAAAATATGAATAACTCTGCCTCTATTTATGTTAATACAGAGATTGTCGTGTTTGACTCTCAAAACAATGTACCTTTATCGGTTTGTAAATATTTTAAAACAAAAAATATATAAATTTTAGAAAATAAATAAAATAATAATAAAAATATTTCATAACTTAACATGTGGCTTGCACTATTTATTAATTAGTACAGATATATATTTATTATTAAAAATAGAAAAAACAAAGGCAAGGATGTAGAAAAAATAGATTAGAAAATATGAATAGTTCTGCCTCTATTTATGTAAATTCAGAGATTGTCGTGTTTGACTCCCAAAACATTGTACCTTTACCGGTTTGTAAATATTTTAAAGAAAAAATATAAATTATAGAAAAAAAATCATCACTTGACATGTGGCTTGCACCATTGTGTTATTTCCCCTTATTAATTAGTATAGATATAGATTTATTATTTAAAATACAAAAAACAAAGGCAAGGATGTAGCAAAAAAAATAAATACAAAATATGAATCTACCTCTATTTATTTTAATATAGAAATTGTCGTGTTTGTCTCTCAAAGTAATGTACCTTTATCGGTTTGTAAATATTTTAGAACAAAAAATATATAAAATTTATAAAATAAATAAAATAATAATAATAATATTTCATAACTTAACATATAGCCTGCACTATTGTGCTATACTAAAATCAGAATTTCCCCTTATCAATTAGTATAGATATAGATTTATTATTTAAAATAGAAAAAAAACAAAGGTAAGGATGTAACTTTGAAAAAAAGTATTAACAAAAAGAAAATAGAAAACAACTGCATCATTGTGCTACACTAAAATCTGTATTTTCCCTTATTAATTAGTATAGATATATATTTATTATTTAAAATAGAAAAAACAAAAGCATGGATGTAGCAAAAAAAAATACAAAATATGAATAGCTCTGCCTCTATTTATGTTAATACAGAAATTGCGGTGTTTGACTCCCAAAACAATGTACCTTTACCGGTTTGTAAATAATTAAATATATATATATATATATATATATATATATATATATATATATGAATTTTAGAAATAAAATAAAATAATAATAAAAATATTCCATAACTTAGCATGTGGCTTGCATTATTGTGCTACAATAAAATCAGAATTTCCCCTTATCAATTAGTATAGATATAGATTTATTATTCAAAATAGAAAAAACAAAAGCAAGGATGTAGCTTTAAAAAAAACTATTAACAAAAATATTTATAAAAAAATATATTTTAAAAAATATTAGCAAAAAAATTAGTAAAAAAAGTAATTAGGAAAAAATAATTTTAAAAAATTTAGGAACAAAAAGTATTTATAAAAAATATTTAAATTAATTAGAAAAAATGTATTTTAAAAAATAAAATAAAATAAGAAAAATTAAGAAAAAATAATTTGAAAATAAATATATTTAAAAAAATTAGAAAAATTAAATTAATAAATTTTTTTCTAATTTATTTTTTGTAAATATTTTTCTATAAATATTTTTTAAAAAATTGTTTTAAAATTTTATTTTCTAAATATTTTATATATTTTTTATAATTTTTTTTTATTTTTTTAATTAGAAAATAAATATTTACAAAAATTAGAAAAAAGGTTAGTTATAAATAAAATATTTTAAAAGGTAAAATTAAATTAGAAAAAATTAATTCGTTAAATAAATAGGTAAAAAAATATTTTAAAAAAATTAGGAAAAAAATATATCAAAAAAAGCAGAAAAATAAAATTAATTATAAAATAAAATTTAAATTAATTATAAAAATATATATTTAAAAAAATTAAAATATAATTTGGAAAAATATATTTAAAAATTGTAAAAATAAATTATAAAAATAAATTATTAAAAAAGTAAATTAGAAAAAAAAATTGAAAAAAATTGAAAAAGTATTTTAAAAAAATTAGGAAAATAATAATTAGAAAAAATATTCAAAAAAATTAGAAAAATAAAATTAATTAGGAAACAAAAACATTTTAAAAAAGTCAATTATAAAAACAAGCATTTAAAAAAAGGAAATTAGAAAAAAAACTAATTCGGGAAAAAAATAAATTTTTTTAAAAATATTATGAAGAATATATGTTTAAAAAATATATAAATAAATTTAAATAATCTAAAATAATCCATCGGTTGACAACTCCTTCTACAGTTACTGGAAAAGTTGTTAATTGATAAAGTGATATACTTTTTGAATATTAAAATATATATAAATATTAAAATATAGTAATTGATTCGGTTTCAAAATAACCGAATTAATGACCATTGAGCTTGGTTCAATTCGGAGCCATGCACAAAAAAGAAAAAAAACGAACAAATTTAATTGGTTGGTTCGAATTTTCAAATTCATCGAATTGTTGGATCGAGTCTTACGACCCTAAACTTTAAAAAGTTAATAACAATATCTGAACAAATTAAAATTAGTTTGGTTTGATTCGGTTCGATCCGGAAAATATATAAATAAAAAATATATAAAATTTTAAATTTTAAGCTATTAAATTATATATACATTAAAATATAAGTATATAAAAATTAAAACATCAAGAACATGACAATTCTACATTTACTGTTTGCCAATTTATGATTGGTTGCAGTGTAAAAAAACTTTATACTGTCAATGTATACAAATAAATTAAAAAAAGTATTATGAAAAAAATTTAAAAAATTAAGGAAAACGTAAAAAAAAGTTAAAAAAAAAAGAATTTCAAAAACTTTTTTTAACAATAAAAGTAAAAAATATTAAAAAAATTTATAAATAAAAAAAATTAAAACAATTAAAAAAAAGTAAAAACATTTTAAAAAGTAAATAAAAATTAAAATAAAAAATTGTAAAAAATCCTAATGCTGACACGTGTATGTATAGTAAAAATGTGTTTCCACCTTTTATATTAGTATAGATTCAAGGTCGACCCAACACTTATTAAAATTTAAAGCAAACTCTAAGACAATATCTTTTTAAAGCTAATAAAGCAAAAGTCACGTATTTTTTCACTGAAAACTCAACTCAAACATAGACGGTATCGGTACGTCGACACACGACACAGAGGCTGCATGGTCAGTTGGTCACAGATAGGCCATCACAGGGTCGTGGCTCGTGGGGATCTTGGCGGTGGCACAGTCAATGAACCACAGAATGGCCGTACAACGAGAGACAAAGAGAGATTACGAGAGAGACAAAACAACAACAAAGAAAAATCAAATGAGAGAGAAGATAACAGAGAAAGAGAGGCTTTTTGAGAGAAAAAAATCGAGTTAGTGATATTAACTATTTTTTTAGTTCATATGTGTGTACCAAAAAAACTAAAATAAAAAATTAAGGCCTAAAGCCCTAGCCTTGGTGGCTTGGGCCTTAGATAGGCCCTTAGTGCATTAGATCTTAATTCACTTTAGCTAATCCAAGATTGATAAACCCTTACTTTACAGTCAAACTCGCTTTACACGAGACTTTTCCTAAAATTTAATATTGTATTAGTGTAAAAATAAAGCTTCATATTATCTAGTTTTAATTATTGAGTTGGTCCCTAAACTATTTGGGAATTTTCAATTAGGTCCCCGAACTTATACAAAATTTTCAATTGGGTCCCTAAACTAAAAAGTTTCTAATTGGATCCCTGAACTTATATAAAATTTTCAATTAGGTCCCTAAATTAAAAATGTGACTATATAAAATAAAAAGTAATAAAATGATAGATGATGAAATTTATGGAAAATAAAAATACTGATTGACATAATAATAAAATGACAAAAGATGAATATGAGAGGAAAAAAAACTCACTGCTTAAAATAGTAATAATAATAAAATGAAAAATAACACTTAGTGAGAAAAATTATTGTTTAGCATAATAATTAAATGAAAATAGATAAATTTGAGAGTCAAAATTTAGTTCTTGAAATGATAATAACAAAATAATGAAATATAAAATTGTGTTAGAAAATCCTTGTTATTTTCTAACAAAATATTAAGAGATTAAACTGATAAACCTCAATTAAAAAATATAAATTAAAAAAATGAACCTCAATTAACAACAAAGTTATTGTTTGAAATAATAAATAAAATAAAGAATCTAGTTAAGTAAATATCACATCTTAGTTTGATTGTCAATTTTATTTTAAGTTATTTAATTTAATTTATGATTTATTATGTTAGCTTATATTTTAACTGAGGTTTTTCATAAATTATTTAAATATCTCTTAAATAATATTTTCATTTGTTATGTCTATTGTTATTATTTTAATGTTATTTCAAATGTTAAATATTTGACTCGATTTAATAACTTAATATTTTGTTATAAAACATGAATTTTCCGGCACAATTTTATATTTCATTATTTTGTTATTAACATTTTAAGAACTAAATTTTGTCTCTCAAATTTATTTATTTATATTTAATTATTATGCTAAACAATAGTTTTCTCATTAAGTTTTATTTTTTATTATTATTATTTTAGTGAGTGAGTTTTTCTCTCATATTCATCTTTTGTCATTTTATTATTATGTCAAACAATGCTATTTTTTTAAATTTCATCATTTATCATTTTATTATTTTATATATTCATCATTTTACTTTAGGAACCTAATTGAAAATTTTATATAAGTTCATGGACTTAATTAGATTTTTTTTAGTTTAGAGACCTAATTGAAAATTCCCAAATAGTTCATGGACCAACTCAATAATTAAACCTATTATCTAATATAATTCCAGTAGTTTTTTCTCCGTTAAAATAATTACACGATAAAATTTTATATCTTCTCCGTTACCATTCGATATCATAGCAATATACCATTCCATGTTCCATGTTAATATTTTCAAGAGTTTAATATTTCCAATATAACAAAGGATTGATTTTTTTTCCCTGGAAATGTTTTAGGCCAATAAAACAAATATTGTTTACTTGTTTCGTATAAATGTGGCATTCGTATCTTCAAATAACAAAAACTTCGTTTGTATGCAAGAATTATCAAATTAATTATTGAAATTCACTATTGTGTAGATTAGTTAATTTTTTAAAATTTTAATAATTTTTTTTCTGAATTGAATATATTTAGATATCTGCATATTTAAAATGTTATAAATGTATAACTTTAACTAAATGAATATTAGCATTTTAATGAGTAACCGAATTTTCAATTTGCTTCTTAGATAATTAATAGCTTGGCTTTCATAAACAAGATTCACTCAAGTTAGATGCATTAAATTAGTGTAGTGTAAATTAATATATAAGTGACTATTATTTTAAAATTGTCTATGTGATTATTAAAGATATTTGAGTCTTATAAATATTTATCTTTTTTTTGGCGCGCTTATAAATATTTATATTAAAATGTTATATATGTGATGATGTAAGTATAATTGCTTGATAATATAACAAATGTGAGCTTAATTTTGATGTAATTTTTTTACACCATTAACAATTTGCAAATTATCACATATAAGTTTTGAGATAGTTATTAGGGTTAAAGTAGCATGAGATCTCGGTGTAAAAAAGTTTTACACTGACATCTACTAACATTTTGATATGTGTGTTTTTATTTTAAGAGTTTTATTTCTATGCACTATCAGTATAAATGATTTTTACACTGACATCCAAAAATATATTGACAAATCAGTATCATTGTTATTTCTGTCTCTTAGTTATTAAAATAAAAACCATACATGTCAACATGTTAGTGAATGTCAGTGTAATTTTTTTTACACTAAAAGTGTATAATACTTTAATTGTCAAAAAAAAAAAAAACCAAGAGAGATAAATAACAAGGATTTAATTGGTATACACTGACAGTGCAAAATTTTTTATACTGTCAACCAGTCAGAAATGGATACATCATTACAAATATTTGATTCTTATATCCTAACCACCTTAAAAGTTATCAATTTCATGATTTCTGATGAGTTGTCTGTGTAAAAATCTTTATACTGTCAGTACATAAAAATAAAACTCAAATAACAATGATTCTGATTTATCAAAAATCCTTTACAGTATATAGAAACTAGTTATTATTATGTAAAATATTCTAAAAGGCGTATTAATGTATAATTGAAAGTTGGTATAAACAATTTGTACACAAATAATATATTAAAATTAAATTTAAAAACTTGTCAAAATTAAACTAAGAAAATAAGATATCAATATGTGTTGATTCAAAGGGTTTGGATTCCTTAAACATGTGATCCTAGAGTCTATCCCTGATTTCACGTGTATGGAAAAGATACAATTGGGAGGGGCTCTTGCTTAGACGCTTTACAATACATTAAAGGGCTCATTTGGTGGTTAAGATAAGAAAGACAAAATAGTATAAACTATCATATCTCGTCTTAAATATAATAATATATAAAGTATATAAAATAAAAACAAAAATAAAATATTAATATAAAAATATATATAATTAATAAAAATATTAATAATTAATTTAAAAATTATTTTTTATTTTAGAACAAAACTAATTTTGTTATTTTATATTATTTAAAAAAATGAAAAAATATAAAAATTATTGTACTAATTTAATTATATTAAAATTTAAAATGAAAAAAATGATATTTTAAATTATAAAAAAATTAATTTAAGTTAAGAGTTTAATTATTGTACACTGTCAGTTTATTTTAAGGTTTGTTATACTATATATCAATCATAAATTGCCACGCCATTGAAAAATTTAAAAATTATATGAAATTTTATCATAAAGATAATTTTGTTTTTTTTAATTTAAAAATTCTAAATTATAAAAAATTAATATTTAATAAAATAAAACATTTACAATAAAAACGAAAATTTTCAAATTTATATTAAATTTATAATATTATCCAATTGGTTATCCGGTTGACTACAAACGTTGGATAGGATAACAACTTATCCCGCTCATATCATAACCTACTCTTATCCCGCTCTTTTGTCCTATCCGCCTCTATCCTATCCTGACCAAACGAGTTCTAAGAGATTAATCTCCCATCTATCGGTGGAAGGATGCTTTTGGAAGGAAAAAAAAAAAAACTAAAAAGATAAGATGATTAATAATGTGGTTGATAATGCGAACTTTAAAAGTGCATTAGTTTTATGGAAGAGCTTGTCTCTTGGTTAGTTGGAGAAGGGTAAATTTATGAGCAAGAGGTAAAATAAAATAAAAAAACGTACAAATAGTTAGGTTCTGAGTTTGTTAGTAGCGAGAATCGATCACACAGCTTCTTTTTCGTACTTCGCTGTCTGAGGTATGTTCCAAACATCATCAATCCTCACGAAAGCTCTGCTTCTTTTCATTTCTTATTTCTTCTCAAACCCTAATTTTTTCTACGCTTTAAGATTTCTCTACGGAAAGCATTCCTAAATTACTTTTTGTGTTCGACCCACCACAATTCCCATGCAATAGATCTTTGAATCAATCAGAATTTCTGATCATTTTCATTTTTTGTTTCTCTTATTTTTTTCCCCCTTTGATCCTTTTTCAGGTTCTGGGTTCTCACTATCTTCGGAGCACAGCATCATCACCTGTTAGAGAAGGTAAAGGTAGCGACTCTTGCTCTTCCAAATTCCAATACATACATGCATATATGCATATGTGTTTGGGTGATTTTTTTTTTTTTTGCATCTGCATTTGTCTATGTAAACTGCAACGTGGTGTTCATGATTTTATCAATAAGTGTTTGTTTTCCTATTTTTTCATAAAAAAAGAATCTTTTTTTTTTTGGTACGGAAAAGAAATAATTTTTATTGAGCATTTGTAATTCCATTACCTGTTTTCTCTTTTCCTTTGGCGAATTTTCCCATCTGTGAAAGTGGTATGTGATGGAAACAGAATTTGCTTTGATCTTAATTGTTAGAAAATGTGGAAAATAAAATTTTTTTCCCTTTCTTGTTGGAGACCACAACATACCACAAGTCACACGGTTTAAATATCTTGGGTCTATTATACAAAATGACGGAGAAATTGAGGGAGATGTAAACCATCGGATTCAATCAGGGTGGTCGAAATGGAGGAAGGCTTCGGGTTTTTTGTGTAATAAAAAGGTACATCTTAAGCTAAAGGAAAGATTTTACCGTACAGCTACTAGACCGACGATGTTGTATGGGACGGAGTGTTGGGTGGTAAAAAATCAACACGAGAGTAAAATCAATGTAGCAGAGATGAGAATATTGCGCTGGATAAGCGGAAAAACTAGATGTGATAGGATTAGGAATGATAGCATTAGAGAGAGAGTTGGGGTAGCACCTATTGTAGAAAAGATGGTTGAATATCGACTTAGGTGGTTTGGGTATGTATGGAGGAGACATTTAGATTCTGTAGTAAGGAGAGTGGACCATGTGGAGGGCAATCCAATAGCTAGAGGCAGAGGTAGGCCAAGAAAAACTATAGGAGAAACTATTAAGAAAGATTTGGAGGCCAATGATTTAATTATTAACATGATTCATGATAGAACATTATGGTGCCGTATGATCCATGTAGCCGACCCCACCTAGTGAGATAAGGCTTGGTTGTTGTTGTTGTGTTGTTGATTGATGATTCCTTGTTAATGCCAGGCACACGGTTTAAATCCCACTTCATCTCCAAATAAGGACTAGAATTCATCAGAAATATGGATGGTAGATGTTATGTGGAGCCATAAAGTTGTTAACCGGTTTACCATAGGTTCTCTTGTTGAATTTGGAGATTGTTTTGTGATTTTTGGAGTTATAATATGAATCTTCTTTAATTTGAAAGCATTTTGGTCTTTTGAAGTTTGCTTTGTGAACTGTTGCATGTATCACACATGTTGCTTTCATATAGGTGTTTCTGGTTGCAAAATTCTTGTCAAAACAGTTTCTTGTGTTTGAGATACAATTGTACATAGAAATGAGCATACTGAAATGAA
The DNA here is from genome assembly GCA_030762895.1 of Sophora flavescens. NCBI lineage: Eukaryota > Viridiplantae > Streptophyta > Magnoliopsida > Fabales > Fabaceae > Sophora > Sophora flavescens. The sequence goes on along the minus strand of CM061062.1, from coordinate 278,795,228 downwards.
TGCTTTTATGCTATATGCATACTAAGAAAAGGAGATGCCTGTTTCTTTCCAGCATAGAGATCATGTCGATTTCCATCACGACAAATAATTGAGAGCACTGCATCGGAGGCCCGTTTTTCTTATAGCTTTAATGGTTGCATTGTATATCGTACTTGTGGCATCTTTACTAATACATCGACAAATTTGCTTGAATGATTGCATGATATGTTGTTTTGGTTGCACGCGGAGTGTATGCATTGACGTGTTTGATTTCACCTGGAACAGAATGGATCATCAAGGGCATAACCAGAACCAAAATATGGGGGTTGTCGGTAGTGGAGCTCAACTGGCATATGGTTCTAATCCTTATCAGACAAGCCAAATAACCGGGGCACCGGGGTCTGTTGTTACGTCAGTTGGGGCCATTCCGTCCACCGGTCAACCTGCTGGTGCTCAGCTGGGACAACATCAGCTTGCTTATCAGCATATTCATCAGCAACAACAGCAGCAACTTCAGCAACAGCTCCAAGCCTTTTGGGCAAATCAATACCAAGAGATTGAGAAGGTTACTGATTTCAAGAATCACAGCCTTCCCTTGGCAAGGATCAAGAAGATTATGAAGGCTGATGAGGATGTTCGAATGATATCAGCCGAGGCACCAGTCATATTTGCAAGGGCATGTGAAATGTTCATATTAGAGTTAACCCTGCGTTCTTGGAATCACACTGAAGAGAACAAAAGGAGAACACTTCAGAAGAATGACATTGCAGCAGCTATCACAAGGACTGATATCTTTGATTTCTTGGTTGACATCGTGCCTCGTGAGGACCTGAAAGATGAAGTGCTTGCATCAATCCCAAGAGGAACAATGCCTGTTGCAGGGCCTGCTGATGCACTTCCTTATGTCTATATGCCACCTCAGCATGCGCCCCAAGTTGGATCAGCTGGTGTCATAATGGGCAAGCCTGTGATGGACCCAAATATGTATGCTCAGCAGTCACATCCCTACATGGCACCACAAATGTGGCCACAGCCACCAGACCAGCGACCACCGTCTCCAGATCATTAACTGCCACATTATGTATGAGTAATAAAAATTAAGGTGAACTCTAGGCTCTATCTGTCTCTCCTTTTATGTTGAAATGTTCATTTCGGTTATCATAGTAAAATTTGACTCTGCAGGCCTTCAATTTCAATTTCCTAATTTTTTCTTAATGGAATTTAATATTTTCTTTTAAGAGTTTTTTAGTAGTTAAAAACATAGAAATAACAAATGAACTTTGGTGAGTTTCAACCTAAAGCTTTTTATTTTTATTTGACAAGCTTGGATGATCTTTATACCTTTACCTGTACTGTTATTGATGGTAGTTCCTTTTGCATCTGATATTGCCTACATTTCCTGGCTTGCAGATGGTAGCACTGTTATGAGTTGAGGATGTCAAACTGAGTGGTTCGGAAGGTCCATAGCAACCAGAAAGCATAGCTGATAGTTTACATGCGATGCAGACTATAAACATATGTAGATGAAGTGCTAGTGAAGGCTTATGTCATCTTTGATTAAGCTGAATAAGACGTTGTTCTTGGTTTAGTTTGAAAATGGATTTGGTGCATTCAAATTATCATGGCATTCATGCATTCATATAAAAAACGTTTGAAAAAGCCTAAGATTGATCCAACGGTGTATTAATGCATGAATGTGTGATTTTTTGAATGCAGTGAACCGAGATCCGATTAGTTTTCTTGTCTTCAGATAGTAATATTATATTTACATTGCACAGTAGGATTTTTACTTGAATTTAGCTTCTTTGTCAACAGAACATTTATGCACCAAGTATTTATGTGATCTTTTCGTTCTCGTCACGGGCTTCCTCATTATAGCTGCAGATCAGTGATTTCCTTAGGGTTCCATTGTGAATTGTCACATAATTTGCATAGAATCTTGTGCAAGAGTACGTTTGGACAGCTTTTATGATACATGCATCATTGCATCCTACTAATACTGCCACCAACCTCGTCTTCTAACCCCTCCAAATTAAAGGGGCAGGAAGTGGTACTTAGTTGCCATAAGGCTTTGTGAGTCTATGGAGAGATAGATGGAGCTTGGTAGGGACTGAGGTTTTTCACACGTTGATTTTTTAATCAACAATTAATTGAGATGTTTTACCACCTAAATGAGTTTGGCCAGTTGGTTGCCCAAGCTGAACTTGTGAGAATGACCTGAGTTCGAATCTCACAGAATACGTTGATGGCGTGCTTGAATCCGTAAGTGTACGGCTTCATCGTCAAGTAATAAAAAAATTGATCCCACAGAGACCGTAATCTCAAGTAACAATTAATTACTAAGTCAATTAAATTGAACTATAAAAGATAAAGATTTGGAAAAGATTTGATTTTTTGAATCAAGTAGCAAATCAAATTTAAAGTTGCAATTAAAACGAAATCAAGAATAAAATAGGAAAGTAGATCAAATCTGAGATTTCAAAATATCAAAAGGGATTCCCAAGAATTGGGTTACCAACAAGACTGCTCATGTCACTAAATTGACTATCCCTCTTGTTAATTATCGAAATTGCTTTGAAGGCGAATTTATCCTAAATAAGTTAATGTTCCCTCTCGGGATACAAGAACCGTGCCCAATTAAATCAACCACTACTCTCGTGGTAATTGAATTTAAATTGAACCCTTTAAGCTTTGTGACAATTCGTGAACCCTCGAAGGACCGCTTATAACTCTCGTGATTTAAGTCCTAAGTTCAATCCCTATAGATCCAATACCTAAGTTCACCGCTAGGTTCCTCTCCTTAGAGTATCTATGACATGCAAATAAGTGCGCACCAGATTTACAAGTAATTCATGCAATATGAATCAAATCGAAAGCAAAATCGAAATTAACAAGAAGTAAAAAGTCAATCCATAACACAAAACAAATCTTGGGCATAGCCCAAATCCCTATAAATAAAAAACAACTCAAGCATTGCCATGTTCATAGCAAGCTTGATTAACAAAAGCATAAAAAGAAAACCTAAGAGAAGAGAAAATTGGAGAAGAGAAATCCTAGTTTTTGCCCAAGGTAGCAGTCCCAAGTGATCCTATTTTCGAGCCTAATTGCCCTATTTATAGAGTAGGTTAACTTGAATCCCAAGCAATTACAAAATCAGATCAAATCAGGTTTTAAAATTCCAGATATTGCGCGTCACGGCCGTGATGGCTGTCACGGCCAGGCCGTGACAGATTCTGTCTTGGAAAACTTGGCACTGATGGCCTGTCACGATCGTGACAGGTTCTGACTTTTTCATTCTTTTCTTTTCAGCCTTGCTCGATCATGGCCGTGATGGCTGTCACGTCTAGGCCGTGATGGGCTCTGTTTGGCTCATTTTTCTTACTTTTCAAGCTCCGTCTTCATGCAAGCTCCAACATAAATGATCCTGAGCATTTTAATCCTCAATTCCTGCACACAAACACCACAAAACCGCCTTACCCGTTCCAAAGTAAAAACTAACAAAAATCAAATTAAAAATGCCTAAACTACATGAAAATACATGCAATATGATAAAGAAATATGAGGTTAAATCACACTCATCAAACTACCCCAAGCTTAAGATTTTGCTTGTCCTCAAGCAATAACCAAGGCCAGACAAGATAAACAATCAGAGCATGGGTAGTGAACTAAGAACCCGAGTAATAAATCCAAGTAACAGGAATATCCAATAAGAAGCCAAGAGACAATCAATTTCAAGTCCAATTAGAAGCTTAGGTTCCCTAAATTCATATTTCTCACTAATTCGGACACTCTTCTCGCCTCACTCAAATGTTTAAGGGTATATGACAATTCACTCAATTTCCTCAAGGAAGGTATTCTACCATAAGCTTGACTATTAACCAAATCTCTACCTTATTAATGAAAACGCATAAGAATCAAGATGTCTTTTATTTTGGTTGTAATGGGATCATGGGATTAATCATTAGGTGGGGAAATCAAGAAAAGGAAAATTCAAGAAGGTTAAACAAAATATCGAACAATGCAAAGCATGACAATCTTCTAAAATACCTTTTTGAGCTTTAGTTCACTTTTCCCCTTTCTTTCTTTCTTCCTCTCTTTTTTAATTTCTCACATTCTTTTTCTCATCTCCTTCTCCATTTTTTTGTTTATTTATTTATTTATTTATTTATTTTTTCTTTCAATTTGGAGAAGGGGAGATTTCCAACTTAAGAGAAATATTTTTCTAACTTTTTCATCCCAAAATTTATTTTTAAAACTACCTTTTTGCCCTTTTTGCAATACTTTAAAAGGTGTCATACCAAGCATCATTCATCAAAATAAATCAAGGTACCAAGAAAAATATTTTATTCTTTTAGGCTCAAAACTGGGCAACTAAGGGGTAACATTTAATCAGTCAAAGCTCAAAAGGTCAGAAAAATACCTAGTGCCTCAATCATTTTCAAATATGTTTTAAAAAAATTTAAGTTTCAAAACGGTTTCAAGTCAAGTTCTAGAGAACACAATCCAAGAGGAATAAAACACTCAATCACAAAGAATGGGGTAGATTCAGTGAGTACCCCTTTTAGGCTAAAAAAAAATCTCACATTTAGTAGTTTAAAATCAATGAGAAACACAAATCTAAGGAACCACATGCTAATTATCAACTATCAGAAGATCATCTCAAGCATTTTTATTTTTAGCCTATCACAAGAATACAAAAATTGGGTTCAAATATTCACTGTCTCAATTCATTTGGCATAAAGTTCTCACAATTGGATGCATACTCTAAGCAAGGGGCAATATAATCATGTGATTAAGCAAAACTACACCTATATGAATGCAACATGAAAAATGCAAAAATGTAAAAAAAAGAAAAAGTAAAAATACCCTTACCCCAAGCTTAAAAACTTACATTGTCCCTAATGTAAATAATCAAGTCGGAGAGAGGAGAAAAATGGAACAACTCACCGAGGTGGTGGAGGGTGCTAGCTCACATGCCAGTCAAAGAGCTGCTGGAAGACGTATCACGGCCGTGACGTTCATCACGGCTAGGCCGTGATCAATTCTGTTCTGTTGGGCTCCTTCGCGTCACGTTCGTGATGGCTATCACGACTGGGCCATGATAAATACTGACTTCCTCCTTTTTCACATCACGCCCGTGATGGCTATCACGGCCTGGGCATGATGCCTATTGGTTTCCAGCTTCTGGCCCATCACGGTCATGATCCTCGTCATGGCTAGGCCGTGATCTCCTCTGACTTTATTTTTCCATGACTTTTGCTCCTCCTGCCTTCATAACCTGAAAATACTTGGCAAAACCATCAATTAGTGATATTTCTTCTCTTAATCTTCTCAAATTATTCAAAAACAAAATTAAAATACAAATTAAAAAGGGAAAAAAAACTTGGGTTGCCTGTAACACCCTGTATTTTACTGTTTTAAATAACAGTAATACATATAAATATGTTTATAAATTTATTTGAGTTTTAGAAAATTATTTTAAATAAGCGGAGTTTATAACTCAATCCTACTTGACCGTAGGAAGCTACGATTAAAATTTAGGTTGGAAAGTCAGGCGAAACCCGGCCCGCGAATTCCATTGACAGTATAATAATACTGCTCAAAAGACCTAATTTTAATTCGTGAACGAAAGACTTAAGTTTAGTATTTTATTTTCTACAATTCTGTATTTTTAGAATTTTTTTTTCAGAAAAAAATAAAATAATTTACGTATTACGGGCGGAACGTGTAATCGGGTAGACGACGGAAGGGATTTTAGAGTTTCTAAGAGCCGATAGAGGGTTTAACTTAGGATTTTGAGATTATTCAAGGGGATGAATCATATTTTTAAGTCTAGAAGGTTTTTCAGGGTTAAAGTGAAAATTTAGGAATTTTACGTTTAAGCCTTGAACTTTCTGTAAATTACCCTTTTGTCCCTAAATTAGTTTCTAAGTTTTTTCAAGGGAACTGGGCTAGAATCCTTTTTCCCAATCTCAAATGGTCGTGGCTTAGAAGCCCAAAATTTTCTAGTTCATGGATTGATTCCATAAAGCCTATTTGAAACTATATAAGTTTCCTATCTTAAGCCTAATGCTTAAATTTTCAAGTGGGCCCCACAAAAATGAACCTAAGCCCAAATTAACCCAGCCCATGCGTAAGCCCATGAGGATTGATGGCTGCCTCATTTTTTTGGATGAATCAAGATGTTTCTAGAGTGTTTCACAATTTTCCACAATTTTCTACATCATTCTTGATTATTATATATCATTCTTGATTATTCTCAAACCTTCATGAATTATCCTAAAATATCTTTGACTCAAAAATCATCCAACAAAGTCAATATAAGCTTGCATTAAATGTGGCAAAATCATCATCATGACACTTTATTGACAATTTGCAAACTAGTCCTTCAACTTATGGAATCTTTGCAAATTGATCCTTAGAACTTAATTGCATTTGAATCCTTTAGCAAGACAACTCATCATCATCTAGATCCTTCCTAAGATGGCGCCAATATCACTATAAATACCATACTCTCACTTTTCACTTAGTTTCTTTTGCCATTTGTTTCCAAAACCCTAAAATTCATAAGTCTCTTAGTGCTAAGTTTGTAAAACAAGTTCTTGGATTTCCTTTGTCATTGATCTTCAAGAGGTAAATTCAAATCTTAATTCTTAATTATGCCTATGTTCTTTATCAAGTTTCTTGATTCAAGGCTTATATCATAGTTGTTCATCACTTTAAAGTTTCTAACCCTAGAACTTTGAAAAGTCATAATAAATTCTAGAAAAAATCTAATGATGATGAAACTACTTTCTATCTTCTTGATATCATGCATATTATCTAAATCCAAGAGCATAATGTAATCAAAAATTTCTTTCCTAAAAATCTAGCCTTGGCCGAATCTATCACATTAGGGTTGGTAGAGTTTTGTTCATGTGTTGTCATGTATGATCATGTATTCTATATGGCATGTATGACTACACACTCTAATCCATGTTAGTTTCTTAAAATGAATATCTTACTCAAAAATCTTTATGTTGGCCGAAACCCTAGGTGGGTTAAATTTGTTGAGTTTTGTTTAAAGTTTTCCTTAATGATCTTGTTAATCAAGCTATTAGTATGTATGCTTAATAAATCCAAGTTGGTTTATTAAACTAAGAACCCTAGACCTATGAACCTATTGAGGCCGAATCCATGTATAAAAGAGTTAGGAAGTTTTGAGTTTTAAACTTAGTTATTTAGTCACTAACCTATGATTTAGGTTAATCAAGGATCATTAATCCATAACTTAATCATGATTAGAAGTTTTAGTCATTCAAAAACCCTAGAGGCCGTGACTATGTATTAGGGCTTAGAATGTTTTAGTTTCTTGATTTGTAATTATTTGTTTGTAATGGTTGAAGGTTAGTTGAGTACGACGTTTACGAGGTAACCGAAATTCCGAAGGAATCTGTAAGTTCACCAAAAAGTCTTCAAGAGGTAAGAGGGGAACACCGGAGGATTTATTCAATGTCTATATGCTATTCCGTGGTTGTTTGTAATTATTTGTTTGTTTGTATTTATTTATTTATGTTGTTTATTGTTGTATTATTTGTGTCTGTGTGGTTTTAATTTCGTTAATTGTTTATCTGCAATTATATTATGCTACTGTGATGCATGATCTGCCTGGGAAATATCTGTGATATAACTGTTGTTTGATGTGTGAGAAGCCTGACAGTGGTCAGTGCACAATTAAGTTAATCGGATAAAAGCTTTAAGAAGCTTCGCAAATTATATTCAATGTTTTTAACGGTAAAATACTGATATGTAATATTAAAGGAATTTTATTTTGAGGAAAATGAGGAGTTTTGGAAAATATTATTATTTTAATAATTTATTTTTGGAAAAAAGGAATTATGAGTCACAACGAGCGTAAAACCGTGAAAATATTTTAGCACTGCTGAATTTTACGTAAGAAAACCCGGAATATTACGAAATATTCTTTTATAAAATTAATTGGTGAAAATAAGTTAATGATGATTTTAGCAAATCAATTAAGTGGAAAAACTTAAGTTTTTGGCTTAAAAAGCCTTTAAAATAATATTTGACGGCAAATTTGGAAAAGTATAGACGGCAAGTATTTTCGAAACGGCATTGCATATTTTGAGGAAATTAAACCTCAAGTGACTCATTGGTTTGTAAAAAACTAAGTTTTTATTATTTAAGGATTTTGTAATGAATTTCTACCTTGGAAAAGAATTTCTGAAAGTCAAAAGTTGATTTAACCGTGTTGAAAGTACAGTTGGGCTTAGTAACCGAGATGTCGGGGTACTAATATTCTGTGTTGTGATGGACTCAGTCATTTGGACTTTGAGGGCTTATATTGTATACATGAGGTATACCGTGTTGAAACACTGAAGATGTTTTCTAGTACCACGAACCTAAGACTGGTGCACCGGTCGAGAGGTGTCGTGATTGAGCACTCGGACAGTGAGGTCCTGTGTTGTGATGAAAGTTTTAAAAGTGTTTTAAAACTATGTGATTCGTAAGCCATTTTGAGCTTCAACAAAGAAAGATTGAACACAAAGAAAAGAACAAAACAAAAGTGTTATACATGCATTTGGCAGACGTGCTTGCGGTTTGTGGCATAATGCATCAATTACTAGCGGCGAAAGGTAATTTCGATGTGAATTTATCTCATGTGCCTAGTGAGGACATGGAGTCCCCCATCTTACTTGCTATTGGTGCCCTGATTGTGGACATTAGCAATATGTTTGGCAGTGTGCCTCGAGGAGCCTGATAAGCCTCTGGCTTATCTAGTTTTATGACTAGATGAACTAGGGTTTATGTGCCAATTTATTCGAGTTCACTCTCGTTTTCGCCCAAATTTGCCTTGTTTTGTTCCTAAGTTGGACTTTGACTCGTTTTGCGTCTTTTGTGTAGTTTTTAGTTTCTTTTGGATAGAATTACGCTTGTGGTTGCTTGTGTTGTTTTCAGGTCCATAAGTGAAGCTCTAAGAATTAAGGAAGGTCAAGAAATAGTGGAGATTGCCATTCTGGAGATTCTCGCCCCGCGAGAGGAAGCTCGCCCCGCGAGAGTTTGAAGACCCGGGAAGACAGAGACCATCACGGCATAGCCGTGATTCACATCACGGGGCGTGAAAGGAAGGTTCGCGTCGCGAGACGCCCTTCGCGTCGCGAGTGTGGGAACTCCAGAAAAGCACCAGAGTCAGAGACCATCACGGCCTAGCCGTGATGTATATCACGGCCGTGACCTAAAAGCCACACAAGTCAGAGACCATCACGGCCTAGCCGTGATGTGTATCATGGCCGTGACCCAAAATCCACACAAGGCAGAGAACATCACGGCCTGGCCGTGATTCACATCATGGGCCGTGATAGGCGGGCTCGCGTCGCGAGACATCCTTCACGTCGCGAGAGTTCGAATTCCAGAAGTGCGCGCGAAAATGAAAACCGTCACGGCCGGCCGTGATGGCCGTCCGCGCGTGGCGTGGCCTCCTTATAAATAGAGCGGTCGAAACAGAAAAAGATGACTTTTTGGATCAGAACTGATTTTAGATCTTTTGTAATCCTTATTCTGGGGTTTCTTCTCCTCTTCTCCTCTCTTAATTCTTAGGCTTAGGATGAATTCCGATTGTACGTGCGTTGTTGTTACGGACATGAGGAACTAATCCTCTTGTCTAAGGGATCGATGAAGCCACCTATGGCGGCATAGTATTCATGTGATGTAATTCTCTCTCTCTCAATTCAATTATTGTTTTTCAATTCTGATTTCATTGTGTTGGTTATATGCTTGCGTGATCAACTTGTTAAATGTGTATGAGGCCGAGAGGCGATTTGCGTTTCAGAACTTGAATTGGGAACATCGATCGAGTGTTGCACGAGAGTGAATAGGAGATCGATGCAACTCTTAGGGAACAAGAATTAATAGAATTCGAGATTAGGGTTAAGAGACCTAGGAAGTAATTAACTCAAATCATCGAATACGTCCTATTGAGCACGACAGTGGATATAGGAGAATTTAGGGGTCCCGTTGACATTAAAATTGAACCTAGGGAGGAGAATATCATCACTTGGGTACTTTGCATGATTGGGTAGGTGGATTCGAAACCTTAGATGCCTTTAATTCCAGATTTCATCACCATATCTTTGATTGTTTCGATTTGTTAACTTAAATTGTGATCCTAATTTCTTTCCAACCACTTTCTCTACTTAACCAACTTATCGGATTTCTCGCGAAATTAGTCGAATTGGTAACCCAATCCTTGTGTTCGACCTCGGTAGACTCTTACCGTGTTTTATTACTTGCGACGACCCGGTACACTTGCCGGTGAGTCAACAAGTTTTTGGCACCGTTGCCGGGGATTGGCACAACCAATTTTCCTAATTTTTAGGAAATTCGGCTGTTTGGTTAAGCTGATTTTTAGTTTTATTTTCTTTTATTTAATTGCCATTATTTTTCTCTGTTTCTTTGATTCCACTTGGTCTTTGCCTGTTTTTGTATGCGAGGTACTCTTCTACAAGAGGACTTGCTATTCGATTCAGAGATCACCAGGATCGAGAGGCAATTAAGAAAAGAGGCCAGAGAAAGGAAGAGGTTGGAAGCAATTAAAATAGAGGGCATGGCTGAAGAAAATCCTCCTCCTCCTCCTCCTCGTTACAAGCCTCTCTTCGAGTACGATCTACCAAGCTTGGGAGATTGTGACTCTTCTATTGTGAGGGGCAACCTGAACACAGACTCCTTGAGTTGAAGCATGTGTCACATACCAGATCCGGGAGAATCAGTTTGATGGGAGTGGCAAACAGGACCCTCATAGACACATCACTCGCTTCCTTGAAGCTTGTGACTTGCAGAAGACCAGGGGAGTCTCTCAGGATGAGTTTCGCTTGCGGCTTTTCCCTCTTTCTCTTAGGGATGTCGCTCGCGATTGGGTTGACAGTTTGGATAGGAACAGCATCAGAACTTGGGAGCAAATGGCACAGAAGTTCCTAACCAAATACTTTCCTCCTCAGAAGGCGGCACAAGCAAGAATAGCCGTCACTTCATTCAGGCAAACAGAGGATGAAACATATAATGAAGCTTGGGAAAGGTACAATGGTTTATTGAGAAGATGTCCCTCTGCGTTCTTTGACCCGGTTTCCAAAGTACAACATTTCTTTAATGGGTTGAGGGGACGCTATCAGATGAACTGTGATGCCGCAGCTGGCGGTTCTTTTGTATATTTATCGGCTGAGGATGGATGGGCACTGTTAGAGAAGATGTCATATAATGATTACAACCGTGGTAGGGAGACCTCGAGTGGAATCAGTTCTGGGACAATGGAAGCCATTTTAGAGCAAAACAGACTTTTGAAGATGTAGAATGAGGCTTTGTCCGGGAATAAGAGGGTTAATGCTATACACGAGGGAATGCCTCCGGGTTGTGCAAATTGTAATGGAGATCATGACACTCAGATTTGCCCGCTAAATTTCCCTCAGGAACATGTGGACTCTTGCCACAACTTTTATGACACTGTGCCCCAGAATAACTATCAGAGGAACAGACAAAATGATTACAATCAGAATCAGAATAGGGGGTACATGAGGAGAGACCATCCGGGTTTCGCTTGGAGTAATGCTAATGGTGGTCTAGCCGGTCAACAACCTCCTCAGCAGAATTGGCAACAACCTCAGCAGGGTATAAGGCCGAACATTGGAATTCAGCAGTGTAATACCCAGCAGGCTCTTCCAGGGCCTAATCAGTTGCAAATAACAGATGGTGGAAGACAACCGTGGGAGCTGGCTTTTGAGAAGTTGTCAACCTTTACAAGCACATCTTTTGAGAAGGTGAACACTGCCATTGACAAGTTGGCGACTCATACAGGATCGCGAATTCAGAATCTGGAGACACAAATAGCACAGCTCGCGAAGCAACTTAATGAGCGTCTTCCAGCACTCTCCCAGGTAGTACTGAGAACAACCCCAAGGGACAATGCAATGTCATATCTACTAGAAGCGGAAGGGTGTTGGAACCTAGCAGGGTACCACTAGTTCTCAGGATGACAAGGGCCCGGAACAACTACCCGTTGAGGAAGAGCAACCAGAGAAAGAAGGGTTGGCAAGTGACAAGGGACCGGAGCAAGGGGGAAGGCTGAAACTTGTGGATGAAGAGTTCCGAAAGAAGAAGTGGGTTGAACCCCAAGACCTCCCGCCCTACATGAAGGTTCCGTATCCCGAAAGATTGAAGAAGCCTCAACAGGATATGCGGTTCAATAAGTTCCTTGATGTCTTCCGAAAACTTAGATTAACATTCCATTTGCGGAAGCCTTGGAACAGATGCCATCATATGCTCGGTTTATGAAGGAACTTCTCACTAAGAAACGGAGGATTGTGGATGAAGAAACGGTTGCTTTGACCAGAAGAGTGTAGTGCCATTCTTCAACGGAAACTGCCTCCGAAGTTGAAGGATCCGGTTCCATCTCGATACCATGCACCATTGGGGGAATGACCTTCGGAAAGGCATTATGTGATCTAGGGGCAAGCATCAACTTGATGCCCCTCTCGATGATGAAGAGGCTAGGGATCAAAGAAGTAAAGGATACGCGAATGTCACTCCAACTGGCCGATCGTTCTATCAAATATCCCTATGGAGTAGTTGAAGACTTGCTCGTGAAAGTTGACAAGTTCATATTCCCAGTGGACTTTGTGGTGCTCGATATGGATGAAGACGCTGAGATCCCTCTCATATTGGGTAGGCCCTTCTTGGCCACCGGGGGTGCCTTGATAGATGTGCGGAAAGGGAAACTCACTTTAAAGGTGAATGATGATGAGGTGGTCTTCAATGTCTTTGAAGTGATTAAGCACCCGGAAGAGAAGTCAGCTGTGTATCGAGTGGATGTGGTGGACCCAACTGAAAAGGTAAAGGCAACTCGAGAAGACCATGATCCTTCACTTGCAACAGTATCGGTAGAATCTCATGAGGAAGACAATGAGGAAAAAGGCCCTTCGGGGGATGAAGTCTACCTTGAGTGGCTACGAGACATGGAACCCATACCGAGTCTCCCAAGGGAAGAATGTGCAAGGAAAGAACTCAGCAGCAAGGGAATGAAAAAGAAGGGTAAAGCACCAAGGTTGAAAGGTAGTACAACCGTGGTGGTCAATAAAGACAACAAGTTGATCCCAAAAAAGACCATCGCGGAGTGGAGAGTGCGTGCGGATTATAGAAGGATGCTGGACTTAAATGAGCTGTCCGGGAACAGCTTGCGAGTATATAAAAGTGCACAAACCTACAAAGAACGGGCCAAGGAATGGCATGGCAAGCAGGATCTTCCTCCGGATTAACCCAATGGGGTGACTTGAGTCAGGCTCGGGACGTTAAACAAGCGCTACTTGGGAGGCAACCCAAGCTAGGTATCTCTCTTCTCCTAACTTTTGTTCTGTTTTTGATTTTTGGTTATGTTTTTGTTTGTCACTCTTGAATAATTTGAGAAGATCAAGAGTTGTTGTATGAATGATGTGTCGGCAAGTTTTTTGGATTTTGATTAAATGGAGCATAGATGGATTGCATGAATATATTGACCATTGATGATTTCCCCCTAGGTTCTAATAATAGAAAAGTTGATCCCCACTTAAAATTGAAAATTGAACTTTGAGATTTATTATGATTGCTTGATTTATGATAAGTTTGGGGTGAGGGGGTGCACACACTAGGAATCGTATCTCGGTCAAACAGTTTGCAAAATGTCCAGGTGAGGATTTGAGCCTCCAACTCTGTTTTTGAATGTGTGAATCACTGTAAGTCGCACTTTCCCGAATTTGCTTGAATCTCTATATGGTTTGCATGTTTATATTTGTTGCATCGAATGATTTAGGCAATTTTCTTTGAATTAACTACTTGGCCATAAATTGAACCAACCTTGATGAATGATCCCTAGTTAGCCACATTGAGCCTTGAAGTCTATTGTTCTTCATGACCTTACATTACAAGCCATTAACTCAGAAAAACCATGATTTTCCCCTATCCTAGGATTTAGGAGAGTATGGAATTTTAGCTTTGTAAGTGTTGTTGTGGAACTAAGTTTGGGGTGGCTACAAGTTCATGAGTCATAGTTGAGAAAAAGAAAAACGGAAGTAAGGGCCGAAGGCTTGAAAGAAAAAAGAAAGAAAAAAAAAATGGGTGATGAAAAGCATTGAATATGTGCCAAAAAGGGCAAAGAAAAATAAATATAAAAAGGAAGAGGTGTGTAGCCACCAACTGCAAGGAAGAGAATAATATGAGAGTAAATTCAATTGTTATGATATTAGTTTCATGCTCTCATTGATCCTAGGGACTCAGCTTCTATCCTTTGATTATCCTACCCTTAGCCAGGCCCCATTACAACCTTTGAAAGACCTATTGATGATGCATGCATGTTTTCGTGGGAACTATGTTTGAGATGAAAATCAAATTCATGGGAAGTGCTCTTAGAATGTGAAAGTGAGTGAAAAGTTGATAGCCTCGACAAACTTGAGCGAATGAGTGAAATACTAAATGCCCTTGAGAGGAAGGCAATTGTTTGAAATAGGTGATCTTCCTTTGTGTGTATCTTTGAGCCTCAATTTAGAGTAATGATGGCATGAATGATAACTTCTCAATTGTTTAAAGTAGATGAATGTGGGAATTACATTGATGAAAAAAAAAAGGGGGGAATCAAAGAAGAAAAACTGCTTTGTAAAGTCGCATGAAATTTGTGCGAAATCGATTGAATCCCTTAAGCTTGCCAAGTCTTGAGTCGTTTTTGAGTTTTAAGCTTTCTTGGGGACAAGCAAGGTTTAAGTTTGGGGTATTTTGATAAGCCTCTGGCTTATCTAGTTTTATGACTAGATAAACTAGGGTTTATGTGCCAATTTATTCGAGTTCACTCTCGTTTTCACCCAAATTTGCCTTGTTTTGTTCCTAAGTTGGACTTTGACTCGTTTTGCGTCTTTTGTGTAGTTTTTAGTTTCTTTTGGATAGAATTACGCTTGTGGTTGCTTGTGTTGTTTTCAGGTACATAAGTGAAGCTCTAAGAATTAAGGAAAGTCAAGAAATAGTGGAGATTGCCATTCTGGAGATTCTCTCCCCGCGAGAGGAAGCTCGCCCCGCGAGAGTTTGAAGACCCGGGAAGACAGAGACCATCACGACATAGCCGTGATTCACATCACGGGGCGTGAAAGGAAGGTTCGCATCGCGAGACGCCCTTCGCGTCGCGAGTGTGTGAACTCCAGAAAAGCACCAGAGTCAGAGACCATCACGGCCTAGCCGTGATGTATATCACGGCCGTGACCTAAAAGCCACACAAGTCAGAGACCATCACGGCCTAGCCGTGATGTGTATCACGGCCGTGACCCAAAATCCACACAAGGCAGAGAACATCACGGCCTGGCCGTGATTCACATCATGGGCCGTGATAGGCGGGCTCGCGTCGCGAGACATCCTTCGCGTCGCGAGAGTTCGAATTCCAGAAGTGCGCCAGAAACAGAAACCGTCACGGCCTGGCCGTGATGGCCGTCACGGCCGTGACGCGTGGCCTCCTTATAAATAGAGCAGATCAGAACAGAAAAGGAGGACTTTTTGGATCAGAACTGATTTTAGATCTTTTGTAATCCTTATTCTGGGGCTTCTTCTCCTCTTCTCCTCTCTTAATTCTTAGGCTTAGGATGAATTCCGATTGTACGTGCGTTGTTGTTACGGACATGAGGAACTAATCCTCTTGTCTAAGGGATCGATGAAGCCACCTATGGCGGCATAGTATTCATGTGATGTAATTCTCTCTCTCAATTCAATTATTGTTTTTCAATTCTGATTTCATTGTGTTGGTTATATGCTTGCGTGATCAACTTGTTAAACGTGTATGAGGCCGAGAGGCGATTTGCGTTTCAGAACTTGAATTGGGAACATCGATCGAGTGTTGCACGAGAGTGAATAGGAGATCGATGCAACTCTTAGGGAACAAGAATTAATAGAATTCGAGATTAGGGTTAAGAGACCTAGGAAGTAATTAACTCAAATCATCGAATACGTCCTATTGAGCACGACAGTGGATATAGGAGAATTTAGGGGTCCCGTTGACATTAAAATTGAACCTAGGGAGGAGAATATCATCACTTGGGTACTTTGCATGATTGGGTAGGTGGATTCGAAACCTTAGATGCCTTTAATTCCAGATTTCATCACCATATCTTTGATTGTTTCGATTTGTTAACTTAAATTGTGATCCTAATTTCTTTCCAACCACTTTCTCTACTTAACCAACTTATCGGATTTCTCACGAAATTAGTCGAATTGGTAACCCAATCCTTGTGTTCGACCTCGGTAGACTCTTACCGTGTTTTATTACTTGCGACGACCCGGTACACTTGCCGGTGAGTCAACAGAGCCACACCTTGTATGCCTGGCCTTGTGTGCCTGTGTGGATGGGAAGAGGTTGCGCACCTGTTGGCAGAGTGCCAAGTTAGCCAGTGTGGCTATGGAGTCTGATCAACTCATTTTATGTTGGTATATCTCATGAGATTAGGACGAAAATTAGATGATGAATATGAAGTGTCATGCATAATTTTTATGGATGATGTTTGGGGTGTTGAACCCACTGATAAACTGTTTGTTTATAAATGTTTGTATTTGGTAAATGTTGATGTGTTTATATGGTGGCTAGTATGTAGTTATTGAGTAAGATCCATGTATTGGTTTCTCACTCTTACACATTCAGATGAACCCGGATATACCGTTGGTGCAATCGAGGGTTCGAACGATCATATTTGATCGTGCACAATACGGTGGTTCCTGGGAGATTAATCTTGGGGCACTCAGCGCTACCTACCATGGCCCGAGTAGAGAGGTGATCGGTACAATAGAGGAAGGACCACAACAGAGAATTCACGTAGTGGAGACGGTCGAGGTATCTCTACCTCCAGTTTGGCTTTACCTACAGTACTTGGAAGAGCACGGATTGATGGATCCACCTCAACCACATCCTCTTCAGATATTAGGACCTGAGGAACCTCTTGCTGAAGTGGAGTTAAATGAGGGAGAGGAAGATCCAGAGGAATACATTGAGGACGATCCTGAGTTTCAACCTCCTGCGGTTGATGATGAGGATTCTTCTGAGGATACGGCTGTAGTGGAGGCATCATCGTCAGATTCGTCAGTTGTAGGCGGGATTGATCATCATGATCTTCCTAATGGGTTTTAGTAGTTTGGCCAGCTTTAGGTAGAGTTTTTGGGGTAGTGAGCCTTAACAATTTTTGATCTGGCTTCAAAGAGCCATGCGTTTTTGAATGTGGTTCTAAACTACTTGTTGCCGATATCTTTATTTTCTTTGTCTAGTTTGATGGAGAATACCCTGTACTTATGAGGGATCTTTTGTTATCTCCTATTATAGGTGTTGTGTATATAAAAAGGTGATGTATATATAGGTATACATATATGTTGTTTATGTTTACAATGGTTCTATGTTTAAGAAGAAAAAAATCATCACTATTTTCGTAAAGAAACGGTTACTCAAATATATATTTTCCGAAAGTAACCAGCTTTAATAATTTAAATTACGTTCTTGGGTAATAGTGTGATGACCCTAGAGTAGGGTGTCGCATTTGTGGTATCAGAGCTGGTCGAGTCTTTCGGGAATGTCGGGAAATAGGTCTGTTATGTCTATGTTGTGTGATCTCTGACTTAGACTTGTTTTAATTACTTATTAGAAGCAATGTGTGGTAGTGAGTAAGTTTGCGTTTCAGTTTCTGGTTTGGTCTAACTGTTTTTAATTTGTAGGTCAGTTATGGAACCAGTTGTTGAACCAGAAGTTGGACGTGGACGTGGTCGCGGACGTGGACGCGGTCGTGGACGAGTCCGTAGAGGGGGTAGTGTAGGAGGTCGTGGTAATATGAATGAGGAGTATGAAGAAGGAGTGGACTATGCGGCTCAAGCAATGGAGAATATGGCAGCGGCAATTGCAAATCAAACTGCAGCGATGAATGTCCAGAATCTGCAAGCTGCGGAAGGCAAGGCTTTGAATGCTTTTCGAAGTCAAAATCCTTCACAGTTTGGTCTGGATGCTGATCCCGAGAAGGCTGATCTGTGGATCCAGGAGTTGGAGAAAATCTTCGAATTGGTTGTTACGCCGGCAGATGTTTGGGTTACTTATGCTGCTTTTCTATTGGTGGGAGATGCGGAGTATTGGTGGAAAGGTGCTAGGCTACTGTTGGAGGCTGAGCATCAAGACATTACTTGGGATGTTTTTCGAACTGCGTTCATGGACAAATATTTTCCAGAGAGCATAAGGATCGAGAGGGAACGACAATTTCTGGGGTTACATCAGAGAGAGTTATCTGTAGGGGAGTATGCGGCGAAGTTTGAATCGCTGGATAAATACTTCCGTTTCTTTCAAGCTCAACCGAATGAAAGCTGGAAGTGTGAACAATTTGAAGCGGGACTGCGATTTGAGATTAAGGAGTCCGTTTTACCTTTGCAACTTCGTAATTTTCAAGCTCTAGTGGAAATGAGTCGTAAGATTGAGCAGATGAGGAAGGGAAAGGATAATAGAGGGAGTGTTGGTGGACCTTCTCAATTCAAGAACCAGAATCAGAGTTGGAGAGGAAAACAGAATCAGAGGAAGCCTTATTTCCGTCCACAAGGGAATAATCAGAATCGACAACAAAACCGTTCGAATTTTATTGCGTCAGGGAGTGGAGATCAAAGAAATCAGAATCAAGGTCAGATTAGGAGATGTTTTAACTGCGGAGATCCCAGTCACATGTCAAATGTTTGCCCTAGGAGGGAAGTAAAATGTTTTAATTGTAATCAACTGGGACATATGGCGAAGTATTGCAAGGTACCAAAGCGGGAGTCGACTGTCAACCACGTCGGAGCAAATAAACCGACAGCCAAAGGGAGAGTTTATACGATGAGTGGGACTGAAGCTTCAAATTCTGACGATCTCGTACAGGGTAAGTGTGACATAAATGGTAATCTTTTAACTGTACTATTTGATTCGGGTGCAACGCATTCTTTTATCTCGATGGATTGTGTGAAACTGTTGAAATTGCCTGTTTCTTCCTTGTTGTGTGATCTTATTGTTTCAACTCCTACTGCTAAACCAGTTGTGGTTACTTCTGTCTGTTTAAATTGTCCTATCATTATTCAGGATAAAAATTTTCTTGTTAACCTGATCTGCCTGCCTTTAATACAGTTAGATGTAATTTTAGGCATGGATTGGTTGTCTTCTAATCATATTTTGATTGATTGTGCTCGTAAAACCCTAGTTTTTCCTACGGATGAGATTTCTGGATTGTTAACTGCTAATCAAGTAAAAGCTTCTTTAAAAGAGGGAGCACAAGGATACATGCTATTATTTTCCTTAGACGTTAAGAGTGAGTTAGACTTGCAGTGTATACCAGTTGTCAATGAGTTTCTGGAAGTTTTTCCTGAAGATGTACCTGGATTACCACCTGTTCGGGAGATTGAGTTTGCGATTGATCTGGTTCCAGGCACTGGACCAATATCCATAGCACCATATCGAATGTCGCCATCAGAACTTGAGGAATTAAAAGGACAATTAATGGAACTGATGCGGAAGGAATTCATTAGACCTAGTGTATCACCTTGGGGAGCTCCAGTTTTATTAGTGAAGAAGAAAGACGGAACTTCTCGGTTATGTGTAGATTTTCGTCAGTTGAATAAAGTGACGATTAAGAACAAGTATCCACTTCCAAGGATAGATGACTTAATGGATCAGTTACGTGGAGCAGCTGTTTTCTCAAAGATAGATTTACGTTCGGGTTATCATCAGATTCACGTGAAGGCGGAGGACGTTCTTAAAACTGCGTTTAGGACACGTTACGGACATTACGAATATCTTGTGATGCCGTTCGGAGTTACGAATGCTCCAACAATATTCATGGATTACATGAATAGGATTTTTCGTCCTTACTTAGATCAGTTTGTCGTTGTTTTCATCGACGATATTCTAATCTATTCTCCCAGTAAAGAAAAACACGCTGAACATCTCAGTGTGGTTCTCCAAATTTTAAAGGAGAAACAACTTTACGCGAAACCTGAAAAGTGTGAATTTTGGTTAGACCAAGTTCAATTGTTAGGACACCTAGTTTCGAGTGAAGGAATAGCTGTTGATCCGTCGAAAGTTGAGACTATTTTGCAATGGGAAAGGCCTAAGACGGTGACAGAAATTCGTAGTTTTGTGGGTTTAGCGGGATACTATAGGAGATTCATTGAGGGATTTTCTAAAATAGTAGGACCCCTTACCCAATTAACTCGAAAGGAGCAAGTGTTTGTATGGACTGAAGCTTGTGAAGAAAGTTTTCAAGAGTTAAAGCGAAGGTTGACTACTTCACCGGTATTGATACTACCTGATCCCCATGAACCTTTTGAGGTTTATTGTGATGCTTCACATCAAGGATTAGGATGTGTATTGATGCAAAACCGGAAAGTCATGGCATATGTGATAAGCCTCTGGCTTATCTAGTTTTATAACTAGATGGACTGTGGTTTCTGTGCTAATTATTCGAGTTCAATCTCGTTTTCGCCCAAATTTGGCCTTGTTTTGTTCCTAAGTTAGACTTTGACTCGTTCTAGGAAATTTTCGTAGTTTTTAGTCCATTTTGAATAGAATTACGCTTTTTGTTTCTTTTTATTGTTTCAGGTTAGAAGTGAAGCTCCGAGAGTCAAGGAAAGTCAAGAAACAGTGGAAATTTCCATTCTGGAGATACTCGCCTCGCGAGCCTGAAGACCAGCTGAGCAGCAACAGTCATCAATTCTGTCACGCCACGCGAGATGATTCTCGCCTCGCGAATCATGAAGACCTGGAGGACAGAGACCATCACGACCTAGCCATGATTAAGGTCACGGCTGTGACAGATTAAAGTTTGAAGATTCACCTCGCGAACATACTCTCGCCTCGCGAGAGTCCAATTTGAAAGCGCGCCATTTTTAATGTTCGCCTCGCGAGAGTCTGTTCGCCTCGCGAGCGAGCGCAGAATCAGAACTCTATATATTGCTGTTTCAGATCAGAAAGGGGGATCGAGAATCCTAGTAGTTTTTCCACTTGTTTAGATCAGTTTAGGCCGAATCCTTGTTTCTAGAGCTGCGTCTCCTCTTTTCTTTTTCTTATTTTACTATGGTGGTTATGTCCGATTGTTTGTCTATGAGCATGAGGAACTAATCCCCTCGTCTGAGGGAACAATGAAGCCACCCATGACGGTGTAGATTCGATGTGATGTATGTCTTTCTCCCTTTTTCTTAATTAATGTTTTCCAATTCTGATTTGATTGTGTTGATCATATGCATGCGTGATTGACTAGTTAAACGTGATGAGGCTTAGGAGGCAATTCGCGTTTTAGAACTTGAATTGGGATCATCGATTGACTATTGCACGAGAGTGAGTAGGAGATCGGTGCAACCTTATAGGGAACCAGGTTTAATAGAGTTTGATGATTAGGGTTATGAGACCTAGTAAGTAATTAATCCAATCATCGAATACGTCCTAATGAGCACGACAGTGGATTTAGGAGAATTTGGGGGTCCTAGTTGACATTGTAATTGAACTTAGGGAGGAATTCATCATCACTTGGGTATGTATGATTGGGTAGGTGGATTTGTGACCTTGGACATTTTAATTTCAGATTTTTAGTTAATTATTTTATTAGATTTGTTAATTTAGATTGCGACCTTATATATTCTCTCCCTCAACTACTCGCCTCGCTTGACCAACGTATCTAATTTCCTGCGAATTGGTAGAATTGGTACCCCAATCCTTGTGTTCGACCTCGGTAAATTCTTACCGTGTTATTTTATTACTTGCGACGACCCGGTACACTTGTCGGTGACTCAACAATATGCTTCAAGGCAATTGAAGATTCATGAAAGGAATTATCCTACACATGATTTGGAGCTAGCGGCAGTGGTATTCGCTTTAAAAATCTGGAGACATTATTTGTATGGAGCGACTTTTAATGTTTTCAGTGATCATAAAAGTTTGAAATACCTGTTTGATCAAAAGTAGCTGAACGTGAGACAGAGGCGTTGGTTGGAATTTCTAAAGGATTATGATTTCCAACTGCAGTATCACCCTGGAAAAGCAAATGTTGTAGCAGACGCTTTGAGTAGGAAATCAATGCATATATCGGCAATGATGGTTAAAGAGCAACGGTTGTTAGAACAATTCTGAGATATGCGATTGACGATTAAGATGTTTCCAGGAAAATTGTGTTTGGGTATGATTACTATTTCAAGTGGACTAATGGAACAAATTAAGGAGAAACAAGAAAGTGATCAGTACCTACAAAGAATAAGAGAATTAGTGCGGCATGGAGCTGTGTCGGAATTTAAAGAAGGAAATGATGGAATCTTAAGATTTGGTGAGAGGATTTGTGTACCAAATGATGTTGAAATGAGGAAGTTGATTCTTGAAGAGGCTCATAGGAGTAAGTTGAGTTTGCATCCCGGAGCTACTAAGATGTATCAGGATTTAAAGAAATTGTATTGGTGGCACGACATGAAGAAGGATGTAATGGAATTTGTAGCTGCGTGTTTAACTTGCCAAAAGATTAAAGTAGAACATCAAAGACCAGAGGAATGCTACAATCTTTAGACATTCCAGAATGGAAATAGGATGGTATTGCGATGGATTTTGTGTCAGGTTTGCCAAAGACTCGGAAAGGGTATGACTCTATATGGGTAATAGTCGATCGATTGACAAAGTCAGTCCACTTTTTACAAGTTAATGTGAAATACTCATTGGAAAGATTAACTCAGTTATACATCGATGGAATTGTTAGATTACATGGAGTGCCTTTGAGTATTGTTTCAGATCGTGATCCGAGATTTACATCAAGATTTTGGCAAAGTCTGCAAGAGTCGTTGGGAACGAAACTTAGGTTGAGTTCTGCGTATCATCCTCAAACGGATGGACAATCAGAGAGGACTATTCAGTCTCTTGAAGATTTATTGAGAGCCTGTGTGCTGGAGAATGCTGGAAGCTGGGACGAATATCTATCATTGATAGAATTCACTTATAATAACAGTTTTCACTCGGGCATAGGAATGGCCCCTATGAAGTGCTGTCTGGTCGACGATGCAGAATGCCTTTATGTTGGTACCAGGATGGTACAAGTTTCATGGTTGGACCAGATATCGTGCAACAAACGACGGAAAAGGTGAAAATGATCCAAGAGAAAATGCGGACAACTCAGAGTCGACAGAAAAGTTTTGCTGACAAGAGATGACGACCTCTTGAGTTTGAGGAAGGCGAGCATGTGTTTTTGAGAGTCACGCCAACGACTGGGGTTGGTAGGGTAATTAAATCCAGAAAACTCACTCCTAAATTCATTGGACCTTACCAAATTCTTTGTCGGGTAGGTCCTGTAGCTTATAAAATTTCTTTACCGCCGTTTCTATCCAATCTTCATGATGTCTTTCATGTTTCACAATTGAGGAAGTATATTCCTGATCCATCTCACGTAATTGAACCTGATCTAGTACAACTAAAAGAAAACTTGTCTTATGAGACTTTACCTGTGCGAATCGCGGATAAGATGACTAAGCAGCTCAGAGGTAAACAAATCTCGTTGGTCAAAGTTATTTGGGATGACGTGACTGGAGAAGCAATGTGGAAAGTAGAAGACAAAATGAAGTTACAGTATCCTGATTTATTTACAGGTACGTAATTTCGAGGGCGATTTTTTTTTTTAGTGGGGTAGTAATGTAACACCCTGTATTTTACTGTTTTAAATAACAGTAATACATATAAATATGTTTATAAATTTATTTGAGTTTTATAAAATTATTTTAAATAAACATAGTTTATCACTCAATCCTACTTGACCGTAGGAAGCTACGATTAAAATTTAGGTTGGAAAGTCAGGCGAAACCCGGCCCGCGAATTCCATTGACAGTATAATAATACTGCTCAACAGACCTAATTTTAATTCGTGAACAAAAGACTTAAGTTTAGTATTTTATTTTCTACAATTCTGTATTTTTAGAATTTTTTTCAGAAAAAATAAAATAATTTAAGTATTACGGGCGGAACGCGTAATCGGGTAGACGACGGAAGGGATTTCAGAGTTTCTAAGAGCCGATAGAGGGTTTAACTTAGGATTTTGAGATGATTCAAGGGGATGAATCATATTTTTAATTCTAGAAGGTTTTTCAAGGTTAAAGTGAAAATTTAGGAATTTTACGTTTAAGCCCTGAACTTTCTGTAAATTACCCTTTGTCCCTAAATTAGTTTCTAAGTTTTTTCAAGGGAATTGGGCTAGAATCCTTGTTCCCAATCTCAAATGGTCGTGTCTTAGAAGCCCAAAATTTTCTAGTTCATGAATTGATTCCATAAAGCCTATTTGAAACTATATAAGTTTCCTATCTTAAGCCTAATGCTTAAATTTTCAAGTGGGCCCCACAAAAATGAACCTAAGCCCAAATTAACCCAGCCCATGCGTAATCCCATGAGGATTGATGGCTGCCTCATTTTTTTGGATGAATCAAGATGTTTCTAGAGTGTTCCACAATTTTCCACAATTTTTTACATCATTCTTGATTATTCTATATCATTCTTGATTATTCTCAAACCTTCATGAATTATCCTAAAATATCTTTGACTCAAAAATCAGTCAACAAAGTCAAGATAAGCTTGCATTAAATGTGGCAAAATCATCATCATGACACTTTATTGACAATTTGCAAACTAGTCCTTCAACTTATGGAATCTTTGCAAATTGGTCCTTAGAACTTAATTGCATTTGAATCCTTTAGCAATACAACTCGTCATCATCTAGATACTTCCTAAGATGGTGCCACTATCACTATAAATACCATACTCTCACTTTTCACTTAGCTTCTTTTGCCATTTGTTTCCAAAACCCTAAAATTCATAAGTCTCTTAGTGCTAAGTTTGTAAAACAAGTTCTTGGATTTCCTTTGTCATTGATCTTCAAGAGGTAAATTCAAATCTTCATTCTTAATTATGCTTATGTTCTTTATCAAGTTTCTTGATTCAAGGCTTATATCATAGTTGTTCATCACTTTAAAGTTTCTAACCCTAGAACTTTGAAAAGTCATAATAAATTATAGAAAAAATATAATGATGATGAAACTACTTTCTATCTTCTTGATATCATGCATATTATCTAAATCCAAGAGCATGATGTAATCAAAAATTTCTTTCCTAAAAATCTAGCCTTGGCCGAATCTATCACATTAGGGTTGGTAGAGTTTTGTTCATGTGTTGTCATGTATGATCATGTATTCTATATGGCATGTATGACTACACACTCTAATCCATGTTAGTTTCTTAAAATGAATATCTTACTCAAAAATCTTTATGTTGGCCGAAACCGTAGGTGGGTTAAATTTGTTGAGTTTTGTTTAAAGTTTTCCTTAATGATCTTGTTAATCAAGCTAATAGTATGTATGCTTAATAAATCCAAGTTGGTTTATTAAACTAAGAACCCTAGCCCTATGAACCTATTGAGGCCGAATCCATGTATAAAAGAGTTAGTAAGTTTTGAGTTTTAAACTTAGTTATTTAGTCACTAATCTATGATTTGGGTTAATCAAGGATCATTAATCCATAACTTAATCATGATTAGAAGTTTTAGTCATTCAAAAACCCTAGAGGCCGTGACTATGTATTAGGGTTTAGAATGTTTTAGTTTCTTGATTTGTAATTATTTGGTTGTAATGGTTGAAGGTTAGTTGAGTACGACGTTTACGAGGTAACCGAAATTCTGAAGGAATATGTAAGTTCACCAAAAAGTCTTCAAGAGGTAAGAGGGGAACACCGGAGGATTTATTCAATGGCTATATGCTATCCCGTGGTTGTTTGTAATTATTTGTTTGTTAGTATTTATTTATTTATGTTGTTAATTGTTGTATTATTTGTGTCTGTGTGGTTTTAATTTCGTTAATTGTTTATCTGCAATTATATTATGCTACTGTGATGCATGATCTGCCTGGGAAATATCTGTGATATAAATGTTGTTTGATATGTGAGAAGCCTGACAGTGGTCAGTGCACAATTAAGTTAATCGGATAAAAGCTTTAAGAAGCTTCACAAATTATATTCAATGCTTTTAACGGTAAAATACTGATATGTAATATTAAAGGAATTTTATTTTGAGGAAAATGAGGAGTTTTGTAAAATATTATTATTTTAATAATTTATTTTTGGAAAAAGGGAATTATGAGTCACAACGAGCGCAAAACCGTGACAATATTTTAGCACTGCTGAATTTTACGTAAGAAAACCCGGAATATTACGAAATATTCTTTAATAAAATTAATTGGTGAAAATAAGTTAATCATGATTTTAGCAAATCAATTAAGTGGAAAAAGTTAAGTTTTTGGCTTAAAAAGCCTTAAAAATAATATTTGACGGCAAATTTGGAAAAGTATAGACGGCAAGTATTTTCGAAACGGCGGTGCATATTTTGAGGAAATTAAACCTCAAGTGACTCATTGGTTTGTAAAAAACTAAGTTTTTATTATTTAAGGATTTTATAATGAATTTCTACCTTGGAAAAGAATTTCTGAAAGTCAAAAGTTGATTTAACCGTGTTGAAAGTACAGTTGGACTTAGTAACCGAGACGTCGGGGTACTAATGTTCTGTGTTATGATGGACTCAGTCATTTGTACTTTGAGGGCTTATATTGTATACATGAGGTATACCGTGTTGAAACATTGAAGATGTTTTCTAGTACCACGAACCTAAGACTGGTGCACCGGTCGAGAGGTGTCGTGATTGAGCACTCGGACAGTGAGGTCCTGTGTTGTGATGAAAGTTTTAAAAGTGTTTTAAAACTATGTGATTCGTAAGCCATTTTGAGCTTCAACAAAGAAAGATTGAACACAAAGAAAAGAACAAAACAAAAGTGTTATACATGCATTTGGCAGACGTGCTTGCGGTTTGTGGCATAATGCATCAATTACTAGCGGCGAAAGGTAATTTCGATGTGAATTTATCTCATGTGCCTAGTGAGGACATGGATCCCCCATCTTACTTGCTATTGGTGCCCTGATTATGGACATTAGCAATATGTTTGGCAGTGTGCCTCGAGGAGCCACACCTTGTATGCCTGGCCTTGTGTGCCTGTGTGGATGGGAAGAGGTTGCGCACCTGTTGGCAGAGTGCCAAGTTAGCCAGTGTGGCTATGGAGTCTGATCAACTCATTTTATGTTGGGATATCTCATGAGATTAGGACGAAAATTAGATGATGAATATGAAGTGTCATGCATAATTTTTATGGATGATGTTTGGGGTGTTGAACCCACTGATAAACTGTTTGTTTATAAATGTTTGTATTTGGTAAATGCTGATGTGTTTATATGGTGGCTAGTATGTAGTTATTGAGTAAGATCCATGTATTGGTTTCTCACTCTTACACATTCAGATGAACCCGGATATACCGTTGGTGCAATCGAGGGTTCGAACGATCATATTTGATCGTGCACAATTCGGTGGTGCCTGGGAGATTAATCTTGGGGCACTCAGCGCTACCTACCATGGCCCGAGTAGAGAGGTGATCGGTACAATAGAGGAAGGACCACAACAGAGAATTCACGTAGTGGAGACGGTCGAGGTATCTCTACCTCCAGTTTGGCTTTACCTACAGTACTTGGAAGAGCACGGATTGATGGATCCGCCTCAACCACATCCTCTTCAGATATTAGGACCTGAGGAATCTCCTGATGAAGTGGAGTTAAATGAGGGAGAGGAAGATCCGGAGGAATACATTGAGGATGATCCTGAGTTTCAACCTCCTGCGGTTGATGATGAGGATTCTTCTGAGGATACGGCTGTAGCGGAGGCATCATCGTCAGATTCATCAGTTGTAGGCGGGATTGATCATCATGATCTTCCTAATGGGTTTTAGTAGTTTGACCAGCTTTAGGTAGAGTTTTTGGGGTAGTGAGCCTTAACAGTTTTTGATCTGGATTCATAGAGCCATGCGTTTTTTAATGTGGTTCTGAACTACTTGTTGCTGATATCTTTATTTTCTTTGTCTAGTTTGATGGAGAATAGCCTATACTTATGAGGGCTCTTTTGTTATCTCCTATTATAGGTGTTGTGTATATAAAAAGGTGATGTATATATAGGTATACATATATGTTGTTTATGTTTACAATGGTTCTATGTTTAAGAAAAAAAAATTCATCACTATTTTCGTAAAGAAACGTTTACTCAAATATATATTTTCCGAAAGTAACCAGCTTTAATAATTTAAATTACGTTCTTGGGTAATAGTGTGATGACCCTAGAGTAGGGTGTCGCATTGTCTCTCAAGAAACGCTTATTTACGATCTTAAGCTTGACCATACTCCCTTCAATCAACCGGGATCAACTGGGCTTGGAAGTGCAATAACACCTCTCTTCCAAGGAAGTCCATCAAAGAGCCTATTTTGTTCATATGGCCACATGCGCTTTCGCTTTGCTCTTTTCACTGAGTTTCATGGCCTCACTTCCTTCCGGCGGAAGTTTTAACTTCACACGTTGAGCAGCTCCGATTTCATCATTATTTGGTGCATCATTTTTCATGCAAAGTTCGGAGTTGCTTCCATGTTAAGATCTTCCCTTACCTTTGGAGGCATTATCTCAATCCTGCACACATGACTCTCAAAAGGAAGGTTGTTATATGAGTTAGTCAAATCAAAATCCACCCTACCTTCCTCTACATTCAAAGAGAGCTTACCATTTTTACGTCTATTATTGCTCCAGCTGTGGCCAAGAATGACCTTCCTAGAATAATAGGTAATTTAGAATTCCCGTTCATTTCCAACACCATGAAATCGGTAGGAATGAAAAATTTCCCTACCTTTATGGGGACATTCTCTAGTATGCCTAAAGGGGTTTTAGTTGATTCATCCGCAAATTGTAAAGAGGACTTGGATGGAATCAATTCCTTGGTTCCTAACCTCTCAAAGATAGTAAGCGGCATCAAACTCGCACTAGCACCTAAGTCACACAAGGCTTGGTCTATTTTTAATTCTCCAATTGAGCAAGCAATAGAGAAACTTCCTGGATCTTTTAGTTTAGGAGGCATATTAGTTTTAATCATGGTATCATGCTCCTCAATTAAGCTCTTAGTTTTTTTATCTACTTGCTTTTTCTTGACCAACCTTTGTGGGAAAGGTATTGGGGGTTGGTAAGATGGTGGAGGGACATACTTTGGCTCTACCTCTTCATGTTCACTCATGTCCTCCTCACATTCCACATCCTTTTCAACTACTCCAAGCTTATCGTCCCTCAAGTATATAGTGATAAGCCTTTGGCTCATCTAGTTTTATGGCTAGTA
Organism: Sophora flavescens; assembly: GCA_030762895.1. Taxonomy (NCBI): domain Eukaryota; kingdom Viridiplantae; phylum Streptophyta; class Magnoliopsida; order Fabales; family Fabaceae; genus Sophora; species Sophora flavescens. The sequence goes on along the minus strand of CM061062.1, from coordinate 278,765,969 downwards.
TGACCAGGGTTTTGTGCAAATTATATCCTATTTTCACCCAAATTAGATTAGATTGTCCTCAAGCAAGGTTTTGAGTCTCTAAAGTAGTTTTAGGTTAATTTAGCTAGTTTTGAGTCAAAATAATGTACTTATAGTTAATTCCTTGTTTTCAGGTTAAGTGGAAGTCAAGAGAATAAAGAAGCAGGGGATTCGCCCCGCGAATATCTCTTCGCCTCGCGACCCCGAAGGCTGACTGTTCCAAGAAAATGCAAGGTCTCTGGTTCGCCCCGCGAAGAAGCTCTCGCCCCGCGAGTCACCCAGCCCTGAAAGTCAGAGACGATCACGGTTTACCCGTGTTGAAGATCACGGTTGTGGCAGTTTTGAAGTTGAAGCGTTCGCCTCGCGAGCATCCATTCGGCTCGCGAGCCTGGAAGTCAGAAAGCGTCACGGTTGGCCCCTGATATTCATAACGGGCGTAATAAGAAGACTCTTCAGATTCTCGCCTCGCGAATGATATGCTCGCCTCGCGAGAATACCAAAGGTTGCAGACTGTTCACAATATTCGCGTCGCGAGAGAGGCTTCGCCTCGCGAGTGGGCTAAAATTCTGAATAGTATAAAAGGTCATTAACAGATTGTAAAGACTTTTGCTTCTCCATTGTTCTGTTTACATTTTTCTCTGTGTGTTTTCATTTTTGTCATGGAGAACTAAGTTTCTAGGATTAATCTATTGTAATCGATTTCCACTATACTTGAGGTTCTTGTATTTCCTGTTTTGTATGCTTTTCCCGCTTCAATGCCATGCTTTATATTTCTGTTTGCTTAATTCAGGAGTATATTGTATTGTGTTGATTTATTTTCGGTGATATCATGTTCCTATAATTAATCGCGTCTGCTTAATTCGCGTGTGTACGTTTCGTGTTCGCTTAGTTCACGAAGGGCTTAACCCCGTTTGCTTAATTCGGGAATAGGGACATGTATCTGTAGTAGTGGTTTCGCTTGTAAATTGTTGCTACAACCGGGAGGAGATTAGAATCTGCTTAGGACTTGGAAATTGCATGAACCTATGATAGTTGGGAAATCGAGAACAATAGATTAATCTGTTTTTAGCTATTTGATAACCTCTTTGAACTGTCTTGTTTTATTGCTCTGTTTTCATTGTTTTATTTTCTTTGATTGCATCCCAATCCAAACCCCCCCCAAAACTGATTTTTGTGGAAAATAACACTTTAAGAGTCCTTGTGAGACGACATCCGAGTTGTCGCCCTAAACTACAGTTTTAAAACCCGCTCGTTTTTTTGGGCGTCTTGCGCAATGGACAAAAAAAAATTGGCGCCGTTGCCGGGGACTCTTATTTGTTATTTTTCCCATTTTTTTCCTTTCTTTTCTTTTTCTTTTATTTTCTGTTTTTGTTTTGAATTGGTCTGGCTACTAGGTCTAATTGCCCCGAATTGTGTGATTTTGACCCGGAAATTGAAAGAACACTGCACACACTCCGTAGAGAATTTCGGGCTAGCACTAGTAGTGATTCTAATTCCAAAACTGTTTTTGAAAACATGGGAGACCAAAGGACATTAAGACAGCTTGCTGCCCCTGATGTAAATTACAATGGATTGTGTATTTCATATCCTGGTGCTGATACTCCTTTTGAACTAAAATCTGGTTTCATTCACTTGTTGCCAAAGTTTAATGGTCTTGCAGGTGAGGATCCACACAAGCACTTGAAGGAATTCCAAGTTGTCTGCTCCACAACCTCGAGATCAGAGGGAGTCACTGAGGATAGCATCAAACTGAAGGCTTTTCCATTCTCACTCCAGGGAGCTGCAAAGGATTGGTTATTGTATCTTGAGCCCAACTCTATCACCACTTGGAATGATTTGAAGAGGGTTTTCCTAGAAAGATATTTTCCTGCTTCAAGAGCTGCTTCAATAAGAAAAGAAATATGTGGCATCAGGCAAGGGAATGAATCGCTAGCTGAATATTGGGAAAGGTTCAAGCATTTGGTATCCAGTTGCCCCCAGCATCAAATTTCTGAACAGCTCCTGATCCAGTACTTTTATGAAGGATTACTGCCGATGGATAGGAATCTTTTGGATGCTGCTAGTGGGGGAGCACTAGTTGATAAGACCCCAAATTGCCGCTAAGCAACTCATTGAGAATATGTCATTGAATTCCCAACAGTTTACTACTAGAAGAAATTCAGTTGAGACAAGAGGTGTGCATGAGGTCCATAGTTCATCTTCCAACCAGGCTGCCCTTGAGAATAGATTGGATGAGCTCACTTCTTTTGTAGGGCAATTGGCAATAGACAGAGTTCAGCCTGCAAAGTTATGTAGCATGTGCAATTCACCTGAGCACCCACATGATCCATGCCCCATCCAGAGGGAAGAGTTTGACAGTGAAGTATCTCAAGCTTATGCAGTAAATCCCTATAATCAAGGAAACAGTCAGAATCGGTACAGCACTCCAGACCTCTCCACCAATAGGTGCCATCCAAACTGGAGGAATCATCCTAATCTGCGGTATGGGAACTCATCCCAACAACAACCGATGGCACCTCAGAATCCTCCTCCAGTGACCACTTTAGCACCTTCTGGACCTTCATTAGAGGATATGCTCAAACAAATGGCTGCACAAATGGCTGCACAAAATCTCCAGTTCCAGCAGCAAATGGGACAGATTCAGACCTCACAGACACAGTTTCAGCAGCAAACAAGTGCCAGCATTCAAAGTTTAGAGACACGGGTTGGACAGCTTGCCACTTCCATAAACACCATACAGCAAGGTCAAGGGACAAACCAACTGCCGGCACAACCAGTGATAAATCCTAATGCCTCCAACCCTAATGTGAGTGCCATATCTCCGAGATCTGGAAAAGTTGTTGAGGCCACCTCTGAAAAAGATGAGCCTACTGTTGAGGTAACTCCTGAGCCTATTGTTGAAGTTGAAGTTGAGAAGGTATACAAACCACCAATCCCATTCCCACACAGAATTCAGAAAAATAAGAAGGTTGGTGGTGAAGATAAGGAGAAGGAAATTCTTGATGTGTTCAGAAAGGTGGCTGTAAATATTCCTCTCCTAGATGTGATCAAGCAAGTGCCCAAGTATGCCAAATTTCTGAAGGATCTATGCACCAACAAGAGGAAGATGAAGAATAATGAGAGGGTTGATTTGGGAAGAAATGTCTCAGCTCTTATCCAGTCTAGGCCTGCATCAGAAAGAGTTGCTGCTTTGACCCCTACTCAGGCACTACCACAGAAGTGCAAGGACCCAGGCACATTTACTATTCCATGCACTATTGGGGACAGGAAGTTTGAAAACTGCAAGTTGGACTTGGGAGCATCCATAAATGTCATGCCTACCTCCATCTTTAACAACCTTGATCTTGGGCCCCTGCAGTATACAGGCCTTACCATCCAGTTGGCTAACAGGACCAGTGCCCGACCCATGGGTATGGTAGAAGATGTTCTAGTGCAAGTTGATGATTTGATCTTCCCTGCGGACTTCTACATCCTAGACATGGCAGGAGAGACTAATTCCAGTAGATCACCAATAATCTTGGGCAGACCATTCATGAAGACAGCCAAGACTAAGATTGATGTGCATGATGGGACTATGTCTATGGAGTTTGGTGATATTGTGGCCAAGTTCAAGATCTTTGATGCTATGAAACATCCACTGGAGGAGCACTCGATTTTCCACTTAGAGTTGCTTTCTGAGCTTATTGAGGATACCCATGAGGATTTTATTCCTGATTTCCCTTTTATTTCTGGTTTTGATGATGTATATACTTGTACTAACTGTACTGACACTAACCCATGTGCTATTTGTTCTGAGTTTCTGGATTCAACCTTGCAGGGTGATAGTGATAGTGATAGTGAGAGTGAAGCTGTCTGTTCTGCAGAAGTCCGTGGCATCATGGCTACTCCCAATGTACCATCCATTGAGCAGCCGCCCTCCTTAGAGCTCAAGCCACTTCCTGGGAACTTGAAGTATGCCTACCTGGAGACAAATGAGAAACTTCCAGTCATCATTTCTTCCAGCCTTGACTCTGGCCAGGAAGCAAAACTATTGGAGGTTCTGAAGAAGCACAAGAAGGCTATTGGGTGGACTTTAGCTGATATTCCAGGAATTAGCCCCTCCAAATGCATGCACAGAATTCTATTGGAGGATGGAGCTAAACCAGTAAGATAGGCCCAAAGGCGACTTAATCCACTGATTTTGGATGTGGTGAAGAAAGAGGTGACTAAGCTTCTGCAGGCAGGTATTATATACCCCATCTCTGATAGTACTTGGGTAAGTCCGGTGCAAGTTGTACCAAAGAAGTCCGGTCTAACAGTAGTTAGGAATGAAAATAATGAGCTTGTACCTACTAGAGTCCAGAATAGCTAGCGAGTCTGTATAGATTATAGGAAGTTGAACCAGGCCACCAGAAAGGATCACTTTCCTTTGCCGTTCATAGATCGGATGCTGGATCGGCTGGCTGGTAAATCTCATTATTGTTTTCTAGATGGCTTTTCCGGGTATTTCCAGATTCATATTGCCCCTGAGGATCAGGAAAAGACCACTTTCACGTGCCCCTTCGGTACGTTTGCCTATAGGAGGATGCCATTTGGCCTTTGTAATGCTCCTGGCACCTTTCAAAGATGCATGCTTAGCATTTTCTCTGAATTTATTGAAAATTGCATATAGGTGTTCATGGATGACTTCACTGTATATGGCTCCTCATTTGATGCATGTCTGCATAGTCTGAGTCTAGTTCTACAAAGATGTATTGAGACTGATTTGATTTTGAACTATGAGAAATGTCACTTTATGGTAGAACATGGGATAGTTTTGGGTCATGTAATTTCTAAAGAGGGTATTTCAGTAGATCCTGCAAAAATTGATGTGATTTCTTCATTGCCTTACCCATCTTGCGTACGCGAGATCCGTGCTTTTCTTGGCCATGCAGGTTTCTATAGGCGCTTTATAAAGGACTTCAGCAAGATAGCACTGCCATTGTCAAACCTGCTGAAGAATGATGCCGTGTTCCATTTTGATGAAAAGTGCAAGAAGGCATTTGACTACCTGAAAAGAGCATTGACTTCTACCCCTGTCATCCAGCCCCCTGACTGGACACTCCCTTTTGAACTTATGTGTGATGCTTCCAATTTTGCTGTGGGAGCAGTTCTGGCACAAAGGGTGGGCAAGCTTGCCCATGTAATTCATTATGCTTCTAGGACATTAGATGCTGCACACAAATTACACCACCACCGAGAAAGAACTCGCTAGTCGTTGTATTTGAACTTGATAAGTTTAGGTCATATTTGCTAGGTTCTAGAGTTATTGTTTTCAACGACCATGTAGCTCGAAATATCTCGTTAAAGAAACCAGAAGCTAAGCCAAGACGATCCAGGTGGATGCTTTTGCTCCAAGAATTCAATGTGGAGATAAAGGATAAGAGTGGAGCTGAAAATTTGGTAGCAGATCACTTGAGCCGGATAGCAAGGGATGAGGATACTTCTCCCATCCAAGATGATTTCCCTGATGAGAGACTTTTACATCTGTATGGGGTAACCCCCTGGTTTGCTGACATAGTTAACTTTCTGGTTGCTGGTGTTGTTCCTGCAGGTACAAGTAGATCAAAATTCCACAAGCTCAAGAGCGATGCAAAGTACTATGTGTGGGATGATCCCTACCTGTGGAAGTTTTGCAGTGATCAGGTTATTCGGAGGTGTGTCCCCGATCATGAGATAGAGTCCATCCTGCATTTCTCTCATGCCTCTCCAGTTGGAGGACATTTTGGACCACAGAGGACAGCAAGAAAAGTCCTGGATTCTGGGTTCTACTGGCCCACAATTTTTAGAGATTCCTATGAGGTATACAGGAATTGCAAAGAATGTTAAACAACAGGCCCTGCCATCACTCGTAGGAGTGAGATGCCTCAACAGCCCATGCTCTTTTGTGAGGTTTTTGATGTGTGGGGGATGGATTTTATGGGTCCTTTCCCTCCTTCTTTTGGTTTTGTATATATTCTTTTGGCTGTAGATTATGTTTCAAGGTGGGTGGAAGCAATCCCCACTAGGACTAACGATGCTAAAGTTGTTTCCAAATTTGTTAGGTCCAACATTTTTTGCAGGTTTGGCATACCTAAGGCCATCATCAGTGACCAAGGCACACACTTCTGCAACAGAACCATGGAAGCCTTACTCAGAAAATATGGGGTTGTACATAAAGTGTCCACTGCTTACCATCCCCAGACCAATGGCCAGGCTGAAATATCAAACACGGAGATCAAGCGATTCTAGAGAAGATGGTGCAGCCGAACAGGAAGGAATGGAGCCGCCGTCTGGAAGACGCATTGTGGGCTCAGAGGACTGCTTTCAAGACACCTATAGGAATGTCCCCCTTCCGGCTTGTATTTGGTAAGGCATGTCACCTCCCGGTGGAAGTTGAGCACCGTGCATATTGGGCAGTCAAGAGTCAGTAACTTGGACATGAAGGAAGGCTGGTGTTGAAAGAAAACTGCGATTGCGAGAACTTGAGGAGCTTAGGCTTGAAGCCTATGAAAGCTCCAGGATGTATAAAGAGAAAACAAAACTTTTTCATGATAGGATGATTGCTAGGAAAGAATTTTTTGTGGGTCAGAAAGTCTTATTGTTTAACTCTCGCCTGAGATTGATGACTGGGAAACTTAGGTCCAAGTGGATTGGACCATTTGTTGTTACTAATGTGTTTCCTTATGGTGCAGTAGAGATTCAAAGTACAGGTACCAACAAAACCTTCAAGGTTAACGGGCAGAGGCTGAAGCCATTCCATGGTGTGGATGCTGGTGTTCCTGTGGATGTTAATGTTGAGGAGCTCTCCTTAGAAGCTCCCACCTACACTGATACTTGATCAGGGAGTTTCCTTTCCTTTCCCTCACTCTGTTTTTATAGTTCTTTTGTTCATTGGGGACAATGTATATTTTAAGTGTGGGGGAGGGAACTAGTTGTAGTTTTGTTTTGTTTTGTTTTTTTTCCTTTTCTTTGAATAAAGCTCCTGAATAATTTGAGAAGCTTAGGAGTTGTGTTGAGTCTTTTGTTGGCAAGTTTGATGGATCTTGATTGACTTTGCACAGATTGCTTGCATGATTGATATGTGATGATTCCCCTAGGCTGAAAGCTGAAAATTTTTTGTTTTTGAAAAGTGATTCCCATGAAATTGAAAACTGAACTTTGAGATATTTTGTTATGATTGCATGATTTATGATAAGTTTGGGGTGATAGGAAGCACACACTAGGGATAGAATCTCTGTCAAACAATTTGCAAAAATGTCCAGGTGAGGTTTTGAGCCTCCAACATGTTTTAAATTGTGTGAAATCACTTTCTAGTTGCACTTTCCTGAATTTGCTTGAATCTCTTCTTGATTTGCATGTTGATGTGTTTGCTTCATATGATTTAGGCATTTTCTTTGTAAATAACTACTTAGCCAAAAATAACCAATTCCTAATGCATGTTCCTTAGTTAGCCCCTTTGAGCCTAATTAGCCTGTTAATTCTTGATAACCTAATGTTATAAGCCTAAAAATCTGGAAAACCATGTTAACCCGATCTTAGGATTAGGAGAGCATGGAATCTTAGCAAGAGAGTGATTTGCAAGAAACTAAGTTTGGGGTGGCTACAAGGTGACATGTTGTTTGGGATTGAGAAAAAATACAATAAAAAGGTTAGAGCCAAAGGCTTGTAAAAAAAAAAAAAAGAAAGAAAAACAATAAAAATAAAAAGTGTTGAAATAAAAAGGCTGTAGCCACCCAAGGTATAAAGAAAAATGAGAAAAGGAACTTAAGTGGAATTTCAAAGTGTAAATAATGTTCATGCTCTCTTAGTTCCTAGGGTCTTCAACCTAGTTCCATTGTATATCCTACCCTTAGCCAGGCCCCATTACATCCCATAAAAGACCTTTTGATGTTGCATGCATGTTTTCTGTGGGAATCATTTGGAGATAAAAATCAAATTTATGGGAAGTGTTCTTGAAAGTGAAACTGAGTGCAAAGTTGTTAGCCTGACACAAACTGAGCGATTGAGTGAACACTAAATGCCCTTGTGAGGAAGGCAGTTGTTTGAAGTTGGTGATCTCCCTCTTGTGTGTAACTTGGATCCCCTGCTTAGATTGATGATTGTTTGAATGATGAAATTCTCAAATGTTTAGAATAAATGAATGTGGGGGTTGCTTTGCTTGAAAAGGGGGGGACATTGAAGAAAACTGTTTTGATGTATTGCTTGAATTTGTGCAAGGTTGATTGAATCTTTTAAGCTTGCCATGTCTTGAGTCTTTTTAAGTTTTTGAGTTTTAGTTTGCTTGGGGACAAGCAAAGTTTAAGTTTGGGGTATTTTGATAAGCCTCTGGCTCATCTAGTTTTATGGCTAGTATGACCAGGGTTTTGTGCAAATTATATCCTATTTTCACCCAAATTAGATTAGATTGTCCTCAAGCAAGGTTTTGAGTCTCTAAAGTAGTTTTAGGTTAATTTAGCTAGTTTTGAGTCAAAATAATGCACTTATAGTTAATTCCTTGTTTTCGAGTTAAGTGGAAGTCAAGAGAATAAAGAAGCGGGGATTCGCCCCGCGAATATCTCTTCGCCTCGCGACCCCGAAGGCTGACTGTTCCAAGAAAATGCAAGGTCTCTGGTTCGCCCCGCGAAGAAGCTCTCGCCCCGCGAGTCACCCAGCCCTGAAAGTCAGAGACTATCACGGTTTACCCGTGTTGAAGGTCACGGCTGTGGCAGTTTTGAAGTTGAAGAGTCTCGCCTCGCGAGTATCCATTCGCCTCGCGAGTCTGGAAGTCATAAAGCATCACGGTTGGCCCCTGATATTCATAACGGGCGTAATAAGAAGACTCTTCAGTTTCTTGCCTCGCGAATGATATGCTCGCCTCGCGAGAATACCAAAAGTTGCAGACTGTTCACAAGATTCGCGTCGCGAGATATGCTTCGCCTCGCGAGTGGGCTAAAATTCTGAATAGTATAAAAGGCATTTCAAAGGATTGTAAAGACTTTTGCTTCTCCATTGTTCTGTTTACATTTTTCTCTGTGTGTTTTCGTTTTTGTCATGGAGAACTAAGTTTCTAGGATTAATCTATTGTAATCGATTTCCACTATACTTGAGGTTCTTGTATTTCCTGTTTTGTATGCTTTTCCCTCTTCAATGCCATGCTTTATATTTCTGTTTGCTTAATTCAGGAGTATATTGTATTGTGTTGATTTATTTTCGGTGATATCATGTTCCTATAATTAATCGTGTCTGCTTAATTCGCGTGTGTACGTTTCGTGTTCGCTTAGTTCACAAAGGGCTTAACCCCGTTTTCTTAATTCGGGAATAGGGACATGTATCTGTAGTAGTGGTTTCGCTTGTAAATTGTTGCTACAACCGGGAGGGGATTAGAATCTGCTTAGGGCTTGGAAATTGCATGAACCTATGATAGTTGGGAAATCGAGAACAATAGATTAATCTGTTTTTAGCTATTTGATAACCTCTTTGAACTGTCTTGTTTTATTGCTCTGTTTTCATTGTTTTATTTTCTTTTATTGCATCCCAATCCAAACCCCCCCCCCCCCCCCCCAAACTGATTTTTGTGGAAAATAACACTTTAAGAGTCCTTGTGAGACGACATCCGAGTTGTCGCCCTAAACTACAGTTTTAAAACCCGCTCGTTCTTTTTGGCGCGTGCGCGACAGCGCGACCAATAGCATTACAGTTCTCATTGGGATTAACTTCGGGTTGTCCTGGAAACGTACCCTTAGTTCTAGAATATGTACTAGCTTGTTGGGCAATCTGGGTTTCTAACATCTTATTATGGATGACTAAGTTATCTACCTTAGATGCTAACTCTTCTATTGCCTCATTGACTGCCCTACCTTGTTGCCTAAACTCTTCTTTTTGCTTTGTTTGAGTTTCAAAAAAAGTTTTCAAAAGAGACTCAAGTTTAGACATTTGTACCTGAGGATACCCCGATGCGGGTTTCCTATTATCTTGGCCTTCCTGGAATTCGTGGTTCAAAGTGTTGTTGTAGTTCCCGTAGGAGAGATGAGGATTATTCTTCCTCACTTGGTTGTAAGAATTTGGAGGAGCATAATTTCGCAACTTCGGGTTCGTGTCATAGAAGTTGTGACAAGAGTTCACTTGTTCCCCCGAAACACCGGATCCAAGAGCAATACCATGTGGGCACTCCATTATGTCATGTCCCTGCATTCCACAAATCTCACAAACAACATTAGTAGCACCTATTGAACTCACATTAGCCTTTTCAAGTTTATCAAAACGTTTATTCAATGAGTCAAATTTAGACATAATTAGATCAGTGCTATTCATTTCAAACATACCCCCCGAAATCATTTTCGGGTTATTACCTCTTTCTGAACCCCATTGGTGATAGCTGGTGGCTACGTTTTCAATGATATTGAATGCTTCAGTCAGTGGTCTATTCATAAAGGCTCCACCAGCTGCGGAGTCAAGTGACACCTTCGAAGAGTAATCCAATCCGTTGTAGAAGGTATGCACTAACAACCACCTCTCGAGCCCATGATGTGGGCAAGACTCTAGCAATCCTTTGTAACGATCCCAAGCTTCGGATAAGCATTCTCCGTCCTTTTGGAAGAAGTCGGTGATTTGAGTTCGTAGGTAAGCAATCTTGGATAGAGAGAAGAATTTTTCCAAGAATGCCTGCTCCAGTTGGTCCCAAGTTGACAAAGTATTAGCGGGAACTTGCTTCAACCAAGCTTTTGCCTTTCCAGTCAGAGATGAGGGTAATAACCTCAAGCGAATAGCATCAATCGGGGCACCATGAATCTTATTGCATCAGTGAACTCCAAGAATGTCTCCACATGATCAGTCGGGTCCTCCGAGGGTAATTCTCCAAATTGATTTTGCCTAATCATGCCAATTAACAGAGGCGGTATAGTGTAGTTCTCCGCCTCAATTTCTGGCCTAGCAATCCTAGTTCGCAAACCCCTAGCATTTGGGGCTGCGTAGTCCTTTAGTGGCTTGGTATCTGGTAGATTTGCCATGAGTGGAATGGAAATCAACCTCTCTCTCTCTCTCTTTGTCTTTGTAGTCTCCCACGTCTATGAAAGGTCCTTTTGATCTCGGGGTCAACTTCAATAAGATTTCAGAGACTTTGGGATCTTCACATAAGAAAGAAAAATTCCTGCAAAGAGAGAGGTAGATACACTAGAAAAATGGGAAAAAAGAAAGAAAGAATTAAATAAAAAAATGTCCAGAAAAATCAATTTAAAAATTAAATTGAAATTCGAGAAAGCACAGTCCCCGACAATGGTGCCAAAAACTTGATGGTGTGCTCGAATCCACAAGTGTACGGCTTCGTCGTCAAGTAATAAAAAAATCGATCCCACAGAGACTGTGATCTCAAATAACAATTAATTACTAAATCAATTAAACTGGACTATAAAAGATAAAGATTTGGAAAAGATTTGATTTTTCGAATCAAGTAGCAAATCAAATTTAAAGTTGCAATTAAAACGAAATCAAGAACAAAATAGGAAAGTAGATCAAATCTGAGATTTCAAAATATCAAAAGGGTTTCCGATGAATTGGGTTACCAACAAGACTGCTCATGTTACTAAATTGACTACCCCTCTTGTTAATTATCGAAATTGCTTTGAAGGCGAATTTATCCTAAATAAGTTAATGTTCCCTCTCGGGATACAAGAACCATGCCCAATTAAATCAACCCCTACTCTCGTGGTAATTGAATTTAAATTGAACCCTTTAAGCTTTGTGACAATTCGTGAACCCTCAAAGGACCGCTTCTAACTCTCGTGATTTAAGTCCTAAGTTCAATCCCTATAGATCCAATACCTAAGTTCACCACTAGGTTCCTCCTTAGAGTATCTATGACATGCAAATAAGTGCGCACTAGATTTACAAGTAATTCATGCAATAGGAATCAAATCGAAAGCAAAATTGAAATTAACAAGAAGTAAAAAGTCAATTCATAACACAAAACAAATCTTGGGCATAGCCCCAATCCCTAGAAATAAAAAGCTACTCAAGCATTGCCATGTTCATAGCAAGCTTGATTAACAGAAGCATAAAAAGAAAACTTAAGAGAAAAGAAATCCTAGTTTTTGCCTAAGGTAGCAGCCCCAAGTGATCCTATTTTCGAGCCTAATTGCCCTATTTATAGAGTAGGTTAACTTGAATCCCAAGCAATTACAAAATCAGATCAAATCAGGTTTTAAAATTCCAGATATTGCGTGTCACGGCCGTGATGGCTGTCACGGCCAGGCCGTGATAGATTCTGTCTTGGAAAACTTGGCACTGATGGCCTGTCACGACCGTGATGGCCATCACGGCCTGGCCGCGACAGGTTCTGACTTTTTCGTTCTTTTCTTTTCAGCCTTGCTCAATCATGGTCGTGATGGCTGTCACGTCTAGGTCGTGATGGGCTCTGTTTGGCTCATATTTCTTACTTTTCAAGCTCCGTCTTCATGCAAGCTCTAACATAAATGATCATGAGCATTTTAATCCTCAATTCCAGCACACAAACACCACAAAACCGCTTTACCCGTTCCAAAGTAAAAACTAACAAAAATAAAATTAAAAATGCCTAAACTACATAAAAATGCATGCAATATGATAAAGAAATATGAGGTAAAATCACACTTATCACACATTTTTTAGGAGGGGCGAAAAACCTTAAGTGTGCCGAAGCTTGTAGGGATATTCCGTGGACTCATTGGGGAGTAAAGACCGGTTATGGTGAGTTCCAAACAAAAAAAGAGATGTTTTATCACATTCCAATAATTTACTCTTTGTTGTACTCGGCTTCAAAAATCATGCCTACACAAAATGTTTCAGATATGTTATTCTAACAACTCATATACGTCAACTGCAGTGACAACTCCACTGTGCAGTGACATTTTTCATAATTTTGACTTTTTTTTTGAAAAAATATTTAGTTTTTTTAGTATTAACATTTTTGGTTAATTAAGTGTAAATATTTGGTTAATCACATGCAAATATTTGGTTAATTCAATTTATTATATGTTTAATGGGTCATCCTAAGCTTACAATCATTTTCCATAAACATGTAATTATTTGGTTAATCATGTACAAATATTTGGTTAATTCAGTTTATTATATGGTTAATGGGCCGTCCCGAAGCTTACAATCATTTCACAAACATGTAAATATATGATTAATTATGTGCAAATATTTGGTTAATGCAGTTCATTATATGATTGATGGGTTATCCTGAAGCTTACAATCATTTTTCACAAACATGTAAATATTTGGTTAATCACGTGCAAATATTTGGTTAATTTAGTTCAATATATGGTGAATCACATGCAATATTTTCACCTTACATGGTTGTGGAAAAATATTATAAGCTTTAGGGTAATCCATTAACCATATAATAAATTGAATTAAACAAATATTTATACGTGATTAATTATATACATACATGTTTGTGACAAAAAATGTTAGTATTAAAAAAAGATAAATATTTTTATTTTTTAAAAAAGACGAAACACCATTCATATGTACGATTGTCACCGTATAGTTGTCGATATGGATGTCATAATAACATTTTTGAAATGTTTTCACAGAAGGTCAATCAACTCAGTAACTAATGATTAATTCTTAATAGGATTGTGCAAGTATTTGGAGCTCACAACTTGACGATGAACTAAACATGGGTAGCTGGAAATAGACATAGGTGGCGTTTGGAAGAGCTTATTTAAGCTCATTTTGACTTATCTGATGACATAAGCTCTTATGCAGTGTGTTTGACAGAGCTTATAAAAATAACTTATGTCATCCCATAAGGAGTTTTTGACTTATTTTCATAAGTCACTGGGAGAAGCTTATGGAATTATCATACGAGCTTATGCACTAAACACCCTCTCCGTGTTTTTCACTATTCGAATCCTCTCATGCCCCTTTCTTTCCTTAAGCGCTTATGGCATAAGCTCTCATGCGATAAGGTCTTATGTGATAAGCTCTTAATTAAGTTGTTTATCCAAACGCACCCATAGTCACAACTAAAAATGGAACAGTTGGAGGTATATAGTATAAATGACCAAAAGAAATAAAGACAAGTTTTACGTTTAAGTAGATGGTTCACTCAGCCCAAGGTTAATCTTGGGCTTTGATTTGCCTCTCAAAGAATCCAACGTATACAAATGTCCAGAAAAGGGATATAATCATACCATGGCCTATTCAACATGGAGGGGGAAGGTCTGAGAGCATGTAAGCCTATGCACCATTAAGCTCAGAATAAATAAAATATAGATACTGTACAGAATTTTACCACTCTGAAGTCTGAACCACATGTTACATCTAGTTGCCGTTTTGCCTAAATTTGGATCAATTTATGGTAACCTTCATTGGTGGAAGAAAAGGAAGGATTCTAATCAGACACAACTTTGGCATCTTCATAAGTCTCCCTTGCATAACAATTCCCTCAAGAATCCCATTAGTTCCAAAGTTACCTGACAATTGATGAGGATCAACTGTGCCAGGCAGATGAAAGGAGATGGAGAAATGCCCCAGTGGACAAAGGTTTCACAACACCTAAGAATGCATTTCAAACAGCTGAGAATACCATGATACATGTCTTCTTCCCTGTTGTAGTTACTCCACCATTCAATTCTCTATCATTTGAGACTAAAACATAAATCCTACTATGATCATGAGCTTAACAGCTTCATTTCAAGTGAACTATGACCAATTGTCTTTGTAATCCTTTTATGCTTCATCACTTTTCTAGTCACATTTACCTCCTCCCATCTGCCAGCTCTAGCATATATATTAGATAGAAGAACATGAATTCCACTTTGACCAGGTTCCAGCTCTTTTAGTCTTACTTTCACTTGATTAGCAACAGAAATGTTTTCATGAATCTGACATCCATTTAAAAGAGCACCCCATATGGCATCATTTGGTTGTATTGACATTGTCTCCACTAATTTTTCAGCTTCTCTGAAATGACCTGCCCGACTCAAAAGATCAATCATGCAACCATAATGCTCTCTTTCTGGCATTATACCATACTTCTCTGTCATTAGATTAAAATGTTTTTGAGCCTCTTCAACCAACCCAACATGACTACATGCAAACAAAACTCCAATGTAAGTAATATGATCAGGGACTAGAGAACTGTCCTCTTGCATCATTTGAAACATGCTCAATGCTTCATTTCCATGACCATGCATGGCTAAACTATTAATCATGTTGGTCCACACCACCACATCTTTCTTTTGCAAACTATTAAATATCTTTTGTGCACTTCCTAATTCACCAGTCTTGGCATACATGTTAAGAAGAGCAGTTGCTATGGCAATTTCTGTTGCAATGCTGCTTTTCAATAGACAGGCATGAACAGTTTGTCCCAATGCTAGAGCACACAGATTGGCACAAACACTCAGAACACTCAGAAATGTAGCTTTATCTGGATTAAAGCCATAGGTCCACATATCGAAAAAAAGTTCTAGTGCGTCCTGATACCTCTCATACTGAGTGTAAGCATTGATCATACTGTTCCAAGCAACAATGTTTCTCTGATGCATCTTGTTGAACAGGTCTCTTGCAGTCTTCAAGCTACCACATTTTGCATACATTTCAATAATAGCAGTTGCAAGAATGATGTTACTATTCGATGTCCGCATAAAGGGATCATAACCAGCATTACGAATGCGATCATGGACCCATCGGCCGGTATCTATGTCTCTACTTCTAGCACAGGCAATCAAAGCATTCACCATGGTAATTTCATTTGGCTGTACACCCCAATGGTCCATGTCTTTTAACACCTTCAAAGCTGCATATGGTTGATCATTGTTTACATACCCAGTAATCAAACAAGTCCAAGCAACCACATTCCACTTGGGAATTTTATCAAACACCTTCAACCCAGATCCCATATCTGCACATGACACATACATATGGAGTAACCCAGTAGCAGCATATGAATCTGCTTCAAACCCAGATTTCACTACGCAACTATGAATGCATTTTCCACAATCATGGTCATAAACTAAAGAACTTGCTTTGAGTACAAATGGGAAAGTGAAATGATTTGGGGAATACCCACTTTGTATCATTTGTCTATAAAGAAGCAAAGGCACTCTTGGATTATCACTCTTAGCATAACCTCTTATCATGGAGTTCCAAATGTAAACACTAGGGGTATCAATTTGGTGAAATACCGACTCTGCATAATTGATGTCACCAAATTGTGAATCTACACAGAAGTCAATGAGTTTGCTCAAGGGGACTATGCTTTTTATTGTTGGGGTTGTGACTATTAGCCCATGTAATTTTTTCAACTCACTCATAGTTTTGCATTTTGATAACAGAGAGAGAATGGTATTTTGGTGTATCATTCTTAATTTTTGGGTTGATCACAAGTTCACAATCTCATCCCTATGCTTTCATATTATATTAGAGGGTGTTTTGTGGGAACATTTAAAAAGGGGACACTAAGATATTATACATTATGTACTTCTAGGTGCCATCTAAAATAAACCTAGACTGTTACATGGATCATTTACCTCCACCAATATCACACTTGCCATTGCAATGACAGCCACCAAAAATAAAAGATTTCATTGATTGCTTTGTTTCTTTTTTGTTTTGGTTTTTTGGTATTGCATAGTGTGATTATTGGACCAGTTTATGCTATGACTGATTTAGTAAAGGTAGTCCGTTTATGTCAAGATTAGGTTCTGTTTGGAAAAACAGTTAACGGAAATTATATTTGAACAACAAAATTGGGACACCGTACGGTATCCCTTTGGTTTTTTCAGTATATTTTTGGATGCGTGTATACAAAAAAAAATGAAAAAATAAGTGAAAGATAGAGATAAACACATACGATGTCTAAAACTTAAACTTGATGTTCAAATATCATAACTTAACAGTTAATAATGTAGCTTATAACTGATAAGCTAATTTTTTGTTAAAAGTTTATAGTTGATAGCTGAAGAGTTAGTCGATTAAATTTGAAGTATTTGATAAAATTATCTATTATACTAGCTTTTAAATATAAAATGTCATGTTTATTTTTACTTTTAAATGTTTTTATTAAATATTATAAGCCAAATGACATGTATATATGATTTTTTATATAAATTTCATCTTACAAGTGTCGGGTAAAATATGAATTTCATTAAAATAATAGTGATGAAAATAAAAGAAAAATAAATAAATTATAAGTTATAAAATAATAAATAAACTTAATTACAAACAGCAGGCTGGTATAATCAAGTGGTTGAGTGCAAGTGATTAATGTACTGCTACTTAAGGACGAACCGTTCGAGCTCTACCCGAGTTCAATCATTGGATATGCAACAATCCTTGACTAGGCTTTACTAACCGCACGGTCGAGTGGGTCCAAAGAATCTAAGTTGTGGGATACTTCGATGGCTCACTCAGACCCAATGACTAATTAGGATAAGTAAAAAAAAACCAAAAGATGGTATTGTCAAAAAAAAAAAAAACAAGCTGGTCAAATAAAAGTTATAAGTTAGGTTACATCATATCACATGTTTATCCACCGCAATGCTAACTTCTCGGAGTTTGGCTGTTTATTGACTTATCCAGTGCCATTGCAATGACAGCAAGTAAAATAAAACTATAGCAATGCTGTTTGTTAGTATAAGGGTAGTAAATGGATGGATCGGATAAATTTTTATTCAGATCTTAACGGATGGATTAAAAACAATCCATTATAATCCATTAAAAATTCATTAAAACAAAAAACAAATCCATCTCTGATCCAATAAATAAAATCCATCTGATCCATCCATTAACAACTTTTCATGGATGGATATCCAATCCATCCACTAAAATTTATTTTAAGAAATTAAATAATTTTATATCTCTTTTATCCATCCATAAAATATTTTTTTTAAAAATAATTTGTAAAAAAATTTAAAATATTATCTCTATCCCACCCTCTCTCTCATCTTTCTTTCTCTCTCTACCCTTTCTCTCTCCTTTTTTTCCTTCTCTCTATCTTTACCCTCTCTCCACTCTATCGCACAACCATTTTGTATCACGTCATTTTTTCTATTATTATATGAGAGTTATTGATTATGTGCATCTACAGAGGTTGTTTTGCCACAACGTTCCATGACATTGTTTTACGAAACTTGTTACGACTTTCTGTACTTTCAATTAGTTAATATTTTTTTTTTAAGTTTCTCAGTAAAAAAAAGGCAACGAAAAAAGAAAACGTTCTTGATAACGTGTATTACTACTGGTGATTGAGAACAATTAATTAGTTAATACTTAATATAACAAAAAAAGAAAAAAAAAGCAGATAAATAAAATAAAAAATAGTGAAGAAAAAATAATATGGAACGGAAGAGAAAATTAGATGGAGTGTTTTTTTTTTTACAAATGGAGGGTTTTTTTATTTGGTGAAAAATAATATGAAAAAATAAATTGTTTTGGAATGAATAAAAGTTGATCCATTACATTTTTGATTGTTGGTCCAATGGATTTTAAAAAATATTGGCTAGATCATAAACCATCCACTAAAAAAATAATCAAATCCATCCAATCCATTTATATTATTTTTTTATAAATGGATGGATTGGATGAATTTTCTCATGAATAGACTGGATGGATGATAGATAAATGAATCATTTTGTCACCCCTAGTTAGGATAACATCTCCTACGAATTCTAACGAAAGCAATATTAACCAATCAGATTTGATTATCAAAATCAAATGGTCAAATTTAAAATATTGTTTTCATTTTAAGTTTAACACCCGGCACAGTACGAATTTCATATTGGTACTAACCATCATTTTCCATAAAAGATTCATTGCTTGTTATATTATTTTATTTTATTTTATCTTATTTGATATTATCTCATGCTGTGTCTGTGCCAGCTTGTGTGCATTGAACCACTTCTTACCTTGTGCCTACTCACATCTCACATATTCACAGCTGTCTCAACTCACCTCAACTTTTTTTATTTTTCTTTTATTAATTAAAAAAGATTCCTGATTTGTAATGGTATGTGAACTAGGAAGAAATAGTTTCCTTGATTATATGGATTACAAAAAAATTCATTTCATTATTGACAAGTTTAATATAGGGGTCACTCCCTTTTGGGAAACTACTAATGAATAAATTGTTTCAATTTGACAGTTGTACAGGAATGTGGAAATAAACATTAAAGAGATTGGTATGTATCCATTCTCCATTATGTGGCTATAAATGGACATGAAATTAAATTGAGCCAGAATGTTCAATCTGCAAGTGAAGTATATTAATGAGCATTTGATTTTATAAACAGAATCTTATTATTATTGAAATAAAATATTTGTAAACAATGATATACATGATCAATTTGTGTTGTATATAGGCTTCAGAGTTCAGATAGTGCGATGAATCTGAAATTTGTCACTTCCTGGAGACAGATGTGCAGGAGTTTGGATTCATAGAATAATTGTCTATTAGAGTATGCAACAGCAAATGCACAGTTGGATGAGAGTAAAAACCAAAATTGCACATTACCATAACTATCACTATTCACTGCCTAAGGATATGAAAACAAAATCCAACAAGCTAAGAAATTAAACATGGCTCATTCATGAAATCCATGTATATCGGATGTTCATACAATTAGGAATCATTAGCAAAGTGGGATATGCTCAATATAAATATCAGATTAGATTAGCCTATTTCTCATACCATTCATTTTATTGAGTCAAATCTTGCTAGAGAGAACGTTGAAAGATTTTTTTTATAGACAAATATTAGTATTAATGTTAGTTTTTGAGAGAAGGTTGAAAGTCGGTATGGCCAATGTGACACAAGGTAGCAATGGCAACAAGGGAAAGGAAGCATGCTGCTATAAGGGTACACCAAAAACCAGTGATCAGTGGCCATTTAGAATCAAGCTTACAACTGATCATATGCGTTGGGATAGCCTCAAGATCTCACCTTCTAAGGAGTTTGAAGAATACATTCTAGGACACATGAATGAAAGTAGCCGAAAAGCTTTGGAGTCTTGGATTCCGGTAAGCATATATATTTATGATGTTGATACTTGTGAAACTTATGATGCAAAGTTGACAAAGAAAGAGTCATTTTGGTTTGATCCTTTGCCTGTGTTGGGTGAAAAGCCAAAGAATGGTGCAGCAATGAGGGAGCCACATTGTTATGATTTGAAGAAGGCAAGGGAAAAGTATGCTTATTCAATTGAGCCTTTTAGACACATTATAAGGAAAAGGGGTCTAAAATATGATCAAGAAATTGGTCTTAGGTTTTCAGGTGGAAGAGTGCTAGTGGGATTGGAGTTTTCTGTTCTGCATTCCTCACTGTTGGATTTTTTTTGCTTTAGAATTTAGGTTGTTTTCATGAATGTAATAGGTAATGAACTAATGATGAAGAAAAACGTGTATTGCTTTAGAGTTGTGATATTTCAACATAAAGTTTTGGACACCGTATGTGACAGCATATATGTTTATCTTTATTTATCACTTATTTATTATCTTCTTAATATACACGTTTCTGGAAAATATACACTCAAAAAACAAAAAAAAAACCTTATATGATGTCTTCATTTTGTGTACGAAAATCATTCATTATTACTTTTTTTTTTACTTTTTTATATACATGCGCTCCAACAATATATCAAAAATCAAAAGGGATTCTTGGTTGTTCAAATATAATCTCTGATTGCTTTATATGATCAAGAAATTGCATTATGGATTTTTTTTTAACAGATGCTGTATGATAACCCGATATAGATATTGTATGCCGATTTGAGACAGTGTGGGCGATCAGTATGTCTCAAATCTTACCGATTGAGCTATTAACACCTATGATCGACACTTTTTGTGGGATAAAATTCTTCCAAACCCTTTTTTAATCTTTTCTTTAAAGAAAATACCTCCACCACTATTTTCACCACTATAATAACCACAAGCAATGCTTAATCAAGGAATTTAGTTATATGTTCTCTCATTGGAAATTGAACGATGCTATAGGAATTAGGAAGAATCAGCTTACAAAATAAGTTTTTTTTCACGTGTTTTCAGATGATAAGGGATCGATAGAGATAAACACATATTATATCATATTAGGTGTCTGAAATTAGATGTTCAAAGCTTTATTAAAAAGCAATTTTTATTATTATTATTTTTTTTGAATGAAAAAGGACTAAGCCTCAACAAGAAGCAAACTATAAATCACGGTTGAAGCCTCTGTCCCACGCCATTTGAATCCCATTTAAAATCTCCCAGAGCTCAGCTGCTACGACACTACAAATACCTACATCCATCGCAAAACAAAATATAACCTCACCACACACCGCTCTCCCATTCTCCTTCATGGCTCCGTCACAGTTAAGTTTAAAGAGCCCTTCAGGAGGGCACTTCCAAGCAATAGAAGACTGGATAGGAACTGGGGTTTGCTTACCATTTATAGTCACTTGTACATGCAAGCTACGAATTATGCTCTGAATTTTAAAAGCCAGCTTCATTGGGGAGGGGGACTAATTGGGAAAACACTTTATCATTCCTCTGATGCCATAACGAGATGAGAGTAGCACCAAAAATGACAGACCACGGGTATAAATTCACATTCGAAGGAGACTTGATATTAGAGCTCAGCCAGTCTCGCAAACTATCAGTGAAGAAATTCTGACACGAGAAACTAAATGCTAAACAGTACTAGCAACAGGACAATTTCTCATCACATGCAACACGTCATCAAGAGGGCCTTGTTCATTACACGAGTGGACCACATCAGCTTAAGGGCATCCCAAAGAGTTTCACACTGTTGAAAGTGTGGGCTTCCATAAACCACAGTTAGAAGCCAAGGCGTGGAACCTTTCCAGGAGACCTTCATATGCACAAACTGAGAATCATTTTGAATAACATTAACGTGCCAATCCTGAGAGCTCCAGAGAATCCAAATACCACCCGATTGGCCCCGAGCTTCCTGCACAAACCAGTTATCTAAACCAAATCTCCGGATGATGTTCTCGGCTCTAGAACCACTAACATGACGTTTCAACTAAAAACATCAACGAGACCTTATATTCTGACTTCAAATCACGAATCAGGTTAAGGAAACCTCTACCTGCAGCATCCCTGCAGTTCCACCCTAACATATTTATACTGACATGTTTGATGGAGAGACCTCATTTGGTCTAGAACCCTCGGAGGATAACCCTATATCAATACCGATATTCATATCCACGTTCACTGCACTAAACATTTTTTCTTCACCTATAGGCATAAAAGCCTTACCTTGCTTCTGAGCTTCTCCAATATTCTCTAACTTATTTAGGGCTAGAGACTGAGACACTCTTTGTTGAATGACTTCTAGGTCCATGGGAGACACTTGCTAGATATATTAGGCACAACCTAATTTCCACTACAGTCCCCAAACTCCGGGCATAATGTGCAATATACGTGGATATCCATAGCATACTGTCCAACACAAGGCAGAGTAATCCCGGCTAATGGACTTCATTGTCCATTAAGGCAGAATGAAACACCGTAGTATGAAATACCTGACCCATCCAAATATTCACACGAAACAACGTAGCATGAAATACCCGGTCTTTACATATATTCATACAAAATAGTGTGGGCACGTTTACCAAAATAAATGCATGAGAAAATCATTTTATTTTCAACTTTTCTTTGTGCTTGATATTTTCCTTTTGTTGAGGCTCAAAGCTCACGACTTTTCAACGTTTTTAATATCTTGCAACTTTTATCATCAACACAAGACTTTCACGTCCAAGTGTCTAATCACAACCTTCCCATACTTATGCATCAGTCCTCGGACCTTGTGGTCGTAGAAAACAATTTTCACCTTTTTATTACTTTCACCATGTTTCAACTCAACGTATATGGAGCAACAGTCCATAGCAACGTACATTGGAACATAGTCCATAACAACGTAACACGGATCATGGATCAACGTGCTTTTAAAGTACCAGTATCCCGACATCTCGATTATTAGGTTCAACTTTTCTTCTTTTCGCTCAGTGAAAATACAAAACCCAAAAACAAAATTTCTGTGACTCATCCAAGTTATCGGGTACTTTATTTCAATAAAACCTTATTTTGAAAAACATTTTTCCTTTGAAATTCATTTTAAAAACCTTATAATAAAACTCCAAAAGTCCATCTTTAGAAAGAAAGTCCTCTTTTAAGAATAGATGTTTTTTTTTCTTTTTTAGAAGAAACTTAGTGTAATATATGAGAATTAAAATCTTCTTGGTAAAGAACCAACAATTTTATTTTTTTAAAAATAATTTCTTTACCATAAATAGTCTCCAAAAATTTAAGACTTTTATAGAAAATATCCTTCAAATCTTCTAGAATGATCTCTTTTCACCTTCTGTGAATAAAATCTTTATCTTCAATCTCTTAAATTTTTCACCTAGAGAAATATTTGCCTTTTCTAAAAATACATTTCAACTTAAAACATTTATTTTTCAACTTGTCTAAAGTTTTCTTAAGTCTTTTATCTTTCCTTAAGGATTGGGCTCTAACCAATGGTTAGGCTACTATGCAACAATCAACACAACTTCAAGCACTTACAACATAAATAACATAATTCATTTAAGCACATATTTAAATTCAACATGTCATCATATAAATTCTTCTAATTCTAAAACATCCATATTAACAACAACTTCATAAACTAGCATATAAACACACACACACACACACACATAAAACAAATCAACCTTTCACATATTAAACAGCAACATCAATAAAATCAAATAATCCAAACATGCAAGTACATAGTTACCATAATTTTAATATCCCTCAGGCTTTTCCCCCTTACCTTAATTCCAATGATAAAAAGCTTCGATCGGGTATGTTAGAGGAAACGACTCGACGTTCGTCACGACTTCAAATCTAAACAATATATATATATATATATATATATATATATATATATATATATATATATATATATATATATATATATATATATAACATAAGTTAAGAATTTTATAAAATCACCCCTAATTCTCCATGCATGCATTCGGCCATGCTTCATAACATAGATTAGAAAATTTTAAATATTTTTTTAAGCCTTTGGATTTAGACTTTTGAAGTATCAAATAAGTAAAAATAAAAGTTTAAAACTTTGAAAATAAATTTCAAGCCCTAACCTAATCAGTTTCGGCCACTAAAAAAAATTTGTTTTCTCCAAATCTAATTTCATGCATGTAGCATCATAAAAAGAATCAAACAAGCTTCATCAACTCATTGTGCAAGTTTCGACCATTGCAAGAAACAAAACTAGGAACTTTAATATTTTTTTTTCAAACACCATAAAAATTAATCTTGCAAAGAATACAATTTTTTAACATGCATCCTTCCAAATGATTAGAAGTTAGGCTTCATTAACTCTAAAATTTAAAATGATTACTTTTCTAGGAAATGAAAAATAATTATTGCAATTGTCATGAATAGTGTTGAATAGTGACATCAAAAAAAAATCTTGCCAAATCTGGAAAAAATCATATTTACTCAAATGTGGTTCGTTCCGATACTGATTGTTACGTAACGGTGAAAACCGATCGTATTTTTATTCGCAAAATTTCACCCGAAAAATTCATATAAAAATAAATAATTTCTAAAATCATAAAAATAAATTTAACTGGGTTATAAAAATAAAATTTTGAATTTTTCGAAATTTTAAAATTATTTTCGGGTCAGTAGAGCTTAACTGACAGCGAAAACTCAAACCGTAAACGTCTGAAATTTTCTACCGAAAATTCAACTGTACATTTCTAATATAAAATAAATAAAAATTGACTTAATTTGGTCTATCAAAATAATTTATCACCATTTATGAAAATAAAATCTTAAATATTCATATAATCACAATTTACAGACAAGCAGAAAAGTCGGGGTGTTACAAACTGCACTTTTAATAAAATAAATTATGAGCAAAAAATTTGGTTAATTAAAATAATTCTTCACAAATTATAATAATAAACACTCAATTATTCACATAAATACTTATCTCTTTATGACACTTGTGTCACTTGCATCCTTACACTTGGCACACATGCACTTGGTGTTGGTGACACCCTTACACTTTGCACACATGCACCTTCACACTTTGCACACATGCACCCTAGTATCTTTGAACCAGTTTTAAATAAATTCGGACGATCAAAATGTTCCATCATACGATCTTCACATTGGGATGATAAAACCCTTTCAACATCTTTATACTTAATTAATTAGTTAATTAATTAGTGTCCCCTTACTGTAATTTTTGGGGCTTGACATTTCCTCCCCACTTAAAGGGTATTTCGTCCCTGAAATTCGCCAACGATACAGTACCTTATACTCCTCCAAAAATCATTATCCCTCACTTAACCTTTCATGCACATCATTCTTTCCTAAGCCTCTCGTTCGATTCATCTTAAACTCCTAAGAATTTATAGATTAGGATATTACATTAACAACAGTCATCACTCGTTACCCATTGTTGTCATAGACTTTATTTTCCTAAGTCAAGATCCAACCTTTAACTTTGTCATGCTTGAATATCTATTCTTTAATACTTTTCTCAATCTACCTCCCCACTTGGGTTCGACTTACTCCTTCCGTCAATACTTGTATCTTGACACTCCATTGTACCAAATTCGTTGCTTTAAGCGTTAATTTCTTTATCTAATTCCCGGTAAGATTCCAACTTTGGATCATTTCCTCACTCCTTTCTAAATCAACACTTAATCTCTTACGCATAAAGGTATAATTTAAAACCTAATCTCCTTTTCCTCGGCACTAATTCATTAGGAAAATTTCCTTCCGACCTCCTTAACTGTTACCATCTACATCGAGATTTAGACTAAGATTCCCACTTCTCTTAGAGCATACTCATCGGTTCCTATCCAAAATTCTATGTCGTATTTTCAGTCGCTTATTCCTCTTATTGCTAACTCCAGAACATAATTCATTCTTATGTTGTCCTTCTTCATTCTCGAAATTTTCTACCATCAGATTATTCCCACTATCTTCGACATTTCATCCTAGTCTATCATACTCGAAGGACATAATCAACACTTTATCTTCTCACTTCTCGTGATCATCTACCACCACATCATAAATACTATTCTCGACATTCAATGTTAGTTTATTGACAATGACAGACAAGATTAAAACATAGTCACCTCGATTTTCATTCTTGGTTTACTAGATAACTTGATTCAACATCTAAATTTCATCGTTAATACCAAGATGAACCTTAACTTTATCACAACATGTATCAACTCCCTACATTTCAATCCTAAAGAACCGTGACTTTACTTCTTTATACAACTATAACAAAAGGAATCAACTCTTCTCGAATCATCTATAACCATAATTCTTGAATTTCTCTAACGACTTAGTTTCAAGAACTCCTCCATACTGCTCATGTTCAGCTTAGGTAAACTATTATAAACACTTTTCTATAAATCATCAAACTCATCAAATAAATCTTAATCATGGACACTGATCATCACCCTAACTTCCTTTAATAGTGTTTTGCCTCGTTTAACCTCTGATTCATAAAAATTTCCTCACCTACTGTCATTGATCTTAAGGATTCACATCTTACTAGCCACACCTATACCTCAACAATCCTTTCATCATTTTCTGTCCATCCGGCTAAAAGATGATCGTAGCCACTTACTACCCTTATTCCCAAACCAACTTCCTGATGGTTTTATTATTTCTATCGCTCGTACACTCGAGCCGAGAGTGGTCCACTGAAAACAATCTCATTTCAGTCCTCAACACTTAGAGCGAATTTTGACAACATTGGTACACTTCAGCTCCCCTTTTGAAACGAAATGTGAAGGATATTTCATGGAGTCTAGTCAGTCCCCTGATACCCATATTGGCAAGTTTGTACACCGCATAGGGGATTTTAACGGTTGAGAAGGATGTTAACTTCGTCAGCTTGTCCACGGTCACTTGGAACAAAATGAACCTCTTAGCGGTCTTCCAGTAAACTCATAACGAATTCTATTGCAACACTAACTCTTGACAAGGAATGTTTCAAGCGTCAAGTTATCTCTCTTTCACTATACTTGAATAACTATGACATCCTGATGTGAATCAAATACCCATCCTCATGACTTATGAGATAGGTGATATGTCAATAAAATTTGGAAGAATATGTGGGGTAAAGTTGATCAGGGGTGACAAATCCTTTCGAACTACAATAAGACATGATTCTGGAGATCACAGAAAGAAATTCTCAAATTGAAAGATGCAGGAACATTCCTTATGAAAAAAAAAAAATCCTTCAATTAGGTTCGTAGATATAAAAATGCATAGCTAATACATGTTTATAACCATGACTCTAATAAATTTCCTTCTTTCCTAAGAACTTCCAACGGATTAGGAACTCAAGGATGAAGAATTCTTATCACCGAAAGAAATCGCTTTGAATAAAAATTTTAGAAGAGAATAGTGGTATGCATCAAACCCAAGGAGCCTTTGTTCCCGAAGATCATAAATTTCATACACCAACTGAAAATGACAATGACATAAGAGACTCCATAGAGGCAAGTACTCAAGGACATCGAAATACGGTTATACTTAGAATCCGTTACAGACTTAAATTGTGAGTCATTAAGGTTAATGCGGCACCCCTCCTTGGAACATCACGCGATAAACTGATTGCAGAACATAAAGTTTTAAATTGCCGATCCACGTTTTGGTGCATTACAATTCTTTGCTAGGTGTCCCTGTCGCTCGCAATTAAAACATTTAGCTCCTTTTGCTGGGCAGGTACCAACCATATGGTTTCGGCTTCCACATTTGTAACATCTTCTGACTTGGCCTTGACTTTGATTCTTTTGGCCTCCACTTCCTGATGCAGAGTCATTTGAACGACAGGGTTGCTGATTCCGGTTATTTCCAAGGGGTCGAAAGTAAGGTTTCTTCCGAGCTTGTTCCCTCCTTTGCTTCTGATTTTTGTATAGGGATCGAGATGGTTCCTTGATATCATCCCTATTCCCTCTACTTTTCCTCTCCTGTTCCACCTTCTGACATTTTTCCACTAAAGTGAAAGTTACGAATTTCAAGTGGTAGCACGGACTCTTTAATCTCGGGTTGCAGACCTCCTTCGAATCTCTCACATTCCTAACCCTCATCAGGTCGAGCTTGGGAGAAACAGAAATATTTGGCGAGAGATTCAAACTTCGCCGCATATTCTTCAACAGACAACTCATTCTGTCGTAACCGTAAGAACTCTTGTCCTTTCTCAATTCTGGCGTTCTGAGGGAAGAACATGTCCAGAAAAGTAGTACGGAACACATTCCAAGTTATTTCTTGGTTGTTTGCCTCCAGCAGCTGTCTAATATCGTCCCACCAATATCCTGCATCCCCCAACAACATAAGAGTCGTATAGGTTACCTTCACTTCCTCAGGGCTATTAAGAAGTTCAAAAATCCTTTCTAGTTCTTGTATCCACAAGTAAGCCGTCTCAGGGTCTACATTTCCATGAAACTGGGGAAATCCTTGACGCCTTAAACTAGTTGGGCCTTTAGCCTCGGCGATCTGCTCAGCCTGAACCTGGTTCTGTTGATTGAGCGCAACTATGGTAACTGTATGTTGAGTCATAGCAGCAGCAACACTAGTCATAGCCTGAACTATCTGATCCATCTGCTCAATCACATCCTGGTTGCTGATATACTCCCGATCACTGCCACAACCGTGTTCATGTCTAATTCCCGGTTCCATTTTAACCTATAAGACAACATCAGCTAGACCGCACCCAGAAATCGAAATGTATACTTACGTGTTTTAAAACACGTTTACTTCTAGGAAGTAATTCAATCAATATAGCATCTATTATCAAGGAATCCTCCACAAGGTTTTAACTAATTAAAATTTACCAAACCACACATACTTGTGGGTCAACATACATGGTCTTGACAAGGAAATAACTTCAAACGGTGATCAATCAGAGATCACACAACAAAAACATAACAGACCTATTCCCTAAGGTTTTGCGCTCTTTTTTGTAAACTGAACCAATAGTGTTATTTAGGATGAGGCCCTCTGCTTGCTTCTCCAGCACTCGCATAGCAGCAAGCATTTCGTGTTCAGCTGCATGCTTCCTCGCCAAGTGCTTCATGTTTCTCGTTGGCTTACTCGTTTATGTTTTTTTCTCCTTGCCTTTGTTCTTTTCGCCTCCTACTGGGCCTTGTAACGAGAGACCTTTTCGATGGGGTGGGGCCTGCTTCACTTGGGAATTTACCTTTTTATTATTACCCTTGTTGTTTCTTTAAGGGTTTTTACCCCCACTCACATTATGCACTCTGGAAGATGATGCAAAAGCCTTGTCAACTATTTGTGGGTCCCCTGTAACAGTCACGACCTGATCACGTGAATCTTTACCATGATCCTCGTTGATACCGTGCAAGGCATTAAAACGTGAACCCTTGCCTATCACCTTATCTACGCTAACTTTGAACATCATGCCATTCTTGATCTTCTCCCTCCCAATCGCGTTATTGTATCCAGGATTGTTTCCTTTATTTTTATTTTTTGATTTGTTTCTACTTTGAGCTGTCATCCAGGGACAAAATCATGCACCTTTTCTCATGTTAGATAAAGAAAGATACAAAATCAAATTTATTTTTAACTTGTTTTTGTGTATTCCTTTTTCATACTATAAGAGAATAAAAGTAAAGGACCTAAGGAAAGGATCTCATGTTAGAAGAGAGAAAGACATAAAAGCAAATTTGTTTTTTTGTCAACATAAGAGAAAAAAATAAAAGGAGGATCCGTAGAAGATGACCAAAATAATCTCTCTTTATTTATTTATTTATACAAATGAAGTTGCATAATTACAGAGTTGGCCAAATGACCCTGAAGTCCCAAAAGTAGAAGGAAAGGGATATTAAAAAGGCACACGCATTCCGCATGGACCTCGAGCCTGGACTGGACTCAAATACAAAAAGCCAGATGCAATTTCATTGAGCGAACCACGAGAACTAAAACAAAACAAAAGAGAACGGTAACAGGGACAACGACAACCTCGTTGAATACAAACATGGATGTGATCGAAAAGGAATGTTGAGTGAAATTGAAAGAGTGGTGGATTGAGATAGATAGATAGATATATCAGGAAAGAGATGGAGGTTAAAGCCAGAGCTCCTGGGAAGATTATATTGTCTGGGGAACATGCTGTGGTTCATGGATCCACCGCCGTTGCATCTTCCATTGACATGTACACCTATGTTTCCCTTCGCATCCCCACTCCTTCAGGTACTCTCTCTCTCTCTCTCTCTCTATCCCCTTCCATCCATTTTGATTCAATTGTTCTTTCAAATTTGACATTGACAGATGCATTTTGCTGTTCAATTGTTTCTCCTTTGTTTTATGAGTGTCGTCTATTCTCTCAAGTGTGGCAGCATATTTTGTTCTTTTTTCTGCATTACACAATGAGTGAGGGAATCATTTTCTCTATTTCAAGGTTTGGCTGCGTGTAGGGGAATCAATAAGGTGGTTTTTTTTTTTTAATAGGCAAATGTTAGTTTGTTAGCTTGTTATGTTACTACAGGTGGGATTTGAACCTTGCACCTTATACCTCCCAATACCTTTGATCCACATCCCAAACCACCTTATGAGTGACAATCAATTTGGTTCTCAGCAATTTGGTCAATTTGGATAGCGCGTAACATGTTGGTTTTTAAAGCGTCTCGGGTGGATATTGTTGAAATTGTAGAATCAGCCAAGATCCATGCTTGGAAGTGGTTCAATTTAGGGCCTATTTGGTTAAACAGCTTAATTAAGCGCTTATAGGATAAGCGCTTATATATAAGCTATTTCTATAATCAAAGAGAAAATATGGTTAAACTGTTTTCATATAAGTTATAAGCTGTTTTCATAAGCTGTCCTGGAAAGCTTATTAATATAAGCTGAAAACTGCTTATGACACGTCATAAGCTGTTTTCATATGCTCTCCCAAACACTCTAACAAGTGATCATGCCAATAGATAAGCCCAGATAAGTTGTTTATAAGTCAATCCAAACAGACCCTAAGGAGCATGGGGTTTGTCTATCATCCTTTATCTTACTGGTTCTCAAAACCAGTCTCTTGCCTTAAAAGAATGTTTAGGTGAGAGTGAGATGCTTGGTGGCTCTGTAGCAGGGGCGTTGGTTTTCTATGTTTTTGGTGGATCCTGATTGATTTGTTTGGTGGTTCTTTGTGTTACTGTCTTGGCCGTGCCGTGCTACTGTTAGCAGGGATGTTGGCGTTTCGTGTTGCTTTTGGAGCCATTTTTTTAGGTTTCCTGTTTCTGTGCACTGCTGTCATGTTCTTTTGAGCTTGTTGGTGTTTGGCCTTCCGTTTTCGGTTGTAATTCTCTGGGCTGGTTTTTTGTGTTTTGTGCTGGTTGTGTTTTTTCGTTCGCAGCCTGTGGTGTTAGCTTTGTACTGTTTTTTGGGCTGTGTTTTTCTGACTCTTTTTCTGGCTTTGGGTGCTTTGCTGCTCTGCCTTTGGCACTTTTTGTGCTTGGTAGTATTGTTGTTAATAATATTTTTTGCCTTTCAAAAAAAAAAAACCAACAACTGGATAGTGGATACCACTATAGTAAGTTATTATGTTGATAATGACTCAATTACAAATTTTCTATGTGTTCAGGGACCTATAGATTAATTTAACCTTAATTTTATATGCTATATCCTAACAGTTTTGCATCCTATCATTTTTAGAATTCTCCATATGCACATATTGTTGTCGTGTCTTATCCATGTCCAGTGTCTGTATATATACTTGATAGATTTTAGGAGCAAGTGAGAAACCATCAATCCAGCTAAAATAGTGAGTAATATGATATTGCCAGTTGCTTGTATTGGATTCTCATTCAATTTGGATTTATCACTTATGTCACAGATGATCAAGATTCATTGAAACTCCAGCTGAAGGACACATCATTAGAATTCTCCTGGCCAATTAGTAGAATAAGAGAAGCTTTTCCTGAATCAGCTGCTCTGCTATCATTCACACCTACCACCTGCTCTGTGGAGTCTGCAAGGTCAATTGCAGCTCTAGTTGAAGAACAAAATATACCAGAGGCCAAAGCTGGACTTGCTTCTGGAATTTCTGCCTTTCTCTGGTTATACTCCTCTATTCAAGGGTGTGAAACTGTGGATCCCTTTTTGTTGACATTTATTTTTTGGATTTAATTGGTTTACACTGTCAATGTAAAGATTTTTTTTACACTATCAAGTATCAACCATTCATAAATGCCCTCATCATTAAAATGTCTGACTTTTATCATAACTATCTTAAAAGTCACGCATAAGATACTTTGTGATTTATTGCCGGTATAAACAACTTTGCATTGATAATGCATCAAAATTAAACTTTTATTTTTTTCTTCCTTTTTGTCATTTTGAATATGCTTCTCTCTTTTATATAAATATTTTTTACACTATCAACCATTCACGAAGTCCCACATCATTAAAATGTCTGATCTTATCATAACTATCTTAAAAGTCACACATAAGATGCTTTGTGGTGATTTATTGCCGGTATAAACAACTTCACGTTGATAATGCATCAAAATTAAACTCTTATTTTTTTTTCCTTTATGTCATTTTGGTTATGATTCTCTCTTTTATGTAGATATAAGCCTGCTACTGTGGTTATATCTTCTGAACTTCCTCTGGGTTCAGGCTTGGGTTCATCAGCAGCATTTTGTGTAGCACTTGCAGCTGCCCTGCTTGCTTTCACTGATTCTGTTGGGGTGGATGTTAACCACCAAGGATGGCTCTCTTTTGGGGAGAAGGAACTTGATTTGGTAAATAAGTGGGCCTTTGAAGGTGAGAAGATCATTCATGGAAAGCCCTCTGGAATTGACAACACAGTAAGCACATATGGTACGCCATGGCTTTGTTAGAAAATTCCATTTTCTTTTATTGATTTTTTCTTTAAATATTTGGAACATGTTTCTGCATGTTCTTGTTACTAATTATTACAATTTGAATCTTTTGTATTGTCAGAATGAATTGGAATATAATTGGTGGGTTTTTCTCTCCTCATATAATAAGAGAGGATAAAAAAATGTTTTATGTGGTTATGAAATGCTATGGGAACAAGCAGTTCTCTTTTAGTGAGTTGTCAATAGTCTCACCTAGAATGAATTATAATTTATTTAGCACTAGGGGAATAATTTAAGGTCATCAGCTATTGGTTTGTACAAGTGAATCAAGAAATTCAAAATATTGTTTAGGTTGGAGAAATATTATACTTGCATAAATTGTAATTTGTTTTGAAATGTTCAATTACTATGTAGTATGTACCTTGTTCACATATGTAAGTTATTACATTCAAATGTGCAAGTCACTCAATAATTATTATTATCAGGTAACATTATCAGCTTCAAGTCTGGTAACTTGGTGCATTTGAAGTCAAATGTGTCACTTAAAATGCTGATTACTAACACCAAAGTAGGGAGAAACACAAAAGCATTGGTGGCTGGTGTTTCAGAGAGGATGCTAAGGCACCCAGATGCTATGGCTTTTGTGTTTAGTGCTGTTGATTCTATCAGCAAGGAATTGACTACCATTCTTCAGTCACCCACACCAGATGAACTCTCAGTAACTGAGAAAGAAGAGAAGATAGAAGAGCTAATGGAAATGAATCAAGGTCTGCTCCAATGTATGGGGGTCAGTCATGCTACAATAGAAACTGTTCTTCGAACAACATTGAAGTACAAGTTAGCTTCCAAATTGACAGGAGCTGGTGGTGGGGGCTGTGTTCTGACACTGCTTCCAACATGTATCCTCTTCACTTATATTATCTTGTTTTCTTTGCTGTTCTTCTAAGGTTTTCCATTATATTTCTGGTTTTATTTTTTCATTTTCTTGTCTACATTTAGTTGATAAGTGATATCCAATGATATTTTTGCTTATACTTAAGTCATCCTAAATGGGTGAGGCAAACTTATCTCTTACTTTCTACCAAAAGGGTTCTCCTGGAGTGTGTGTGTGCTGCCTAAACAGATAGACATGCATGTGGATGGTTGTGTATATATGCAATAAGGCTTTATAAAATCCTGCATACTTATATAGGCACACAAGCATGACAACAATGGACTGAAATCTCATGTCTCCTTTCTTGTCCCTCCATTTGAATGATAACAACTCAGCAAAAAGATTTTTCTTTCAGTTGGTAAATTTCCCCCCCTATTTGTTACTTTCTTTTAATGCTTTGTCAACATTCAGTTGGAGAGACAGGAAAAGAGGACTTAATATTTGAGTCCTCCAAGAACACCTGCTAGTGACAATGAACTCTTATTTTTTTGGAGGACACTGCACAATCATTTATTTTATATCTCTCTTTTATTTACTCACTACAACTCAACAGAAATAATAGTTTTTAATTTACTCCATACAACTCAACATGATTTATAGCTTTGAAGTATCTTGAATGTATTCTTTACTCTTAATAGTTTCTTGTACCTCTTCCTTGACCTGCTTTAATCAGTGTTATCAGGCACCGTTGTGGACAAAGTAATTGCTGAACTGGAGTCATGTGGGTTCCAATGTTTCATTGCTGGAATTGGTAGGGGAGGTGTTGAAATTAGCTTTGGGGCATCATCTTGATTTTTTATTTTTATTCTTTCAAGTAGTGACATCAATGATCTCAGTGTGTGTTCTTAGATGAATCATTTCAAAATTTCATAGAATTTAGATTCCTAGGAAATTGAATTGATGCAAATTCAATTACCTTCATTTCTAATTTTATTTTTGGACAATTATTAATAAAATTAGAATTTCAAATGCCTAAAGAAAGAGGTGGATCTCTCAGCCTATAGCTCAACCTTATAACACAAGTTGGAAGCCATTGGTACAAATGACTCCAGGATACAACATTAAAACAAATAAACGTTGTAACTATTTTAACATTGGATGAAAGAAAAATCTATTATATGCCTAATTATAAAAATCAAGTCCAACTAAATCGAATTGTTAAGTAAGGGTAAAATGCATTGAATTCTATTATATGCGAACCGGTGTGGCATTGTACTTTTTAGTGGATGGATTAACAGGAAATTAAATTTACGGCTAAATTAGATCCTTAAGTAACACAAAGTTCTATAACTGCACTTAACTTTGATCTTTTTTATTGGATCTTTATTATAGTTACACATGTTTCACAACACTAGTATTCTGCATTATGCTTAGTTACATATTCATACACATCGGACTGCATTATTAATTTCTCTTGTGCCATAAGTAACATACATTACATAGACAAGAATCCCAAAAACATTACATATTGATCCCACATCAAATACCTTCATCAACCATTAACAATGGTTCCACCTGAAAACGGAGAAAAAATGTTAAAAACCATACAAATTAATGTACTCCACCTGATTTTAATTTGGTGTAAAATAGCTTAGAAGCATATATATAAGAATTACCATTGGGGTGAAGGACTTGGCCAGTTATGTAAGAGGAGCATTGGTTGCTGGCAAGAAACACAAAGGATGGAGCAACCTCAACAGGTTGGCCAGCTCTCTTCATTGGCACATCTGCACCAAATTGAGCAGTTTCTTCCTCCTTGAAAGAGGCTGGTATTAATGGAGTCCATATAGGTCCAGGTGCAACCCCATTTACTCTTATTCCCTTGTTCACCAGCTGAAGGGCAAGTGCCCTTGTAAAGGCCACAATGGCACCCTTGGTGGATGTGTAGTCCAGTAATGTGGTATGTCCTTTGTATGCATTCACTGATGTTGTGTTGATGATGCTGCTTCCTTCCTTCATGTACTTGAGGACATGCCTACATATATAAAGAGGTTACTTAAATCTAAATCAATAAAACATGCCTGGATTGAGATCACCTGTCTCAAAATGATGTGTCACTTCCTGTTTTACCCAATTAGAATGTGTCACTTAAAAAATTAATCATATTATTTATATAATATTATAAATGTGTTCTTTTTTAGATGACACAATCTAATTGAACGAGACAGAAAGTGACACACCATTTTGGGACAGATGATCTCTTTCGATTATATATCATGAATATGTAACAACTGATATATACGTCTTCATGAAGACGTCTTATTTTGCTGTCACATATATATCCAATATGTAATTAACAAGATAATATTAACTAGAATAAGATGTAGAACAACAAAGTGAGATGCATTAACTGATGTATATGATTAAGACTAAGACTAATATAATACACATTAATCTAATTAATGATCTATAACACCAGAAACACCTAAAAATTTCTCAATGTTTTTAATCATTTTTTTACCTGGTCATGAAGAAATAGGAGAAGATATTAGTCCTGAACACCCTCTCAAGTCTTGGCTCATCAATCTCCTCCAATGATCCACACTCATACTGCTCAGCTGCATTATTGACCAGAATGTCAATACAGCCATAAGCATTGACCACCTCATCCACCACTTTCTTGCAATTCTCATCAAAACCCAAGTCAGCTGCTATGGCCTTTGGCTCCTTGGCATCCACAGTCTTGGCCCTCCTTATCATTTCCAGTGTGTCCTTAGCATCCTTGTCCTCATGCCCCTTCACATATGTGAAGATCACAGTGGCACCCTCTAAAGCAAACAAGTTACATATGGCTCGCCCAATTCCAGAGTCACCACCAGTTACTACTGCTATTTTCCCCTGAAATTCAACACTCAATACTAATTAAACTAAGATAAAAAAAAATAAAAAATTGAACTATATAGTGACTGAATAACAAATGACAATTAAGGTACAAATGTGGGGACGTTGTTATATTGAAAAGTTCTTAAACTTCCTAGTTCCTACCAACTACTAAGATTTTAAATTGTAGTTATGGTCACGGCTACGATTGCGTTTATCATGTGACCATGCAGCCCAATTATGATTGAAGATCTATATTTAAAATCTTGGATCCTACCTTAAATATGAAAATTACATGTATACAAGGTAATTTTCATGTAAAAATACACATACCTAAAGTTGGGTTATGGATAATGTTAAAAATATCTCTAGTAAGACAATTTTAATAAGATATGTCAAAATATAATTTACATAACTAAAATATATGAAAAAATTCCACTTAAAAGTTTCTGGAATAATATATACTTGAAGTTTATTGGATGGCTTGTAATCAGGGGAAGTGAATTGGGGTGTTGGATCCATGGCATGTTCTTTCCCGGGCTGTGTCTGTTGGTTCTGAGGGGGGAATTTTTGTTCAACTGAAGCCATTCTCACAAACAAGCCTTTGGGAAAAGAGATATGTTATGAGTTGCTGAAAATGCTGTTTGGAAAGTGAGTTTTCAAGTGGCAGTGGTAATATATTGGAATGAAAGTACGATGTAACTTGAGATGCTATTTAAGGATCTTGATGATCACAGTGTGTGGTGGTACACTTATAGTAGTCACACTGACACTGTTGATGGCTGCATGTGGTATAGTGGCATCCAGATTTGTATTTTGTAAAGGATTTGAGCATGCCACGCGTGAGGAGTACTGGCAGAAGGAGTTGTTGACGTGTCTTATTGATTGCATGCAGTGGACACGTCTATAGAAACAAGCATTCTGGATTGAGAATTCTAGATCACTCTCTAGAAGCTTTTAATTTTTAGTTCAAATACTATCCACGTATTAAATTACACTAGCAATTGCGTTTCGTTCTTCATTATTGTAGATAATTACGGATAAATATGATCTATGTGATTGTAAATACGATCGCGATGCAGTTTAGAAGACTGTCAAAATCAAAAGGTTGCTACTCAGATTGCAGTTTCGGATCCAGATTTAAAACCTTGATTACTATTATGGTTATTAAGGGTCAAGTGTTATCATTTTAGTAGATTGGTTTGTTACTCTTGTACGTACAGTCTGTTTAGTATGCTTAAAGAGTGGAAAAAACAGTCTGTTGAGTGTTTAGTATGCTAAATAGAGGAAAAAACAACTGTATTAACAATTTGATATTCCTAACAAGGAGGGAAAAAGTTTTCCCTTGAAATTAACAACACTGAATGGAACTCATTATGACGTTATCATGTTTGTATGTGAGAATTTTGGATATGGATGAGCGTTTGATAAACGTGATTTTGGATGGAATTGATCTTGTAAAATTGATTTCAGTACAAGTTTAAAGTAATTTATGTTTAGATGTTTTATTTTAAAAGCAAGTTTGATGTAAAACTTAGTGTAATTTTTCAATCAAAAAAAGCAGAAGCTACTCCAAATTATTTCTGATAGAATTGATTCTGGATGCAAAATTGCTTCTCAAAATATATAACCAAACATCTATTTTTATTAGAATCGTGTTTGGCAGGTGCAAAAACACTTCTGGTGTCTCGAGAATGGAACCAAACATATAGAGAAGGAATTAAAAGGCTCCATCATGTAGCAAAAACAAGTGTATCTTGTATCATGTACCTCTGAAAAAGAAACGAATGAGGCTCTGTGTCGCAAAAATAACTGATAAGCTAATTTGTAATTGATAGCTGAAAAGTTGGCTGATTGGATTTGAAGTGTTTGGTAAAATTAGCGGTTGAACTAGCTTATAAATATTAAATAACATAAAATGACATATTTATGATAGACATGGTAAAGTAAGAATTTTATTAAATGAATGGGGTAAAAATGAGATAAAAGACAATAAGCTATAAGCTATTAGTCATAAGCTAAATAAATTAGCTTATGAAAAAACGCTATAAGCTCATAAGATGAGTTTATTTACCAAACACTTCTAATTCAATCAAATAAACTTATAAACTAATCAAATAAATTATAAACTAACTTATTGGACATGTAAAGCAGAACCTAAATTAATTAAGTTGCAAAAGTGGTTTCGAATATATTTGACTCAGCATCTGTAAGCAGTTAACCCTTTCATAGATTTAACTTGTTACTTTGCATGGCAGCCACGTGGAAGATCAAGCACTCGATACCTGTCACTACTTGGGCACCATTAATTTTTTTCTCCATCTCTTCAAAGTTCAAACTGTTTTCTCAAATTTGTCAACTTCATTTCACCAGATTAAACGTGTTGTTGTCTTGAGACTAAAACTCACCATGGCCTCCTTCAAACTTGGCCTCTTCCTTCTTGCACCTCTCTTTGCTTTCCTATTCCTTTCTACTCCAGCGCATTGTGGTGGTGGTACTTTCTCTCTCTAGATCTCCTTTCTCTCACACACACGCAGTACTAATTAATTTATTGTTATAGGCAAATATTAATAATTAGTATGCTATGTTAGTGGGTGAGTTGAACTCATAATCTCCTTATCACTCCAAACCTTATGTACATCCCCAAACCATCTTAATCACTTTATAACTCCGTACTAATTAATCTATTTAATTATGTATCATATTCTGTGATAATATTTCCTTAATTACTTGAAGCATCTTAGTTATGCATGAAAAATATAAGCCGACTGAATAAATTCATCATTTAGGTGCTTTAATTAAAATGTTTCGTGCAATATCAACTATATATTTCAACTAGGCTCAATTAAGTTGGCCTTTTAGCCCTCTTGCATTCTACAAAATCAAGCAAATGGTCGTACTAACCGGAATTTTAAATTGTGGTTGTGATCGCATTCCGATTGTGGTTGTATTGCTGTTGTTGTGGCCTGAGGTGGCCAATTGTTGCCAATGTAGTTGACAATCAAAGCCGATTGTGACGGATCCAGATTTCCTGTACGGTAGCTATTTCACACATTCATTTGCTGTACTTGTGCAATCTATCACTATTAGATTTGTTTCTCTCACATTTCTAACATTTGATCATGTCAAATGAAATAACACAAAAATGCAAGTGGAGAGAGACAGAGTAGGCTACTGTAACGATTCTGCTTCCGGTTGTGACTTTAATAGTATCTAATTCAAAAATACAATATGTATCAATTTATTGTGACAAATTAGTCCGAGTTTTCTTTCAAAACCACTGAATTTCATTTATTTATTTATTTATTTTTTCTGAATGTTATTACATGCTTGATTTGATTATGTTAATTAGGTGAGGAGGACAGTGTACTTAAGGGAATCAATAGCTATAGGCAGACACTGAAGCTCCCACCCTTGAACAAAGTTACAAAGGCATATTGCTTAGCTGATGAGGTAGCAGATGA
Organism: Sophora flavescens; assembly: GCA_030762895.1. Classification (NCBI taxonomy): domain Eukaryota; kingdom Viridiplantae; phylum Streptophyta; class Magnoliopsida; order Fabales; family Fabaceae; genus Sophora; species Sophora flavescens. The sequence continues at coordinate 278,725,884 of CM061062.1, read as the reverse complement.
AATAGAGGATGTGCCATGTGAAAGTGTGAATCAATATGCACCTGGTCTTAATGGGAACCCCAGAATCCCAAACTTGCAGAACCACATAGATAAATGTGACATTAACATTAGCACCACCACTGATGGGGTCATTCTCCCAGTTTGTGTAGCCAAATTGGAACCCACTGTTGTGCTTTCTAATTACACTCATTCTGATCGCTATGCAAGGTATCTCAATAATTCAAAGTACACTGGACTAGGGCTTGGTTCTGAGGATGATTGGATGGTTCTTGTTCTCACTACCAATACAACTTCTGGAAGTTTCTCATCTGATGGAACTTATCTGCTTGCTAATGATGCTTTGATGGGGTTATTGCTGTTGGCTTTGCTTCTTTTGATGATCAACTGAACGCTTTGTTTCTTCTATTCTATGCTTCATTAGGTAGACTTGAATTTGGATTTCTTTCCTGTTGTAAATGTAGTGTGGAAACTTAATTAGGAATCAATTTATGTGGTGTTATTTATCTAATTACTCTTATAATTTCTCACATGACAATGACATAATATGTTTGTAATGGGTCATGTAGTTATTATGATTCGGAGAGCGGTAAAGCTGCAAACACTTACCCCTAAGATTCTATTTGGACCCTTATCATACCATACCATATCAAGTGGGAGTCTCGTTAAGAGAATGTGTTGAAGAGAGTGTTAGAATCTGATACCCTTATGACCCCCTATCAAGTGGGAGTCTCGTTAAGCAACCTTATGTACAGTATTAAGAGTGTGTTAAAAAGAGTGACTCGTTAACATTTAGCTTTTTTCTTGAGAGTGCTGTTACATAAGTGGTTAAGGGTCCGTTTGGTGGTCAGGATAAGAGAAACAAGATAGGATAAACTATTATATCCTGTCTGAAACTGTTGTTTGGTGAGCCAGCACGATAGGATAAGTCAATCCTGTTACTTATCCTATCCTGTCAATCTAGTTAAAATTCTATCCTGAGGGGAGGACTGGGTTAGAACTCAACAGGATAGGATAAGGTGAATTTTTTTTTGGTAACAAGTATGATATGGTGATTTAAAGTATAATAAAATATAAAAATATATAATATATAAAATAATTAAAGTATAATAAAATAAAAATTTAAAGTATAATAAATTGAACATGATTACCAAAAAAAGGTATAATAAAATATAAAATATTTAAAATAATAAAAATATTAATAATCAATTTTAAAATTTATTTTTATTTAATCACAATGCTAAGTTTGTTATTTTATATTATTTTTAAAAACTGTAAAATATAAAAAATTGTTCTAATAATTTAACTATATGTAAAGTAAAAAAAAATGAATATTTAAAAATATAAAAAATTAATTTTAGTTAGACAATATTTAAAAAATTAATTTAAAACATTATATGTAATTTTATCATAAGGATAATTTTGTTTTTTATTATAAATTTAAATAATGAAACTTATAAAAAAAAAGTAAATCTAATAAAAGATGAAAACATTTAGAATAAAAACGAAAAATTTTAAAATTCATACTTAAATTATAATGCTGTCCAGTTGGTTATCTGGTGGACATCAAACGTCGGATAGTATAACAGTTTATCCTGCTCTTATCATATCCTACTCTTATCCTGTTCTCTTATCATATCCATCCTTATCATATTCTGACCACCAAACGAGCCCTAAGAGTTTTAGTTTATTAGCCCTTAAGTTTTAAGAGAGTTGGTCACTCGTTCTGTCTGCACTTTTGCATATTCTTCTTGCTTTCTGATCTTGTGTTTAATTGCATTTGCATTCTTGCTTTATGGGCTAGTGTAACTCTGCAAAGTGGTATTTTATTTTTTTGCTTTCTCCTTCATCAATGTGTAGAATCAGTGATGGAGCCACATTAGCGTCAGTGTTGTGAATTCAATTCTAAATTGCAGCTAATTATTGAACAGAGATGTTCACAAGCACACATGAAAAATAGAATTGCATAAAAGTAGAAGAACACACTAGGGAATTATCGTGGTTCAGGGTCAATGGTGAAAACCCCTACGTCCACCGAGTTGATTTTATTCCTCTGATCAGCAACAGTTCAAGACTTCCAGGAAGAACAACACTCTCCCTCACTTGCACTTAATATCTGTGATCAAGAATTACCCAAAATCTACCCTTCTATACAATAGTTAAGACTTTATATATCATATCAGATTTAGTTATAAACTTAGTTGCAGAGCAGTTACAAATAATCACTAGTGGAAAATATACATTAGGCGGTAAAGGTTTACGTCAGTAAACCAAAAACTAGACGTTAAAAAGGGGGCGGTGGCAGTTTTGTAAATAATTAATTCACTGTTAACGTCAGTTGTTTTAAGGACTGACGTTAAAAGTGAGGCGGTGGTAGTTTTGTAAATATAAAATCACTATTTGCGTCAGTTGTTTAATGAACTGACGTTACAAGTGTTTTGGAAGAAATTATTAAAACTTTTAACGTCAGTTGTTTATAAACCTGACGTTATAAGTGTGATTTTTACTTGATTAAATAAATAAGCGGCGTAAATAATCAACTCATTCCTATCTTTATTTCTTTGTCATCTCTGTATTGTGACTCTTAACGCAGATCATCACTCCATATAGTGCAGTTTATTTCTAATCTTTTTCTTAAAAAAGTTTATTTTTAATCTTAATTAATTAGCTTGAATTAGTAAATTAACAAATTCTTGTGCAAATTAAAATAAATAAACACTTAACATAAAACAAGTTATATATGTATAATCAAATCGTATCTCATTGAAGCGATTAGTAAGTTACAATTACATGTTTAAAAGATAAAAAATTTCCGCAAGATATATAGCACTAAAATTAAAAAAGTTTACTGCTTCAACATCATTTTCTTTTCAGTCTGTCTTGATCGAGAATCTCCAACATTGATTCTTCTCATTGAAGCGATTCATAAGTTACAATTACATGTTTAAAAGATAAAAAATTTCCGCAAGATATATAGCACTAAAATATAAAAAAGTTTCTGCTTCAACATCATTTTCTTCTCAGTCCTGTGCTCAGAATCTCCAACATTGAATGCATGCCCTCCCTCATTTGAAGTCGATGCTCCATCTGAATCCACAGTCACTTTGGAGCCGCGGCAGAGTGAAGGGTGCACTCGATCTGTTTCAACAATATTCTTGGAACAGCCACTTGGTTCCAAAGCTGAGGTTTTGGAACTCGTAGTCGCTGATTCTCCCGAAGGATGATGGTGTGTGCAAATCACATTACGTGATTCACCCAACCTTACCATCCATGTTACGTGATTCACACAACCTCAGAAGTTGTTTTGACCATTAAGACAGAGACCTTTAAGTCTAGGTATAGGAAGAAAAAGTGATGAAGTTAATCTCCATGGCAGGGCCATATTGTGAAGCAGAAAAATTAAAGGAAGGAAGGAAGCTATTTATAGGAGTAGGGGATGAAGTTACTAGGCGTAGTAAGTTGCTAAAAAATTAAATTGATCATTAAGAGCATTAGGTTCCAAGGCGCATTGGGAGTTGGCCTGGCAGTCATATATTATAAACGTGCAAAAAAGAAAACGCCAGAAGGAGTAGGAAGATACACTTTTAACGTCAGTTGTTGAATAAAACTGACGTAAAAAGCATTTTTAAAATAAAAAATATTTATTTTTAACGTCAGTTGTTTATACAACCGACGTTAAAGTGTATTTTTACTTGATTAAGTAAACAAATGGCGTAAATAATCCTATATCCCTATCTCAAATGCCCTGTTGTCACACAGTGCATTAACGTCGATTGTTGAATAAAACTGAAGTTAAAAGTGTTTTTAAAATAAAAAATATTTATTTTTAACGTCTGTTGTTTATACAATTGACGTTAAAAGTGTGATTTTTACTTCAGTTAAATAAATAGCTGACGTAAATAATCCTATATCCCTAGCTATCTGAAATGCCCTGTTGTCACTCAATTAACACAGGTCTCAGAGCCATTTTGTGAAGGAATAGAAATATAGAGGAAAATAAGAGGCAATATTACAGACTGTTACAGAAGTATGTTACTTTATACAAACAACACTTTTAACGTCAGTTGTATTCAACAACTGACGTTAAAAGTGTTTTTTAAAAAAATATTAATATTTAACGTCAGTTGTTAATAAAACTGACGTTAAAAAATTAATTTTAACGTCAGTTGTTTAATAAAACTGACGTTAAATGTTGTTTTATGTTTACACCCGCGCGCCTTCTGCACTTCGCTCTGTACGTACGTATCTTTTCTCTTTTCATCACGCTCAACCCTAAATCACTCTCAACCCTCACTCTCACTCTCACCCAGCACAGAACCCTAATCGCGAGCTCATCTCCACCGCAACCACCGCGAGGGCTTCTTCACCACCACCGTGAGGTACACTATTAACCCTAACTCTGTCTTTCCATTCATTCTTTGCAATAGCTTGACGTACATCTCTCTTTCCCCTTCCCGCGCACTAACTCTCCTTGTCCCTCTGCTCTCAGTAACCACATCGAACGTTGGCCACCACTCGAGCTCCCCTCCCCACCACCACGCGAGCACCTATTTCTGGTGAGTATTTATGGCACATTTTTGTATTTTTGGTTTTGAGTGTATGTTGAAACTGTAGTCTCGGTAGTTGAAACTTGAAACCGTGAGTTTGATTTGTTTGGAATGTACGTCTCTGTTTTTGGTTTTGAGTGCATGTTGCTCTGCTGGTTGATCTGTCACGGTCGTGATGCTAATCACGGCTAGGACGTGATCAGTTCTGCCTGTGATGGCATGGTCTGTTCAGTTGGCACGTTACGGCCGTGATGGACATCACTGCCAGGCCGTGACCAGTTCTTGGCAATTAATCTTTAAAAACTATAGTTTTCAATCTCTCGTATTGTCCTTATATTGGATATATATATGTTTTGTATATCTACAGGACCTATCTAGTTATGGATCGTAGTTGGATGGTTTGTAAGCGTACTAGTGCTGAGTATTTGAAGGGGGTGGGAGAATTTATAGAATTTGCTCAAAGGAATGTTCCTAATAGTAATGGAATGTTCTGTTGTCCTTGTGTCAAGTGTTTGAATACGAGGAAATGTACGGTGAAGGATATACGTACTCATTTGATTTGTGAAGGGATTTGCTTGAGTTATACAAGATGGATATGGCATGGTGATATGTTGTTGAGTAGTAATACGGCGAGTGTCTCCCAAAGTGAGGACGTTGACGTAGATATGGAGGATGATCGAGTAGAGGACATGATCCGTGATATTGGACAAGAATCTTTTCATCGAGCGCATGTGTATGATAGGTTGTGCGATGATGCGGATAAGCCTTTATATCCAGGGTGTACTACTCATACACGGTTGTCGGCGGTGCTAAAATTGGTTTGTGTGAAGGCGAGAAATGGTTGGAGCGATAAAAGCTTCACGGAATTGCTTGAAGTGTTGAAAGACTTGCTTCCGGAGGACAACACATTGCCTGACCGTAACTATGAGGCCAAGAAGGTATTGTGTCCTATGGGTATGGAGTATAAGAAGATACACGCATGCCCCAATGATTGCATATTGTACACCGGTGTTCATGAAGACAAACACGATTGCCCCAAATGTGGGTTATCACGATACAAAGTGAAGGGTGGTGATGATGATGATGATGTTGATGATGTGAGAAAAAAGGGTCCTCCTGCGAAGGTGTTGTGGTATCTTCCAATGAGAGGAAACGTGATGGAAAGGTTCGTCATCCTGCTGATTCTATTCAATGGAAGAATATCGATACTATGTTTCCCGATTTCGCCGATGAGCCAAGAAACCTAAGGCTTGGACTTGCTACGGATGGAATGAATCCTTATGGTAACATGAGTAGTATTCATAGTTCATGGCCTGTTCTGTTGGTGATTTACAACATGCCCCCTTGGTTGTGCATGAAACGCAAATACATGATGTTGTCTATGATGATTTCGGGCCCAAAGCAACCGGGAAATGACTTAGATGTTTATCTAGGTCCCTTGATTGAAGACTTGAAAACGTTGTGGGTGGAAGGTGTTGACGTAGTTGATGGGTATTCTCATGAGACTTTCAAGCTTCGTGCCATGTTATTTTGCACCATCAACGACTTTCCAGCATACGGTAACTTGTGCGGGTACAGTGTCAAGGGGCATAAAGCATGCCCTATATGTGAAGAAGGCACATGCTACACTCAGTTGCATCATGGAAAGAAGACGGTTTACCTTGGGCATCGGAGATTTCTTAGACGTGATCACCCATATCGTAAGATGAAAAAAGCTTTTAATGGATGCCAAGAGACAGAAGAAGCGCCGGTGGCCTTAATTGGAGAGCAGGTTTATCAGAGGGTAAAGGACATCGATGTTATATTCGGCAAGTCCAAAAAGAAAGGTAAAGCTGTTGAGAAAAACATATGGAAGAAGAGGTCAATATTCTTTGATCTTCCATACTGGCGCAAGCTTGATGTCGACACTTTGCATTGATGTGATGCATGTGGAGAAAAATGTGTGTGATAGTGTGATCGGGATGCTTCTCAACATTCAGGGCAAGACAAAGGATGGTGTGAATGCTCGTCTCGACCTCGTTGCTATGGGTATACGAGAGCAATTAGCTCCAGTTGTTGAGGATGGTAAGCGGACTTATTTACCGCCAGCATGTCATACTTTGTCAAAAAAAGAGAGACAAAGTTTCTGCGGGTGTCTTCAGGGCATCAAAGTTCCACATGGTTACTCTTCAAATATGAAGAGGCTTGTCCCTAGTGATCTTAAATTGGTTGGCTTGAAGTCTCATGATTGTCACATCTTAATGCAACAACTTCTGCCCGTTGCTATTCGTGGTATTGCTACAAAAAATGTGAGACATGCCATTACTCGGTTGTGCTCATTCTTCAATTCTATATGTAGCAAAGTCGTTGACCCCGTATGTTGGATGACTTGGAAGTTGAGGCTGCTACAATCTTGTGCCAATTGGAGATGTATTTTCCTCCTTCCTTTTTCGACATAATGGTTCACTTAATTGTTCATTTGGTGAGGGAGATTAGATTATGTGGGCGGTTTTTCCGAGATGGATGTACCCGGTTGAGCGCTACATGAAGATCTTGAAAGGGTGCGTGAAGAATCCTCATCGTCCGGAAGCATCTATTGTTCAAAGGTATGTTGCGAGAAGAAGCTATTGAGTTTTGTTCGGACTACCTTCATAACACGGATCCTATAGGGGTTCCTAAGCCTCGGCATGATGAGATCAGATGTCAAGGTAAGGGTACACATGGGTTAAGAATTAATAGGAAGGATCGGGAGGAAGTGCTTCAAGCACATTTGTATGTATTGAACAACATCGAATGTGTTCAGCCTTTCTTATTTGAACATAAAAGAAAAGTCAATCAAGAAAACCCTCGAATGAGCGAAAGGTGGTTGTTGAACAAGCATAACAAGACTTTATTACCAATGTTAAAGGAAGAAATGCTTAAGGATGGTAGTATCTTTCTCGATGACGTAAAATGGCTAGCACGTGGGCCTAACTTCAACGTCATATGTTGGAGCGGATACGACATAAATAACTTTTCCTTTTATACAAAGGAACAAGATAACAAGAGTACCATGCAAAATAGTGGGGTTATGATCGTGGCCGAAGCAATGCACTTCTCTAGTGCAAAGGACACAAAACCCGTTACAGCATCGACACCTTACTTTGGATATATTGAAGATATTTGGGTGCTCGATTACACTAAGCTTACGGTGCCGGTATTTAAATGTAAGTGGGTTGATAGTAACGGTGGTGTACAAACCGACGAATTGGGGTTCACATTGGTAGACCTCAACAAGTTAGGTCATATAAATGAGCCTTTCATAATGACTTCACAAGCAAAACAAGTGTTTTACATCACTGATCCTTCTAACAAAAGGTTGTCCGTGGTTCTCCAAGGAAAAAGCATGTATAATGGTAGTGATGAAAATGAAGATTCAAATCTTGATATTCCTGAGACTCCTTCTTTTTCAACAAACATGCCTACTATAATCGAGGAGACACAGGTGGACGATGTACATGCCACTCGTGATGATCATCACGAAGGGATATTGATATAGGTAGTTTAAACTTAGTATACATTTATAACCTATGTTAATAAATTAATATATATTGTTTTGAACAGGCATACATTATATGGATCATTGTTCCATTTTTCCTTTGCAATTCCGTAATGTGTGTGATATTCTGTGTTACTGGGATATTTACTGAATGTAGGGATGGCTTAGGGGAGTGATATTTTAAAACTGAATTTAAAAAAAAAAATACTATTAACGTCAGTTGTATCATACAACTGACGTTAAAAGTATTTTATAAAAATATACAGTACACTATTAACGTCAGTTGTTTACTACAACTGACATTAAAATTAAGACCTTTAACGTCAGTTTTTTATAACAAATGACGTTAATTTTAACAAAATTTACGTCGGTTATGTTAAAGAACTGACGTTAATTTTGACAAAACTAACGTCCGTTGTGTTAAAGAACCGACGTTAATAGTGTTATATTTAACGTCAGCACTCAACTGACGTTAAAAGTGTAACTTTTAACGTCAGCTGTATTTACGTCAGTCAGTATTCTGACGTAAAAAATCAATTTTAACTGACGTAAAAGGCACTTATTGCACTAGTGAATAAACTGATGCAACTAACAGAAACTAACTAACTGAAACATATATCACATAGCTATTACAGATACACCTATGTACAACACCCATGTACGCAGTCAAGCTATCAAGCTACGCATATTAATGCACCCATGTACAACACCCATATATGCAGCCAAACTACATCTGTTATGTTTATACATCTATGTCCTACATCTATGTACGCCTATTCTAACTGATGCTCTTTGATGATAATCCACCAGACTCTAACAAATCTCCACCTTGGATCTTCAACACTTGATCAGTGTAGATTGGCCCAGTCTCCTGAAGAGACTCACATTGAACAACTTCCAATATTGACCAAATTTAAACAATGTTCAAACTTGGCATTTGGTACCATCTTGGGTAGCATATCAGCTGGATTCTCTACACCAGCTACCTTCTGCACATCAATTTCTCCTTTAGCAATGATATCTCGGATGTAATGCATTCTTATATCAATGTGCTTTGTCCTCTCATGGAATACTTGATTCTTAGAGAGACAAATAGCACTTTGACTATCACACCACACTGTTATAGAACCTGTTTTCCCTTTAAGCTCATTCACTACAAAAAATAGGTTATTTAGCGACCGAAAATAGTGACCAAATTTGTTGGTTGCTGTTTGCGACCGAAATGAAGACCGATTGTAGGATCTACATGAAACCTGGTTGATACTGCGACCGAAATAGAGCGTAGCAGAGTTAACTCGGTCGCTATTTCGGTCGCTAAATAAAGGAAAGTAAAAGTCAAAACTTGCTGACTTTTTAGCGATCGAAATGGCGACCGAGTTAAATGCAACGATTAAATTTTAGTTATATTTGCGACCGATATTAATTCGGTCGCTAAATGGCGGGTAAAAAATTAAAATAGAGCGTGTTAGCGATCGATTTTAAATCGGTCACTAAATTTATGAATTTAAATTTCAAATTAACCCAGTTAGCGACCGATTTAGCGATCGAATAATTCGGTCGCTAAAAATAAAATCCCTAAATCACGATTTCCTTCCTCTCTTCCCCCATTTCTCTCTTTTCTTCTTTTCTCTCTCACGTGCAGCAGCTCCTCCCCCACAGACCTTCGCTCTCTCCGACCGCCTCCAAGCTCCGGCCACACCACCACCAACACCACCACAACATCACCACCATAAGTTCTCTATTGCTTTGTGTCTCTTTCTCATTCTCTCTTGCTCTCTTCCTCTCTATCTAATTTCTCTCTTTCTCTGTGCAGTGCACCTCCGGTGAGCCACCACTGCACAACCCCCGGTGAGCCACCACTGCTCCACTTCCTCATCCCCTTGCTGCGTCTCTGGTCATCACTAAGGAGGTAAAATTATCATCCCTCATTCTTCATCTTTAAGGTTTGTTGTATTGCTACTGTGATGGGATGGGTCATAGTGTCTAGTGTTTTGTGTAGGTTAAAATTTCCATTCATTCAATGCTTTTGTGATTGTTTATTTTATGTTGATGCCAATTCATGATTTGGATTTTATATGATAACAAGAATGCAGAACAGAAATAGATAGGCTTTGGATGTGGTTTGTTTGATGTTGGGAATAAAGGGTTCAAGGCTTTGGAAGTTGTTTATGTAGGTTTTATTGTAATCCCCTGTTGAATAATTTCACTAAGAGGTATATAACACTTTAATGCTGGAAACTTTGTTATGGGTTGTTGGTATGGTTCATAATAGGTACATGTTTGACAAGGCATTGACACAATTGAGAAAAATTAATATTAAGGCAACAGATTGTTTGTTGGCTTGTAAGAGACCTAAAGAGTTGTGGATGAGACTCACAAATGATCCTAAGTATAAATCAAACCATGTAACTAACAATGTATATAAATCATGGAATATAAAGTTGGCTAGTGATTATAAGAATAAAAGCATTTTGTTAATGCTAGAGTCCATGACTACCATGACATGGTCTTATTAAACCGTATCTGTTGAGATGTCAAAGTCACATGTGAAATGAATTTAATCACTTATTTTTGAACAGACTGTTGAATTTAATCACTTGTAGCACCCCTCGATCTTTGTCACTATTTATCATTCTTTGCTGGGAGCTGAGGTAAGTTAACTACATCTTTATTATGCCTTGATTTGTGTGGTATCTGTAATGTGTAATGTGAAGTTGTGTTCTTTGTTAGTGGAGAGCGGAGCTCGATAGGATTTGTGTGCTGATAATTTAATGTTTAAGCATGTGTTTGCCAATATGTGTTGTTTGTTAGTGGAGAGCAGAGCTCAATAGGATGTGATCCAGTCCGAAAGGCTGGATGCTGGTTGTATGCTGATAATTTAGAAGTTATGCATGTGTTTGGCAATTATGTGTTACTTGTTAGTGGAGAGAAGAGCTCAACAGGATGTTTGCTATAATATTTTATCTAAGTTTGTATTGATTTACGTTGCAATATATAAGCTCAACTATATTTATAGGTTACTGTTTTTATTTTCTGTTAGAGTTAATTATTAATTTACAAAAGCCTTAGTTTCTTGTTTGAGATTCAATAATAATGAGCATGCGTACCTTCTCAGGGTACGCATGCTCATTGTATTGAATCTTGAATTATCCAAGTGGGACAGTTTGGGAAAAAACCTTTTTCACACTCGTACAATAGTCATTTCAATGTTCAAATGCCTTATATACTTGTTGAAATCTCGGTCTGATGCATTTCCTTTTGTTCTCCTGGTGCATACTTGATCGTGGTGATTCTCACCGTGCTCGAGTCGTGTACTTGGATACCAATGGGAAATGCTGCCGAAATTTTGTTAAGTATAAGGTATTTGAATAAGGGAATAACTATTATTAGCCAAGTGTGGTAAATGTTTCTTCTCGAATGGGATAGGTTCATACCTTGTCATAAGAACGAGATTTATGGAGTTATTGGAATGCACCGTAATATATAAGTGTTATTGTAGGATTGGTCAGGCTATTTAATTGCCAGCAATGGATATTCCGGAGAATCGGAAATGGATGTATCGTAGGTTGGATCGGAATAAACGTCTTAGGGAAGAGTATAGAGTTGGAGTGGGTGAGTTTATAGAGTTTGTTGTTAGCCAGGAGAGATTTATACGGACGGGCGGTGATCATTTGAGGTGTCCTTGCAAAAGATGCAAGTGTCAATCTTTCAAAAGCGTGGATGGAGTTGTAGCCGATCTTTATGAGAAGGGCTTCATGCCTGATTACTATTGGTGGAGTAACCATGGTGAGACGTTGCCTGATTTAAACCTGATTGTGTTTGAAGGTTCGTACTATGGAAGTGGTGACCGGAGGGAAGAATTGAATCCATACGAGCAGATGATAATGGATCATGCTGGACCATCGGTTGGTGTTGTACTAGAAGAAGATGGGGGAGAAGATGGTGGAATGGGTTCCCAATACATAGAGGAGAAGATGGTGGAATGGGTTCCCAATACACTGTTGTGTAATCATCTTTTCATTTTTTACACAGATGGCAGATTCCTCTAGAGGTAGGGGTCGTCGTGGAGGTCGTGACAGAGGTCGTGCTGCTTCGCCGGCCGACCCACAGCCTTCAGATCGAGACCACCCTACCAGCACCTCTGTGGACGGGACACCTCAGGGTGATGGAGTTGCACCCCCTACCCAGCCTCATGTGGTCGGGACACAGGCTGCACCCTCATCATCCACACCTATGACAGGACCATCATCATCATCGGGACAAGAGAGTGGTGGTCCATTCGACAGAAGGATTCTTCTTATCCCCAGGGGGGATAACGAGTAAGCTAATTTAATTTTTTAATATATATAAAGTATCGTTAATTTCTATTTACTTGTTTTTTTTTGATTTATTTATAACATTTATTAATGCTCTAATTTTGCTGCAGCTTTCTGCCTGCGAAGGGCCCTTCTGATTCGATATCGAAGATCCTGCGACGCAAGTTTGATGGTCCATGGCCTACATGGAAGGCCATCCCAGGGGGCCATAGGGATAAGTTGTTTCAAGAGTTTAAGGTAACAATTTATTAAGTTATTTAAATTAAATTTACATTATATATATATACACACACGAATTTCCTAACAACTGTAAGTTACAGAAAGAGTATAGGTGGGACGTAGCTTTAGAGGGTCTCGTCAGGGACATATTTGAGTATAAAGGCTCACTGGTCATGAAGAATCTGACGAACAAGCTAAGGAAGGGTAAGAATAAGGGGAAGTGGGTGGATCCTGAGATCAGGAGGCAGTTGGACCAAGATCTTGGGCTGCGAGAAGTTCCAGGAGATCCAGGCCACAGCTCGACGTAATCGAGCTTCTGATGGTGGCGTATGTGCTTGGACCGGTGGGTCTAAATCAGCCGCCGCCCACTACGACGAGCTGGTAATACATTAAACTTTTGACTTATTATACTATTTAATTAGTTTTCATTTTTAATTATTCTTATGAATTTAAGATTATATTTTTCTGTGGAAAAGCACGAAGCAAAGAGCCCCCACTGCTATGGAGTTGGTGGAGAGGACGAAGAAGTTGAAGTCGGGGACATGGGTCAACGACAAGGCCCGTAACTATGTTGTAAGCAAAAAAACAATTTAGTGTTTACTTGTAATTTATTATAAATGATTTGTTAATATTGATTATAATTTTAACTAAATCTCTTCAACTATACTTTGTAGGTGGGCTTCAACGAGAAGAAGGACGATGCCATATCACGTGCCCCACAGTCACAAGATGAGGCCTTGACTGGTGATGGGCCCAGCTCTCCTATCTCCGTTGACGATAATGCCATTTATTTGGAGGTCGTCGGGAACAAGAAGGGGCACGTGTATGGCCTCGGACACCTGGGAGGCGAGTTTATCGCTTCATCATCCGGCACGCTTGCTCCTTCCTACGCCGATACCGTCCCTCAAGAGCAGTTCAACGAAATGCAGGATACCATCACGCAGCTGAACGCGGAGCTTCGGGAGAAGAGTGAGAGAGAGCAGCAGATGGCGAACCAGATTGCACAGTTGACTCAGGCACACTAGCAGTTGATGCAGACGAGCATCGAGCAGGGCCAGACACTGCGGCTGGTGTTGGAGCAGATGAGGATCCAGACTCCAGTTGCTCAGGGTGATGCTCGAGCGGTTGTGCCGCTCATCGCCGCTCCTCGATTCGCCGCCAGCCACGATGTTCTTTGCTGCAGACGACGATCAGATAGCTGACGTCGGTGGTACGGACGCTGAGGATGATAGGATTCCTCCCCCTCCCCCTCATCATGACTGAATTTTTTTTTCATATTTTTGACTTTAAACGATTCTTGTACGACACTTTGGATTATTTTTTTATATATATATTCATTATTTCTTATGATTGTATATTTCATTAGTAATTTGGTGTGTTTTATTAGTATTTTTGCTAAACTTTAAAGAAAAACAGAAAAAATTTATTATTTTAAAAATTAAATTTTAAATTTTTTTTAATAAAAACCAGTTTAGCGATCGAATTAGAAACCAATAATTCGGTCGCTAAACATTAGTTACCATTAACAGATTGTGGTCTAGCGACTGAAAATCCGTCGCTAATATAGGTTAACAATAATCAACATTGGCGACCGAACTAGCGACCGATTGGTTACCCAAACAATGCGACCAACCGTGTAGCGACCGTTTTTTATTATTTAGCGACCGAAATTACGGTCGCCATTTAGCGACCGAATTATTATTTCGGTCTCTAAAAGCTTAGCGACCAGGTTATCAGCCACCACCATGAATCGGTCACTAATTCGGTCGCTAACTTAAATAACGACCGAATTAGAAAGTTTAGCGACCGAATATGCCGGTCGCTAAACAGTTCTTTTTTTTTTGTAGTGATTAACCAGCACTTTCAGCTATATAGCTTCCTTTATAGCTTCAGTGAGAGCTATATATTCTACTCCTGTGGTTGATAAAGCCACAATTGATTGCAGATTTACCTTCCAACTTATCACACTTCCATACACAGTAAACAAGTATCCTGTTACGGATCTCCTCTTGGCTATGTCCCCTGCAAAATCTTCATCCACAAAGCCAGACAGACCATTCTCGCATTCTGTGAAATTTCTATATAACAAGCCAACTGAATTTGAACCTTTCAAATATCTAAAGATCCACTTAACTGCATTCCGGTGTTCCTTTCCAGGATTGGACATAAATCTGCTCATTATACTAGCAAAATAGGCCAAATCAGGTCTAGTGCAAATCACTGCATACATCAAACTACTTGTGGCATTTGAGTATGGTATATTCTTCATATACCTGTACTCTTCATCAGTTTGTGGACACTGAGTTGTTGACAGTTTGAAATGTCCAGCAATAGGAGTTGTTATTGGTTTAGCATCAAGCATATTGAATCTCTTTAGCAACTTTTGTATGTAATTGTATTGAGATAAAAACAGCGAACCTTTATCTCTTTTCCTGACAATTTCCACACCTAAGATCCTTCTTGCAGGTCCCAAATCTTTCATCTCGAATTCTGATTTGAGTAGATTCTTCAGGTTCCTTATTGCATTGATGTCTGCACTTGCAATAAGCATATCATCTACATAGAGTAACAAGTATATGAAACAGCCAGGCCTCTCCCTTTTGTAATAAACACAACTGTCATAGGAGCTTCTATTGTATCCATTTGCAATTACAAAAGTGTCAAACCTTTTGTACCATTGCCTAGGTGACTGTTTAAGTCAATAAAGGACTTTTTGAGTAGACATACCATCTTCGCCTTTCCCTGTACTTCATATCCTTTTGGCTGATTCATATAGATTGTTTCTTCTAGTTGTCCATGTAGAAATGTTGTTTTTACATCCATCTGCTCCAACTCGAGATTATGGACAACAACAAGAGTCAATATGATTCTAATGCTACTGTGTTTAACAACTGGAGAAAAGATTTCATTGAAATCTATTCCCTCTCTTTGAGTGAAACCTCTTGCTACAAGCCTTGCCTTGTATCTACCATTTTCAACTCCTTCTATTTTTGGCTTCATCTTGAAAATCCATTTGCATCCAACAACCTTTTGTTTTTCATGTTTTTCAACAAGTTCCCGTGTATCATTTTTCATCATAGAACTGATTTCCTCTATCATGGCTTGTTTCCAATGCTCACTGTCTGATCTGCACATTGCATCTTTGTAGGAAATAGGATCTGATCCTTGATCATCAGCTTCTATATTTAAGGCATAAGCTATGATATCTGCATAGTCAAATATATGTGGTGGTTTGATCTGCCTCCTCTCCCTGTCCCTGATCAAATTATAAGAGGTTTCAGGTTCATCAAGAACATGTGAATCTTCATGTTCATGATGAGGTTATGCAGCTGAGTCTCCTGCAGAGTTTGAACTTTCTGCAGGTTTCTCCACCTCCAAATAAACTCCATGATCATCTTGAACATGTTGTGAAGCTGGCCGTGCAATTTCCTGATCATTTTTAAGCATGTATTCCTCTTTGAAAACAACATCTCTACTAATAATAGTCCTTGGACCTATAGGATTCATCAACCACACCTTATATCCTTTTACTCTCTTCGGATAGCCTAAGAAGATTCCCTTCTTAGCTCCTGGTTCAAGCTTTGCATCATTGGTATGAATATACACAGTGCACCCAATAATCTTCAAGTTCTCAAGGTTTGGAGCCTTGCCTGTCCATCTCTCTTCTGGTGTCTTAAAGTCGATTGCAGCTGTAACATCCTAAAATTTTAATATAATTAATTTGATAAAAAAAATATTAAGTTATTAAAAAGTATAGTGCAAATAAAATATAAATAAGAAATTTAGTGTAAAGAATTGATAGTATAAGGATTTATTGAAATTACTTAACTATTATAAAGAACGCAAAATTATATATATATATATATATATATATATATATATATATATATATATATATCTGTGTATGTGTGTGTGTAATAGGGTATAAGGGCGTTAAGCCCAAGTAACCCTGGCTTATGGGTTTAGCCTAAAGCAACTCGTAAGTTTTTAAAAATAAAAATATTAAAACCCTATGTGTTTCACTAAGGTAGCGCAGTAGCATGAGGATGGATGATGCGCCGCACAGTAAATAACTTAGAGAAGCCGCATAGTGAGTTTAGAGAGGGAGAGGTTCCTAAGACTCGTTTCTTTTCTTTGGTAGTGCAACCGTAGCAGTGAAGGGAAGAAGATTTTTTTAGAAAATTGCAACTTTTGTCATAAATAATTTTTGGAGCATTTTGGAGGTCTTCGAGAGGTGAGCAACAATACCTTTTAATAACCCTTTCCATGGTATATGTGTTTGTTGTGTTAACTCTATGGTTTTGAGAGATTTTAATTGAATGGTGCATGTTATTATGATGGGGATAATTGTTCAATTGACATTATGATGTTCATGGTTGTTGTATTGTACCTACCAATTTTATTTGATAACACGATGTGTTTTTATTTGGCATACATGATAAGATTGAATGTTTAAATTATGATAAATGAGTTGTTATAGTATGAGACATGGGATATTTGACTTATGATATATGGTATGATGTTTGCTGCAATACCACCTATGATAGGGGTATCGAAGAGTAATACCGCCGTAATGGGGTATCGAAAGTAACATCCCCATGTAATTGGGATGTTGAAAATGAGTAATACCACCTAACAAGGGGTATCGAAAATAACACCGCCACACGATGGGGTGTCGAAAAGGGAGAAATACCGCCATGTGCACATGTGAGGTATCGAAATGGAAATGTCCCCGACAGGAGGGTGACATCAAAACACTCCTCGTGAGTAGAGGTGGGCAATGGGACTCCATTATCATGTGATGTGTGAATTTATGGCATGCCGGCAAGAAACCAATTTAATTAGGAGGTCTTAGAGCCATTTGGATTAAACCAGAATTTACTTGGTATATGAAATGTGATGCATTGAGATAAGTTGTTGTTACGTTATATGCTATTGAGTTGATGAGATTATTGTTGTTATTAAAAGTATTTTCTTTTGTATATATTATTTTGGAAAATTAGTGGGTGCCATCGAACAGTTTTTCCGGTTACCACGCCGACTGAGAATAATACTATTATCGAAAGTACTTTATGAACTATATTATTGTTCACTGAGATTTTATATCTCATTATAAGTGTTGTTTTCAAAGTCCGAGGACATCGCTGTTGAGGACCCAAAGATTTGAAGAGTCATCCTTTTGACTAGTTAGTGGGTTAGCAATGTAGTATGGTTGAGAGTATTATGCGGACGACGTTCTTTGGTTTACGTATCATTTTGCTTGGATTGTAATTAGATGCTCAGTTTTGAGGCTTTTATTTTTATTTGGTTTTATTCATATGTATGGATTTAATTTTATAGTTTTTTTTGCTTTGATATATTATTATTATTTTATTTAATATGAGACATTTTCCAGACATATATAATTGAGAAATTTTTTTTATGATTAGCATATTTTAATTAAATGTTTTAAAGGATTATTTTTTATTTTTTATTTTTTTTAATCTATTTGGGTCACTAATGTAACGAAGGACGTTATATTTTTGGTATCAGAGCAGTTTGATTCTAAATCGGACTGTGGTAGTGGGGCTTTTTCAAAAACAAAACTTGGGCGCATAAGATGCTTGTTAGAGTTGTAAATCTGCATCTATTCTTTTGGATATTGGACTTGATCAACCCAATGTTTGATTGGTGGTATGCAGATTATGGCAGCGAACAGGCGAGGTAGAAATGATGCACCTGCTGCGACTTTGGCTCGAATGGCCAGAGTTATGCAGGAGCAGACGGAGACTCTCCGTCAGATGAGGGATAATGGGGACATGCTTAATGTGGTACCGGTTTCAGCTCCAGATCCACAGTACAGGGGCCTGTCAGAGTTCAGGAATAATAATTCGCTAGCTTTTCGAGGGACCACTGTTAAGTCTCTAAAATATCTGATGTGCATTTCCCTAAGTTTTGATGAGAACTAAATATTGGTTAATGATTTAATTAACCTTCAAATTGGTTGCTAACCTGTCTATCTAGTATGCAGATTAAAACTGTAAGAATCAACGTCCACTAAAGTGATACAAGCGTACGTCCACTAAAGTGATACAAGCGCACGTCCACTAAAGTGATACAAGCGCAACGTCCAAAAAAAGTGATACAAGAGCACGTCCAACACAAGTGACAGAAGCGCTCGTCTACGGGAGTGACAGAAGCGCTTGTCTACTAAAGTAACAGAAGCGTTCATCCACTGGAGTGACAGAAGCGCTCGTCCACACAAGTCTTTGGACTTTCTAAGTTCTTAATGTGGAGCTCGTCTACTAGGTTACGTTCAACGAGTTAAAGGAGTATCCGTCCAATGACATGGCATATGGAGCTCGTCTACTAGCCCGCCCGAATGTAAAATCTTAAATGGTTAGATAGAAGCGGTTATTTTCAAGATGGACGCACTTATCTTATGAACACGAATTCTATATGAATTATCAGAATCTTATTTCAAGAACCAGAATCAAGAAAAGTCAGAAGTTACTCTCTCAAGCAACCTCGGATTATCAGAACCAAAGACCAGTTAAAGAATGCTTCCAACGTGCTTTATTCCCTAGTACCTCTGGTCCTTACACGAAAAAGGAATTGTACCCAACAAAGTACAAAAAGCTCTCTGCACAACTCTGATATGGCTGTATCACGATGCATAAAACCATGATCCTTCACGTTAGAGTATAACCAACGTTCCTATTGCATTAATGGCTTCCAAGAACGACTCTATTGTATTTAATGAAGTTCTGCTTGAAGCCAACATCTGAGGGAATGTCTCTAACGGATCCTAAATGCTTGAAGACTATAAATACATAAGTCATTGAAGATGAAGAATAGAGAATAGACAAAGCATTAAAGAGCCATTACTCCGCGTATTAATATCTTCATTCTTTCATTCTGTATTCTTCAATCATTTGAAGTTATTACGCAGACTTTCCTAAGCTTTACATTTAAACCACTCTGAGTGTTAGTGAAAGATCTGTTTATCTGAAGTTGTATTTATTACAAACCAAATCTCTCAAACAAACCTGAGTGAGCCTGAAGAGGCTAAGTGTGCAAAGAATACTTGTCTTGGAGCCTGAAGAGGCTAGGTGTGCAAATAATACTTGAGTCTGTAACCTGATCAGTTATAGTCGATAAATCTTGGTGCTGCCAAGGACTGGACGTAGCTCTTTGCTTTGAAGAGTGAACCAGGATAAATAACTATGTCAATCTCTCTTTCCTCATAACCTCTATAGTTGCTTTAAGTTTTCTTATACGTCTATCAAGTGGTGTGTTTGCCAAAGTCACTGTTAAAATTTCATCAGACGAGCTGCCCGTCTGTCGTGTATCTTTCCACTCGTCTAAACTAAGCTTCCGTTTGCTAAAAGATTTCAACTTTGTTTAAATTCTGATAAACACAATTAAACCCCCCTTTTCGTGTTTATAGTTGTATATTTCAATTGGTATCAGAGCTCTGGGTTGAGCATCTAACAGTGTAGAGGTAAAAGATCCTGAAGAATATATATGACTGCTGGAGCTAGTTCAAGTGGAAGTCACTAGACTGAAGGAGCCTCCCTAACCAAACCTCCTTACTTCAATGGAGAAAACTACAACTATTGGAAAGATAGATTTCAATGGTTCATTCTATCTACAAACTCTGATCTTTGGGATGTCATTACAGATGGTCCATTCATTCCCAAGAATGATGATAACACTAACAAACCAAAAGCTCAGTGGACTACTGTAGAAAAGACAAAATGGGAGCTGAACCACAAAGCTAGATATAACATCATCTGTGCTCTCAGTCCTGAGGAGTTTGAGAAGGTATGTGCTTGCGACTCTGCCAAAGAAATATGGGACACTTTAGCTGTCACACATGAAGGAACAGCCAAAGTCAAAGAGTCAAAGATTGCCATACTTGTCAGAAAGTATGAACTGTTTGTCATGGAGGAAGGAGAATTTGTTGCTCAAATGATAGGAAGATTTCAAACTATAGTCAACAGTTTAAAAATTCTTGGCATAGTCTATACCAATGCTGAGAAGGTTGGAAATATTCTGATAAGTCTACCTAAACAGTGGAGACCTTTGGTCGCTGCTATCTCTCAAGCCAAGGATCTCACTACCTTGACTATGGATGAACTTCTTGGAACACTCATTGTTCATGAGTAAGAACTTGGAGATGAAGTTGCACCAAAGAAAGGCAAGTCAATTGATCTGAAAGCTGATCAAAAGTCAGCAAAAGCTTCCAAGGCTCTAAAGGCAGACGAGTCACCCAGTGATGCTGACCTATCTGAATACGAGGATTTTGAGAGTGATGAAGAATTGTCTCTCCTGACCAGGAAGATAAAGTTTCTCCTACAAAAAAAGAAGTTCAAGAGGGATAAGCCATTCAGAAGGTTCAACAAGGACAAGAACTTCAAAGAATCCACCTCAACAAACAAAAGTCCAATTGTTTGCTATGAGTGCAAGAAGCCTGGTCACATCAAGGCTGAATGTCCTCAACTCAAGAAGGCCCCTTTTAAGAAATTCTTCAAGAAGAAGAAGAAAGGAATGATGGCTACTTGGGAGGTTCTAGAGTCAACATCTTCTGATGAAGAAACAGAGGAAGAAGCTAATCTCTGTTTAATGGCCAACACTGACTCAGACTCAGATGATGAGGTACATCTTGACTATGAGGAATTACTTGATGCCTATGAGGAGTTGCTGGAGGAATCCAACTGCTTATCTAAGGCCTTCAAATCCCTCAAGAGAGAGTATGTAAAGCTCACCAGTGAGCATAAACAGAAATCTCAAGAGTGTGAGAAACGGCTAAAGAAAGAGAACAGTGAGTCAATACTTGAAAAGTCTAATGAAGCTAAGATCTCAAGTGAAACATCACCATCTGAAGAAGCTGAAAAACTTCAACAGAAAGTGGAAGAGCTCACTTCTGGTCTTGCCAAATTTGTTAATGGTAGAGATAATCTGACTAAGCTACTTGGCTGTTAGAGGCACTCTCTTAACAAAGAAGGTATTGGATATGTCCATCAGTCACATCATAAAGTATCAACTAAAGCTTCTACAGTATCTGTTAAGTCAACTGTAACCAAATCTACACCTGTCTGTAACTTCTGTGGAAAAACTGGACATGTTATGTCTAAGTGTATCCATAAGAAGAGAAGGAAGTCTTCACAGACTCCTAGAACTAACAGAAAAGGACCCAGAAAAATATGGGTACCTAAAGATCAAATAATTTTTGTTGCAGATGTCCTCAACAGGACCAAGAAAACACCACTGCTGGTACCTGGACAGTGGCTGCTCGCGTCATATGACAGGAGAAAGGTCTATGTTCCTAGACCTCCAACTTAAGAAAGGAGGACACGTTGCCTTCGGAGGAAATCGGAAAGGGAAAGTCATAGGAATTGGTACTATTGGTGGTAAACCCCCTCTTCCCTCTATATCTAATGTTCTTATGGTTAAAGGATTAAGACACAATTTGCTTAGCATAAGTCAATTATGTGATAGTGGTTTTGATGTTTCCTTTACCGAGGATGTATGCATAGTTAAAGACTGTTGTGGCAAACCCCTCTTTTCAGCTAAAAGGCAACAAAATCTTTATAAGATCGAACTGTCTGATCTCTCAGATCAAAGTGTAACCTATCTGATGTCTAAAGAGGATGAGAGATGGTTATGGCATAAGAAACTAGGACATGCTAGTATGAAACTGATTTCTGAATTAAAAAGGAATAATCTCGTGAGAGGATTGCCTAATATTGGTTTTAAGAAAGATGTCTTGTGTGATGCATGTTAGAGAGGTAAACAGATAAAATCAAGTTTCAAATCTAAAAACCAAGTATCAACCTCTAAACCTCTTCAGTTGTTACACATGGATCTGTTTGGACCAGTTAGTGTTGCCAGCCTTGCTGGAAGAAAATATGGATTTGTCATAGTTGATGACTATTCTAGATACACATGGGTACTCTTCCTAACACACAAGGATGAGTCTTTTAAGGCTTTCTCAGTATTCTGCAAAAGAGTACAAAATGAGCAGGGTTTCTGTATTTCTACCCTTAGAAGTGATTGTGGGGGAGAATTTCAAAATGAACAGTTTAGACAGTTCTGTGAGGAGAATGGAATCTCTCGCAATTCCTTTGCACCTAGAACTCCACAGCAAAATGGAGTGGTTGAGAGAAAGAACAGATCTCTGCAAGAGATGGCTAGATCTATGCTCAATGAAAATAATCTCCCTAAGTACTTCTGGGCAGAAGCTGTAAACACTGCTTGTTATGTACAAAACAGAATACTTATTAGGCCCTTTTTAAAAAGGACTCCTTATGAATTGTGGAAAGGAAAAAGCCCCAACATATCTTATTTTCATGCTTTTGGATGTGAATGCTTTATTCTGAATACCAGAGATAATTTTGGAAAGTTTGATTCTAAGGTAGATAAAGGTATTTTCGTAGGTTATTATGAAATGTCTAAGGCTTTTAGAGTTTACAATTCAAGAACTTGTATTATTGAAGAATCTGTTCATGTTAAATTCAATGATGGATTAAAAACTGATAAAGAACTATCAGATATAGAAGATGATCTTGCAGGTCTTGATATAAACAAGCCAGAAAGTCAACAACCAGATCTAACCAAAACAGAACCTGTGCTTGAGGCTGACAGACAAGTGGAGCAAATAAGTCAGCAGACAAGTCAAGATCTTCATGATGATCTCAAAAGGGATTGGAAGTTCAAAACTCATCATCCTAAGGATCTTATTATTCGAAACCCTTCTGAAGGAGTGAGAACCAGATCCATATTTAGAGAATCAAGCAATATGGCCTTTATTTCAGATTTGGAGCCTAAACACATTGTAGAAGCTCTTGAGGATGAAAGTTGGATTCTTTCTATGCAAGAAGAACTTAACCAGTTCACCAGAAATGATGTCTGGACTCTTGTCTATAAGCCTAAAAACAAGTCAGTTATTGGAACAAGATGGGTCTTCAGAAACAAATTGGATGAAGATGGTAAAGTTGTCAGAAATAAGGCAAGGTTAGTAGCTCAAGGCTATGACCAACAAGAAGGTATTGATTATATTGAAACCTTTGCACCTGTAGCTAGAATAGAAGCCATACGCATTTTAATGTCATATGTTGCACAACACCAAATCACCCTGTTTCAAATGGATGTAAAAAATGATTTTCTAAATGGTATAATTGAAGAAGAAGTGTATGTTAAACAACCCCCTGGTTTTGAGGATGCTAATAAACCAGATCATGTTTTCAAACTTAAAAAAGCATTATGTGGTTTGAAACAAGCACCTAGAGCATGGTATGATAGACTCAGTTCTTTTCTCATGCATAATGGTTTTACTAGAGGACAAGTAGACACTACTCTGTTCAAGAAATGCTCTAAAAAGGAGTTTATTATAGTTTAAATATATGTTGATATTATTTTTGGAGCAACTGATGAAAAATTGTGCAAGGAATTTTCAAATCTAATGCAACCTAAATTTGAGATGAGCATGATGGGAGAATTGAAGTTCTTCCTTAGATTACAAATCAAGCAGACAAGTGATGGAATTTACATTCACCAACAAAAATATACCAAGGAGATACTCAAGAAATACAAAATGGAAAATACAAAGCTCATGAAAACCTCTATGCAACCCAATGCAAAACTAAGTAAAGATGATGAAGGTAAAAAGGTAGATCAAAATGTCTAGAGTGGTATGATTGGCTCTCTACTGTACTTAACTTCAAGCAGACCTGACATTCAATTTAGTGTCTGTATGTGTGCTAGATTCCAATATGATCCTAGAGAATCTCATCTTAAGGCTGTTAAAAGAATATTTAGATATTTACTTGGAACTACTAATCTTGGTTTGTTGTATTTAAGATCAAAATAATACAGATTAGTGGGATATTGTGATGCTGATTTTGCTGGAGATAGAATAGAAAGAAAAAGCACCAGTGGAGGATGTCACTTCATTGGAGCAAGCTTAGTCTCATGGTCAAGCAAGAGGCAGACAACCATTGCCCTGTCTCCTGCTGAAGCAGAATACATCTTTGCTGCTAGTTGCTGTTCTCAACTCTTATGGGTAAAACATCAACTTGAGGATTACTCTATTTATGAACATAACATATATGTATGGTGTGATAATTCCAGTGCTATATGCTTAACTAAAAATCCAATTCAGCATTCTAAGGCTAAGCATATTGAAATCAAACATCATTTTATTAGGGATTATGTTCAGAAAGGCATCTTTGATATTAAGTTTGTTAAAAATGAAAATCAATGGACTGATATTTTCACTAAACCCCTTGCAGAAGAAAGGTTTTTATTTATTAGAGATAACCTAAGCATGCATTGCATTATTGAATGATACATGTTCTTTTAACTAAGCATTAGTTCAGGGGGAGTGATGATACAATAGTTTAAGTGGAGTATGTCTTATAATCTTGCTGCATTACTATGATTTTCTTAACAAGTTATCTTGCCCTTAACATATATCATAAATAACACTTGATAACCCTTTTTGATGTTGATAAAAAGGGGAGAATGGGAGAAATGGAGAATGGGAGAAATGAGAAATGGAGAATGGGAGAAATGAGGAATGAGATAGAAATGTGTTATAGAAGAATGAGGAATGTGACTAAGTCAAACGGATTATATGATTAATCTTAATGTCTGATCAAGCATCTGCATGACCTGTTCGCTTAAGAAAATTTCAACCTGTCTATTATATGTTATTTTCTCTGTTGATATTTTTTGAGGTTCATTAAATCATCTCAATGTTTGTCATCATAAAAAAGGGGGAGATTGTTAAGTCTCTAAAATGTCTGGTGTGCATTTCCCTAAGTTTTGATGAGAGCTAAACATTGGTTAATGATTTAATTAACCTTCATATTGGTTGCTAACCTGTCTATCTAGTGTGCAGATTAAAACTGTAAAAATCAACGTCCACTAAAGTTATACAAGCGCACGTCCACTAAAGTGATACAAGACGTCCACTAAAGTGATACAAGCGTAACGTCCACTAAAGTGATACAAGCGCACGTCCACTAAAGTGATACAAGCGCAACGTCCACTAAAGTGATCGAAGCGCACGTCCAACACTGAAGTAATTGAAGCGCACGTCCAACACTGAAGTAATTGAAGTGCACGTCCAACACAAGTGACAGAAGCGCTCGTCTACTAAAGTGACAGAAGCGCTTGTCTACTGGAGTGACAGAAGCACTCGTCTACTAAAGTAACAGAAGCGCTCGTCTACTAAATTAACAGAAGCGCTCGTCCACTGGAGTTACAGAAGCGCTCGTCCACACAAGTCTTTGGACTTGCTAAGTTCTTAATGTGGAGCTCGTCTACTACGTTACGTTCAATCAGTTAAAGGAGTATTCGTCTAATGACATGGCATATGGAGCTCGTCTACTAGCCTGCCCGAATGTAAAATCTTAAATGGTTAGATGGATGCGGTTATTTTCAAGATGGACGCACTTATCTTATGAACACGAATTCTATATGAATTATCAGAATCTTATTTCAAGAACCAGAATCAAGAAAAGTCAGAAGTTACTCTCTCAAGCAACCTCGGATTATCAGAACCAAAGACCAGTTAAAGAATGTTTCCAACGTGATTTATTCCCCATTACCTCTGGTCCTTACACGAAAAGGGAATTGTACTCAACAAAGTACAAAAAAGCTCTATGCACAACTCTGATATGGCTGTATCACGATGCATAAAGCCATGATCCTTCACGTTAGAGTACAACCAACATTCCTATTGCGTTAATGGCTGCCCAGAACGACTCTATTGCATTTAATGAAGTTCTGCTTGAAGCCAACATCTGAGGGAATGTCTCTAACGGATCCTAAATGCTTGAAGACTACAAATACATAAGTCATTGAAGATGAAGAATAGAGAATACACAAAGCATTAAAGAGCCATTACTCTGTGTATTAATATCTTCATTCTTTCATTCTGTATTCTTCAATCATTTGAAGTTATTACGCAGACTTTCCTAAGCTTTACATTTAAACCACTCTCTGAGTGTTAGTGAAAGATCTGTTTATCTGAAGTTGTATTTATTACAAACCAAATCTCTCAAACAAACCTGAGTGAGCCTGAAGAGGCTAAGTGTGCAAAGAATACTTGTCTTGAGCCTGAAGAGGCTAGGTAGGCAAAGAATACTTGTCTTGGAGCCTGAAAAGGCTAGGTGTGCAAATAATACTTGAGTCTGTAACCTAATCAGTTACAGTGGATAAATTTTGGTGCTGCCAAGGACTGGACGTAGCTCTTTGCTTTGAAGAGTGAACCAGGATAAATAACTGTGTCAATCTCTTTTTCCTTATAACCTCTCTAGTTGCTTTAAGTTTTCTTATACGTCTATCAAGTGGTGTGTTTGCCAAAGTCACTGTTAAAATTTCATCAGACGAGCCGCCCGTTTGTCGTGTATCTTTCCACTCGTCTAAACTAAGCTTTTGTTTGCGAAAAGATTTCAACTTTGTTTAAATTCTAATAAACATAATTCAACCCCCCTTCTCATGTTTATAGTTGTCTATTTCAACCACTGATCCTGTTGAGGCAGAGGAATGGTTAATGAAATTAGAGAAGATCTTCAGGGCTATGGGGTGCTCTGATGCTCAGAAGTTGGATTCTGCCACCTATATGTTAGAGTCGGATGCAGAGCACTGGTGGAACTGTGCCAGGGGCGGGTTGCTTACTTCGGGTGCCCTATCACGTGGGACAGATTCAAGGAGGTATTTTTGGAGAAGTACTTTCCGCACAGTGTCCAGATACAGAAAGAGATGGAATTTTTACATCTTCGTCAGGGGAGTATGACGGTGGCGGAATATGTGGCCAAGTTTGAGAAGCTTTCAAGGTTCTCTACACAGGTGAGGGATAATCCTGATGGTCCTTGGAAAGCAATTAAGTTCGAGCAGGGTTTGATGCCAGAGCTGCAAAGCCTTATTGGGCTCCTAGAGATTCGAGACTATCCCACTTTAGTGAACAAGTGTAGGGTGGCGGAGTAGAATATGCAAGTTGTGCTGCCTGAAAGGTCAAAGGAGAAGAGCTTCAGTGACGACAAGAGGTTCCATGGGAAAGGGGGTAAATTCTAGAAGAGCCTACGACCTGTGCCTACAATCATGAAAGGTAAGCAGGTTCAAGGTACTTAAGGTGAAAAGGGGACTGCATGTTACAAGTGTGGGTGGCAGCAAGGAGATCGTGTGTGCCCCGTAGCACAAACCACTTGCCACAAATACGGGAAGATGGGACACTTTACTAGGATGTGCAAGTCAGGAGGACAATCTCAAACCAGATCACTGAACCACGGAAGGGTCTTTACCATCCAAGGAGAGGAGGTGAAGGAGTCCAACGATTTGATCTAAGTTAAGGGCTTTATTAAAGGTCATGATGTTATCATATTGTTCGATTTAGGAGCAACACATTCATTCATTTCATTTAAATGTGCTCAATTCTTAGAGTTACATGTTACTAAACTGTCATATGATTTGTTTGTTTCTACTCCTGCTAAAGATAGATTGATTACTTCTTCAGTCTGCCTATAATGTCTTTTATTGTTTCAAGACCTGACTTATATTGTTGATTTGATATGTTTACCTATGTGTGGTCTAGATATTATTTTGGGCATGGACTGGTTGTCTCGTAACAATGCTATTATTGATTGTGCTAGTCGAACTATTTCTTTCATTCTATAGTCCATGCCCGTTGACTCTCTTAGGACAGAACATCTTATCTCTGCTGCCTCATGTCATAAGTGCTTAGTTGAGGGAGCTTAGGGATATATACTTCTCTTTTCTGCTAAGATAGAGGCTGAAAGTGATATAGCGGCATTGCCTATTGTGTGTGAGTTCCCAGATGTGTTTCCCAAGGATGTCTTTAGTTTACCTCCAGATAGAGAGATTGAGTTTACCATAGATCTAGTATCTGGGAGTGGACCTGTATCAGTATCACCCTATAGGATGGCACCTCTAGAGTTGAGGGAGCTCAAGAAACAGATAGAGGATATGTTACAAGAGGGGGTTTATTAGGCCTAGTGTGTCACCTTGGGGAGCACCAGTGCTTCTAGTGAAGAAAAAATATGGGAGTATGAGGTTGTGTGTTGATTATAGGCAGCTGAATAAGGTAACCATCAAAAACAAATATTCCTTGCCTAGGATATATGACCTCTTAGATCAGTTAAGGGGAGTGTCAGTGTTTTCCAAAATAGATCTAAGATCGGGATACCATCAAAATAGAGTTAGAAGCGAGGACATCCCTAAGACAGCCTTCAGGACAAGGTATGTGCACTATGAGTATGCAGTGATGCCCTTTGGTGTGACCAACGCCCACTGTTTTTCATGGACTACATGAATCCAATCTTTAGGACCTTTTTGGACAGGTTTGTGGTGGTGTTCATAGATGATATTTTAATATACTCTAGGACACCAGAAGAACATGGAGAACACTTAAGGTTGGTTTTGCAGATCTTGAGGAACGAGCGTCTTTATGCCAAACCGGAGAAGTGTGAGTTTTGGCTAGACGAGGTAAAATTTTTAGGACACGCAATCTCAAAGGATGGTGTAGCGGTTGATTCCTCTAAAGTTGATGCCGTGTTGGGATGGGAACAACCTAAGACGGTAACCGAAATGAGAAGTTTCTTAGGCTTAGTTGGTTACTATAGGAAGTTCATAGAGGGGTTCTCTAGACTAGCCTTACCTTTGACCCAGTTGACTAGGAAAGGGAAACCTTTTGTGTAGGACCAGGAGTGTGAGGACGGGTTCCAAGAGTTTAAGAGGAGATTGGTGTCGTCACCAATCTTAACTATACCGGATCCCTTAGTGAGTTTTGTGGTTTACTGCGACGCGTCTAAGAATGGCTTGGGATGTGTCTTGATGCATGAGGGCAAGGTGGTAGCATATGCCTCTAGGCAGCTTAGGCCACATGAGGGGAATTACCCTACCCATGACCTAGAGCTAGCAGCTGTGGTTTTTACCCTTAAGATTTGGAGGCATTACCTTTATGGGGCAAAGTTTGAAGTTTTTAGTGACCATAAAAGCCTTAAATATCTGTTCGACCAGAAGGAGTTGAACATGAGACAACGAAGGTGGATGGAGTTCCTTAAGGGCTATGACTTCGAGTTGAAGTACCATCTGGGAAAAGCCAATGTGGTGGCAGATGCTTTGAGTAGGAAGTCCCTACACGTGTCGAGCTTGATGGTGCAAGAGCTGAACCTCATGGAAGAGTTTAGGGACATGAATCTGGAGGTGTTGGATGTGTCCTTAAATGTCTTAAGTTTGAAGTTGAATAAATTGTAAATTAATAGTGACCTTAGAGATGAGATTAGGAAGGAACAAATTTTAGACCAAGAGTTGTAGTCTCGGTTGGGACAAGAGGGTTATGAGTTGTATGTTGATGGACTAGTGAAATTTAAGAATAGGATCGTGGTTCCTAAGGAAGGGAGCCTTAGAGAGAAGATATTAGAGGAATCTCATAAGGGAAAGT
Organism: Sophora flavescens; assembly: GCA_030762895.1. Lineage (NCBI taxonomy): Eukaryota > Viridiplantae > Streptophyta > Magnoliopsida > Fabales > Fabaceae > Sophora > Sophora flavescens. The sequence goes on along the minus strand of CM061062.1, from coordinate 278,695,836 downwards.
TCACTATACATCCTGGAATAACTAAGATGTACCAAGACCTTAAGAGGATGTATTGGTGACCAGGAATGAAAAAGGATGTGGCTAGCTTCGTAACTAGGTGTTTAGTGTGCCAAAAGGTGAAGATAGAACATCAGAAGCCTTCGGGGTTGTTGCAGTCCTTGGAGATTCCGGAATGGAAGTGGGAGAGAATTTCTATGGACTTTGTGATGGGGTTACCTAATACGCGTTTGAGCTTAGACGCCATTCGGGTGATAGTGGATAGGTTGACCAAATCTGCCCACTTCTTGCCAATTAAGGCAGCCTATAGCTTAGACAAGTTGGCATACCTTTATATCAAGGAAATAGTCAAGCTTCACGGGATACCCACATCCATAGTGTCAGATAGAGACCCGAGGTTTACCTCTAGATTTTGGAGAGTGATGAGCCTCTGTTTGACTGGTTTTATAACTAGTAAAGACCTTGGCTTTGTGCTAATTTTATATCATTTTTACCCAAATTAGACTTGATTGTCCTTAAGTAGTATTTTGAGTCTGTAAAGTGTTTTTATGTTAATTTAGTTGTTTTAGAATTAAATAAAACACTTATTCTATTTTCTGTTTTCAGGTAAATAAAATAAAATAAATCTGGAGCCACTCGCCCCGCGAAAGATCTCTCGCCCCGCGAGTCACGCAAGCCTGAAAAGTCAGAGACGATCACGGCTTGCCCGTGTTGAAGATCACGGCCGTGGCAGTTTTGAAGTTGAAGCGTTCGCCTCGCGAGCATCAATTCGCCTCGCGAGTCTGGAAGTCAGAATATAATTGCTGTCACTGGAACCTGAACTGGTCATGAAGATTGGGCCATAACTTGGGCTGTAGATGTCGGTTTGAACTGAAACCGGTGGCAAATGAAAGATAAAACAAAGATCTTTAACTCTCATGAAGACCATTATTCCAAAAAGAGCCGTTTTGAAGGGCTTTAATCCATGTGAAGTCAGAGACGTTTCAGCTGCCCTATGAGTTGAATGTGGACATAACTCCCTCATCTTAACTCATAATTAAGCAAATTGAGTGGCTTTGGAAAGCTAAGAGGCAGAGGTTGAAGTGAATTAAAGGAGTATTCAGATATTGAGAGGTCTTGAGAGAATTTGTATAAATAGTTAGTCATAGTGAGTCATAGCTAGTTTTTTAGGTAGTCGTGATTAGCGATTTTGGCTAGTTTCTGAGCTAGTCTTAGTTAGTCTTTTGTTTTCTTTTTAGTTATGTTTTGTTTTCCTTTTGTAATGGAGAGCTAGTCTCCTAGATTAATCTACTGCAATTGGTTTCTATTAACACTTGAGGTTCTGTATTCCCTAGTTTATTTTCTTTTCTCTTTTCAATGCCATGTTGTATATTTCTGTTTGTTTAATTCAGGAATGTATAGTGTTGTATTGATTCATTTCAGTGATGCTATGTTCCTATATATAATCGCGTTTGTTTAATTCGCGTGTGTTCGTTTCGTGTTCGTTTAGTTCACGAAGGGCTTAACCCCGTTTGTTTAATTCGGGAATAGGAACATACATCCGTAGTAGTGGTTTCGTTTGTTAACTATTTCTACAGCTGGGAGGGGATTAGAATAGGCTTGGATTTATTTGAACCAATGATAGTGGGAAACCGAGAACAGTAGGTTAATCGTCTTTAGTTTATTTGCTAATCTTTTAAACTGCTTTGTTTCTTTTCTCTGTTTTGTTTTGTTTTTTCTTTATTTTAGTTTCAATCCAAACAACCCCCCCAATTCCGACTTTTACTAATTTTCTGTTAATAATAACAACACTAAAGAGTCCTTGAGAGACGATCCGAGTTGTCGCACTATACTGCATTATTTTATAATCACTCGTTTTTTTGGCGCGTGGCGACAGCGCGGTCAAAAATTGGCGCCGTTGCCGGGGACTCTTGTTTGTTGTTATTAGCAGAAAAAAAAAATTTAAAAAAAAAACAATATATATATATATATTAAAAAATATATATAAAAAAATTTCTCTTTTCTAGTTAGTTTTGTCTGCTTGTCTGGTTGTTTGATTGCCATGGATAATTACATGTATGGATATTTGCCTAATGTTTATTATGAGTAACCTTGCATGTATTATCCTAATTGTAGTGAGCCACCACCATACTATCCTAGCCAAGTGACCACCTCTGCACCTTCCACCTTGGATGAGATTGCTTCAATGCTACAACAAATGGAAGAGAACAATCAACGGATGGCACAACAAGATTTTGAATTTCAACGGATGATGGAAGCGAGCAATCTTGAATTTCAACAGAGGATGGAGGCTCAATACCGGAGGGACCAAGCTGAATCTCGAAATTGTGGGCTCTGATTGATCAAGTTCTCGCCAACTCAGCTGCAATGTTAACTCCACAGCCCATTGAGGAACATAAGGATTCACGAGATGGTTATTCCTGAAAATACTTTTGATGATAATTCGATGATGATATTTCCGTTGACGATGAATTATGTGTTGAATCCCCGATTCTAATGATTGTTATTGTGATGGTACTTCTTGCTTTGTGTATACACTTGTTATGCAGGTTTATACTTGAAAGGAAACAAAGAAAATGAGGATCGGGAGGATCAAGAGAACATTCGCTCCACCGTGCTTGAGGATAAAAAAAATCTTTGGTTTTAGATGCAGGTGTTGAGAGTGATGGGGTGGATGAACCGTGTGCGAAAAGTCCAGACAATCATATCTTTACTAACTTAGTTTCTTTTACTACATGTACTAACTGTACGACACTAACCCGTGTCTTTGTTTGTCTTTGGGTTTCTTGACTCTATTTTGCGGGATGATAATGAGAATGAAGCAGCACCATTAACCATTTCTAATCTGTTTACCATTTCCCCCGAGGAACCAGGTGATGGATTTTGCACCCTTGGATCTTGCACCATGGCCGGTCCAAGAGGTTGAGCCCCACTTCTATTGGGGAGATTTTGTTGAAAAGGAGGTCATCTCGTGACCCCGGAGGAAGTGAGAAGTCCGCCGACCGGGGTGGAGTTATCATGGTTGTCAAGTGCTCACCTCCGTATCAAAGCTGCAAGTTAGGGAGGCTTGGAATGAATTTTTGTCCTTTGGCTACCATGTGGGACTTACGCTACAGGCAGTGGGATCCCGGTGGAACCGCCTCTGAATGAGTTTTTCTTACCCTTGCTTCTTTTTAATTTTCTTTTCTTTACTTTATTTCTGTTTTATTGTCAATAATGCTCATGAATAATTTGAGAAGCTCAGGAGTTGTGTTTGTGTCTTGGTTATGGCAAGTTTATTGGATTTTATTAATTTTTGCATAGATGGATTGCATGATAGTGTTGACTGTTTTCCCCCTAGGATTTGAAAATTTTTTGAAAAATGATCCCCATATGATTGAAAACTGAACTTTGAGATTTTATTATGATGGCACGATTTATGATAAGTTTGGGGTGATAGGAAGCACACACTAGGGATAGAATCTCTGTCAAATAATTTGCAAAAAAATGTCCAGTGAGGTTTTTGAGCCTCCAACATGTTTTAAATTGTGTGAAAATCACTTTTTAAGTTGCACTTTCCTGAATTTGATTGAATCTCTTTTTGGTTTGCATGATTATGTGTTTGCTTCAGATGATTTAGGCATTTTCTTTGTAAATAGCTACTTAGCCTAAAATAACCAAATCCTAATGCATGTTCCCTAGTTAGCCCCATTGAGCCTATTAGCCTGTTAATTCTTGATAACCTAATGTTATAAGCCCAAAAATCTGGAAAACCATGTTAACCCGATCTTAGGATTAGGAGAGCATGTAATCTTAGAATGGGTGCAAGAAATTAAGTTTGGGGTGGCTACAGTAAATGTGTTGTTGGGATTGAGAAAAAAAAAAACAGAAATGAAAATGAAAAAAAAAAAGAGAAAAAAGAAAAAAAAAAGAAAAAAAGGAAAGTGTAAAAATGAAAAAAAAAAAGTATTAGAAAATAAAAAGGCTGTAGTCACCCATGACAATTGGAAATGAAAAATGAAAAAGGAACTTGAGTTAAATTCAAAGTGTAAAAATGTTTCATGCTCTCTTAGTTCCTAGGGTCTTCAGCCTAGTTCCTTTGTATATCCTACCCTTAGCCAGGCCCCATTACAACCCATAAAAGACCTGTTGATGTTGCTTACATGTTTTCTGTGGGAATCATTTTGAGATGAAAATCAAATTTATGGGAAGTGCTCTTAAAAGTGAAAATTGAGTGAAAATGTTAGCCTGACAAAAATTGAGTGATTGAGTGAACATAAATTTCCCTTGTGAGGAAGGCAGTTGTTTGATTTTGGTGATCTCTCTTTTGTGTGTAACTTAGATCCCCTGCTTAGATTGATGATTGTTTGAGTAATGAAATTCTCAACTGTTTAGAATAAATGAATGTGGGGATTGATTTGTTTGAAAGGGGGAACATTGAAAAATATTTTGATAAATTGCTTGAAATCTGTGTGAAAGTTAATTGAGTCCTTAGAGAGCTTTTCAGCAAGCCTTTGGGACTAAGTTAAACCTTCGCACTACCTATCATCCCCAAACGAATGGTCAGTTAGAGAGGACCATTCAGACCCTTGAGGACATGCCTAGAGCGTGTGTCTTGGATGAAGGAGGTAGTTGTGATAGGTTCCTACCTCTCATTGAGTTTGTGTATAACAATAGTTATCACGCTAGTATAAGCATGGCACCCTATGAGGCCCTATATGGGAGAAAGTGTAGGTCCCATTTATGTTGGTGTTAGGTGGGTGAGAAAACCTTGATAGGACCTGAATTGGTCTAGGAAACCTCTGAGAGAATCAAAATGATTAGGGAGAGGATGCACACGGCGCAAAGTACACAAAATAGCTATGCCGACAAAAAGGAGAAAGCCTCTAGAATTCCAGGAAAGTGAGCATGTATTTTTGAGAGTCACTCCTAAGACGCGGGTAGGGAGGTCGATGAAAGTCCACAAGCTAAATCCTCGTTTCATGGGACCTTTCCAAATCCTTAAAAGAGTCGGGCATGTTGCTTATCAATTGGCTCTTCCGCCACAGTTGGCAAACCTTCATGATGTTTTCCATGTGCCGCAAATCAAAATATGTGCCTGATGAATCTCATGTGATAGCTCCTGAGTCTGTACAATTGAGGGATAATTTGATCTATAATCCAAAGCCTAGTCAAATCATGGACAAGAGCACTAAGACTCTGAGGAACAAGACAATTCCATTGGTGAAAGTGTTATGGGAAGGATTGACTCCAGAGGAGGCCACTTGGAAGATGCAGGAGGACCTCATTCGTCAATACCCAAACTTTATTGTCTAAGGTATGATAACCGTTATGTTTTGAATATGACATATGTTAAAATAGGTGCGTGTGTATGAGATGAATTTCGGGGACAAAATTCTTTAAGGAGGGGATAAAATGTAACATCCTAAAATTCTTATATAATTAATTTGATAAAAAAATATTAAGTTATTAAAAATGATAGTGCAAATAAAATATAAATAAGAGATTTAGTGTAAAGAATTGATAGTATAAGGATTTATTGAAATTACTTAACTATTATAAAGAATGCAAATATATATATATATATATATATATATATATATATATATATATATATATAAAATAGGGTACAAGGGTGTTAAGCCCAAGTAACCCTGGCTTTTGGGTTTAGCCTAAAGCAATTCGTAAGTTTTTAAAATAAAATAAAAAATTAATCCCTATGTGTTTCACTAAGGTAGCGCAGTAGGAAGAGGATGGATGATGCGTCACACAGTAAATAACTTAGAGAAGCCGCATAATGAGTTTAGAGAGGGAGAGGTTCCTGAGACGCGTTTCTTTTCTTTGGTAGTACACCCGTAGCAGTGAAGGGGAGAAGATTTTTTTAGAAAAGTGCAACTTTTGTCATAGATAATTTTTGGAGCATTTTGGAGGTCTTCGAGAGGTGAGCAACAATACCTTTTAATAACTCTTTCCATGGTATATGTGTTTGTTGTGTTGACGGTAATTTACTCTATGGTTTTGAGAGATTTTAATTGAATGATGCATGTTATTATGATGGGGATAATTGTTCAATTGACATTATGATGTTCATGGTTGTTGCATTGTACCTACCAATTTTATTTGATAACATGATGTGTTTTTATTTGGCATACATGATAAGATTGAATGTTTAAATTATGATTAATGAGTTGTTATAGTATGAGACATGGGATATTTGACCTATGATATATGGTATGATGTTTGCCGCAATACCGCCTATGATAGGGGTATCGAAGAGTAATACCGTCGTAATGAGGTATCGAAAGTAACATCCCCATGTAATTGGGATGTTGAAAATGAGTAATACCACCTAAAAAGGGGTATCGAAAATAACACCGCCACACGATGGGGTGTCAAAAAGGGAGAAATACCGCCATGTGCACATGGGAGGTATCGAAATGGAAATGTCCCCGACAGGAGGGTGACATCGAAACACTCCTCGTGAGTAGGGGTGGGAAATAGGACGTCATTGTCATGTGATGTGTGAATTTATGGCATGCCTAAAGAGACCAATTTAATTAGGAGGTCTTCGGGCCATTTGGATTAAACCAGAATTTACTTGGTATATGAAATGTGATGCATTGAGATAAGTTGTTGTTACGTTATATGCTATTGAGTTGATGAGATTATTGTTGTTATTAAAAGTATTTTATTTTGTATATATTATTTTTGAAAATTAGCGGGTGCCATGGACAGTTTTGGCGGTTACCGCGCCGGCTGAGGAAAATACTATTTTCAAAACTATTTTATGAACAATATTGTTGTTCACTGGGATTTTATATCTCATTGTAAATGTTGTTTTCAGAGTCCGAGGACATCGCTGTTGAGGACCCAGAGATTTGAAGAGTCATCCTTTTGACTAGCTAATGGGTTAGTAATGTAGTATGGTTGTGAGTATTATGCGGACGACATTCTTTGGTTTACGTATCATTTTGCTCGGATTGTAATTAGACGCTCAGTTTTGAGGCTTTTCTTTTTATTTGGTTTTATTCAAATGTATGGATTTAATTTTATATTTTTTTTTACTTTGATACATTATTATTATTTTATTTAATATGAGACATTTTCCAGACATGTATTATTGAGAAAAAAAAATTATGATTAGCATATTTTAATTAAATGTTTTAAAGGATTATTATTTTATTTACTTATTTATTTATTTTAATCTATTTGGGTTACTAATGTAACGAAGGGCGTTACAGCAGCAAAGGGACATCTATTGATCAAATAGCAAGTTGTGCTCACAGCTTCTCCCCAAAAAAAATTTCTCAGTTTTGAGTGTGACAACATGCATCTCACCCTCTACAAAATGGTCATGTTCATTCTTTCAGCAAGACCATTTTGTTGAGGGGTCAATCTTACTGTTTTGTGCCTTTTGATCCCATTGTCCTTGCAGAATTCATTGAACTCCTCATTCAAATATTCTAGTCCATTGTCTGTCCTTAGCACCTTCACACATCTTCTTGTTTGATTCTCAACCAATGCTTTCCACTGTTTGAAGCATTTGACGGACTGATTTTTGTGCTTTAATAGGTAAATCCATACCTTTCTTGACCAATCATAAATGAAAGTTATGAAATACCTTGATCCACCCAATGAAGGTACCTTGGCTGGCCCCCACACATCAGAATGCACATAATCCAGAATGCCATTGGTTGTATGAGTATCATTATGAAACTTACCTCTCTTTTGTTTACCATAAATGCAATGCTCACAAAAGTCTAGCTTTTCACAATTCTCAACACCAATTAAATCTTGCTTATGTAGCTCTTCTAACCCTCTTTCACTCGCATGGCCTAATCTATAATGCCAAAGCTTGGTTGAATCAGATTTGGATATAGAAACCAGGCTAGATGAGTTTAAGACTGTGTTACCTTGCAACCTATAGAGACCATTCTGCCTTGTACCCTTCATTATCTGCAATGGACCTTTGCAAATCATTAAGACTCCACCTTCACCCTTGAATGAACAACCTGCTTGATCCAGCATGCCAAGTGAGATCAAGTTCCTCTTTAACTCAGGAACATGTCTTACATTTGAGTGAAATTTCATAGTCCCATCCTCCAATTTCAGTTTGACAGTCCCAACACCAATGACCTTGCAGTCCATGTTATTGCCCATGAGAACCTTTCCACCATCTATTTCTTTGTAGGAGATGAACCAATCTTGACTAGGGGTCATGTGGAAGGAACACCCTGAATCAAGAATCCATTCATCTATCTTGTTTTCTGTTGAAATAGCCAAAACTTCTGCACTGTCATAGCCATCTGCTACCACTGCTACATCATCAGCATCTTTGTGTTTTGCACCATTCCTTCTTTTCCTTTCAGGACACTCTTTTCGATAGTGTCCATATTTGTGACAATAATAGCAATTCTTCTTGCCCTTAGACTTTGATCTCTGACTATTCTTTCCCTTTCCTTCTCTTTTCTCAGATCTGCCCCTAGCAAATAGCCCTTCAGCATCTCCACCATCACCTTTATTCTCAGTGATTCTCCTCTTCATCTCCTGAGAATTGAGGGTTGCTTTAACCTCTTCCAAGGTGAGACTTTCCTTTCCATACATCATAGTATCAACCAAATTATCATATGATGGGGTAAGGGAACAAAGTAGCATAATTGCTTGATCTTCATCATCAATTTTTACATCTACATTATTCAGATCAAGAACAGCTTTTGTAAAAAAAAAAAAGTGTTCTTTGATTGACATACCTTCTTTGTCCTAGTCATGTATAGACTCTCCAATTTCAGTCAAACTCCAGCTGCAGTTGTCTCCTCAACCACCTCTCTGAGAACTTCATCAGCAAGTGAAAAAATGATGGTGCTATGAGCCTTGCTAAGAAGATCCTTCTTCTCCTTTTCGGTGAGAGTTTCTGGAAGCTTTGCAATGCCTCCCAATGCATCTTCAAGACCTTGGTGGACAAGAAGAGCTTCATCTTGAGCCTCCAAAGACTGAAGTCGTTTTCACCAGTGAACTTCTCAATATCAAACTTGGTTGTGCCGATTGCAGAATAAGCCCCAATCGAATAGCTCTGATGCCAATTGTTGTGAATTTAGCTCTAAATTGCAGCTGATTATTGAACAGAAATGTTCACAAGCACACACGAAAAATAGAATTGCAGAAAAGTAGAAGAACACACAATGGATTATCATGGTTCAGGGTCAATGGTGAAAACCCCTACGTCCACACTGAGTTGATTTTATTCCTCTGATCAGCAACAGTTCAAGACTTCCAGGAAGAACAACACTCTCCCTCACTTGCACTCAATATTTGTGATCAAGAATTACCCAAAATCTACCCTCCTATACAATAGCTAAGACTTTATATATCCTATCAGATCTAGTTACAAACTTAGTTGCAAAGCAGTTACAAATAACAAACTGATGCAACTAACAGAAATAACTAACTGAAACAAATATCACATAGCTATTACAACACCCATGTACGCGACCAAGCTACCAAGCTACTCATATTAATGCACCCATGTACAACACCCATGTACGCGGTCAAACTACATCTGTTATGTTTATACATATGTGTACTACATCTATGTACGCCTATTCTAACTGGTGCTCTTTGATGATGATCCACCAGACTCTAACACTCAGTATGAGCAATATGCTGACATGATGATTAACTAAAGTAGATCAGAACAAAGCCACATAAGCATCATGTACATGTGTTCAGTTCTAATGCATACCCCTATTCTGCATATGTAGCATCTCAAGCACTAACATTTAACTTTATGTATCCATGAGATGAAGGCTTCGCGAGGTGTTTCCCCTGTATTTGTTTTCAAAATAACTATCAATGGTTGATGGTTTGATCTTCTCTAGCTCGTGCCATAGATCTGGTCGAATAAATTACGTAGCACGACATTTAGATTTAAAATTAAAAATTCTATTTTGATTTTGAAGCTATTAATCTCTTCATACACAGAGCAATAAAAACTTAGGCACAATCTTATTTTCTTGTTTAAAAGTGTAATTAACTTATTTGCCTGTCTTCGGAGTTTCCCTGGGGTTGGTAAGGTGAAATGGGGCCACCCTAGCCCATTGAGTGCTCTACCTCGGGCCATTGACATCATATACTCTATTGAAATAGATTTCGTGGAAAACTAGCTATATCGAATCTTGGATGGCCTTTCACCCCTAGCCACAAAGTCATCCCCGTATTTTGCCACATACGTGGGTTCGGTCCTCTAAGACCTGTTAGAGCTCTCTTCAATCTGCTCATGGCTAGATCGATCAGTTTTGGGTTAAATAGGAAGAACTATAATATCCCACCTCTGACCTAAGGGCTTAAGTCGTTGTTCCCATCTTCTCGCTGACCCATCATGCAAAAGGAATGTCGTTAGAGTGAGTGCGCTTTACTAATACAATCTCAAGTAAAGGCTTGCACCTCCCTATCAGTTGTAAATAATTTTTAGACTTACATTCAATAATATTTTAATAAATCAGCATTATTGTTAGTTTTTCTATTAGTTATTAAAATAAAAGTATATATATATATGTCAAAATTTGTTTTTTTTTTTTGGGTGCTCAACGGGACAAAAGCCCAAAAGAAATAAAATTACATCAGAGTAATAACACGGGGTACGGACACCCCAACCAAATCACCTAGGACTAATCCAATCGAATCTCCAAACGGGGAAGATATTTCATGGAAGCCTAAATTTTGAGAAATCCCCCAATTAGCAAGCCAATCCACGTACATGTATAGTGTCAAAATATTAACAGAACTAAAATGGGAAACAATGCCCTATATAGTGCTTCAACTAATCAGTGACAAGAAAATACAATACAAAAATACATAGAATAAGGGATAGAGCTTTAGGAAGGTGAAGATGAGAGAATGAGAGAGAGAGAGCCGGAAAGGGTCTAGAGACTTGTCCAAGTTCTTTTTTCCTTTTTTTCACTCTACATTCTGATATATATGTCTACTAGGGACCTGTTCGGGTAAACGACTTAATGAACACTAGTGCAATAAGTGTTTTCTACGTCAGTTAAAATTGATTTTATACGTCAGAATATTGTCTGACGTAAATACAGCTGACGTTAATAGTTAATATTTTAACGTCAGTTGTTTAAACAACTGACGTTAAATATAAAACTATTAACGTCAGTTCTTTAACACAACTGACGTTAATGTTGTTCAAACTAACGCCAGTTCTATTAAAGAACTGACATTACAGGTTTTATTTTTAACGCCAGTTTCCTAATACAACTGACATTAATAGTGTACTGTATATTTTATAAAATACTATTAACGTCAGTTGTTTGATACAACTGACGTTAATAGATTTTTTTTAAATTCAGTTTTAAAATATCACTCCCCTCATCTATCCCTGCATTCAGTAAATATCTCAGTAGCACAGAGAATATCACACACATTACAGAATTGCAAACACTACCCTTAAATTTCAATATTAACTAAAAGAAAAGAAATATACAAAGGAACAATGGGGGGACTTAAAACCAAAACCCATGTATATGAAAAACAAAACTATCTACAAGTATATATATATATATATATATATATATATATATATATATATATATATATATATATATATATAAATTTTAGTCTCTAATGTCTAAAAAAAAAACTAAAACTCTAACTATATATATATATATATATATATATATATATATTATTAATTAGTTTCTAAAGTCTAACAAAAAAACTATTCATCTAAGTATTGCGGAGGTATCTTGTCAATTCCTTTTTCAACCGCATACTTGAAGAAGAATTCTGCCAAGCGCATCCTCAAGTCTCTAAACTCATCTTTTTGAAGAGGCGATTGGTTGTTAAATGCCTACACACGTTCAAATAATAACAATAACATTAACGCAAGTCATCATCAAAACTATAATATATAATTTAACAAGTTGTTTAAATATTACCTTCTTCCATCCATCCGTAATAGATGCGGAGACTATGTTCAGCATATGAAACATCATATAATAGCCGCACGACCACCCATCAGGTTGAAATCGAGACTACAAACAAAATTAATTTCAATGTCAGTTAAATATACATATAAATTAGTAATTATAATATTAATTATTTGATAAATAAACTACCAAACCTTGAGGATGATCCAATCAGGATTTCCTTTAGCCTTAGAAGTCCTACTTCTCCCGTTGGCGCAACTTATGCTACTCGCCTTCAGCGCGCTATCATAAACAAATAATCATGTCAATTAACAAATTCATATATCATGTGTGTAATAAACTAAAAACAACTGATATTAAAACTTAAATTAAATTGAAGATTAGTTACTTACGTATTTACAGCTTCCACCACCTCCTGTGGCGGGTTTTGGTGGAGAGAGCAGAAGAATATGACAGTATGCCTAGACGGGTGAAGTACGAGCAACTACCAATGGTTATTCATAGAGTAAGGAGCTGGATATAATTCTTTCCGATTGTCTCCCATCAAGTTCCCTATGTATTTACTTAATTCATCGCCAGCAAAGAATTGAGGCATAAGGATTGACGGATCTAAGAAGCCATAAACTGATTTGGAGCCCTTATCAAGCTGAAGACGATGGAGATACCTAAGATATGAAAAGGTGTGGATGTTAATTACATAATATATATATATTGAAATTAAAATAAATTATTAAATGGAAAAATACCAAAAATAAATAAGTTATAAAATTAAAATTAACTTACGTGCACCAGAGACTCAAAACCGTGCTGGCCATCCACACATTATCTCTGCAGGCATGCCCGAGATCTTCATCACAGAAGGAAAATATCCTCTCTTGATTTGAGCGTGCCACCCATCCATCGTGCTCCAATGGACATTCAAAAATCTCAAAGGCATAATCCTCACCAAGTGAGAACAAACGAGTGACAGGTGACTGCGACACCGACATCGACTTGGCCTTCAATTTAGAAAAAATAAAATAGATAAGTTGTTGATAATTAAAAAAACACAAGTAATTATTTGACTAATTTGGACATTAATAATGAATACATACCTTTGTTACCATTTCGATCTCACAGCGTTTAAAGTCCAACTCAAGCTCACGCCTTTGCATTTCCAACTCAAGCTCGCGGTGTTGGAATTCCAACTCCTGCTCCCTAGCTGCCAACTCATCGTCCTCCACATGTGCCCTACTATAACTCTCTTTTGTGCTCACATGTGAAGGGTTGGCATGTCCTGCGGTGTCCTGGGATGAACCGATAGAGGAAAGCTCTTTAGCAAGCGCCTGCTTGAATTCTGGGTTGGATAGGAAGCTTTTCATCAGATGCGTTGTAATAGCAGGGTTGGAGATGAGCTGCTGAGTCATGGATTCCAAAATTGATGCCTCATCGACGACCCGCTTTCGTGAAGCAGACTTGCCATAATATTCTCTGATGGTCACGTTCTCAGGAACACCAATAACCCGACCAGGATGGTCTTTCTTGCCTAGAACAGTCATCAAGACGTCCCGCCGTCCAGAAGGGACGAATGAGCCCTGGGAGCATTGTGTTTTAAGATCCATCTACAATGAAGAAATGAAAAAACATGCAAGTGAAAAGTGTTAAAAATATCTATACAAATATCAATTGAAATGAAGTTAATTATTTACTTACAATCTTATCTGCCACTTCGCGAGTGGCATCAACTTTAAAAGATCTTGTCTTTGTCATGCGGCCGGCTAACCAGACATCCTCGCGGTCGATGTCCAACGGAGGACTTAATGGTGTGCCCTCAGGCACCTCTCCTCTTTCTATCCTAGCAGTGTGCTCTTCCTGCTTCACCCCCAGCCTATCCACCATCATCTCCTCGATCCGAGTCTCGTACCCACCCTGAGACATGGTGTGGCGGTGGACGTTCTTCGCCTGATTCTGCCTACCCTTCTCTACCTTAGCCTATTCAAACAAAAACACATAATTAAATACAGTTAAATGATCTATAAGAAGCATACAAAATTAACTTAATCAGCCAACCTGAAATTCTTCATCCTGTCGACTCCTAGCAAACATATCCCAAGTATCCTTATCAATCCAGGTATAATACGACAACATCTTATCAAGACGCTTCTTCCCAGATACATAGTACCTGGTAAGATCATGCTTGAACCCATTCCAGCGCTTTGATGCCATTTTCATACATTTCGTACGATGATCCTCGTCATTCGGCACAGACCAAGCTACCTACACATTAAATACATAACAACTGGATGGATTATAACTCAGATAATTATCTAATAATGTAAATCAAAAGAATGTAAAGGTAAAATATAGTGATAGCCTCCCAAATCTGATCCTTAACGTTCTGTGGAACGTCATTCCAATGGTTGTAGTTGATGCTAACGTACTGCTTCGCTTGTAGAAACACCCATTTTTTAAATTCTTTAGCACGGGATCCCTGGGGCTTTAGATTAGCATCAAAGCACACCTCAAGATTATGTCCGCTTTTCCTGGCCTTCTCTAATTTCTTCAAAGTCGTGGCTCCTCTACCTGTTTTCTCTGAGACTGTGATGTCTGTATGGACAAAAAAATGATAAAATAGAGGGTTGTAACATTATAAACTTACATTAAAAAGAAGGACTAAAGATAGTATATAACATGTAAACTTACACTAGAATCAGGCGTAGGCACGATCGAGTCCTGCGTAGGCCCCACGGTGTCCTCCCGTGCATGTGGGCCATCAGACTGATCCATATGTATGCCTGTTCAGAAACAATATATATTTATTAAAATAGGTTATAACTAAAAATAAATACAGAAGTATAAATAAAAATAAATGTATACTAAGTTTAAAGTACCTATATCAATATCCCTTCGTGATGATCATCACGAGTGGCATGTACATCGTCCACCTGTGTCTCCTCGATTATAGTAGGCATGTTTGTTGAAAAAGAAGGAGTCTCAGGAATATCAAGATTTGAATCTTCATTTTCATCACTACCATTATACATGTTTTTTTCTTGGAGAACCACGGACAACCTTTTGTTAGAAGGATCGGTGATGTAGAACACTTGTTTTGCTTGGGAAGCCTTTATGAAAGGCTCATTTATATGACCTAACTTGATGAGGTCTACCAATGTGAACCCCAATTCATCGGTTTGTACACCACCGTTACTATCAACCCACTTACATTTAAAAACCAGCACCGTAAGCTTAGTGTAATTGAGCACCCAAATATCTTCAATATATCCAAAGTAAGGTGTCGGTGCTTTAATGGGTTTTGTGTCCTTTGCACTAGATAAGTGCATTGCTTCGGCCACGATCATAACCCCACTATTTTGCATGGTACTCTTGTTATCTTGTTCCTTTATATAAAAGGAAAAGTTATTGATGTCGTATCCGCTCCAACATATGACGTTGAAGCTAGGCCCACGTGCTAGCCATCTTACGTCATCAGAAGCAGTACTACCATCCCTAAGCATTTCTTCCTTGAACCATGGTAAGAAAGTCTTGTTATGCTTGTTCAACAACCACCTTTCGCTCATTCGTGAGTTTTCTTGATTGACTTTTCTTTTATGTTCAAATAAGAAAGGTTGAACAGAATCGATGTTGTTCAATACATACAAATGTGCTTGAAGCACTTCCTCCCGACCCTTGCTATTAATTCTTAAGCCATGTGTACCCTTACCTTGACATCTTATCTCATCATGCCGAGGCTTAGGAACCCCTATAGGATCCGTGTTATGAAGGTAGTCCGAACAAAACTCAATAGCTTCTTATGCAACATACCTTTGAATAATAGATGCTTCCGGACGACGAGGATTCTTCACATACCCTTTCAAGATCTTCATGTAGTGCTCAGCTGGGTACATCCATCTCAGAAAAACCGGCCCCCATAATCGAATCTCCCTCACCAAATGAACAATTAAGTGAACCATTATGTCGAAAAAGGAAGGAGGAAAATACATCTCCAATTGGCACAAGATTGTAGCAGCCTCAACTTCCAAGTCATCCAACATACGGGGGTCAACGACTTTGCTACATATAGAATTGAAGAATGAGCACAACCGAGTAATGGCATGTCTCACATTTTTTGGAGCAATACCACAAATAGCAACGGGCAGAAGTTGTTACATCAAGATGTGACAATCATGAGACTTTAAGCCAACCAATTTAAGATCACTAGAGACAAGACTCTTCATATTTGAAGAGTAACCATGTGGAACTTTGATGCCCTGAAGACACCCGCATAAACTTTGTCTCTCTTTTTTTGACAAAGTATGACATGCTGGCGGCAAATAAGTCCGCTTACCATCCTCAACAACAGGAGCTAACTGCTCTCGTATACCCATAGCAACGAGGTCGAGATGAGCATTCACACCATCCTTTGTCTTGCCTTGAATATTGAGAAGTGTCCCGATCACACTATCACACACATTTTTCTCCACATGCATCACATCAATGCAGTACCTGACATCAAGCTTGCGCCAGTATGGAAGATCAAAGAATATCGACCTCTTCTTCCATATGTTTTTCGCAGCAGCTTTACCTTTCTTTTTGGACTTGCCGAATATAACATCGATGCCCTTTACCCTCTGATAAACCTGCTCTCCAATTAAGGTCGCCGGAGCTTCTTCTGTCTCTTGGCATCCATTAAAAGCTTTTTTTATCTTACGATATTGGTGATCACGTCTAAGAAATCTCCGATGCCCAAGGTAAACCGTCTTCTTTCCATGATGCAACTGAGTGTAGAATGTGCCTTCTTCACATATAGGACATGCTTTATGCCCCTTGACACTGTACCCGGACAAGTTACCGTATGCTGGAAAGTCGTTGATGGTGCAAAATAACATGGCACGAAGCTTGAAAGTCTCATGAGAATACCCATCAACTACACCAACACCTTCCACCCATAGCGTTTTCAAGTCTTCAATCAAGGGACTTAGATAAACATCTAAGTCATTTCCCGGTTGCTTTGGACCCGAAATCATCATAGACAATATCATGTATTTGCACTTCATGCACAACTGACACGCTGTCGCACACGGGTCAAAAAGCGAGTGATTGGAAAAATATGTAGCTAGGGAGCGACAACTCGAGTATCGTCTCTCAAGGACTCGTGTATTGTTATTAACCTTAAAATCAGTTTTGGGGGGGTTTGAGATTGAATGATTCAATTAAAAGAAAGCAATGCAAGCAAGTGATTATCAATAATTAAAACGATTAATCTACTGTTCTCGGTTTCCCACTATCATTGATTCATGTAAATTCCAAGCCCTAAGCGGATTCTAATCCCTTTTCGATTGTAGCAACAATTAACAAGCGAAATTAACACTACGAGATATATGTTCCTAATTCCCGAATTAATCAAACGGGGTGAAGCTCTCGTGAATTAAGAAAACACGATTGAACACACGCGGATTAAGCACACGCGATTAAGTATAGTAACATATCATCACCGAAATAAATCAACACGTATTCTATACAATCTTGAATTAAGCAAACAGAACATATAGCATAGTATTGAAAGGGAGAAGCAAATCAATTGGGAATTACAGAACCTCAAGTGCGGCGGAAACCGATTACAGCAGACTAATCCAAGGAAATTAGTTCTCCATCAAAAACGTAATACAACCTAGAAAATTCGTAAATAGTGGATAATGAAAAGTCCCCTCTAATCTGCCCAAAACAACAATTTATAACCTTCAGGATCTGCGCCCGCTCGCGAGGTGAATATTAAAAGTGGCACCAGTTCAAAATTGGATTCTCGTGAGGCGAATAGTGATTCGCGAGGCGAGACAGAAAGGGTCTTCTCATTACGCCTGTGATGAGTATCACGGCCTGGACATGATGGCTTCTGGTCTTCAGGCTCGCGAGGCGAGACATGGTTCGCGAGACGAGACAAAAAGGATGATATTTTCTGGCACAGTCAGGCCTTCAGGCTCGCGTGGCGAGACAGTGATTCGCGAGTAGAGACAGAGAGGGTGACTGTTGCTGCTCAGGCTGGTCTTCAGGCTCGCGAGGCAAAACTCCCAGGATTGCACTTTCCACTGTTTTCTTCATTCCCTTGACTCTAAGTGCTTCCCCTTTTAACCTGAAAACATGAGATAGCAGTGAATGCTTTATTTGACTCAAAAACTAACTAAAATGTCCTAAACTACTTAAGAAACTCAAAATGTTGCTTGAGGACAGTTAAATCCAAATCTGGGCTAAAACGAGATTGAAACTCGAATAATTAGCACAAAAACCATGATCTTACTAGTTATAAAACTAGTTAGCCAAAGGCTGATCAAAATACCCCAAACTTAAACTTTGCTTGTCCCCAAGCAAACTAAGACTCAAAAAGACTCAAACTTGGCAAGCTTAAAAGATTCAATCAATTTCGCACAAATTTCATGCAATTTTATCAAAACAATTTCTCTTCAATGTTTCCCCCTTGCAACAATGTAATCCCCACATTCATTTACTTTAAACAATTGAGAATTCCATCATTCATGCAATCATTAATCTGAGTTGAGGATCCAAGCTACAGACAAAAGGGAGATCACCAAATTCAAACAACCGCCTTCCTCACAAGGGTAATTAATGTTTCACTCATTCGCTCAATTTGTCTAGGCTATTAACTTTTCACTCAAGTTCACATTTCAAGAGCACTTCCCATGAATTTGATTTTCATCTCAAACAAGGTTCCCAAGAAAACATGCATGCAACATCAAAAGGTCTTTAAAGGTTGTAATGGGGCCTGGCTAAGGGTAGGATATTCAAAGGTACTAGGCTTAAGTCCCTTAAGAGAGCATGAGCATTTGACACATTGAACTTCCACTCAAATTCCTTTTTCCATTTTTCCTTTTTTGCCTTGGGTGACTACAGCCTTTTTCTTCCAATACCCTTTTCTTGACATTTTGTACTTTTTTTTTTCCCTTTTTTTCTTTGCCTTTGGCTCCAACCTTCATTTTTCTTTTTCTCAACCCAGAATGACATATTAAACCTTGCAGCCACCCCAAACTTACTTTCTTGCAACCCTTGTCTTGCTAAGGATCCATGCTCTCCTAATCCTAAGATCGGGTCAACATGGTTTTTTTTCTTCAGATTTTTGGCTTGTAACATAGGGTCATCACGAAACAATAGACTAATTAGGCACAAAGGGGCTAACTAGGGAACATGCTTTAGGGATGGTTCTTTTTAGGCCAAGTGGTTAATTCAAAGAAAATTGCCTAAATCATTTGATGCAAGCACATAAACATGCAAACCATGAAGAGACTCAAGCAAATTCGGGAAAGTGAAACTTGAAAGTGATTCACACAATTAAAAACATGTTGGAGGCTCAAATCCTCACCTGGACATTTTTTCAAATTGTTTGACCGAGATTCAATTCCTAGTGTGTGCATCCCTTCACCCCAAACTTATCATAAATCATGCAGTCATAACAAAATATCCCGAAGTTCAATTTTCAATTTTTCACATGGGGATCAAATTTCAATTTTTTTTAAAACCTAGGGGGAAATCATCAACAGTCATCACATATCATGCAATCCATCCATGCAAAATTTGATTAGGATCCAAGAAGCTCACCGACACAAGACTCAACACACATACGACTCAAAGCAACACAAACAAGGAAAACAAAACAAAAACAAACAATTGGTTCCCTCCCCCACACTTAAAACATGCATTGTCCTCAATGAAAGAACACAAATATAAAGTAAGGGTGAGGGAAAGGAGGAGGTGCTCCCTGATCAAGTTGTAGTGTAGGTGGGCTCCCCCAAGGAGAGTTCTTCAACGGTTGCATCTTCAGGCGTTGAGCTCTCATGGAATAGCTTCAAGCGCTGCCCATTAACCTTAAAGACCTTGTTGCTACCTGCACTTTTAATTTCTACTTCACCATGAGGAAAAACATTAGTAACAACAAATGGTCCAATCCACTTGGATCAGAGTTTCCCAGCCATCACCTTCAGGCGGGAGTTAAACAATAAAACCTGTTGGCCCACAGAGAATTCCTTCCTAGAAATTATCTGATCATGGAAGTGCTTGGTTTTCTCTTTGTAGATTCGAGAGCTTTCATAGGCCTCTAGCCTAAGCTCTTCAAGATGCTGTAATTGGAGTTTCCTTTCAATGCCCGCTTTTTGCATTTCCAAATTACAGCTTCTGACCGCCCAATAAGCTCGGTGCTCAATCTCTACAGGAAGGTGACATGCCTTACCGAACACAAGTCTATAGGGAGACATCCCTATTGGTGTCTTGAAAGCTTTTCTTTGAGCCCAAAGCGCGTCTTCTAGACGGCGGCTCCAATCCTTCCTATTTGGCTGCACCACTTTCTCCAAGATCTGTTTGAGATCTCAGCCTTCCCATTAGTCTGGGGATGATATACAGTGGAGACCCTGTGCACAACTCCATACTTCCGGAGTAAAGCTTCCATGGTGCGGTTGCAGAAATGAGTGCCTTGGTCACTTATGATAGCACGAGGTATGCCAAACCTGCAAAAAATATTGGACCTAACAAAATTTGCAACAACTCTAGAATCATTAGTCTTAGTGGGGATAGCTTCCACCCACTTTGAAACATAATCAACAGCCAGTAAAATATAGAGAAAACCAAAAGATGCGGGGAAAGGACCCATAAAGTCAATTCCCCACACATCAAACACCTCACAGAAAAGCATAGGTTGCTGAGGCATTTCACTCTTACGAGTGATGGCCGTACCTGCTGTCTGACACTCTCTACAAGTGCGGTAAACCTCATAAGCATCCCTAAAAATGGTGGGCCAGTAAAAACCTGAATCCAGGACTTTTCTTGCAGTCCTCTGTGGCCCAAAGTGTCCCCCTACTTGAGAGGCATGAGAAAAGTGCAAAATAGACTCAATCTCATAGTCGGGGACACATCTCCTAATTACCTGATCACTGCCAAATTTCCACAGATATGGATCATCCCAAACATAATATTTGGCATCACTCCTGAGTTTGTGAATTTGCGCCCTAGTTGCACCTGTTGGAAAAACACCAGCAACAAGATAGTTAACAATATCAGCAAACCAAGGAGTTACCCCATGTAACTGTAAAAGCTGCTCATCAGGAAAGTCATCCTGAATGGGCGAAAGATCCTCATTCTTCTCTATTCTGCTCAAGTGATCAGCCACTAAGTTCTCAGCTCCACTCTTGTCTTTAATCTCCACATTAAACTCTTGGAGCAACAACATCCACCGAATCAATCTCGGTTTTGCTTCTGGTTTCTTCAACAAGTACTTTAGAGCTGCATGGTCAGTGAAAACAACAACCTTGGAACCTAGCAAATATGATCTAAACTTATCAAGAGCAAAAACAATAGCTAGAAATTCCTTTTCAGTAGTGGTGTAATTAGCCTGTGCAGCATCTAAAGTCCTAGAAGCATAGTAAATAACATGGGCAGCCTTGCCCACTCTTTGTGCCAGGACCGCCCCCACAGCATAGTTAGAGGTATCACACATAAGCTCAAAATAGAGGGTCCAGTCAGGAGGCTGGATGATGGGAGTGGAGGTCAATGCCTTCTTCAAGAAATCAAACGCCTTTTTGCAGTTGTCATCAAAGTTGAAAGTGGCGTCATTCTTCAACAAGTTTGAAAGAGGGAGCGCTATCTTGCTGAAATCCTTTAAGAAGCGCCTGTAGAAACCTGCATGACCAAGAAAAGAACGAATCTCGCGAACGCAAGATGGGTAAGGCAGTGTAGAAATCACATCAATCTTAGCAGGATCTACTGAAATACCCTTTTCAGAAATAATGTGCCCCAAAACAATCCCCTGTTCAACCATAAAATGGCATTTTTCATAGTTCAAAACAAGGTCAGTTTCAATGCATCTCTCTAAAACCAAATTCAAATTATGCAAGCATGCATCAAATGAAGAGCCATAAACAGTGAAATCATCCATAAACACTTCCATGCAATTTTCAATATATTCAGTAAAAATGCTAATCATGCATCTCTGGAATGTGCCAGGAGCATTGCAAAGACCAAATGGCATCCTCCTGTAAGCAAATGTGCCGAAGGGGCACGTGAAGGTTGTCTTCTCTTGATCCTCTGGTGCAATGTGGATCTGGAAGTAACCTGAAAAACCATCAAGAAAGCAATAGTGTGATTTACCGGCCAGTCGTTCAAGCATCTGATCGATGAACGGCAAAGGAAAGTGATCCTTTCTAGTGGCCTGGTTTAATCTCCTGTAATCAATGCAAACTCTCCAGTTATTCTGGACTCTAGTGGGAACGAGTTCATCATTTTCATTTTTCACCACTGTAAGTCCATATTTCTTAGGTACAACTTGCACTGGGCTCACCCAATTACTGTCAGAGATAGGGTATATGATACCCGCATGCAAGAGTTTTGTTACCTCCTTCTTCACAACATCAAGAATCAAGGAGTTGAGCCGTCTTTGGGGCTGCCTAACTGTTTTAGCCCCATCCTCCAACAAAATCCTATGCATACACCTGGAGGGGCTAATACCTGGTATGTCAGCCAAGGTCCACCCAATTGCCTTCTTATGCTTCTTCAAAACCTCCAAGAGCTTAGTTTCCTGGTCAGAATCAAGGTTAGAGGAAATTATAAGTGGAAGCTTTTCATTCCTCTCCAAATAAGCATACTTCAGATTCTCAGGAAGTGGCTTAAGCTCCAAGGAGGGTGGCTGCTCAATGGATGGTATGTTTGGGGCAGCCGTGCTGTCAAGAGCTTCAACTAAACAAACAGCTTCACTCACACTGTCACCCTGCAAGGTAGCATCAATCTCAGCACAAACAGCACAAGGGTCAGTGTTAGTACAATCAGCACATGAATAAATATCATCAAAACCAGAAATAGATGGAAAATCAGAAACCAAGTTGTCATAGGTGTCATTAACAATTTTAGAGAGCAACTCTTTTTGAAAGACAGAGTGCTCTTCCAAAGGATGCTTCATAGCATCGAAAATGTTGAATTTTGCAACAATGTCACCAAACTCCATGGACATGGTTCCATCATCAACATCAATCTTTGTCTTCGGCATCTTCATGAACGGTCTGCCCAGAATGATTGGTGATCTGCTTGAATTTGTTTCCCCTGCCATGTCTAGGATGTAAAAGTCAGCAGGGAAAATCAAGTAATTAACTTGTACCAGCACATTGATAGCGTGCGAATGCACGTGCGATTCCGGCAAGTGTACCGGATCATCGCCAAGTAATAAAAGATATCGATCCCACAGAGACTGTGTTCTCGAATCGCAACTAATTATCAAATCGATTAGATCTGGACTGTTTAAAAAGATTTTTATATTTTTGAAATGGTTTTTGAATTTGAATTTAAGAGATAAAACAGAATCAAACAAAACAGAAAACAAATCTTTTTGATTTTTCAGATCTAAATGGGTTCCTATGGATTTAGGTTACCACAAGATCGTTTACGTTATGAAGTTGATTACCCTTGTTAATTAGCGAAATTGCCTTGAAGGCGAGTTTATCCTCTGATAGCTTAAGCTCCCTCTCGGGTTACAAAAGCCGTGCCCAATTGACCCGACCCCTACTCTCGTGGTAGTCGATCCCATATTGAACCCTTTGCGTTTCGTGACAACTCGTTGATCCTCGAGGGACGGCTTCTAACTCTCTTGATTTCAGTCCCAAGTCTGACTC
Organism: Sophora flavescens; assembly: GCA_030762895.1. Lineage (NCBI taxonomy): Eukaryota > Viridiplantae > Streptophyta > Magnoliopsida > Fabales > Fabaceae > Sophora > Sophora flavescens. The sequence continues at coordinate 278,672,291 of CM061062.1, read as the reverse complement.
TATAGATCCGACACCTAGGTTCACCGCTAGGTTCCTCCCTAGAATGTCTAAGTCATGCAAATAACCTAAGTTCACCGCTAGGTTCCTCCTTAGAATATCTACGTCTCGCTGATAAGCGGCCACGAACTTTACGTGTGAAACACACTAGAAATCCTAAGTTCACCGCTAGGTTCCTCCTTAGAACGTCCTACGCCACGCAAATAAGCGGTCGCCGATTTTACTATTGATTAAACACTAGAAATCAGATCTAAAGTATATCGTAATTAACAAAGAGTTTTCATCAAATTTACATCATAAACAAACTTGGGCAGAGCCCTAATCCCTAGAAACTATGCTACTACTCACGCCTTGCCATGGAGATGACAGGCATGATTACAAATAACATGAAAATAACTAAGAGAAGAAGGAGAAGAAGAAAGAGATCCTAAATCTATGCCTAGAGTAGTAGCCCCAAAGGTCCGATGTTTTCTCGCCTCTCGCTGGTCCCTTATTTATAGAATTGGGCAGTTAGAGTCCTAATCCAACTCAAATTAGATCCACCTGTTACTTCGAGCCAAGTAATACGCGTCACGGCCGTGATGGCTATCACGGCCTGGCCGTGACGGATTCTCGCCTTGAAAATTCTTCACCGGTTGGTTTGTCATGGCCGTGGATGCTCATCACGGCCTGGCCGTGAGGCCATCACGGCCGTGATGGCCATCATGGCCTGGCCCTGACAGCTTCCGACAGGTGGTGGTCCTGGGTCACGGCCGTGATGGCTATCCCGGCTAGGCCGTGACAGACACTGACTTCAGCCTTTGTTCTTTGTGAGTTTTGCTCGATCATGGCCGTGATGGGCATCACGGCTAGGCCGTGATGGGCTCTGTTTGGCTCATTTTCTTCAGTTTTAAAGCTCCATCTTCATCCAAACTTCATCATGGTTGATCTTGAGCAATTTACCCTTGATATCTGCAAAACAACACACGAAAACCGCCTTACCCGTTCCAAAGGAAAATTAACCTAAAATCTAATAAAAATATGCCTAAACTACATGAAAATGCATGCAAAATGATGGACAAAGATGAGGTGGAATCACACTCATCAAATCACCCCAAGCTTAAAACTTTGCTTGTCCTCAAGCAATTACTCAGGCCATAAGATATAAATCATTCAAAGCATGGATAGTGAACCAAGAACCCTATAAGCTAATCCAAGTAATAGGCATTTTTAATAAGCACTCAAGAGATAATCAATTTCTAGTCCAATTAGAAGCTTAGGTTTTTTTTTTTTTTTCAAGTTCATGTCCTCACTGATTTGGGCACTCATCTCACCTCACTCAAGTGTTTTAGGGTTTATGACAATTCACTCCATTTCCTCAAGGAAAGTATTTTACCATAGGCTTGACCATTAACCAAATCTCCACTTTATTAATGAAAACACTTAAGAATCAAGAGGTCTTTTCCTTTGGTTGTAATGTGGCCATGGGATTTATTGTAAGGTGGGAAAATCAAGGAAAGGGAATTTCAAGAAGGCTAGACAGATTATCAAACATTACAAAGCATGACACCTTCTAAAATACCCTTTTTTGGGCTTTGGTTTACTTTTCCACCTTTCTTCCTTCATTTAATTTTTTTTTCTTTTTCTTTTCATTTCTCACTTTCTTTGTCATCCCCTTCTCCATTTTTTTTTCTTTGTTTATTTCATTTTTATTTGTTTGGAGAAGGGGAGATTTATAGCTCAAGAGAAATTACTTTCTAGCTTTTTCATCCCATACTTTTTCCAACTACCATTTTGCCCTTTTTGTAATACTTTAAAAGGTGCCATACCAAGCACTATTTATCAAATTAATTCAAGGTACCAAGAAAAGTATTTTTTCTTTAGGCTCAAAATTGGGCAACTAAGGGGTAGCATTTATCATTCAAAGCTCGGGAGGCCGGAAAATACCTAGTGCCTCAATCATTTCCAAAAATGTTTTCAGAAATTTTTAAGTTTTGAAATGGTTTCAAGTCAAGTTCTAGAAAATACAGTCCAAGAGGAATTACAACACTCTAGCACAAGAAATGGGGTAGATTTAGTGAATACCCCTTTTGGCTCAAAATCTTACATTTAGTAGTTCAAAAATCAGTGAGGTACACAAGTTTAAGGAACCACATGCTAATTATCAACTATCAAATGATTATCTCAAGAATTTTTATTTTTAGCCATATCACAAGAATAATGAAAAATTGGGTTCAAAATTCACTATCTCAATTCATTTGGCTCCAAGTTTTTACAATCGGATGCATGTTCTAAGTGAGGGGAAATCTAGAGAATGTGATCATACCAATCTAAGCCTATGTGAATGCAACATGAATGCAACAATGCAAATGCAAAAATAAATACCCCCACCCCAAGCTTGATTACTTACATTGTCTCCAATGTAAATAATCAAGTCGGAGAGAGGAGAAAAATGGAACAACTTACCGAGTCGGTAGCGGGTGTTGGCTTCACATTCCAGTCAAAACTTGGGTAGAAATTGTATCACGGCCGTGAGGCTTATCACGGGCAGGCCGTGATCGTTTCTGATCCTCAGGAGTTGCCCTGTCACGGCCGTGATCTACATCACGGCTAGGCCGTGATGCTCTCTGATCTTGGCATCCTACTCATCACGCCCGTGATGGTTGTCACGGCTAGGCCGTGATGCTCTCTGTGCTCTTGTTTAGTTCATCACGGCCGTGACCACTGTCACGGCCAGGGCGTGATGGCCTCTGACTTATTTTTTTATGCTCTTCTTCTCTTTCTCAACCTGAAAACACTAGACAAACTTATTAATGATATTTTTGCCTCTTGATCTTCTCAAATTATTCAAGAGGTTAAATCAAAAACAAAAGGAAAAAGGGAAAGAAAACTTGGGTTGCCTCCCAAGAAGCGCTTATTTATGGTCTTAAGCTTGACCATACTTCCTCAAGTCAACCGGGGTCGGCTGGGCGTAGAAGTGCAGGAACACTTCTTTTCCATGGAGCTCCTTCAAATAGCCGTTTCTGCTCATACGGCCAGTAACGCTTCCGCTTTGCTCTTTTCTCTCGGAGCTTCCTAGCCTTCCTTCCTCCCGGCGGAAGTATTGTTTCTGCATGGACAGCAATTCCAACTTCACCACTGGGTGCATCTCCAACCATGCATATCTTTGGGGTTGCTTCCATGCTAAGTTCTTTCTCTACCGCTGGAGACGTTACATCAATTCTGCACACATGGCTCTCAAAAGGAGGGTTGTTACAAGAGTTAATCAACTGAAAATTTACCCTACCTTCCTCTACATTTAGAGAGAGTTTGCCATTCCTTACGTCTAATAATGCTCCAGCGGTTGCCAAGAATGGCCTTCCTAAAATGATGGGGAATTTAGAATTCCCTTTCATGTCCAATACCAGGAAGTCGGTAGGGATGAGAATTTTCCCTACCTTTACAGGAACATTCTCTGGTATGCCTAGAGAAGTCCTAGTTGAGCCATCCGCAATTTGTAAGGGGAATTTGAATGGTCTCAACTCTTTGCTTCCCAACCTTTCCATGATAGTGAGGGACATCAAGCTCGCACTAGCCCCTAGGTCACATAAGGCTTGGTCAATTTGCACTTGTTCAATCGAGCAAGCGATGGAGAAACTACCTGGGTCTTTCAGTTTAGTAGGCATTTTAGTCTCTACATCTACTTGCTTTTTCCTGACCAACCTCTGTGGGAAAGGTATCGGGGGTTGGTACGGTGGTGGAGGGACATATTTCGGTTCTGGCTCTTCTTTTTCGTTCGTGTCCTCCTCCGGTTCCACGTCCATTTCAGCTACCCCCACCCCAAGCTTATCATCCCTCAAGTGTATGACATTGCAATGCTCATTGGGATTTGCTTCGGGTTGCCCCGGAATGCACCCTTAGGTCTCGAGTACGTCTTGGCTTGTTGGGCAATCTGGGTTTCTAGCATCTTGTTATGAGTTGCTAAGTTGTCTACCTTAGATGCTAGATCCTTTATTGCCTCACTCACTGCTCTTCCTTGTTGTCTAAACTCCTCATTCTGTTTTGTCTCGAGTTTCACAAAACTTTCAAATAAAGTCTCGAGTTTAGATCTTTGTACCTGAGGGTACCCCGGTGTGGTTCTCTTATTACCTTGACCTTCTTGGAACTCATGGTTGAGCGTGTTGCTGTAGTTGCCGTAGGAGAGGTAAGGGTTGTTCCTTCTTTGGTTGTAGGGATTTGGGGGAGCATAGTTGGGCAGCTTCGGGTTCGTATCATAGTAGTTGTTATAAGAGTTCACTTGTTCACCCGAAGCACCGGATCCATGTGGGCATCCCATCATGTCATGTCCCTGCATTCCACAAATCTCACAAACATGGTTAGTAGCACCTAATGCACTCACATTAGCTCTTTCCAGCCGATCAAAACGTTTATTAAGTGAGTCTATCTTTGACATAATAAGATCTGTGCTATTTACCTCAAACTTACCCCCCGAAATCTTGTTCGGGTTATTACCTCTTTCGGATCCCCATTGGTGGTAGTTGGTGGCGACATTCTCGATGATGTTGAATGCCTCAGTGAGAGGCCTATTCATAAACGCTCCACCATGCTGCGAGAATCTAGTGACACCTTCAAGAGTAGTCCAATCCGTTATAGAAGGTGTGCACTATTAACCACCTCTCGAGTCCGTGATGTGGGCACGACTCCAGCAGTCCCTTGTAACGATCCCAAGCTTAGATAATGATTCTCCGTCTTTCTCGAAGAAGCCGGTGATCTGGGTTCTTATGTAGGCCGTCTTGGATGGAGGGAAGAATTTCTCCAAGAACGCCCGCTCCAATTGGTCCCAAGTAGTCAAGGTGTTAGCGGGAATTTGCTTTAGCCGGGCCTTTGCCTTTCCAAAGTGAGAGATGAGGGGAACAATCTCAAACGCACAACATCGATCGAGGCTCCATTAATCCCGATTGCATCGGTGAACTCTAAGAATGTTTCTATATGATCGGTCGGGTCCTCCGAAGGCAATCCTCCGAATTGATGTTGCCTAATCATGTTGATTAGCATGGGCGGTATGGTATAGTTTTCCGCCTCAATCTCTGGCCTTGCAATCCCAGTTCGCAAGCCTCTCGCATTTGGGGCTGCGTAGTCCTTCAAAGGCTTTGTATCCGGGTTGATTCGCCATGAATGGAAAGGGACTCAACCTTTCTTCCTCTCTTTGTAGTCTTCTACGTCGGTGGAAGGTCCTCTCGATCTCCTGGATCAATCTCACTAAGGCTCCCAAGACTTAGAGATCTTTGCATATAACACACAGAGAGATGGATACAATAGAAGGAAAAGAAATTTTTGATTTTTTTTTTAATTTTTTAAATTTCAGAAATAAAAATCAAATAAAAAGAAAAGGTCCAGAAAAATCAATTCAAAATTTGAATTGAGATTCGAAAAGCACGATCCCAAACAACGGCGCCTAAAACTTGATAGCGTGCGAATGCACGTGCGATTCCGGCAAGTGTACCGGATCATCGCCAAGTAATAAAAGATATCGATCCCACAGAGACTGTGTTCTCGAATCGCAACTAATTATCAAATCGATTAGATCTGGACTGTTTAAAAAGATTTTTATATTTTTGAAATGGATTTTGAATTTGAATTTAAGAGATAAAACAGAATCAAACAAAACAGAAAACAAATCTTTTTGATTTTTCAGATCTAAATGGGTTCCTAGGGATTTAGGTTACCACAAGATCGTTTACGTTATGAAGTTGATTACCCTTGTTAATTAGCGAAATTGCCTTGAAGGCGAGTTTATCCTCTGATAGCTTAAGCTCCCTCTCGGGTTACAAAAGCCGTGCCCAATTGACCCGACCCCTACTCTCGTGGTAGTCGATCCCATATTGAACCCTTTGCGTTTCGTGACAACTCGTTGATCCTCGAGGGACGGCTTCTAACTCTCGTGATTTCAGTCCCAAGTCCGACTCTATAGATCCGACACCTAGGTTCACCGCTAGGTTCCTCCCTAGAATGTCTAAGTCATGCAAATAACCTAAGTTCACCGCTAGGTTCCTCCTTAGAATATCTACGTCTCGCTGATAAACGGCCGCCGAACTTTACGTGTGAAACACACTAGAAATCCTAAGTTCACCGCTAGGTTCCTCCATAGAACGTCTACGCCACGCAAATAAGCGGTCGCCGATTTTACGATTGATTAAACACTAGAAATCAGATCTAAAGTAAATCGTAATTAACAAAGAGTTTACATCAAATTTACATCATAAACAAACTTGGGCAGAGCCCTAATCCCTAGAAACTATGCTACTACTCACGCCTTGCCATGGAGATGACAGGCATGATTACAAATAACATGAAAATAACTAAGAGAAGAAGGAGAAGAAGAAAGAGATCCTAAATCTATGCCTAGAGTAGTAGCCCCAAAGGTCTGATGTTTTTCTCGCTCTCTGCTGGTCCCTTATTTATAGAATTGGGCAGTTAGAGTCCTAATCCAACTCAAATTAGATCCAGTCCTGTTACTTGAGCCAAGTAATACGCGTCACGCGGTGTGATGGATTCTACCTTCAAAATTCTTCACTGGTTGGTTTGTCATGGCCGTGATGCTCATCACAGCCTGGCCGTGAGGCCATCACGGCCGGTATGGACATCATGGCATGGCCCTCAACGCTTCTGACTTGTGGTGGTTTTGGGTCACGGCCGTGATGGCTATCACGGCTGGGCCGTGACGCACTCGACTTCAGCCTTTGTTCTTTTTCAGTTTTGCTCGATCATGGCTGTGATGGGCATCACGGCTAGGCCGTGATGGGCTCTGTTTGGCTCATTTTCTTCAGTTTTAAAGCTCCATCTTCATCCAAACTTCATCATGGTTGATCTTGAGCAATTTACCCTTGATATCTGCAAAACAACACACGAAAACCGCCTTACCCGTTCCAAAGGAAAATTAACCTAAAATCTAATAAAAATATGCCTAAACTACATGAAAATGCATGCAAAATGATGGACAAAGATGAGGTGGAATCACACTCATCAAATCACCCCAAGCTTAAAACTTTGCTTGTCCTCAAGCAATTACTCAGGCCATAAGATATAAATCATTCAAAGCATGGATAGTGAACCAAGAACCCTATAAGCTAATCCAAGTAATAGGCATTTTTAATAAGCACTCAAGAGATAATCAATTTCTAGTCCAATTAGAAGCTTAGGTTTTTTTTTTTTTTCTTCAAGTTCATGTCCTCACTGATTTGGGCACTCATCTCACCTCACTCAAGTGTTTTAGGGTTTATGACAATTCACTCCATTTCCTCAAGGAAAGTATTTTACCATAGGCTTGACCATTAACCAAATCTCCACTTTATTAATGAAAACACTTAAGAATCAAGAGGTCTTTTCCTTTGGTTGTAATGTGGCCATGGGATTTATTGTAAGGTGGGAAAATCAAGGAAAGGGAATTTCAAGAAGGCTAGACAGATTATCAAACATTACAAAGCATGACACCTTCTAAAATACCCTTTTTTGGGCTTTGGTTTACTTTTCCACCTTTCTTCCTTCATTTAATTTTTTTTTCTTTTTCTTTTCATTTCTCACTTTCTTTGTCATCCCCTTCTCCATTTTTTTTTCTTTGTTTATTTCATTTTTATTTGTTTGGAGAAGGGAGATTTATAGCTCAAGAGAAATTACTTTCTAGCTTTTTCATCCCATACTTTTTCCAACTACCATTTTGCCCTTTTTGTAATACTTTAAAAGGTGCCATACCAAGCACTATTTATCAAATTAATTCAAGGTACCAAGAAAAGTATTTTTTCTTTAGGCTCAAAATTGGGCAACTAAGGGGTAGCATTTATCATTCAAAGCTCGGGAGGCCGGAAAAATACCTAGTGCCTCAATCATTTCCAAAAATGTTTTCAGAAATTTTTAAGTTTTGAAATGGTTTCAAGTCAAGTTCTAGAAAATACAGTCCAAGAGGAATTACAACACTCTAGCACAAGAAATGGGGTAGATTTAGTGAATACCCCTTTTGGCTCAAAATCTTACATTTAGTAGTTCAAAAATCAGTGAGGTACACAAGTTTAAGGAACCACATGCTAATTATCAACTATCAAATGATTATCTCAAGAATTTTTATTTTTAGCCATATCACAAGAATAATGAAAAATTGGGTTCAAAATTCACTATCTCAATTCATTTGGCTCCAAGTTTTTACAATCGGATGCATGTTCTAAGTGAGGGAAATCTAGAGAATGTGATCATACCAATCTAAGCCTATGTGAATGCAACATGAATGCAACAATGCAAATGCAAAAATAAATACCCCCACCCCAAGCTTGATTACTTACATTGTCTCCAATGTAAATAATCAAGTCGGAGAGAGGAGAAAAATGGAACAACTTACCGAGTCGGTAGCGGGTGTTGGCTTCACATTCCAGTCAAAACTTGGGTAGAAATTGTATCACGGCCGTGAGGCTTATCACGGGCAGGCCGTGATCGTTTCGATCCTCGGGAGTTGCCCTGTCACACGGCCGTGATCTACATCACGGCTGGCCGTGATGCTCTCTCGATCTTGGCATCCTACTCATCACGCCGTGATGGTTGTCACGCACTAGGCCGTGATGCTCTCTGTGCTCTTGTTTAGTTCATCACGGCCGTGACCACTTGTCACGCGCCGGGCGTGATGGCCTCTGACTTTATTTTTTTATGCTCTTCTTCTCTTTCTCAACCTGAAAACACTAGACAAACTTATTAATGATATTTTTGCCTCTTGATCTTCTCAAATTATTCAAGAGGTTAAATCAAAAACAAAAGGAAAAAGGGAAAGAAAACTTGGGTTGCCTCCCAAGAAGCGCTTATTTATGGTCTTAAGCTTGACCATACTTCCTCAAGTCAACCGGGTCGGCTGGGCGTAGAAGTGCAGGAACACTTCTTTTCCATGGAGCTCCTTCAAATAGCCGTTTTCTGCTCATACGGCCGATGCGCTTCCGCTTTGCTCTTTTCTCTCGGAGCTTCCTAGCCTTCCTTCCTCCCGTGGAAGTATTGTTTCTGCATGGACAGCAATTCCAACTTCACCACTGGGTGCATCTCCAACCATGCATATCTTTGGGGTTGCTTCCATGCTAAGTTCTTTCTCTACCGCTGGAGACGTTACATCAATTCTGCACACATGGCTCTCAAAAGGAGGGTTGTTACAAGAGTTAATCAACTGAAAATTTACCCTACCTTCCTCTACATTTAGAGAGAGTTTGCCATTCCTTACGTCTATTAATGCTCCAGCGGTTTGCCAAGAATGGCCTTCCTAAAATGATGGGGAATTTAGAATTCCCTTTCATGTCCAATACCGGGGAAGTCGGTAGGGATGAGAATTTTCCCTACCTTTACAGGAACATTCTCTAGTATGCCTAGAGGAGTCCTAGTTGAGCCATCCGCAATTTGTAAGGGGAATTTGAATGGTCTCAACTCTTTGCTTCCCAACCTTTCCATGATAGTGAGGGACATCAAGCTCGCACTAGCCCCTAGGTCACATAAGGCTTGGTCAATTTGCACTTGTTCAATCGAGCAAGCGATGGAGAAACTACCTGGGTCTTTCGGTTTAGTAGGCATTTTAGTCTCTACATCTACTTGCTTTTTCCCGACCAACCTCTGTGGGAAAGGTATCGGGGGTTGGTACGGTGGTGGAGGGACATATTTCGATTCGGCTCTTCTTTTTCGTTCGTGTCCTCCTCCGGTTCCACGTCCATTTCAGCTACCCCCACCCCAAGCTTATCATCCCTCAAGTGTATGACATTGCAATGCTCATTGGGATTTGCTTGGGTTGCCCCGGAATGCACCCTTAGGTCTCGAGTACGTGCTTTGGCTTGTTGGGCAATCTGGGTTTCTAGCATCTTGTTATGAGTTGCTAAGTTGTCTACCTTAGATGCTAGATCCTTTATTGCCTCACTCACTTTGCCCTTCCTTGTTGTCTAAACTCCTCATTCTGTTTTGTCCGAGTTTCGACAAAACTTTCAAATAAAGTCTCGAGTTTAGATCTTTGTACCGAGGGTACCCGGTGTGGTTCTCTTATTACCTTGACCTTCTTGGAACTCATGGTTGAGCGTGTTGCTTTGTAGTTGCCGTAGGAGAGGTAAGGGTTGTTCCTTCTTTGGTTGTAGGGATTTGGGGGAGCATAGTTGGGCAGCTTCGGGTTCGTATCATAGTAGTTGTTACAAGAGTTCACTTGTTCACCCGAAGCACCGGATCCATGTGGGCATCCCATCATGTCATGTCCCTGCATTCCACAAATCTCACAAACATGGTTAGTAGCACCTAATGCACTCACATTAGCTCTTTCCAGCCGATCCAAACGTTTATTAAGTGAGTCTATCTTTGACATAATAAGATCTGTGCTATTTACCTCAAACTTACCCCCCGAAATCTTGTTCGGGTTATTACCTCTTTCGGATCCCCATTGGTGGTAGTTGGTGGCGACATTCTCGATGATGTTGAATGCCTCAGTGAGAGGCCTATTCATAAACGCTCCACCGGCTGCAGAATCTAGTGACACCTTCGAAGAGTAGTCCAATCCGTTATAGAAGGTGTGCACTATTAACCACCTCTCGAGTCCGTGATGTGGGCACGACTCCAGCAGTCCCTTGTAACGATCCCAGGCTTCCGATAATGATTCTCCGTCTTTCTGGAAGAAGCTGGTGATCTGGGTTCTTATGTAGGCCGTCTTGGATGGAGGGAAGAATTTCTCCAAGAACGCCTGCTCCAATTGGTCCCAAGTAGTCAAGGTGTTAGCGGGAATTTGCTTTAGCCAGGCCTTTGCCTTTCCAGTGAGAGATGAGGGGAACAATCTCAAACGCACAACATCGACTGAGGCTCCATTAATCCTGATTGCATCGGTGAACTCTAAGAATGTTTCTTTATGATCGGTCGGGTCCTCCGAAGGCAATCCTCCGAATTGATGTTGCCTAATCATGTTGATTAGCATGGGCGGTATGGTATAGTTTTCCGCCTCAATCTCTGGCCTTGCAATCCCAGTTCGCAAGCCTCTCGCATTTGGGGCTGCGTAGTCCTTCAAAGGCTTTGTATCCGGTTGATTCGCCATGAATGGAAACGGACTCAACCTTTCTTCCTCTCTTTGTAGTCTTCTACGTCGGTGGAAGGTCCTCTCGATCTCCGGATCAATCTCACTAAGGCTCCCAAGACTTAGAGATCTTTGCATATAACACACAGAGAGATGGATACAATAGAAGGAAAAGAAATTTTTGATTTTTTTTTAATTTTTTAAATTTCAGAAATAAAAATCAAATAAAAAGAAAAGGTCCAGAAAAATCAATTCAAAATTTGAATTGAGATTCGAAAAGCACATCCCGACAACGGCGCCAAAAACTTGATAGCGTCTGCGGATGCACGTGCGATTCCGGCAAGTGTACCGGATCATCGCCAAGTAATAAAAGATATCGATCCCACAGAGACTGTGTTCTCGAATCGCAACTAATTATCAAATCGATTAGATCTGGACTGTTTATATTTTTGAAATGGTTTTTGAATTTGAATTTAAGAGATAAAACAGAATCAAACAAAACAGAAAACAAATCTTTTTGATTTTTCAGATCTAAATGGGTTCCTAGGGATTTAGGTTACCACAAGATCGTTTACGTTATGAAGTTGATTACCCTTGTTAATTAGCGAAATTGCCTTGAAGGCGAGTTTATCCTCTGATAGCTTAAGCTCCCTCTCGGGTTACAAAAGCCGTGCCCAATTGACCCGACCCCTACTCTCGTGGTAGTCGATCCCATATTGAACCCTTTGCATTTCGTGACAACTCGTTGATCCTCGAGGGACGGCTTCTAACTCTCGTGATTTCAGTCCCAAGTCTGACTCTATAGATCCGACACCTAGGTTCACCGCTAGGTTCCTCCCTAGAATGTCTAAGTCATGCAAATAACCTAAGTTCACCGCTAGGTTCCTCCTTAGAATATCTACGTCTCGGCGATAAGCGGCCACGAACTTTACGTGTGAAACACACTAGAAATCCTAAGTTCACCGCTAGGTTCCTCCTTAGAACGCTCTACGTCACGCAAATAAGCGGTCGCCGATTTTACGATTGATTAAACACTAGAAATCAGATCTAAAGTAAATCGTAATTAACAAAGAGTTTACATCAAATTTACATCATAAACAAACTTGGGCAGAGCCCTAATCCCTAGAAACTATGCTACTACTCACGCCTTGCCATGGAGATGACAGGCATGATTACAAATAACATGAAAATAACTAAGAGAAGAAGGAGAAGAAGAAAGAGATCCTAAATCTATGCCTAGAGTAGTAGCCCCAAAGGTCTGATGTTTTCTGCCTCTGCCTGGTCCCTTATTTATAGAATTGGGCAGTTAGAGTCCTAATCCAACTCAAATTAGATCCAATTCTGTTACTTCTGAGCCAAGTAATACGCGTCACGGCCGTGATGGATTCTACCTTGAAAATTCTTCACTGGTTGGTTTGTCATGGCCGTGATGCTCATCACAGCCTGGCCGTGAGGCCATCACGGCCGTGATGGCCATCATGGCCTGGCCCTGACAGCTTCTGACTTGTGGTGGTTTTGGGTCACGGCGTGATGGCTATCACGGCTAGGCCGTGACGACTCGACTTGACCTTTGTTCTTTTTCAGTTTTGCTCGATCATGGCCGTGATGGGCATCACGGCTAGGCCGTGATGGGCTCTGTTTGGCTCATTTTCTTCAGTTTTAAAGCTCCATCTTCATCCAAACTTCATCATGGTTGATCTTGAGCAATTTACCCTTGATATCTGCAAAACAACACACGAAAACCGCCTTACCCGTTCCAAAGGAAAATTAACCTAAAATCTAATAAAAATATGCCTAAACTACATGAAAATGCATGCAAAATGATGGACAAAGATGAGGTGGAATCACACTCATCACACATCTTCTACCACTCCAATGGGGCGAGCATTGGTCCTGTTTGCCAACTGAATAGTGAGACCTGTATGTTGCAAAGGACCAAGATCAAGGTTGTTGAAAACAGAAGTGGGCATGACATTAATAGAAGCCCCTAAATCCAACATGCAATTGTCGAATTTACTGTCCCCAATGGTGCATGGAATAGCAAAAGTTCCCGGGTCCTTGCATTTATGTGGCATTGCCTGAGTGAGGGCCGAAACAGTAACCTTCTCAGGTGCAGGCTTAGGTTGAATGAGGGCTGAAACATTTCGCCCTAAATTGACTCTTTCATTACCCTTCAACCTCCTCTTGTGAGTGCACAAATCCTTCAGAAACTTTGCATATTTTGGAACCTGCTTAATCACATCCATAAGCGGAATGTTTACTGCCACTTTTCTGAACACATCTAGAATCTCTCTCTCTTTGTCTTCCCCATCAATCTTTTTGTTTTTTAGCACTCTCTGTGGGAAGGGAATTGGTGGCACATACTCTTTTTCAATCTCAACAACAGCAGAAGGTTCAGGTGTTACCTCAACAGTTTCTTTATCTTTTTTAGGGTCTGCCTCTACAACTTTCCCGGATCTCAAAGAAATTGCACTCACATTAGGATTTGGAGCATTAGGATTCACCACTGTTTGTGCAGGTAGTTGGTTCGATCCTTGATCTTGCTGCATGGCATTCATCGAAGTGGCAAGCTGTCCAATCTGTGTTTGCAAAGCATGAATACTAGAGTCCGTTCGCTACTAAAATTGGAGATTTTGTGCAGCCATTTGCTTGACAAGGTCCTCTAGTGAAGGTCCAGAAGGTGCAGAGGTGGGGGGGATTCTGTGGTGTTAACATCGGCTGTTGTTGTGTTGATGAGTTTCCATACCGAAGGTTCAGATGGTTTCTCCAGTTGGGGTGGTACCTATTAGTGGAGAGGTCAGGAATGCTGTACAGGTTCTGATTGTTGCCTTGATTATAAAGATTGGCTGCATATGCTTGAGGCAAATCAGTGACCGACTCTTCTTTCAGAATAGGGCATGCATCGGACAGGTGCTCAGGAGAAGTACAAATGCCACACACCCTTGCTGTTTGAACTTTGTCCACTGCCAACTGCTTCACGAGAGAAGTAAGCTCATCAATTCTGGCTTCAAGGGCCTTGTTGGAAGAAGAACCATGGATCTCATTCACACCCCTTGCTTCGACAGAATTGCTTCTAGTTGTGAACTGCTTGGAGTTGAGTGACACGTTTTCAATCAATTGCTTGGCAGCAGCTGGAGTCTTATCAACAAGTGCTCCCCCACTAGCAGCATCCAAAATGTTTCTATCCATCGGAAGCAACCCCTCATAAAAGTACTGGATAAGCAGCTGCTCAGAAATCTGGTGTTTAGGGCAACTGGACACCAACTTCTTGAATCTCTCCCAATATTCAGCCAATGACTCATTGCCTTGTCTAATGCCACATATTTCCTTCCTGATTGATGCAGCTCTGGAGGCAGGAAAGTACCTCTCTAAGAAGACCTTCTTCAAATCGTTCCAGGTTGAAACAGAATTTGGCTCAAGGTAATATAACCAATCCTTCGCAGCACCTTGAAGTGAGAACGGGAAGGCTCTCAGCTTGATATGGTCTTCAGTTATTCCTTTCGGTCTCAAAGGTGTAGAGCAGACAACCTGGAATTCCTTCAGATGCTTGTGCGGATCCTCACCAGCAAGACCACTAAATCTTGGCAACAAGTGTATCAAACCAGATTTTAGTTCAAAAGGAGCAACAACATCAGCAAACTCAATACACAAACCATTATAATTAACATCAGGAGCAGCAAGTTGTCTCAATGTTCTTTGATCAACCATGTTATCAAAAACAATTTCAGAATCAGAATTACCACTAGTGCTAGCCCGAATAGCTCTACGGCGTGTGTGCAAAGTTCTTTCAATTTCAAGATCAAAATCACACAAGTCAGAACAAGTAGACCTAGTAGCCAGACTAATTCAACAGAAAACAAAAAATACGAAAAATACGAAAATAACAACAAGAGTCCCCGGCAACGGCGCCAATTTTGACACGCTGTCGCACACGGGTCAAAAAGCGAGTGATTGGAAAAATATGTAGCTAGGGAGCGACAACTCGAGTATCGTCTCTCAAGGACTCTTGTATTGTTATTAACCTTAAAATCAGTTTTGGGGGGATTTGAGATTGAATGATTCAATTAAAAGAAAGCAATGGAAGCAAGTGATTATCAATAATTAAAACGATTAATCTACTGTTCTCGGTTTCCCACTATCATTGATTCATGTAAATTCCAAGCCCTAAGCGGATTCTAATCCCTTTTCGATTGTAGCAACAATTAACAAGCGAAATTGACACTACGAGATATATGTTCCTCATTCCCGAATTAAGCAAACGGGGTGAAGCTCTCGTGAATTAA
This sequence comes from Sophora flavescens, assembly GCA_030762895.1. NCBI lineage: Eukaryota > Viridiplantae > Streptophyta > Magnoliopsida > Fabales > Fabaceae > Sophora > Sophora flavescens. The sequence continues at coordinate 278,657,000 of CM061062.1, read as the reverse complement.
GCAAGCACGATTAAACACACGCGAATTAAGCACACGCGATTAAGTATATGAACATAACATCACCGAAATAAATCAACATGTATTCTATACAATCCTGAATTGAGCAAACAGAACATATAGCATAGTATTGAAAGGGAGAAGCAAATCAATTGGGAATTATAGAACCTCAAGTGCGGCGGAAACCGATTACAGCAGACTAATCCAAGGAAATTAGTTCTCCATAAAAAACGTAATACAACCTAGAAAATTCGTAAACAGTGGATAATGAAAAGTCCCCTCTAATCTGCCCAAAACAACAATTTATAACCTTCAGGATCTGCGCCCGCTCGCGAGGTGAGTAGCCTCTCGCGAGGCGAATATTAAAAGTGGCGCCAGTTCAAAATTGGATTCTCGCGAGGCGAATAGTGATTCGCGAGGCGAGACAGAAAGGGTCTTCTCATTACGCCTGTGATGAGTATCACGGCCTGGACGTGATGGCTTCTGGTCTTCAGGCTCGCGAGGCGAGACAAAAAGGATGATATTTTCTGGCACAGTCAGGCCTTCAGGCTCGCATGGCGAGACAGTGATTCGCGAGGCGAGACAGAGAGGGTGACTGTTGCTTCCCAGGCTGGTCTTCAGGCTCGCGAGGCGAGTAGCTTCTCGCGAGGCGAAACTCCCAGGATTGCACTTTCCACTGTTTTATTCATTCCCTTGACTCTAAGTGCTTCCCCTTTTAACCTGAAAACATGAGATAGCAGTGAATGCTTTATTTGACTCAAAAACTAACTAAAATGTCCTAAACTACTTAAGAAACTCAAAATGTTGCTTGAGGACAGTTAAATCCAAATCTGGGCTAAAACGAGATTGAAACTCGAATAATTAGCACAAAAACCATGATCTTACTAGTTATAAAACTAGTTAGCCAGAGGCTGATCAACAACCAAGGGGGCAGGTTGTAAATTATCAACAGAACATGCCATGAACTATGAATACTACTCATGTTACCATAAGGATTCATTCCATCCGTAGCAAGTCCAAGCCTTAGGTTTCTTGGCTCATCGGCGAAATCCAGAAACATAGTATCAATATTCTTCCATTGCATAGAATCAGCAGGATGACGAACCTTTCCATCACGTTTCCTCTCATCATTATGCCATCTAAGATTCTTCGCATATTTCGCATTGGCAAACAATCGCTTGAACCTTGGAATTATTGGAAGATACCACAACACCTTCGTAGGAGGACCCTTTTTTCTCACATCATCAAGATCATCATCATCATCACCACCCTTCACTTTGTATCGTGATATCCCACATTTGGGGCAATCGTGATTGTCTTCATGAACATCGGTGTACAATATGCAATCATTGGGGCATGCGTGTATCTTCTTATACTCCATACCCATCGGACACAATACCTTCTTGGCCTCATAGTTATGGTCAGGCAATGTGTTGTCCTCCGGAAGCAAGTCTTTCAACACTTCAATCAATTCCGTGAAGGTTTTATCGGTCCAACCATTTCTCGCCTTCACACAAACCAATTTTAGCACCGCCGACAACCGTGTATGAGTAGTACACCCTGGATATAAAGGCTTATTCGCATCACCGCACAACCTATCATACACATGAGCTCGATGAAAATATTCTTGTCCAATATCACGGATCATGTCCTCTACTCGATCATCCTCTATATCTACGTCAACGTCCTCACTTTGGGAGACACTTGCCATACTACTCAACAACACATCACCATGCCATATCCATCTTGTATAACTCAAGCAAATCCCTTCACAAATCAAATGAGTACGTATATCCTTCACCGTACATTTCCTCATATTCAAACACTTGACACAAGGACAACATAACATTTCATTACTATTAGGAACATTCATTTGAGTAAATTCTATAAATTCTCCCACCCCCTTCAAATACTCAGCACTAGTGCGCTTACAAACCATCCAACTACGATCCATAACTAGATAGGTTCTGTAGATATACAAAACATATATCCAATATAAGGACAATACGGGAGATTGAAAACTAGTTTTTGAAATCCTAATTAAAAACTAGTTTTTGAAATCCCGTCGACCATGTATATCTTATTTGACTAACTGCCTAAAACAAAATTTCCACGGTAATCTCACATCATTCTTCTCATCAAGCAGGCAACAACACATATTAGGACTATTGCTATATCTAGTACTATAACCACTTAGCCATATGAATCGATCAAGAGAGCATGATATATACAAGTAAGGCGTTTAAAAATTATTTCAAATTTACACCATTTTCAGGTTTCTTAAGACAGAAAAGAAATTAGCAGATGAAGATAAATTAACAAAACAGAATTTCAATGAGCAATATATTGTTGATGTCACATGCTACAAGCAACTCTAAATTTCTTCCCATTTTGAAATAGGTCATGGTAGCAGAAGAAAAACAAGAGAAAACACAAAACCCACGACCAGAAATAGAGACATTCCAAACAACTCAAACTCACAATTTCAAGTTTCAACTACAGAGACTACATTTTCAACATACACTCAAAACCAAAAATAAAAAAATGTGCCCTAAAGACTCACCAGAAATAGGTGCTCGCGTGGTGGTAGGGAGGGGAGCTCGAGTGGTGGCCAACGTTCGATGTGGTTACTGAGAGCAGAGGGACAAGGAGAGTTAGTGCGCGGGAAGGGGAAAGAGAGATGTCAAGTTAATGCAAAGAATGAGCGGGAAAGACAGAGTTAGGGTTAAGAGTGTACCTCATGGTGGTGGCGAAGAAGCCCTCGCGGTGGTTGCGGTGGAGAGGAGCTCGCGATTACGGCAGAGTGAGAGTGAAAGTGAGAGTGAGAGTGAGCGTGATGAAAAGAGAAGAACAGAGACGTACAGAGCGAAGTGAAGAAGGCGCGCGGGTGTAATCGTTATAATAAAAAATAAAACAACAGTTTACGTCAGTTGTTTAATACAACTGACGTTAGAAGTCATTTTTAACGTCAGTTGTCTTAAACAACTGACGTTAAAAGTCATTGTTTAACGTCAGTTGTATTAAACAACTGACGTTAAAAATAAATATTTTTAATTTTAAAAACACTTTTAACGTCAGTTGTTGAAGACAACTGACGTTAAAAGTGTATAAGTTTCTGCAAAAACATTCATTCCTTTGACTACTGTGCTACTTACCCATGCACCTTGTAACTTAATCCTCTTAATGAACATTAAGTTTATAGATCAGTTTTGAAGAAAATCAGGTAGTCTCTCTTCTCTATATAAAGTACCATTCTTTTGTATCAGTCTGTAATACACCCTCTTATTTTCCTCTATATTTCGTGCGTTTTCTATTCCTTCACAATATGACTCTATCATATTTGAGACTTTTGTTATTTCTTTCTATACCTAGACTTAAAGGTTTCTGTCTTAATGGTCAAAAAACTTCTGAGGTTGAGTAAATCACATAACATGGATGGTAAGGTTGAGTGAATCACATAATGCGATTCCCTCACTTTATTTCATCCCCTTCATCCCTTTCACTCCGCTTTGACAGCAAGTGATTGTGGATTCAGATGGAGCATCAAGGACTTCAAATGAGGGAGGGGATGCATCCATTGGAGTTTCTGAGGACAGGACTGAGAAGAAAATGACGTTGAAGCAGAAACTTTTTTATATTTTAGGGCTATGTTGCAGAAATTTTTTATCTTTTAATCATGTAATTGTAACTTATGAATCGCTTCAATGAGATACGATTTGATTATACATATAACTTGTTTTATGTTAAGTGTTTATTTATTTTAATTTGCACAAGAATTTGTTTACCAATTCAAGCTAATTAATTAAGATTAAAAATAAAATTGTATAAAAAAAAGATTAAAAATAAACTGCACTATATATGGAGTGATCTGCGTTAAGAGTGACAACAAGGAGATGACAACGAAAGAAAGATAGGAATGAGTTTCAGATAGGAATATATGATTATTTACGTCAGTTATTTATTTAACTGAAGTAAAAATCACACTTTTAACGTCAGTTGTATAAACAACTGACGTTAAAAGTGTTAATAATTCTTGCAAATCACTTTTAACGTCAGTTCATTACACAACTGACGCAAATAGTGATTTAATATTTACAAAACTGTCACCGCCTCATTTTTAACGTCAAACATATGGTCAACTGACATAAAACGTTCCCGTATATTACATTATTTCCACTAGTGGAAGCGCTTATAGGATAAGCGCTTATCATATAAGCGCTTATGTATAAGCTATTTCTACAATCAAAGAGAAAATATAGCTAAACTATTTTCATATAAGCTATAAGCTGTTTTTATAAGCTATCCTGGAGAGCTTATCAAAATAAGTTGAAAACAGCTTATGGACATGTCATAAGCTGTTTTCATAAGCTCTCCCAAACACTCTAACAAGTGCTTATGCCAGTAGATAAGCTCAAATAAGATGTTTATAAGTCAATCCAAACAGGCCCTAATTGTAACTAACTTTGCCCTCTGTTCCTTGCTTAGATAGTATTTCTCTTTACTTTTCCCAATTCACCATTTTCTTCCATTGATATAAAATCCTTAAATTTTTTTTTACTACTACACTTAAATTGTTATTAATAAATAAAAATCTTAGATAATCTGAAAAAAAAAAAGAAAAAATTTAGATAACCGAATTTTTTTAAAACATTTTTGTTCGAATGAGTTGATAACCATTTAACTACCGATTTAGCGACCACTAAACGGTTTTTGCGATTAGACAATCTGCTACTTTATTTGGTTATCGCTAAATGGTTTAGCAGTCGAATTTTCATATTTAACAACAGAATTTGGTAATCGTTAAACACATATTTTTTTTTTGTAGTTCCCAGACGTCAGTAGAAGAGACTACGATTATTTCCAAGAACTATAAACACCCATCCACCATGGAATATTCCAGTTTTGCCATACTAGAACATTTTGGCACCTATTTTGGGGCTCAAACCTACAAGACAAAATATTTATGCCTGATGGAGCTGAAATAGTCTATGATGGGTCATGGGTGTTTATACCAGGCCTTGCTTTGGTTTTTCGATGGCGTGCTTCCTGGCTATTGGGCCTTGGGGCAATGGGCCCTAATCACCACTGGGTCTCAGGAGTGGGGTTTTGATGATTATTAGGCCGAGTCCAATCCGGAAGGGAACATGTAACATTCTTAAAGAAAAAAAAGGGAAGATTATGTATTTATTAAAAAGATAGTATTTTGTGACAAAAACTAAGTTAAATTAATTATATGTTTATGTATATTATCATTTGTACTAAATATTTTTGTGATGAATCCTAGTCTTCAGGGACTAAGATTCAAATGCTAGTTCTTAGTTATAATCTTTATCCTATAATTAGTTCACGAAGAATTAATATTTGTGTTCATATTTTTATTTTTATTTTTTTGGTTCGGAATCCACACTAATTAGTCCTTTGGGTCGAGTGAGTCTACCAGAGTATCTCGACGGCTTAGATCCTTCGGACCTGCTATGAAACTAATATCTGATTTAACTGATTGAACAAGATTTTACCCATTGGTATTTAACCTCCTAATGAGGGTAAGTCCACAAGACCAACACTCCATTGATAGCATTTGTGTTCATATTTATAGTTGTCTTGACCTTTGTATTTTCTTTTTGGTTAAAGTAATGTTTTGGTCCTTATACGTGACATCGATTTTCAATTTGGTCCCTATACGTAAAAAATTATCAATTTGGTCCCTATACGTGACACTAATTTTCAATTTGGTCCTCACCGCTAATTGGTCGCTATATAAGAGGACCAAATTACAAATTATTGTCACATGTAGGGACCAATTCAACAAAAAAAATTTGAAATCGGTCCCTACATATGATAATTATTTTCAATTTGGTCCCTACATGTGACAATAATTTGCAATTTGGTCCTCTTATATAGGGACCAATTAGCATTGATAATTTTTTACGTATAGGGACCAAATTGAAAATCGATATCACGTATAGGGATCTAAAGATTACTTTAACCTTTCTTTTTTATTTACAACACTTATTTGTAAGTTTTTAAAGTGCTTATTATTTTCCTAGTTTTGGAATCGTGTTGCCAATTGTCACGTCTCTCTTCTTTCCCACCCTGCCCCCCAAACAACCCTTTTTTATAAATATAAAATAAATTTATTTTGGTGCTCACTATAAAATAAGACTTAAAAATAAAATTTTTAATTATTTAAAAATGACATTGAAGTATCTATAACTTTTCTTTGGGTGCAATATCTAAACTTTAATTTTGTTATAAAATGAAAAAAAATATAAAAAATAAAGATAATAAGAATATGAAGTCCAAGACTAGTTCTTCGAAAATTAGATCAAGAAACTAACCCTTCAAGAACTAACTATAATATTTTTATTGAGAATCGGATTAAAGATATATAATGACAGACCTGATAATTCTATTTATAATGAATTCTTAATTTTAAATCAAATCAAGTAATAAAAAAATGAGTAAATATAAATATAATATGAAATATTATCGTATCCTAAATTAGGATAGTCATCCATCACACTTCTGACTTCACTCATTAATTACAGATATTTACAACAAATTTTTCCTGTAATATTTTCAGTTAATTTTGGGAATACATGGAGGAAGGAGGGGGGGGGGGGGAAAAGCGTTATTACATTCCATTATTAATAATTAATAAAGTTGTTCGTTTTTATCTTTGATCCGTTTGGGAGCTTGTTAAAACCCCTGGGCTGTGCCGTTGTTATTAACAGTTGAAAGTGATCTGAGCAAGGAAAGGAAGCGCCGTCATCATCGATAGAGAGAGATGTTGGACATCAACCTGTTGAGGGAGGAAAAGGGCCACAACCCCGAACTCATCCGCGAATCTCAACGCCGTCGTTTCGCCAACGTCGACCTCGTCGATGACGTCATCAACCTCGACAAAGAATGGCGAAAGCGTTCGTACACTACACTCTCACTCTCTTCTATCTTCTCTTCACTTTGTTGTTTCTATTGAACTGATTCGATTCAATCTATGTTTTCACTTTTCAGGTCAGTTCGAGTTGGAGACTCTCCGCAAAGACTTCAACAAAATCAACAAGGAAGTCTCTAAACTCAAGCGCGTGAGTCACACCTTCTTTTCATTTCAATCTCTCTTTCTTCACAACACCTTCTAATTAAAAATCAAACAATTGGTCCGTTTAAGAAGTACCTCGGTTCCCCTTAAGCAATGTATACTGTATTTCAGTAGTTTGAATTAAAAAAATTGCCACGATTTGTCTCTTTCCATCTCGACTCAGATTGGTCGGAGTCCAAAGTGATTTTCAGATGAAGGGTCTCTAACAAAAATAAAACAACTTATAGTTAAGTTCAACGTGTGTTTCAAAGAGCTTATAAAGAGTTAGTTTTAAGTATATAAATAGTTTATTATAATAAACTTGTTATAGAATAGAACCTTATAAAAATAATTTGTTTTTAGCTTATGTGAAAAACTTCATCGAATAAGTGCTTGATTAAATTGTTTATCCAAACGCATCCTAAGTAATAAGGAGCTCGGTTCTCCTTAAGCAATATATCATATTCGAGTCTTGTTAACAGAAAAATAGCTGCATTTTGTTCAAACTGATTTCCAGATATCAAAGGTCTTTGACAAAAAACAACTTTTGTGGAATAATCTAATCCAAACATGCCTTTAATTTCTCTGATTCATTCATATATGATGCTAAGTGTTGTGTGTGTGTTGTTTTAGAGTGGTGAGGATGCAACTAAGGTCATTAGTGAATCGGAGGAGACTAAGAAATTGATAGCAAAGAAAGAGGTTGAAGTTCGGGACACTCTTAAACTCTTGAATTCTAAATTAGAAACCATTGGAAACCTTGTCCACGACTCTGTTCCTGTTAGTAATGATGAGGCCAACAATGCCGTCATTCGAACATGGGGGGAGAAAAGAGTCGAGCCTAAACTAAAGAATCATGTGGATCTAGTTGAACTCCTTGGAATAGCAGATACAAAGAAAGGTATCATTTTTTATTCATATCATCTTCAAGTCATTATATTTTTTTAACAAGTTCATGCATTGGTGTTTCGCTGAATGTATTGTATTCTTGTGTGTCATGTTGGTTGATATAGGATCCGATGTAGCTGGAGCTAGAGGTTTCTATCTTAAAGGAGATGGGGTTCGTCTTAATCAAGCTTTAATAAATTTTGGCCTTGATTTCTTGGAGAAAAGGGGATATACTTTGTTGCATACTCCTTTCTTCATGAGAAAAGATATCATGTCAAAGTGTGCTCAATTAGCCCAATTCGATGAAGAACTTTACAAGGTAAATTTCATAAGTAGATGAATTGATGATATAGCTACAGCTTGGCCTCTACATACAATTTCAATTATTTGAATCATGTATGTCCGCATCACTTGAATCACTGGTTAAATAATATGCTGAATCTTTTAGTGTTAATCTCTATTGTGGTGGGACATTCAAAATCGTTAAAACTTAAAATTCATCTGAGCATATTGAGTATTTATTTTGCAGGTAACTGGTGAAGGAGATGACAAATATCTGATTGCAACAGCAGAGCAGCCCCTTTGTGCTTATCATTTAGATGATTGGATCCACCCTTCCCAGATACCCTTAAGGTAATATGAGTTTGATACCGTGTGCTAACATTGTAAACTGCATTGTATTTAACTTTGGAAATACTCTTTCGGCAGATATGCTGGATATTCATCATGCTTTCGGAAAGAAGCTGGGTCTCATGGTCGAGATACTTTAGGAATATTCCGAGTTCACCAATTTGAGAAAGTGGAGCAGTTTTGCATTACTAGCCCAAATGATAACGAATCATGGGACATGCATGAAGAAATGCTTAAAAACTCTGAAGATTTCTACCAGGCAGTATGTTCCTGTCCCTCATTAAGCAACTAGAATATGTTGCATACCATTGTTCATCTATGCAAGTTCTAAATTTCAAATTCCAGTTAACCATATAATCTGAAAAGGGATAATAAATTCCATGGTAATGTTCTATGCATTCCAAATTCCAAATATTATTTCTTTCTAATCTGTGATGTGTAGGATTTCAACTAAAATGTATTAGTGCATCTGTGTGCTTGTCGTCTTGCAAGAACACATGGGTTAGCTCTATCTTTTTCTGTTTTTTGTGTATGTTATTTTGTATATAAATTGAGGTGTAATGTGTTGATTGTTTCCTTCCTAAATTGACTGCTCCTCCCTCACCTGTTTCCTTTCCCTTTTTCAATTAAACTTTTTTTTACTGCAGTTGAACCTTCCATATCAAGTTGTTGCCATTGTATCTGGTGCTTTGAATGATGCTGCAGCAAAGAAGTATGATCTGGAGGCATGGTTTCCAGCATCTCAAGCTTATCGAGAGCTAGTTTCCTGTTCAAACTGTACAGACTATCAGTCCAGAAGATTAGAAATTCGATATGGGCAGAAAAAGGTCAGCTGTGTCAAACATAGATGGCTTTATTAACATTTTTCAACAACTTGGTAATAACATAATTCATTTCTCTTGCCAGATATATGTCAAAATATTTTGCTAGCAATCTGAATTCATGATATCCATTCTATATTGTAATTTCTAAGAGCATATTTCTCGAGTATGAAATCTCCTGACAAACATTCTGGGATTAATCGAAAGTGATGTTGCATGCTTGTTCTTTACACGAGGCAATATTTACGTTTGAATTTAACAGATTTGAAACATATGCATGGACGAACTTTCATAATTTTATCCGTTGTATCTGTTTTGATGTTGCAGAGCAATGAGCAAATGAAGCAATATGTTCACTTGTTGAACTCTACTCTCACAGCTACAGAGAGGACCATATGCTGCATACTAGAGAACAACCAGAAGGAGGATGGTGTAGAGATACCAGAAGTCCTCAGACCATTCATGGGTGGAAAGAGTTTCCTACCTTTCAAGAACCAACCAGCTAATGAAGCCAAAGGGAAGAAATCAAAAGCATAATTGCATTATTTTTAGTCTGAACGATATTTATGAAAAGAGTTAGTTCTGAATTGAAGGTTAGGTGATCCTCGTGTTATTCGCAGTCATAACCTTTCTCCCTTTTGCCCTCTTCCCTTGAGTCTTTCTTTTCCCTAAACAAAATGATTTATAGAAGCTTGCACGAGGATGCACTTGGAAATTAAAACTATATATGATCTTCAGTGACTATTTTGTAGAAGTTTTACAAGAAGTTTCTTTAATTGGCATATCGTGTAACTCATTGATCTACAAACCTTGAATTTTTTCTTGCTTCACTGTGTTGATGCGTAGCTAATGGTGATTTGTGTATTTGTTTATTTATTTTGGGGTCCTATGGTGATTTTATTTAATACTCAAGATGAAAAGGGGACACAAACCTTAATGCTAGGAGATTCTGTTATGGTGTGGGATTCTGAAGTCATTATTGCTTTCTGTGTTGCAGGGCATTGAAACATGTTCAATTTAATCGAGCTGCATCTATACTGACTTCAATTACAAATTTTTTTGAAAAGAGGAATACGGTCTGGAAAATTGGTACTAGAATATTCAACCAAGTTTTGTAGTAGGTTTTGAAGCCAACCTTGTTTCTGGTTCTTAACTGATGAGCACTCACAGTCATATTTGGGGTTTGTGGAGGTTAGAGATTTCAATTTCTTTTATAGAGAATCATAAGGAGAACCATGATTTTGAAGTTGCTTTTGATCAGAACTTAGTCCATTTGCCTCATCTGATCAAAACTGAGCTACTGCTAGGAGAGGGGGTGGAGGCAGCGGTGAGGATTTTTATATAATCTGAGAGGGTGTTTGGATGGGGTATTTGTAGAGGGTGAAGTATTTTAAGAGGGTAATTAAAATACTTCACTCTAAAATACTTTGTTTGGATATTAAATATGAAGGATTTTAGAAATAAAGGGATTTTATGGGGTATTTTATGGGGTATTTCAAATTCCTTGGAATTTTGAAATACCCCATCCAAACACACCTTGAATGTTTATGGGAAAAAAACTTATTAGATTATTTTGAAGCTATAATAAAAAACTTATTAGACCAAAACTGAGGATGTTTGGGAAAAACGTTTTTCCTATAAAAATAACTTTGTTTTTAAAAGGTTACTTTGGAGTTTAATCCCACAAACAAATAATATAAACAAATGATTAATATAAACTTCAAATTAATTATCGAAATAATTTACTTTTCGTAACTAATTGAGATACATTCTACGAGATGAATATCATTTTGTTCTCAATCAAATAACCTTTTCAATTATTTCACACATCATTTTTGTATTTTACTAAATAAAAATGATTTTATTTATACAATTAAAACGAGATGTTACCTTAAAATTATTTTTCAACTAACATATCCAAACATTAAATTAGTTTAATCCGAATCAATTCTAATCAAATTATTATACATATATAATAATAATTTGTTAAAATAATTTATTTTTCACATCTAATCAAATCTAAAACAGACTATAGAGAGGTTTTTGCCAACAATTAACTTACCATTTCCCTAATTAAAGGATCTGAAAAACTGCGGCATACATTGTGCGTTTTGAAGTGATTGACAATAAATGAAGTATATATATATATATATATATATATATATATATATATATATATATATATATATATCAGAAAGAGATTATACGTATGTATGTTTTAGCACTGAAAATAACAAAAGAAAACAACACTTCGTCTGCTCAAACTTGCATATTGTCATGAAAAGACTTGTGTGTAACCCATCCCATGGGATGTAGTGTCTATAGGATACACCTGTCCCATTTTGATACGTCACATTATGTCTTCACTAATAATATCTTGTCATATATTTTTTTTAAATATTAAATAAAATTTTAACTTATGTAAGATGACGGTGAAATGGTACACCAATTTGGGACATGAGATATAACAGCTGTTGCCTCTTGCAAGGAGAGAATAGGATTCTGTCGCTTGAAGAACTATTTAGCTACCTGTTGTGTAGTGGATCAGGAGATGAAGGTACTTCCTTGTTGATTGTGATTGTGGTAAAAGAGCCTCCATCTGTTTCATTGCCAAAGCTTTTCCTCCACACTGGAGAATAATTGAGTACATGTTCCATTTCTTCTACATACCGAGCACCCAATACTTCATGGTTTAATACTGAGATACTTACTAATATCAGTAAGAGACACCCCATTTGAGTTCTTGAAATTGACATGATCACTTCACCACAGTTGTCAACGATCATTACTATTCTCCTCTTCTGGCTTCTCTGATGAACCAAGGGAAGGAAAAGAGAGATCAAGAATAGGTGTATACGTGTTAGTGTGGCAGAAATTAAAAGAGGAAGAGAAGGGAAAAAGGGGCCTCCACAAGAAAAATGAGAAGGGGAAGGATTTAAGGTTGGAAATATTTATGGCTATATTATATATGCTGAGTTATTAAATTTGGATAGTTGTTTCCACACCTGTGTGTGTAAAACACATGGTCTTATTAACGAAAAGAAATAATATTATTAAACACACATATATACACTCCGAACGCACAATAACGTATTTAGTTCAGATCATATATTCACGAGGGTGAGAGAAGGAAATTCGAGTTATTACAATCGTCAAGATTAAAATTCGGTTAGTGTTCATATGATAACTTAAAACAGTTATATATATATATATATATATATATATATATATATATATATATATATATATATATATATATATATATATTTTGTTAGATTTCCACATACAATCAATTGGTAACAGGTATTTAAACCGTACTTCAGGATTTGAGGACCCTCCACAGATGCTACACAGCAAAATTGCCATAGCAGGCAACAAACGACGGAGATGGGCTCTGGCTCTGTGCCCAACGGGTATTTAAACGTGCCCCAGGATTTGAGATATGCAATGTAGGACTTCCAACACCCCTCCTCCACATATGTCTGTCAGAACAGGCGATACAGGAAGATTGTCATAACAGGCAACAAACAACGGAGATGGGTTCTGACTACAACGGAGATGGGTTCTGACTCTGATATCATGTTAGATTCCAACCTAAAACCAATCGGTATTAAGTGGAGCTGCTCAACGAGTATTTAAACCGCACCCAGAATTTAAGGCGAGCGATGTAGGACTTTCAACACACACATGCACACATATATAGTTAATTTTAGCTTTATTATTGATTAAAAAAGAATTGTTAAATGAAATCGATAACAATAATTTAATAAATGATTTTGCAACCCAAAAAACACGAAAGATAAACTTTAAATAAAAATATAACAATTTTAATAAAATTTTATTATTTGCTTTAAAAAACGTCACTTTAGAATTCGTTTTAGGTCTCCATAGGTATTGGGCCGGCCCTGACTCTTCTGTTGGGCCGGTTTTCACTTTGCATAACGATTGATGGGGCGGGGAATCTGATGTTCTCCAATAGCTGCCCTATCAAGCTTCTTACAATATTTCACGAGCACTTCTGTTGTCACTAATAGTCTAAATTCCATATTAAACAAAAACTCTAACTCCATCCTGTTCATCTCTTCTGTGCTAACACCCCCCACTTGGGCATAGTAGGCATTGCTATAGTACCTGCAAAATTTGTAACCCGTATATTATTATTAATAGTCTGTCATTAATCACACACACATCATGTGTATGTGTATATAACTTTTGGAAATGAATTCCCTGCCCTCCCTTTGTGAATGTAGGGAAATATTGATCATTGATTGAATTTTGTGTAAGTTAAATATATTAATGAAAAAATGGTTATATGAAATTGTAACCATAGATTGAGGTGAATGCATGAATGCGTGAAATTTGTGAATGCAGGAAATCCGGGTCCATTACTTTTGAGCTATGCTAAACAGTATGAAGAATGTATATGTTAAAAAAGATTAATGCTTGTATTATTTAATAATCGTGTATAAACTTACACGTGTGTATGTATATACCCCATGTCTTAGTTCTATATTTTTAAAATTTCGTATGTCTCTCCATGTCACATCACATGTTTCGTGTTTGTAATGGTTGGTGCTCGTAATTCATAGTAGTGCGAACGAAGAAATAAGGGAGCCAAAACAAATGTCTAACATATGAATAAACAGGAGCCAAAATAAATGTCTAACATATGAATAAACATATAGGGTTAATTGCACTTTTAATACCCTTGTTAATTATTTGTGATGTGCGATTTTTGTCCCTAAAGTTTTTTATGCATATTTGATCTTATATTTTTTTAATGTTACAAATTCAGTCATTCCACCCAATATTCGTCAAATTTTCAATGATGGATAAAAAGGAACCACTGCTCTAAACGCATAGAACCACTGGTTGAGGTTCTTCTTCCTCTGTCTCTCAAATTCAACATGATTTAATGATTCTTCTCTGTTATTTACTGATTTTGTTTATCCTTCCCACGACCTTCTTTTGGTTTCAACATAGGGCCTTTAGCATATAAGCTCAACCAGAGGTTTCATGCGTTTAGAGCAGTGATTCATATCTGTTAATCTTTGAGAATTTTACAGATATTAGACAAAATGACCGAATTTGCAATATTAAAAAAATAGAATGACCAAATGTGTAAAAAAATAAAACTTTAGGGACCAAGTAGGAAGACAAAAGTACAATTAAACCAAACACATAATACTTTGAGATAATGATCATCTATATGTAATTTTTTAAAAAAGAATTTTTAAGAATTTTTGAAAATCTAGTGGCAGCCATGATTCCCCCTTTCATAAAGCTGAAGCTTCCCCAATTATGTAGCTTTTGCTAATTAAGTACTTACTGATCATCAACAAATTTTGCAGCTACCATAACACTTGTGATGAGGAGGCGATGAGCATTGAAGGAAGTGAGATAGCCACCTTTTTTTTGAAAAAATCTGTCCATGTATATTTGTGCAATGACAAAACAAGAAGGGCTGCAGCAACAGTACTTGAATATGCGCTCCATGTACTGAGTAATGCTCAAATTAGGTGCTTTCAAACCATGGAAGATTGTAACAGGATCATTATTCTTTCTCATTGACACCAACAACTTCTCATTCTTCATAATGGATCTCTCCAAAACTGAGGACAGGTTGAGTAAAGCTAAGGGTGCTCCTGAGGTGCAATTTTGAGATGCATCTACTTCTAATGATTTATAGGCCTCTGATCTAATAGCCATATATTCCTTTGAAGGCTATATTGATCTTCCTATTTAATTGCTACACCATCACCGTGCCTTGATCACAGTGTTTGCAACTTTGCATTGCAGTTTTTTTGGGTATATATAAATTTAGGGTGACGGGATGGTGCCCCCGTTCAAGGTAAGGAAAACTCTCGGGGTCTAAGAGTATTTACAAAGAGATTTATCTTTTCCTTCCCTCAAAGAAACTAGTGAGGTTCGAACTTGCAATCTGACAGATACAAGACCTTATGTTGCTCCGCTAGACCAACCTTTCATGGGGTTTACATTGCAGTTGGTTCTAGAAAATAGCATAAAACTTTTGTGGTTCTACACTTTTGTTTCTTTATGACAGAAGATACTAAGAAAAAGTTTATTCTTTCCTTTCATTTAGAGATAGGACACGCCAAAGAATATTACATATTTGATAAAAAATGAAAGCAACTCCATCTTGTTGGGCCAATTGGGACACAAGCCTTGTTATTCAATACTTCTACAATTTTCTTGATCAATATACTCTTTAAACAACATTTTTTTTAAAATATCCTTTCTTCTTTATTGGCTTAAGTTCTTAACTTAATACTTGATGAGTGTGATTTCACCTCATTTTTCATGTACATTTCTGCATGCATTTGCATATAGTTAGGCCAATTTAGTGTTGATTTTGTATAGTTTTTCCTTTGGAACGGATGTGGTGATTTCTGTGTGTTGTTTTGCAGAAATTGGAGAAAAACTGTGTATATTTGGCTATAATGAAGCTTGGATGAATTAGAGCCTTAAAAGTGAAGAAAATAAGCTAAACAGAGCCCATCACGGCCTAGCCGTGATGCCCATCTCGGCCATGATCGGGTAAAACTGAAAAGGCAGAAAGACTGAAAACAGAGTCTGTCACGGCCTAGCCGTGATGTACATCACGGCCGTGACCCAAAACCACCACAAGTCAGAGACCATCACGGCTTGGCCGTGATGGAGATCACGGCCATGAAATGGAGGCTCGCGACGCGAGCATGAGCTCGCCACGCGAGAGACTGAAAAGTGCGAAAGTGCCAGAAACAGAATCCGTCACGGCCTGGCCGTGATGGCCATCACGGCCGTGACGCGCGACGGACCTATAAATAACAGCACAGTAGACAGAACCAGGGGACTTTTGGCAAAGGCTTGGAAACCCTAAAGAGGGCTGATGGCTGGGAGAAGGCAAGGACCTTAAAGATGACATCTCCTCTGCTCTTGGATTGGAAGAAGATTGAAGGATTCGTCATGGAGTTTTCTTCCTCTCTTCTCTCTTTCTCTTTTGTAGATATTATCATGTGTAGCTAATTCCCCCATTGTTGGGTTTAGATGTAGCTTCTCTGAACTTGATTGTTAATTGATTTGGTTTCAATGCAAGTTTCTATTTCTTTATGAGTATGTGATTCTGTGCTTAATGCTTTCCTTGGATTAGCTACCCATAGGAATGATATGTTGCTTTGATAGATAACTGAAAGGTTGGTGTTAAGGCATGCTCATGAATCATATGCCAAGTAGTCCAAGAATCTAGACATAGGTGTTGGATGCTTGCAATCTTATAAGTCTTGACTTAATGCAAAATCACAGATTAATCCACCTAAGACATTAGGGTTTAATGTGGGGTTTTAGGCTCAATGCACCTAAGACATTAGGCTTGAGTATTTTAGAAAAGGCTTGATTGTCATTATTGAATTAGGACTTGTGTTGTTAGCCATTTCATTGCAATCAAGGGAGGATTAGTGTAGTCTAAACCTGACAATCTCAATCATTTGTAAATTCTGCACTCCAAGTGTTTGTTAAAAGTCCAAAAAGAAAAAAAATATTTTATTTCTTGTTTTATGATCTTTTCATACTTTAGTTTAGTCTAGATAGTTGTTGAGTTTGCGAATTGGTAATTGGAAACCGATCCCTGTGGATACGATAACCGGTCTCACCACCGTATTACTTGATTGCGACGATGTGCACTTGCCTTTCTATTCTAAAATCACGCATCAATACTATTAAAAACTAATTTATTTTTTGTATAATGAACTTTTTAATGTTTGTAAAGTAGACTTATTTTGATATTAGTCCCTATATTTTTTTTTCTAATGATTTAATTTGATGCCCGCAAGTTTGAGAACTTTGGGATTGAGACCCCACAAGACCCATCCTCCTGGGGTTGAAGGAGAAGCGAGGCAGAAGGCTATAGGGAGAGAAGGTGATGATGCCATGGTTGTTGTTGTGTGGGGATTGTAGGGAGAAGATCAAGAGAACATTGTTGGGTGGGGATTGAAGGGAGAAGATCAAGGGGATCAATTATTTTAGGGACATTTAGGTCTTTTCAACCAAAATTTATGTCTTACTTTTTCTTTTCTTGCCATTTCCGCCGGAACGAAATTTGGTGTGGGGCCTACATATATTTTTCTATTCTCTCATTCTCATCCATTAACTAAACGTGGGATTTCGTCTTTTTCTCTCCCTTTTCTTTCCACTCCTTTTCTTTCCTTCTGTTTTCTTAAAAACCAAACATAGTGGAAATCATTAATTGATTAACGTGTAATTCTTCTAAAAGAAAATTAAATTCCGTATTTAATATATTTAAGGTTTTAACTTTTAATATTTTATTTAAATAATTAAGATGGTTATTATCCTTGTTTTTTTATTAAGAAGAATTCAATATTCTATTTCTTGGTAAGAAAATAAATTATTTCATCTAATTTAAATAATTAAAATTTGATTTTAATTAATTTTTAGTATAATTAAGGTGTTTAGAATTTAAGTTTATCACATTATCATTATAAAATATTTTTAAACTATCACCCAATCGTATTTAATGTCATGCTATTCAAAATATTTAATTCTCATATTAACTACCTCATAAATTACATATGTAAAAGAATATGATTGTTTTATAATGTAAAAAAACTTTATACGAATAATATATTACAAAAGTTTTTCGTTATTATCTAATAAAATATATTAACATGTTATTAAAAGAGTTGGCAGTCTTATATAACGGTCCAAATTCTTTGATAAGCATTAATTTTAATTCATGACAGTCAATTTGTTAATAGTTAAATAATACTATAAAAATACTTTAAAAGTGAAATGGAAATAAATCCTTAAGGTTTCTATCTGAAAGCATTTGTCGTCATGCGAAACAACCATATAAATTTTTTTTGACACAACTACCATATAAAACTTGTTGACTATAAAAAATATATTTAAATAACTGTTGTAAACATATTTATTTAATGGATGATTATATCATCTTATCTCATATGTTATCTTATCTTATAGAAAACTGATTAAGATTAGGAGTCTACTATTATGTTATAAATAGTAGTACTCAGATTGTATTCAATATATACTTGATCAAAATGTGAATAACAAATATGACACCTAGTTCTCGAAGAATCAGCCTTTGAATCCTAGTTACTGAAGAACTAACCTTTGAGAGATGAAAATAATAGAAATATAGACTCAAATGCTAGTTCTGTCGGAACTATGATTCAAAGTTCAGTTCTTTGGGAACCTGTTGTCACATTTGTTATTGATATTACAATCAAGTGTGTATCGAATACAATCTGACTACTACTATTTATATAACATAATAGTAGACTCCTAATCTTAATCAGATACCTATAAGATAAGAGAATATAGTATAAGATAGGAGATAAGGTGTAACACCCCCTTGGGCATTACTTTGTAACACTTGCAGAAATAAATTAAAAAGAAATTTACTGGTTGCTTTCGGAAATTGATTTACTTTAAGTCAAAAAAACATTCTGGGTGTAATTTTTTTTTTTCTCCTTAACCCTTATGAAGAATGTGATACAAACAACACATTATTACATTCATCCCATACTTGATATCACACATATACTAAACGTCTTAACACATACATCCCGAAACATACATCCTCAAACATACATCCTCAAACACAAACCTAAGCTGATCGCTCTACAAGACACTCACTGATGAGACCTCGTGATCATCCCTATAATCACACACCTCTTCCCGCAATTCGGACTTAAGTCTCCAGGTGACTTAAGGCACTCCTCTACAACATCTGTACTCATGTACCAAGGTACAACAGCAAAACCAAAAGAACAAGTATATGCAAGGGTCATAACCAATATATGGATTTTAAAACAATAACTACATGCGCGACACACACAAAATAGCATATACACATATATATTCACAATCACATAAAATTATCATAAATAAACAAGATAGTTTATCAAGGGGTTTCATACCCAACAGTCATCGTTATTTGGCAAAAATGCACGACATTTCAAGGTTCAACATCTAACTTTTATACCTAATCTCCGAAGATTCCAAACTTCTTTTCACTTGAGCGGATCAGGCTCTTACATGGCGCATTGCCCAAACTCCTGGCACAATGGTCATCACGAAACATGGCGTATCGTCCAAAACTCCTGGTGCGATGGTCAACACGGAACATGGCGCATCGTCCAAAACTCATGGCACTATGGTCATCATGATAAATGGAACATTTTGTCCATAAAAATACATTGCCCGTTAAGGTACAAGGATCAAATTTACATGACACATTGTCCGTCAACGTACAATGATCATCGCGATAAATGGAACATTTGTCCATAAAAACACATTGTCCATTAAGGTACAATGATCAATATCGGCACGTCTGCCAATTAATGCATGTAAAACATTTTGTTTTCGTCACTTTTCTTTTTCGTTCATTCTTTCCTCGTCGGAGCTCAAAAGCTTACGACCTTCTCAACTTTTAAACATTTAAGTTTGCCTTTTAATTTCAACAATAGGACGCAAAGTCCGAGTGTGCAAATCACGAAGGTCTAGGCTGATGTATTCGGCCTTAGGTTCATAGATTATAATGCACAAAACTTACACAATCTTATAGGACAAAATAGTCCATAACTTCACCTTTAGGACATACTGTCCATACCATAAAACATTGGAACACCGACGTCTCGGCCACTAGGTTTGTTTTTCAATTTTAAAATCATTTTCATTCTGTGAAACACAAATCCAAAACAAAACCTCCGCAACTTATCCAAGTTATCAGAATTAATACCGTTATATAAAATTAATTTACAGAAAATCCTTTTTCGTTGGAAATTCGTTTATAAAATCATCAAATCACCCAAAAACTTATATTCCTCTGAAAATCTTTATTTGAATCTTTAGTTCTAAAAATATAGTTTGAGACTAAATCTCTGTTTAAACAAATACTGTTGTTTTTAAGAATGCTTTCCGTAAATATTTTCGGAATTAACCGTTGTTTAGCATTTTAAAAACGTTTTAAGTCAAAAATTGAATTTTCTAGTAAAATAATTTTCTCAACACCATAATTAAATTATTTTTGAAACTTAACTTTTATAATAACATTTTATAATATTTTGCAATTACTTATGTAAAAATTTGCAGTACTAAAATATTTCCACGGTTACGTCCTCACTGTGACTCATAATTCATTCTTATGCCATTAAATCATTAAAATAACAGTATTTTCAACTATTCACAATTTTAATCAATCACATAATTAAATAATATTATATTACTATATTCCACCAATTAAAAATCCAATATTTCTTATAAAGCTTTTTAACGTTTTTATCTTCTTAATTAATTGAGTACTGACCACTGTCAGACCTTCTCAATCAACAATCAACATCCATAAACACAACATTATAGCATATAATATAGTTTATAACATGCATTAAAATACAATAACAATTAACTGTAGATAATCAATTAAAAGCAAATAATAACAGCAAATAAATTAACTACGCAAGACAATTTAAAGACACCACAAACACACTCAAATAATTTATATAGACCACATACTAATAGCATATAGCTATCGAAAAAATCCCTCAGGTACTCCCCTCACCTCTTGAAGTCACAGTTTCCTTTTTGAAATGTCTTCTCGAAAATTCTGATTCTCCACACAACTTCACACAACAACCAACACTTATCCTTCACAACAAATCATAACAAAATCAACCAAATGAAACAACAAAAATCACCTAGTTCTCATGACTAAGGTTCGGCCAAGTTTAGTTAAACAGGCTAGGGATGTCAAAATTTCACAAACTCTAGGATTAATGATCCTTAAGTATAAGAGTTACATAATTAATTTTGACAAATTAGGTTGAATCAAAAACCCGTCTAACTCAAATAATTAGGGTTTGGCCATCATGATTAAAATAGGCTAGAGTTTGATTTGGTTTCTAATCTCTTGGAATCAATAATCATAGGTATTAAAGAGGTGATATTAAGTATTACGTGACAAAAATTTGAACAAAATCTATTTACACCAAAACCTAGAGTTTCGGTCTTGCTTCATAAAAAAGCTAGAGGTTTCAAAAATTAGCAAGCTTCTAGATTTAATAACAATATGTATTGAAGAGCTTAAATCAATTGTTCTATGTCAAAAGTTGAAACAAAACTCATTTGCTCCTTTTCTACCTAGGTTCAGTCACTTTAGGAAAAAAAGGATAGAAATTTTTGTTTGATTCATGCTCTTGCATACTAAACATAGAGATGATTACAAGATCATAGAAATTGGTTTCATGATCATATGATTTTTCTACATTTTTCTAGAGATTTTAGAAGATTCTAGATCTAGGAATTTTATGTGATGGTCATGGCATAAACTTGTAAAATAAATGAATAAGAAGACTTAGGATGAGCAAGGTGATGAGGTTTTACCTCTTGAAGCTTGAAGAAATGACAACAAATGATGATGTTCTTCACAAAATCAAGTTTGTGTTCTTATGTTTTTTAGTGAAAAGCTAAGGAAGAAGATGAAGAAATGGCTAAGTATGGAAGGAGGGAGTGGGCTGCGCCCTTGGACTGAAATGGGGAGGGTATTTTTGTCAAAATTCACTTAAGGGCACTTTTGGAATTACATAAAAGACTAGGGGCATTTTGGTCTTTTCGCGCACAAAATATCATGATATTTTCAAGTTGTCATCATTACATGTGGTGAGTCACATGCTGATTCACCCCGTGAGTTGTCAATGGTGACTCATCGTCCTCTTCCACCCTAGCTTATATCTCGGAGCTCCGCTTCTTGACTCGTTGATTACCTGATTTAGGTTTTACTCCCGAATCAAGTATAATAACCTATTTATTTTGAAAATTTTCAAAATAAACACTATCGTTGGAAAATATATAAAAACCCTAATCATTTTCGTACATGAATCAAAATTAGGTTTTCTGATCAGTAAAATCTTTGTCACAAGTCGACGGTTCCGTCTCAATTTTCAACCCAAAATTTAACCGTAACTCTCTGCAATAAAGTAGAGTATAAATATGACTTTGGTTTATCCAAAATCATTTTCTAAGTTTCAGATAAAAATATAAACGTTTATTTATATTTATACCGATATTAGATAGCAGAAAAATCGGGGTGTTATATAAGGTGATATAGTCATCCACTAAATCAATCTGTTTATAATACTTCCTTTGGACGACTATACCTTATGAATATTGCCTCGTTAAAACTTTTCTAAGAAAAACCCAGTGGGATAAAAACATAGTGAAGGAAAAAGAGTACAATATTCATAATAACTCACTTCCCCTCAAAATACACCAATTATGGAAAATACCTATTTGACGCAATCCAATATTATGTACGTGCATCTTGAAAACTGAAGTTGATAATGTCTTTGTGAATATATTTGATAGGTTGTACTCTTATGTAGCCACATTTGATTTGCGCAATACACGCTGCATCGTCTTCATGCCATATCGTTGGCTCATTATTATCTTTCACCAATCCACTCGTTCCTCTAATGTGCCATGTAATATTTCTTAACTAAATGCATTCATGACCTTAATTCCAATACCTTTGAGTTTGTGCAGAGCAAAAACTTGGTGGTAAACTGATTGCAAAAGTTATATCTAGTATAGTGCTATTTGCAAGAAACAAAAATGCTTCAGTGACAATAAGGTATAGTTAGGGATGATCAAAAATATTTGACCCATCCGAAACCGACCAATCCGTTAACATTTTTTGTGAAATGGACGGGTTGAATCGGTTGGGCGGATGAGAAAATCGGTCTTAAATGGATAGTTGCGGTCGGTTTCGGTTCTGAAAAAGTTCATCCATCGATACCCGACCCGACCCGCTACTATATAAAAAATCAGACTTTTTGATTTATATATTAGTGGGCCAAGGCTCAATTCTTACCTTCCTGCACTCAATACCCAACACTCCCAACCCTCCACTTTGACTTCCTAAGTACTATTACCATCTCCATCAGTTTGAAACACGGTGACCCAACACTCCCAACCCCGGTCTGCCACGCCTTTCCTTTTCCTCTTCAAGTCTTCGTCATGCCCCGCGTTTAATTTCCCCGCCACCACGCCTCACCTTCGTTGGTTCGGTCCCGGCCACCACATTTCTTGCTGCTTGGTTCATCCTCTGCGCGGAGATGTGCCCCGGTCACTTGGTCCTGGTCCGCCCAAGGTGCTTTGTTTGGTCCTTCCCCCAGCCGTCGCTGGAGATCTGCTTCTCCTCCCCTCAGAACCGTCGCGTCGCACAATATCCTCCATCTGCATCTTCGAACAAAACGCTGTCGTAGGTGGCCGCATGGATCCGATTCTTGGGGTCTTCTCCTTCCCCCAGCCGCTGCCGGATCCAGATCTGCTTCTCTCTTCCCCCAGATCCGCTTCTCCTTCTCAAAACCCTCGTGTCGCGTTAGGCACCGCGATGGGGTGAGCCACGGTCTGATGTGGCGGGGCGGCGGCCTGATAGACACACTTTTGTTTCACAAACGGAAATGTCGACAAGGAAGTTGGAACCCTTGAACACATGCCTATCTCCTGTGTTCTTATTTTTTTAAGCTTCCAATTCTGGGTTGGGCTCTATCCCCCCTTTTTTTTTTGCATAAATAAAAAAAGCATATTCTAGGCTGGACTGGGCTCTGTTTCATTTTTTGTTTTTCCTTAAAAAAAATAAAAATCATTGCCCCGTTGCAAACCGACCGAAACCACCTGCCACCCAACCAATTAACCCGCTGTATAGATGGGTGGAAATGGATTTCATTTTTCTCGCATCAAACCCAAACGAACCCGACAATCCCAACCCGAACCCGCCCGATGCTCACCCCTTAGGTATGGTACTTCAGGACCAAGGTTCTTAATTATCAAATGCTTGAACTGTAGGCCTAGACAGACCTTTATCTTCAAAAAACATTTTATCTGAAGATATTTCTTTATACGGTCCATAATTTGGAACAACTTTAAGTCATTCAAGTAATATTCAAATAATCAAAATTCATAGCATTTATGTTAAAATAAATTACAAAATTTCCTTATGTAGTAAAAAAAAATTAAAATAAAATTAACATGAATGCTATGAATTTTGATTAAACTTGTTGACTATAAAAAATATATTTAAATAATACCGTAAATTTTTTTAATTTTATAAATACTATAAAAAAAATACTTTAAAGAGGAGTGAGTAGAAGGGAGAATATCACCCAATAATAAATCCTTAACATTCTATCTTTCAAGTATTTTTGTTTTCACCTAGAGGTGCTTTCAACGTGTTGTCAACGAAACTCCCATTTAAAACTCGTTGACTATAAAAAAAATTATATAAAAATATGGCTCTTAGAGCCTATCTTGTTATTAACCCAATTCACAATCACAAACTTGAACAAAATGGCTTACCCTCCTCGTCAATCTCGTTCCTTTTCAAAGCAAAAACATTTTCTTATTTCTATCTTGCTTGTTTCCATTCCCCTCCTGTTCTTTGTACTTTCAGTGAAGCATGAAAAATCACCTATTGTTAGCCGTAGAGTTGAGAAGACAGAACCATCTTGGTTTGAAGTAATTGCAAAAGGTATGATCAATAGCACAAAGAATATTAAGGTAGGTCTTATTAATATCGATACAAGAGTGGATGGTAACTTATATGAACAATTACATTTACATGCACTTCACCCAAGAGTAGAAACTATATCTATCCATTTTGATCGTGTCAATGGGAGTTTGAAATGGGAGGACTTTTTTCCTGAATGGATAGATGAAGATGGGAAATGGGATCAACCTAAGTGCCCAGAAATGCCAATGCCATTGTTGAAGGATTACGGGGATCTCCATGTTGTGGTGGCTAGAGTTCCATGTGGGAAGGAAGGGATTAGGGATGTGTTTAGATTGCAAGTTAATTTGGTGGTGGCTAATTTGGTGGTAGAGAGTGGGTGGGTGGCAAAGTTTGATGATGTTCCTAGGAAGGTGTATGTTGTGTTTGTTGGGTCTTGTGGTCCCATGGTTGAGATTTTTAGATGTGATGATCTTTTGATGCATCAAGGTGAATATTGGGTGTACGAGCCAGATTTGAGAAGCCTCAAGCAACAAACGCTTATGCCACTTGGTTCATGCCAAATTGCTCCTAGTTATTCAAAAGCAGGTACAATTTAGTTGGAATTATATAATTTTAATTTATATCTGTTCATATTTCTTCGTTTGGAACATATAATATTTTAGCAAGTGCTATTTTTTGTAAGAAACAACCACGATACAAAATTGACGAAGAAATATGAAAAAAAATATAAGTACAGTAAATTTTCAATTTTTTTTTTTATAAAAAAAGTAAAGAGTTAAACGGAAATCATGTCACATGATCGTTTGATTCGTTTCGTAAGAATTACCATTTTCCTATAAGAGCGATGCTATTTGGTACGACGTGCACATATGTTATACAAAATTTGACGAATTCGTTAAAAAAATTTAGCTAATTGCATGATTGATGAATGAAAAACCAAAGCAATTAGCTAATTTCATGACCATGCATGTTGATAAAGGAAAAACCAATGTCCATACCGAGAGAGTATGTATTTTGTAATTCCAATGTCGAAACGGGACAGGGTAATTTGTGGATATAGCCTTATATAGTATTCTCCTCCTTTGTATCCAAAATAGGAATCAAGATTCACGTGGTTCTAATTTGAAAGAGTGTCTATCAATAGTTGCCCACATCCTTAGTAAGAGCCCTTCTTATACAGTAGCCTTGGAGAGCATATAGTGATGGGCTAAGAGGGGTTTAGAGCTAGGTTTGACTCAATCCTTTATAGAATTGGGCCCCGACAAATCTGGGCGGGAGTATATTTCAAGTTGTATTTTACTTGTTTTATTACCATAATAGTTTTTATGTAAGAATGATATAAAAAGAATAATGTACAAAATAATTATACAGTATTTATATCCTACTTGTTTGGAAAATAAAGGTGGTGAGAGTATGGATTGGACTATGTACTGTTTACTTATTATTGCCTAAAACAATGATGTAAAAAAAAAAATGCAAAAATAATGATATGTAAATATCAAAACTCTAATAAATATTCAAAAGTAGTGTTTATTAAATGGATAATGCTTTACACAGGTAAAGAGTTTTGGAGGCGTTCTATGCAAAAGTTTGCCTATGTGACTATCCTTCATTCTTCAGAAGCATATGTTTGTGGTGCAATAGCTCTAGCCCAAAGCATCATTCAAACAAAAGATGAGAGGCATCCAACAACCCAAGACTTAGTCCTCCTTGCCGATAATTCAATTGGTCCCCAATCCATAAGAGGTTTAAAAGCTGCGGGATGGAAGATCAAGCGCATCAAGCGTATCCCAAACCCTTTTTCCAAAAAAGGTTCATATAATGAGTGGAACTATAGCAAGCTACGAATATGGCAACTCACTATGTATGACAAAATCATATTCATAGATGCTGACCTTCTAATCCTCAAGAATGTTGATAGTTTCTTTGCTTACCCTCAATTATCGGCTGCACCTAATGACAACACAATATTCAATTCCGGGTTGATGATAATTGAGCCATCCCAATGCATGTTCCACAACATGATGCAAAAAATGTTCAAGGTGCAATCGTATAATGGAGGTGACCAAGGTTTTCTTAATGAGATATTCACATGGTGGCACAGATTGCCATGGAAGTTGAATTGCCTAAAAATTTTGGAAGGCAAAGAGGGGATGAGATTGAGAAGCATGAGATCCCACAAGACGCGTATGCTATACATTATTTGGGGTTGAAGCCATGGATGTGTTATAGAGATTATGATTGTAATTGGGACATGGAGGATCACCATATCTTTGCTAGTGACTCAGCTCACAAGAGGTGGTGGCAGGTTTATGATGCAATGCCAAAAGAGTTGCAATCTTATTGTGGGCTTACGAAGAATATGAATGAAAGGATTTTACATTGGAGAACAAAAGCAAGAAATGCTAACTTGTCTGATGGGCATTGGAAGATTGATGTTAAGGATCCTAGAAGGAACAACATTGTAGCGTAAGTATATTTAAAACATAAATACAATCAAAACATAGTTATTGTCAAAGTTTGAATGATGTAACATTAGTTCGCAATATCCGATTGGACCACATATGTGGGGTAAAAATTATCCAAAATAATATTTAGGTATCGAAAAATTCACCAACAAATAATGATGGATTGTCAAAAAAAAGATGAGATGTCAAACTAAATTTGAGGTGGCACCATCTAATTGGGCCACTAAATCAATGTAAAAGTTACACTAAATTTATTACAGGAATCAAAGAATTCATCATAAAATAATTTTTAAAAATTAACAGATAACCACGTGGTGGTTATTATTCTTTCTGCTGTAAAATTTTCCCTTGAGAGATAGATATCTTAAGCATTTATTTTAGTTTACTTTTATATTAATTTTTAATTTGATAATTTAATTATGTTTTATTAAATTATTTAAACTTTTTCTATCTTAAATTACAATCAATGCTTACCAAAGAAATTTATATCGTTCTTTGCAAACAAAAAAAATATTCCTTAATTAAGAAGACCAACCATTTTAATAATATGTCAATATCCTTTATCAATTTGATTTTGTCGTAAATATAAAAAAAAATCTTACATTTTTGCTCATTCTATTATTGGTGATCATGTTTGATTTTGGTCCTTATAAGTTTTTTGAGCATAATTGGTCTATCTATTTTCTCGATGTTGCAAATTCGTAAATCTTACAATGTTCAGTGAATTTTATCAATGATTAACAAATAGGAATCAATGCTTTGAACGCATGGTTTTGGTTGAGCTTCTCTCTCATCCTCTATCCGATGCAATGTGATTCAATTAATACTTCTTTTATGTAATTTATCAGTTTCAATCCTTTTGCACGACACATTTTTTCTATGCTCGTTCCTCTATGGTCCAACATATTTTTTTTAGGCGGTTATTTTTTATGAGCAAATTTTAGACGGTTATCGTGGAGAATCAAATATTTTCAATGATATGTAAACGTATAAATTTTAACTTTGATGTTATAAACCTTTTAAAAAATGATGTTACATATATAAAAGTTTTTGCACTATTAATTAACTACAAATCATACTATGCATGAATTTAAAGATAATTATGATAAGAGTCAAACACTTTTAATTTTATGATAATTTATGATTTATTAATTAACAATATAAAAGATTTGAGTTTAATTTCTAAGCATTGTCGTATAAAGGGTTTTACGCTGATATCTAATAAAAGATTTTTACTTTGACAATGCATATTAATTGAATCCTTGAATTAAATATTAAAACAAACATGCTAGGAAGATGTATCTTAAGGATTTATTTTTATTTTACCTTTATAGTATTTCTTTAATATTATAATTTAATTATGATTTATTAAATTATTGAAAAAGCTTATCTATCATAAATCACTGTCAATGCTTACCAAAGAATTTATACCATTGCTTAAGAAGACCAACTATTTAATAATATGCATGTTAATATGTATTTTATCAATTTGATTTTGATGTATTATCAATGTAAAAGTTTTTTTTATCTTGTTATCTAATTATACACATATAATTATTTTGCATTGATAGCGTAACGATTTATTACATTGTCAATCAATCATAAATTATTCAAATTGTTTGACTCTTATAAAAACTATCTTAAAAATTATACATGAGATGATGTCATTGGTTAATATTTTAAAAAAAAAATTGTACTAACAATATAACAAAATTAAACTATTATATTATCAAATTGAAGTCATTTGATACATATCTCTCATGATCAAAATAATTTTACTAACATTTATCTAATTTGAATATTTATCCATATATATTTATTCAATGGTGGTTGGTTGTAGTTGAAGTAGACTGTGCCCCGGACTAACTTGTAATATTAGGGATTTGAATCATGAAATCCTTACTTTGGGAACTTTGCCTATGGAGATACTTGATCGATTAAAGTCTTAAAGACAAAAAAGAAATAAAATAAAAAAATCCATGGATATTTATTACTTTAATAATTAGTTAAATTACATTTAAAATTCAAATCATTAATACAACAAGTCAATTGATGTAAAAAAGTTAACTAGATATTAAATCTAGATTTTCAAAGAATGAAAAAAAAAATGCCTCTTAAATAGAGCCTATCTTGTCACCAACCCAAATCACAATCACAAAATGGTTCGTGAGTCTCCTCGTAAATCTTCCTCCTCTTCAACACAAAAACCTTTTGTTATTTGTATCTTGCTCTTCTCCATTCTCCTTGTGTTCTTAATACTTTCGGTGAATCATGAAACATTAGTACCTGTTGTCACTCGTAGAGTTCAAGTGGAGAAGACAAAACCATCTTGGTTTGAAGTAATAACAAAAGGTATGATCAATAGCACAAAGAACCTTAAGGTAGGTCTTGTTAATGTCGATACAAAAGTGGATGATAACTTGTATGAACAATTAGATGCACTTGGCCCACAAGTGGAGATTGTACCTATCCATTTTGATCATGTCAATGAGAGTTTGAAATGGGAGGACTTTTTTTTCCTGAGTGGATAGATGAAGATGGGAAATGCCCAGAAATGCAAATGGCAGTGGAGAAGGAGTATGAGGATCTCCATGTTGTGGTGGCTAGAGTTCCATGTGGGAAGGAGGGGATTAAAGATGTTTTTAGATTGCAAGTTAATTTGGTGGTGGCTAATTTGGCAGCGAAAAGTGGGTGGGTGACAAGGTTGGATAGTGATCCTAGGAAGGTGTATGTTGTGTTTGTTGGGTCTTGTGGTCCCATGGTTGAGATTTTCAGATGTGATGACCTTTTAATGCATCAAGGTGAATATTGGGTGTACGAGCCTGATTTGAAGATCCTCAAGCAACAAATGCTTATGCCAGTTGGTTCATGCCAGATTGCTCCTGGTTATTCAAAAACAGGTATGCAACCTTTAATTAGTTGGAATCGTATAATTTTAATTTTAATAAAATTTCTCTAAAGCGGGTTTGGTGTCAAGTGAATTATAAGTATAAACAACATCCCTACTAAAACTCAATATATTATTAACCATCAAACTTTTTTTTTTTATCAACCAAATTAAGAAAATAACATTATAAGATGTACAAGGTGTATTCCAACCTTTACATCAAAATGTCCTGTTATATCGTTTACTACAATCCAAAGGATTCATATATGTCACTCTATGAAAGAAAAATATATAAGCACCTGCAATGTTTGCTCTGATCCAATTCTACGATCTCACCTTAATCATATCTATCTATCTATCTATCTATCTATCAAATTATCCATATCTAAAGTTTCGTCTCTAAACACTAATCCATTTCAACGTAACCAAATGGACCGCACAACTACAAACTATAATACAAACCATACCTCCTTAACCTTTTTGTGCAATGGATACCTTGAGTGTTGGATGAAATAGGCTTCGCCATCCTCCAATAAAACCACGTCAAAACTCAAAACCAAGTCAAGCATAACACCTTCTCCAAACTTCGTACAATATCCTGCAACTAAAAAATAGGTGTACATCAGATTCATCTAATTCATTACATAGTATGTGACAGATTTTCAAAATTTACAAATATTAAAGGCATTCGACGGTCAAGTAAATACATGGTATGTTGTTAACTTATCACAAGTTGGCGTGTAGCCCTGCGGTTGTGACACTTCCAATATACCAAGGGGACGCGAGTTCGATTCCCGTTGTAGTTGATTTTGAGTTTTAAAATGACCGTTTTATTTTAAAACGTTAAATGTACAAAATTACAGCTGTGCGGAATTGAACCCGGGTGCGTGATGCAAGGGACACATCGACTTGACCAACGGATGGCTTGTGTTAGTTAATGAGCGTCAATACTATTTAGGTATTGTATTTGACCGATTATGAAATTTTTCATGGTCTATAAATAGAACCATCTGCATGCAGTGAACATACACGAAAAACTCAGAATCTCTCAACCATTATTCACTCCAACTCACCTTCTTTTCTCCCTTGTCTTGAGAGATTGGGAAGACTATTTTTTTGTAAACGCCATTGTCAATACGCTTGGTTTAGGGTGTGAAAACCAAACCAAGATTCTCCATTGTATCCTGAAGGGGATTCGCCAGTTACACTTGTTGCATCCAATCTACGAGGAGAGATGGTGGGGGCGAATTGAGTCTAAAGCCTAGTGTTTCTATACGCCTTAGAAATTGCACATGACCTTTATT
The DNA here is from genome assembly GCA_030762895.1 of Sophora flavescens. Taxonomy (NCBI): domain Eukaryota; kingdom Viridiplantae; phylum Streptophyta; class Magnoliopsida; order Fabales; family Fabaceae; genus Sophora; species Sophora flavescens. The sequence continues at coordinate 278,625,380 of CM061062.1, read as the reverse complement.
CTCCTCTTCAATGTTGCGAGGCCGGACCCCAATTTCTAACATAGTACACATTTAAGGTCGACATCCGCCTCTAGCTAGTATCCATCTTCTCCTAAGATTTGTTCTTGTCGGAATGCTATTCAACAAGACCCTCCATGCAAGGCTTACCACCTTCGTGATGTTGGGCTAGCTCTTATAATGCTCTCACATATTCATACAACAGACATTGAAGGTAATAACCATTTCGGTTTGTGATGTGATCAAGGATTGATCACTAAACATTGAGGATCTTTATTTGATTTCAAGTGCTAAGAATTCAAGATCAAACACAAACTAGAACAATAGATGAAGCTTGATTCTCAAGTGAGAATCAAGAGAAACAAAAAGGAGTAGAAGAGCACAATTATATATGAATTGAAATGACAAGAACAATAATTAAAGTGCAGAATTTAAAGTGCATAAAATTAAAGAATAAAAGTAGAAAATGGAATAGGAAGAAAATGAAGGGAATGCGCCACAAATTGAATCATCTTTGAGAAGAAGATTGAATTTGATAAGCCAAGGGAAGATTCACCACTTGAATAAGGATATTCAAGATAAGAATCAAAGGTTCAACTCATGAACCAAGAAGAGGAGAACTCTCAACTCTCTCTAGCAATCTCAAGTGTGAGAAAACTAAAATGTATTCAAACTTGAAAAATGATTTACATGAAGCCTATTTATAGGCTCGTCCTACTTAAGGTGCAAGCTAGACTAACTTGAAGTACAAGCTACTCTAACTTAAGATGCAAGCTAGTCTTACTTGAGGTGTAAGCTAGTCTAAGTCCTAATGGGCTTGGAACACTTTTAAGCATAATTACAAGTCTAACTAAATCAAAACCCGTACAAAATTTCGTTCTAAACTTGTAGCCCAATTTAAGTCATGATAGACGCCGAATCAGGTTTTGAGTCAAAAATAAGATTTGTAGATAATCTTCTAAGCTTTCCAACACATCCAAGATCACTTCAATCAGACATCTACAACTCAAGAAATAGCCAAAATTGTGAAGTATGTTTGATTTGGATTTGCTTCAAAGTTGACTTGTTCCAATTGACCCATTAAGATTGTGCTTCCTAGGATCACATCAATTTGGGATTTGATTCTTGGGAGAATTAAAACCACAAAGATAACTTGCGATATAAAACATAAGGACCCATATAACCATACAGAAAGGTTAATTAATCATTTTGAATGATTATTACTCCTTCACCTAAAATAAGAAGAGTAAATTAAGTGGATGATAAATAATTAAAGGGAACTTGTTGGAAATTCAAGTGTGAGTGGTTAGTCCCACATTGGTTAGGAATGAGTTAAATGAAGGATATATAAGAGAGGTGACCCATATACTTAATGCCTTAAGGTTTTAGGTGGAGATGTGGTGTCCGATCTCTTGATGGTCCTGGTTATTAGCTAAGGTGCAAGTATAGTGATATGGGAGACTCACATTTGAGGGTCTAAATGAAAGATATATAATTTTTGAAATAATTGAAGATAGAGTAAGTGTTTATTGTGTATTTTGTTAGTGCAAGAACATTATCTTACACACACACAAAGAATCGAGAGAAATCAAATAGAGAAAGAAGAATATCACAAAACTGAAATTTTTATTCTCTAATTTCACTCCACACACTATTATACATTTCACACATCTACAATACACTAGGTACTCTCTATTTATAATAGAGCACTTACACATTAGTCACACTAACAACTAACTAATTCTGTAACTCCTAACAATCTCAACTAATAACAACCAATATTTGAATTATCTCCAATATATATATTTTACATGTTTTATTTACTATTTAAAAATAAAGTGATGTAATAATAATATAAAAATAATTACAGCATTATTATATCTTGACTTGTCTACAAATAAAGGTGGAGAGGGGATGTGGTAAAATATGTGTTTTACTTTTACTTATTTTATTACCTTCAATATGCATGATATAAGAAAAATGTAAAAACAATATTAATATGAAAATATATACTCTTATTAGAAGCCGCAAAACCTATATATGGTGTTTATTCAATGAGTGATGCTTTGCAGGCAAAGAGTTATGGAGGCCAGCTTTTCGAAGGTTTGCCTATGTGAGTGTTGTACAATCAGAAGCTTGTGTCTGTGGTGCAATAGCTCTAGCCCAAAGTATCCCACAAATCATTGATGACAGGCATCCAACCCCAGAGTTACTCCTCCTTGCAGATAATTCAATTAGTCCTAAATCCATAAAAGGTTTAAAAACCGCAGGATGGAAGATCAAGCATATTCAACGAATCTCAAACCCTTTTTCCAAAAAAGGTGCATATAATAATGAGTGGAACTATAACAAGCTACGAATATGGGAACTCACTATGTATGATAAAATCATCTTCATAGATGTTGATCTTCTAGTCCTCCAGAGCACTGATGATTTCTTTGCTTACCCTCAATTATCGGCTGCACCTAATGATCACCACACAATATTCAACTCCGGGTTGATGATAATTGAGCCATCCCAATGCATGTTCGACAACATGTTGCAAAAAGTGTTCAAGGTGCAATCACATAATGGTGGTGACCAAGGTTTTCTTAATGAGGTATTCACATGGTGGCATAGGTTGCCAAGGAAGCTAAATTATTTCATCAAATCTTTTGAAAGGAAAAGAGGAATTAATGAGGTACTAGAGGATGTGTATGTTATACATTATTTGGGGTTGAAGCCATGGATGTGTTATAGTGATTATGATTGTAATTGGGACATGGAGGATCACCATATCTTTGCTAGTGACTCAGCTCACCATAGGTGGTGGCAGGTTTATGATGCAATGCCAAAAGAGTTGCAATCTTATTGTGGGCTTACGAAGAAAATGAATGAAAGGATTTTACATTGGAGAACAAAAGCAAGAAATGCTAACTTGTCTGATGGGCATTGGAAGATTGATGTTAAGGATCCTAGAAGGAACAACATTGTAGGTTAGATTAGATTGTATTAGCTGGGATCCTTTATGGTTTTATTAAGGTATGAATTATCTTCTTAGATATAAAGTTATAAAAGATGAGTTTAATATTATTTCAATTTGAAGCAGATGGGATAAAAGCAATATCGAAAGAAGGATAATGTGTTTGATTTAATTTAGCTCCTGTTTTTCTATTTGCATGCTTTTCTCACACACTATTTGCATATTGATGATTTACATATTGATTCTTGCATATTATATAATAATTAGATATGTTTTTTGACTGTTTAAATAGTTATTTAATATGTATTATGCAATGACTATAAATATTGATCTAACATAACCGTTATTGTATTTTTTTTTTACTCAACATAACTGTTATTGTAGAAGTTATCATTTGATTGATTAAAAAAAAAAGTTATCACATAAAAAAGACTATCACTATTTTTTTTATAAACGGAAAAAAATATATTGATGAAAATACCACTAGTCCACTTACAATCGATAGCAGGTGCCTTATATCGTGCACCACCAACAAAACTGGTGCAACGGTGCACCAAATTTTTCTGAGCATTTGGAACCAGTAGTTTTGTCATCTAGGATGATCATTTACTCATGATTTTTTAACCAGTTCAAGGTTATAAGTATTTTCACAAAATATGTTATATAGTCTGTATTTACATAATATTACTACAAAGCTACAAAATAATTTTAAATTTTAAAAAATATTTTTATTTTTTAAACGAAACCTTCATTCTCATCACCGAAATCTCTAACCCCTGCCTATCACCCCCTCTCATCTTCATCACCTACAAGGTACATACACGGTACACTGCCACTTCTCCAATGTCAAATTCCTCGCCGATCCAATCATCAAAGAGGTCTTCGCCAAGCTCTTCCTTGTTAAACTCAATGACTTAGAGATTTTGATATATGACAAATACAACTTAATGTGTATGCAAGTGTTTTTAGTGTCAAATTGTAAAGACAAGTATCAAGCAATATTCAACAAGTTCAGTGAGCAATCAAAGGAGAATATTCAAGGAAGAACTTAGAGGAATCAACGAGCAAGGACGAAGATCAAGGAATCATCAAGACAAGAGCTTAACGAAGAAATTAGTGTTAAGTCTTAGATGATTTATAAGAGATGAAATCTCTTATTCACAAATAAGCTCAATTTGAAAAGATGCATGAAAGAAAATCATTTTTCATAACCTGCATTAAAAGGAATAAGTTTTCGTAAATGAAAATGATTTTTGAAATAAGATTTCAAAGCGCTCGTCCAACACTGGAATAATATAAGTGCTTCGTCCAACACCGGAATAGTAAAACGGCATCCAAGAAAGTGATACAAGTGCACGTCCACTAAAGTGATACAAGCGCACGTCCACTAAAGTGACACAAGCGCACATCCACTAAAGTGACACAAGCGCACATCCACTGAAGTGATAAAAGTGCTCGTCCACACAAGTCTTTGGACTTGCTAAGATCTTAATGAGAAGCTCCGTCCACTGACATGGCATATGGAGCTCGTCTACTAGTTGGAGCACGTCCAATTACTTTGTGTTAGTACTCCCGTCTGCTGACGTGGCAAATAGAGGCGACTATTTTTTTTCAAGATGGACTCGGCTAGTTTCTTCAAATGGACGCGACTATTTTATGGATGCGAATTCTACAAGAACAATCAGAATCTTATTTCAAGAACGAGAATCAAGAAAATAGATTCTGTTAGTCAGATTCAAATCTGTTTTGATTGATCCCAACGACTATAACTTGTTTTCTATATAAAGAGGGATAAAAGGAACACTTGAATAACATATACGAATATCATAACATATCACAGTTTTACGAAATCGTTTTGAGAAATAAATTGTGAAAATCATTCATCATCTTTATTGAGCTTCATCTGAAAAAGAGTGTTTCAATACTCATAAGTGCTTCAATTTATTTATCCGACTATTGAGAGTTATGAATCAACTTTTGTTTTTACTTTTGTTTGTAAAGAGAAAGGAGTCTCTCCGAGTGATTAGGGTGAGGTATCCCTAAGATTGAACATTGAGGCTCTTCACAAGAGTGTGGTATCTCGAGGTGAAGGAGTGCTCTGCGTGGTGTGAAGGTTTTTCAAGCTACCTAGTAAAGCTTGTGTGTTAGTGTGTGAAATCCCACGGGTGGAGTGGGAACAGGGATGTAGGTCACGGTGGAGGTGGTCGAACCAGGATAAATCTGGTTGTGTGGTTTCCCTAAACTCAAACTCCTTTACTTTCTGTTTATGTTCAAGAACCTGCAACTTTGATGTTTAAAGTTCAATATAATTTGTTCTTGATCTCGTATAAACTGTATTTTGTTATTACTGAGTCATTAAACCCGAACCTATTCTGAATCTTTCTGAATTAATCTTTCTTATCCTCATCACCTTCTATTCAAGATTTTGTAAAAACCCTTCATCGATTTTGTAAAAGATCCTGAGAACACTAATCCATAACTCGATTTATAAAGCTTTGTGAAAAAGTTTTAAGAGGGAAATATTTTTGAAAACTTCAATTCACCCCCCACCCTCGAGTCGTTGAAGCCAAAACAACAATTGGCATCAGAGTTAAACTCGTAAGTTTGGCTTAACAACTATAAGAGTATGGCTTCCATTGACTGTCTGAATGAAGGGCTTCCCTTGCACGCCCGCCTACCTTCAACGGATCTGAGTATATCAATTGGAAGGAAAGAATGGTAATCTTTCTTGAGGCGGCGGTGTTGACATATGGGATGCGGTAGAGAATGGACCATTTGTCCCCTCCACTTGTAGATGCTAATGGTGCTCCAAGAAATAAGCCTAAAACTGAATGGAATGAGGATGATAAGAAAAGAATTCAATATAATGCACGTGCTAAGAATATTATAACATCTCGCTTTAAGCCGCGATGAGTTTTTCGGGGTTTCAAATTGCAAATCAGCAAAGGAGAAGTGGGATACATTGCAAGTAACACATGAAGGAACCTCGAGATGTCAAAGAGCAAGAATGAACACCCTCACAAATGAGTATGAGCTGTTCATAATGAATCTAGGATAACCTATGACTGAAATGCAAAAGAGATTCACACACATCGTAAATCAATTGGCTGGTCTTGGAAAAACAATATCAAATAAGGATAAAGTTAACAAAGTAATGAGATGCTTGAGCAGAGAATGGCAACCTAAAGTCACTGCAATCTCATAATCCAGAGGTCTCTCATCAATGACCATTGCCACACTTGTTTGGAAAATTGCAAGAACATGAATTGGAGTTGAACAGACTAAATGAGAGTGAAGAAACTGATAAAAGAAAGAAGGGATTGGCTCTGAAATCACAAGTCAGAGAAGCAGAAGATAGTGATGATGATGATTCATCACAAGAGGCAGAATCTGAAGAAGATATGGGATTGCTAGTTAGAAAATTCAAGAACTTCCTAAAGAAGAAAGACAACTTCAAAAGAAAGCCATCCGCTTTTCCAAAAAGAAACTTGAAAGAAAGGTGACAACTCTTCCAACAACATCACATGCTTTGAATGTGGAAAGATTGGCCACATGAAGCTTGACTGAATTTGACTCAAAGGACAAGAAGTGGAGAAAGCCAAGAAAGGCCTACATTGCTTGGGATGATAATGATCTAGATTCCACTGAAGAATCTGAATCCGAGGAGGCAAACTTGTGCTTGATGGCCAGAAATGTCAGTGATTCGGAAAGTGAAGTAAGTTCTGATTATCAACCTTCTTATGATGAATTGCAAAATGCTTTTGAAGAACTTCATAAAGAATCCATTAGACTTGCTAGACTGCTAAATAAGTCTAAGAAAACCATCACATGCTTAGAGGAGAAAACTTCCGTTTTAAACAAAGAGGTAGATCAATTAAAAACAGAAAATTGTGCTTTAAAAGAAAAACTAGCTACTGTTTTAGATGCACCTATATGTGATAAATGTCCTAAGTTGGAGAAACATATAAATCATTTGAATGGTGATCTATCTAGAATTACTAGTGATAAAGAAATCTGGAATGCATATAGCTGTACATTGACTAAAGAAGTTGAAAAACTGAAAAATGACTTATCCAAGTTCACAAATGGTAGAGATAATTTGGATGCATTGCTAGGACATCAAACATGTGTTTATGATAAGGCTGGAATAGGCTATAAACCTAAGATACATGAGAAATATTTCAAGAAATTTGTACCTATGACATCAAACACACCATTTGTTAAATGTTATTTCTGTGCTAGAAAAGGTCACACAACTTCTACATGCTAATACAGAAAATCAGCATACAATAAATCTAAATATATATGGGTTCCTAAAGGAACTATTGGTGCAACTAACTCAAAAGGACCCAAACAGATTTGGGTACCTAAAGCAAAAACATGATTCTGTTTTGTAGGTGTGTTGGAAAGCCAAGAATGTGAAATGGTATCTTGACAGTGGTTGTTCCAAGCACATGACTGGAGACAAAAGCAAGTTCATTTCCTTTACCCCTAATTCAAGTGGTAGTGTTACCTATGGAGACAATAATAAAGGGAGAATACTTGGCATTGGCAACATTGGAAGTGACTCAACAACAATCATTGAGGATGTACTATATATTGAGGGATTGAAACATAACCTGTTAAGTATCGGTCAACTATGTGACAAAGGCTTCAAGTTAAATTTCAATTCCAATAGTTGCTTAATAGAAAATCACCATGATGAAAATTTGAAATTAATTGGACATAAGACCGATAACATTTATATGCTTGATTTAGATAATATCTCTTCAAATACTGCATGTTGTCTTATTTCAAAAGAAGAAGAGAATTGGCTTTGGCATAGAAGAATTGCACACATTCACATGAACCACTTGAATAAACCGATTCGTAAAGATCTTGTAGTTGGCTTTCCTAAACTAAAATTTGTGAAAGATGGACTATGTGATGCATGTCAAAAAGAAAAGCAAGTTAAGGTCTCTTTTAAACCAAAGAACATTGTTTCAACAACTAGACCCTTACAACTTCTACACATGGATTTATTTGGTCCATATAGAACCAAAAGCTTTGGTGGTAACTCATATGCATTGGTAATAGTAGATGATTACTCTAGATATACGTGGACATATTTTCTATCTCATAAGAGTGATTCATTTGCTACATTTACGAAAGTGGCAAAATTTGTGTAAATTGAAAAGGACGTAAAAATTGTTTCTATAAGAAGTGATCATGGGGGAGAATTTCAAAATGAAGTGTTTGAAAACTTTTGTGATAAGCATGCCATTCAACATAATTTTTCTGCTCCTAGAACTCCACAACAAAATGGAGTAGTGGAAAGAAAGAATAGATCATTAGAGGAGATAGCAATAACTATGTTGAACGACTCTAGCTTGCCAAAACATTTTTGGGCAGATGCTGTCAATACGGCCTGCTATGTGCGAAATAGAGTCTTGATAAGACCAATCTTAAAGAAAACCCCTTATGAGCTTTACAAAGGAAGAAAACCAAATATAGCACATTTACATGTTTTCGGTTGTAAATGCTTTGTTCTTAACAATGGAAAGAATAATCTTGGAAAATTTGATGCAAAGGCTGATGAAGGAATTTTCCTAGGATACTCTCTATCTAGTAAAGCATTTAGAATATATAATAAGAGAACACAAACTATTGAGGAATCTGTGCATGTGACATTTGATGAGTCTAACCCCAAAAGGTTGGGAAAGGATTGTGTTATTGATGATCTTGCAGATTCAATTGAGAAAACTCTCTTAGAAGAGGAACAGGGCAATGAAGAAGATGAAAGCTTAAAGAACGAATCGCTGCAGCAGGAGCAAACATAACAACAGCCTGATTACCAAAGGAAAGGAGGACTGTCAGAAATCATCCAATTGATAACATCATCGGTGAAATTACAAAGGGGGTAACTACTAGACAATCTCCTAGAAATGTTTGTAATCATATGGCATTTGTGTCTCAAGTAGAACCTAAGAACATAGACGATCTTATAATTGATGAACATTGGATGATGGCTATGCAAGATGAGTTAAACCAGTTTGAAAGAAACCAAGTCTGGAAACTAGTGCCTAAACCCAAGAACTGTCAAGTAATAGGTACAAAATGGGTTTTTAGGAATAAACTAGATGAAAATTGTATAATTGTAAGAAAGAAGGCTAGATTGGTAGCCAAAGGGTATAACCAAGAAGAAGGCATAGATTATGATGAAACATATGCACCAGTAGCAAGATTAGAAGCTATAAGAATGCTACTTGGTTATGCTTGCATAGTGGGATTTAAATTGTATCAAATGGATGTTAATAGTGATTTCTTAAATGGATTTATACAAGAGGAAGTGTATGTTGGTCAACCACCTGGTTTTGAGAATAATGAATTGCCTAACCATGTTTATAAACTGTCTAAAGCACTATATGGCTTAAAGCAAGCTCCTAGAGCTTGGTATGAAAGGTTAAGTAATTTTCTCATTGAAAAAGGATTTAAAAGAGGTAAAGTTGACACAACTTTGTTCACTAAGAAAAAGGCACACAACATTTTACTTTTACAAATATATGTGGATGATATAATTTTTGGTGATACTAATGAGCAGTTGTGCAATGAGTTTGCAAGTTAGTTTATGATATAATCAACGACAAAATTAGCGACCAAATTCAGTGGTAGCAACTCATTCGGTCGCTATATAAAGAATTTTAAAAGTCAAAATTTGTTGACTATTTTACGACCGAATTGGCGACCGAGGTATACCCAACAGGAAAATTTTAATTATTTAGTGACCGAAATGTATATCGGTCGCTAAAGAGTGCTAAAAAAATTTATGTCGAGCCTTGTAGCGACCGAATTCAAATTTTAAGTTCTGCGACCGATTTTATGACTGATTATTTCGATCGCTAAAATTAAAATCCCTAAATCCAGCAGAACCCCATTTCTTCCTCACTTTTGCTCGAAACTCTCTCTCTGTTTCTCTCGTATCTCTCTCTGTCTCACTCTGTTTCTCTCGTATCCCTAGTTTATGATGAATATTGCTTAATTCCTGACATTTCCAAACTCATATTAGTTTAGGAGCAATCCTGCACACATTGAATACCACATTTGGTTCTTCTCATAGTGGAGTGCTTCTTTCTTTGCATTTTTGATTTTTTTGCATTATTGGATATCCCTATAATTAGCACTATATAATCAGCCTTTGTATTAAATTTATTTCTTTAATCTTAAACTATATTTACCAGGGCTGTATATCTTGCTATGGCTGTATATGAACACAGAAATTGGAACTTGATATGGCTGTTATCTTGCTATGTTTTGAAGGATTTTGAGTGTCAAGTTTCCAAGTTTATTGACTATATCGAATTAGATTTCTTCATTATCTTGTTCATAGATCCTAAATTAATTCAAGTACACATCTTGTCTTTGGTTTTTGGGAGAATTATAGATAAGGATCCAACAATCAAAGTTTTTTTTTTTACAGTTGGGGTCCTAATAACATCATAATGTAGTTTTGTAGTTTAATTTTTGCCTGAATAGGTAGTCTACTGTATAAAATTTTCCCTGAATTCCTTTTAAGTTAATTACTCTATGATTTTTGTACAAAAGTAAGAACCATATATAAATTTTAGAAAGAACATTTCTACATCTTATCCTCCAGTGGTTTTAGTATAGAGCCTTAGGTTCTAGCATTTTCATACCAATGACATGCATATAGACAGTTCTGTCATTAGGCACCATGTTCTCATTGCCAAACCCCCTTCCAGTTATTAGAATAAGTTTACATATAGGTTGTTACTATTGTAGGGTCATATGAGGTTAATCATGAAATCAAAAGGTTTTTTGAATACACGGAATATGAAATCAAAAAGTTTATTAATCCCTTGATCATTCTTTGTGTGGCATATGTAATATGTTATGTGAATATTTGTGTTTATCTAAGTTTTATTGAATTACACTTCAATATATATTTGCTCGAGTATGCTGCAATCATTATAGAGTCAATGGTTATATTTATGTTATAGTTAATTATTTATTTCTCAACTTGAGTAAATTGGCTTGTTTGATTTCCTAATCCTCATATTGTTTATACCATTGGTTGTTTGTTTTCCTAATCGTGTTTGTTTGTTTTCCTTATTGTTTTATCAGAAAATGGATCCGAGTAAATGTTTTGAGATTGTCATCCATTTGGACCGGGTACAGTATCTCATCAAGTGAAGAACAACGTTTGAATAAAAATTAAGATGATTAAGGCATAAACTAATCATTACTAAATTGTTCGTGTGTATTTGTAGGATTTAATTTTAATTCCGCGATCATTATATCGTCGTTGGGGAAAAGGAATACCACGTGCAGTGACTATTGAAGACCAATGCAGAAATCTGTTCAATGGGATGATAGTAATCCATGAGGATCACCCATATTTTGCAACGTACACACAGGGTATCAGGGAGTTGTATTTGTTGTCCACTGGTGCATTGGCAAAGTTTAAGTACCTTGGGGGTTCTCGCTTCTACATGTTCATCCCAATGGACGATTGATGAACGAAGAAGATGAACTGGTTCTCGCTTCTATATGTTGTTTGGATGTTTTCTTGGGCATTAGTAGTAGTTTTAGTACATTATTATATTTATGTATTGACTGTGGTATTTTGTGTGACACCCTCTACCCCGCATGTTATACAAAGCGTTAAAAGGTAAAGATATAAAAGTAAAACATGCATTTATTTCATAAAATAAAAACCAGATAGAAAGCATCACATTGTAAGGTCTCAACGCGGAAAACATAACAAGTTGTAAAACATAACCCAACCCCGATATCACATACAGAGCTGGTATAACCGTTTCGGAATAAAATCCTGGGAATACAACTAAAACTGAAACTAAAAACAACTATAACTACTGATAAATCCTAACTAGAGTCGCGGCTCCTCAGAGTCACTCATCCACTAGCTGATCGCCGTCCTCTACATAAAGAGATACATGCCAACAACAGAAACAAAGAAAATGGGGAGTAAGAAAACATATAAACACATCAGCATGGAGATAGTAAATCAACATACTAAATCAACCAACGTATGCTATGAGGTTCAACACTACTCCGCTACTCCATTATGCATGTGGATCCAAACTATCCCAGGAAGGTAACTTTGGAGTTACATATCCACATTGACCAAAAAGCATCAATGCCGGCAATCCATCAAACCATGGGTGAACCCCTTGGATAGCCACCACGGGGGCGCACAGTCCACCAAACCTTAGGTGAACCACCTGCGGACGGCCAGATCACCGTAGTCTAGGACGACCTCCCCCATGTTGATCTTCCCCCACTAACAACTCCAATGCGTGAATACACGAGCACAACAGCAAATAAGGGCAACCACCTCGTTCACTTGGGCCAATAAGAACCCAAGTCTCAACATCAACACCCTGACCCTTATGAGTCAAGGCCCCATTGGCCAAAAAGCACCAAGGTTCAACTTTAATAACACCTCGACCAAAATGCATCGATGCCACTTTGGCCAAAAAAAACCAAAGCATATCAACGTACGGCAACCCATTGGGCACCGGCTTAACCAACTTATTGTTCTTGATTATCTTAATTAATCTTTAATTAAATTATCTAACTTGTTATCATTCGATTGGTGTATTATTTCATCATTTGGGGACATTTGGGCATAACTACCCTTTAATCCTTTAGTTCATGTCACTGTTCTAATTGGGAGAGCACGGTCGTGCTCCCTGTTAAGCATGGCCGTGCTTCTTGGAATGTGGCCGTACTGACTGGGCAGGTTTGGTCATGTTCTTTAGCCAAAAATTCCCTTAACACTCTTAAATCAGTCCTAGGGTCTAGTCAAGGACCATCAAACATTAACCTCGCCTCTCACTACTAAATTCATGTTTTATAATGCTTTTGGTTCCTTTAATTACCATGTTAATAAAGAGTCATATTTTAACCAATTAGAGTTTTATTAACGTGTTCATCATAAATCACCATACATTCAACCATGGCATAATCAACATCATCAAACTAACAACATTCATGAACCATAAAACAGTTATAGCAATTAGACATTCATAACTGACATACCAATAATCAATTAAACATATAATCAAACATGTAATAGGCATCAATTAACGGTTTAACAAACAATAGGGTCATGGGAATCCTTCATCTTACGCTACCCCCTTGCCTAATGTTCATACTATCCTTCTCCCCTTACCTGGTATGAAGATTGAAATTCAAAAGGAAAGGAAGAAAGTCCACTAGGGTCCCGTCTCACGAACGCTTGTCTACTACCTCAAGAACGACAAGAAACACCTTGATTCAACTCTAAGGTCAAGAAATCAAAAGGAAAAGATCAAGAACATGAAAGAAAGAAACACAAGGGCCAAGGTGAACGAATTTTACCTTTTTATCAAGTCCCAAACAGCAAGCACAACGAACCCCAATTCGTAGCGATGTTCTCCTATCAAGAAGCGGTGAAGAACGGTGCAAGAACGGGTTCCTTTGAGGGAGTTTTATAGAGAAAAAGGGTTAGGAATTCAAAGAGGGGTGAATGGAGGCTGATCTAGAGTGGTTTAGATATATAACATTAGGTTAAGGTCGTGGTTTTGGAGGTTAAGGACGGTTTATGTACAATTGGGCTTAATTATAGCCTAAAACATGTTTTTGGATCTACACGGTTCATGGGGCGAACAAATATTGAGGAAAGAGGCCTACTAAATAACCGAATTGGCCAAAACACATAAACTAAAACTTGTACACGATTCTCTTAGCTTTACAACGCATCAAAGATCACCTCAATCGGGCTTGTAGAAGTCAAGATATGGCCAAAACGGTGAAACATGTTACTAGGACTCTAGAAGGATTGAACCTTTCTAAGGCTAAACTTCCCCAAACATGAACTTAGACATCAAGAACAAGCGTAACAAGCATATATAAGCTAAGCCTAACACATATTAACATTTATTAACGTATGGTGAAATTCAGGGTGTTACATTTTGGATCGTTAGTTATTCTATGTTTTGGATCGTTAGTACATTATTATATTTTTGTATTGACCGTGGTGTTTTGGCTAGTTAATTAATATATGTTCTAGATTCCATATTGACTGCGATATTTTGGCTCGTTATAAGTAAATTATTATATTTATGTATTCTATTTATCCAAAAAAAAATGATGTACTCTGTTTAAATCATAAATTAAAAATCAATGGTGTTATTTTTTGAAAAACAAAATTCGGTCACTAGGCATAAGTTAACGGAAAAAAAAAATATTTCTTGAATAGCGACAGAAACAGCGGTTGCTAATTTGGTTGAGATAACCAACATTAGCGACTGAATCAACGACCAAATATCAGTCACCAAATTCGGTTACCTGATCATGCGACCAACTCATCGGCGACCAAAATATATATTTTAGCGACCGAGTTTCCGGTCGCCATTTTGCAATCGAATTAAAATCTCGGTCGCTAAACCTTTAGTGATCAGGGTTTCTGCTACCCCCTTGATTCGGTCGCTAAACAGGATAGCGACCGAATTAGTATGTTTAGAAACTGAAATCTTCGGTCACCAAACTGTTGTTTTTTTTGTAGTGATATATGGGAAACAACTCTTAAATTTGAAAAAGGTTACGGATTTTAAAATAATTAAAATTTTTAATAAAAGGTTTGCTCACCATGCGAGATATCCTAGGGCTCGCACAATAGAGAAAGCTTAGGATTTCATAATCAAAAACAAATCCTATTATATCAATATAGTATATATATTTTTTCCAGAGTATTCTCTCATTTAAAGATTAGTCTTTCAAAAATAAATACTATCAACATATCCATTTAACACTCTATTCAACATTCACTTTCTTTATTGTTAAGTGAATTTCATGTAGTATCCTAGGAATGGCCAGGTGTATGGGCCGGAGCCCAATCTAAACCAATCCGAATTTTTTGGGTTGGGTCTAAACTTACGGAACCATAAGAGTATGGGTTGGGTATTGGATTTCAGATTTTATAATCCAATGAACCCGAACAGAAAAGAGAAACACATTGCATATGCATATAGTTGCTCCCATTTCATATTTCAGCTCATCGCAAGCTAGATATGTTTCAACCCTACCCTCGGACCTTAGTCTTCACAGCCTCAGTCTCATCTCTCACTCAAACTGTCATCCCTACCTCACACCAATGGCGGCGATGCTCTTCTACCGACAACCAGAGGTGGCGATGCTCTTCTCTACCAGCAACCAGCGGCGGCGACACTCTTCTCACAGTAACTAAAATCTAATGATTTTAATCCCAAATCTCTAATCTCTCCTCTTCTTCCCTTCCCTTCTTTAATTCTTTTTGCCTTCCCTTCTCTTCTTACTAATTCTTCATGTTATAGAAAATGTTGTTTCTTTGTTTTTAAGGTTGGTTTGAATTGTTAAATATTAGCTTTCACATTTTTCCACACGAGCCTGACCCTACCCAAGTGTTTTTTTGCCAGGCCAGAGGAACCAACCCAACCTAACTCGAATGTGGTCAGATTGTGTTGGTTCGGGTTAGATGACTTTTTTTAACAACACGACCAACCCAATCCAATCGTGTCTCAAATCCCATTGAACCCGACCCAACCCGACTTAAGCATCCTATTAACATTGCTCTTTTGTGAAATATGATTTAACTGTATCTTTTTTTACACATGAATTTAGAAATAATTCAGGATTCATTGGATCGATTCACACATTGGTATATTAATTAGAATAAAGGCCCAAACTGATTATTGTCAAAAAAATACGATGACATTTTGGTCCCTGAGAAATGAAAATTATCAATTTGGTCCTTAGAAATGTAAGATGCTAGTTAAATTAGTCCTTCTAGAGTTCTAGGGGTAGTTTTTGGGGACATTTTAATTCCTATTAGGGACTATTTTGATCCATATTTTACATTCTTGAATATCAAATTGATATTTTCCATTTCTCAAGGATCAAAATATCACATTTTTTTTGGGTGAACCTGGGTATTCTCCGACCGGGAGCTAGAGACCAATCCCTTGAGGTACGAAAATCCATTTAAGGGGTTGATCTCTCCTAACAGATGCTCTTCCATACACATGAGCCTAGAATCAAACCCCTTACCACGTGCATATCACGGTATTTTTTGTCGAGTACTAATTTGAGTTTTTATTCTATCAATTAATATGGTTATTCTTAGACAAATTCTCTTTTATTTATTTTTAGGTGGTGTATTGGATTGAGATTTTAAAGGATTTTAATGGATTTTTTTTATGACAAAAGAATCTTGTGGTATTCAATAAAGACTTTTGTATAATATAAATAAGCACTGTGTTATTCAACCAGGATTATTAGGATTTTTTTAAGGATTCCAAATCCACTGATATTCAATCAAGACTTTTTATAAGTTACTAAAACTCTTCTGGTATTCAAAAGTTTGCTAATTTTAGTGGATTCTTTAGGATAATGGATTTTGAGTGACTTTTTAGTGAAATATATAAATAGCAAACATATTCCAAAATCTCATATTTTTTATTCCTTCTTTGAAGGTACTATACTCTTCTTGCAATTTGTAATCTGCCTGTGCAACTCTTTTCTTTTAATTTTTTGCTTTGCTTTGTATTGATGCTTTGATATAAGAAAAATACACTCGTCTCAATTTTTGCAAGAAGAAAACGTACACTTTTTTGCTACCTGCACGGTATATGTAATGTTTGTAACATATCATTCTCTTTTTTTGACAAATAGTAATATATAATTCTATGTGAATGGGTTGAAGGCGTTGTACAGGCACCGTGTGTGTGTGTCTCTCTCTCAATATATATATATATATATATATATATATATATATATATATATATATATATATCAGGATGTCACTGTGGATCATTTCACAAAAAGATGTTAGAGAAATCTGAAAAGAAAACAGGTGAAGAAGCAAAATATTAGAGTATGAAAATAATTTTAAATATCAAAATATTAACTTTTACTATAAGCTTGAACACTACAAGCTTTTATTATTACAATCTGATGAAATATTGAAGAACTTACAAAAAACTTGCTCTTGAAAGAAAACTTGTACACGACTTCAAATCACTACAAGATTACAAGAAAGCAAAGAGATTAGTAAGTTCAGAGTAAATTCCGAGATGCCTTCAACTGAGTCTTGAAGCTCCTTATATAGATGAGAAGAGCCTTTAGCTGAGAGACAGATTTCAAATTTTTCAAATCCGAAAAGCAAAGACTGTAGAACTTTTGACTTCTGCGCCTTGCTTTTACTGTTGATCTTTTTCTTTTGTCTGGCACGAGAATGCTTTCGGCACAACGAGACAAACAACTTTTCTTTTCAAAAGTAGCACAGCACATGGAAGGCTGCATTTGTGTCCAAAGGACGCTACTGCTGATTTTCTGAGTGGGTAATTTTGAAGGGGGGTCCTTGTCTGCCACCTACTTAACCCAAGGGAGATGCGACAAAACCCAAATTTTGAATTTTAATCAAAAAAATCCAATATCTGGATCATTGTTTTCCAGATAAGGATTATATTCAAAGTCTTCTTCTTCAGGAGCCGGATCTTCAGGTTCTTCATCTGATCCAACAGTAGATAAAGCTTCTAACAGTTGTTTCTTTAATTCTGAAGGAGAAGATGCATCAATTTTTAATGAGTAAGGACTAGCTGGCTGAGAAATTACTGAAGATGTTGAACCAACTATTCCTTTTCCTTTGTTTGATATTGGAGAGTTTGCTGGAGTGATGGACTGAGGAAGCCTCCTCTTTTGAAGTCCATGCTTTTTCCATGTTTCAAATTTTGTAAGAACAATTTCTTCATTAAATTTTCTCCACCACGAAACAATCGCAGTGCAACAAATATATTTTGGGAATGGCTCAGGTAAGTGCATATGAACATCATAGTTAAATCTCAATAACCATGAAATTCCAAACTGAGCACAGAAATGTAGCAATTTTACATGAGCCAAAATTTTGGGGGTCAGAGTCTTGTACTCTGAATATTTTGCATAAAGAGCATTTGGGAGAATTTTTGCAGATAAACCGTACTCCCAAAACCATTCCATAAACCAAGAAGGGTAAACAGACTGATTGCTGATTATTATGAAGTACCAAGAATGTTTTTGGTTTGGAACACAAAGAAAATAGTCCCAAGCCTTGATATAGTCCATATAATTGTATATGGGAGGGTCAAATACCCTAGAAAATCTTTTGGGCTTTAATGGGTTTTGGCCCCAATCTGTGAGGGTCAAAACTTTTAAAATCTTGCACTGGGAATACGCCACTATTCCAGGTGCATTTTCATTTTCATTTTCACAAATTTCAACAGATCCAGAATCTATTAGCACATATTGATAAAATTTTAAGGTTTTGTTTGTACCATGAGTGTTTATCCAACCAAAACCTTCTTGAAAATATTGGGCTAATAAATTCCATGGTTCATTTTTTATTGGATCACCCATTTCAGGCTCCAATAGCAATAACCTGTGGCAATCTGGTTTTATTTTTTGTTGCAAAGGTTCTCTTTCAATAACTTGGGTATTTTGTGGAATATTTTGGGGTGTATGTGGGGGTTTTCCTAAAAGGGTAAATCTATTGGCTGTTTCAATCTGGGCTTTTGTGGCTTTTGAGGCTGGCAATGTTAAGAATTGGGCTTGTGAAGTATTTTGGGCTGGAATAGGAGATTTTGCAATTTGTGATGCACTGGGTGCAAAGGTATCCAATGTTAAAGGCTTAGATTTTGAAGAGGAAGGGGATGCCCCACCTCTAGCTGACCCACCTCGGGCCTTGCTCGCCATTATTTTAATGAAACCTGCAAAAATTCCCTGGTTAGATAATCAGGGATGAAATTATTTTCACCTTTTAAAAATTCTATTTCAAAATCAAATCAACTCAAGAGACTTTGCCATCTGGCAAAAATATGTTTAGAAACTAGATTTTTAACATCTTTTTCTAAAACATCTTTTGCAGCTTTGCAATCTATACGTAATAAAAACTTTTTATTAAACAAATCATCTTGAAATTTTGAAATACAAAGTACTAAAGATAAAATTTATTTTTTAATAGTACTATATTTTTCCTGTGAAGAGATCCAAAGACCAGAATGGTAGCGGACAATCTGCTCAACTTTAGACTCTGGAAGGATCTGTAGCAGGATACCACCATATCCTTTATCTGTTGCATCTGTCTGAACAAAAAGACTAGCATCGGGATGAGGAATACCAAGACACGGTAAAGACTTGACATCCCTTTTAATATCAGCTACTAACTTAGACAACTCTTCTGACCAAGGTTTAGGATTTTTGGTCTTTCTAAGTCTAGAATATAGGGGCTTGCATTTTATCCTAATATTGGGGATAAATTCTGACACATAATTTAAACAACCCAAAAATCCTTATAGTTGTGTTTTATCTTTTAATTCATTTGGAAAATTATCAGCAAAGGCAATGCTTCTGCTGATAGGAGTTATGGTGCCTTGAAATATTTCATGGCCCAAAAATCTCATTTTTGTCAAACATAATTTTGTTTTCTTCGCAGAAAGAGTCATACCATTTCTTTTTATTGTTTCTTTGAAAATATTTAATGTTTAAAATGTTGTTCCAATGATTTGGAAAATATTAAAATATCATCAATGTATATTAAAGCAAACTCAGAATGAGGCTTTAATATTTCATCCATGATGTTTTGAAATTCTGAAGGTGCATTTTTTAATCCTAAAGGCATTACATTACATTCCATTCGTAATGACCCAAAGGAACAGTAAAAGCAGTTTTGTATTTATCTACTTCTTTTAAGGCTATTTGATAATAACCTGATTTTAGATCAAATTTTGAAAAGATAACTGCATCATACAGTCTTTTAATAAGGTCTTTCTTGTTAGGAACAGGATAGCGAATCCATTGCAAAGCTTTATTTAATGGTTTATAGTTTATAACCATTCTTGGTTCGCCACGTTCAATTTCAGAATTATTATTTACATAGAAGGCAGTGCAACTCCAAGGGGATTTGCTTGGCCTAATTAATTTTTTATTTAAAAGATCTTGAATATCTTTTTTACATAATTCTAAAGTCTCACTATTCATCTGAATAGGTCGAGCTTTAGTTGGAATGTTTCTTTCATCGAAGTCTTTTTCATATTGTAAAGATACCGTATGAATTTTTCTATTCCAAAAAGCATTTGGAATAATAGAACAGACTTCTGTTTCAAATTCTTTCTGTAAAGAAATTATTTTTTCTTTTATTATTGGATCTTGAAGTTGTTTTTCAATTTTTTGATAAAGAATTTCTTTTTGGATAAAACCAATTTGATTTTGTTTTCCTTGTATTATTGACAAGAAATTTGTTTCTTCAAGATTGTCATTTATGTTATTTAAATCTTTTGATTTAATCGGATTTAAGAATTCAAAGAGAATTTCTTGATTATTTCTTTTTGTTATAATTCCTTCATCAGTAACTCCAAAAGGATATAACTGTGTTATAAAAGGAGTTCCTAAAATTATTTGCTCGGACATATTTTTTACAAATAAAAAGGAGTTTTTAAAACAGACTCCATTGTTGCAAATACTTGCTTCTTCTAGTTTATATTTTACTTGAAGTTTTTCATTATTTGCAGTATATAATTTTTGAATAGTTTTCTTATAATATTGAGTAGGTATCAGACCTTCTTAAATGCAATTTAGGCCTGCTCCTGAATCAATTAAAGCAATAAAGGGTTTGTGAAAGGAACTGTTAATTTTTAAATTAACTTTCACATGCCATTTTTGCTGTAATGTTTTGATTCTCAGGAAGAAATTCGCTTCTTCACTGATCTCAGGATTATCATTTTTAAAACTTTGGGAAGAAGATGAGGCAGAAATAATATCCTTACCTTTCCCTGGGTTTTTTGAAAAATTTTGCTCCAAAATTTTATATTTATGTTTTAAATCAGTAATTTCTGATTTTAAATTCTTAATTTCTTTATATAAAAAAGGAAGACTTAAAGGTTCTTGATTAAAAGATGATTCTGACACATTTTGAGGGTTCATAATTTCTTTTAAGCTATAACCTTTAAATTCTTGTTTTTCTACTTCTTGAGAGATCTAATTCTTTATATTTTTCAAGCATTGCTAGCTTAACTTGTGGGTCCACAATTTGACCAATCAAATCGAGGAGCACTCTTGCTTCTTTCGAGATAACATTAATTGTAAATTTACAATTACAATTATCTCCTAAGCAACCACAGCTTAGGCAACCTGCATCAGAATCAGAAGATGTTTCTTGATTCTGATAAATAACATCTGAATTATCATCGGAGGATGAATCTTCAGAGGAATTAGATTCATAAAGAAGAATTTTTGAAATTTGTTCTTTAATTTCATCATCCATTTTAAGTTCTTTAATTTTTTGTTTAACTCTGCAGTATTTAGCCATATGACCAACACGACCACATTTATAGCAAGTTATATTTTTCTTAAAATCTTTATTATATTTTTTTATAAGATTTTCTTGGTGCAACAAGAAGCTCAGAGAGAGTCTCCGACTCTATCTGAAATAAATCAAGCTTTTGAAACTCCAAATCAAATTTTTGTTCTTACAAAATTTATTGTTGATAAACAAAAAAATCAAAAAGATTTTTTAAAACCTGAATATGAAGAAAAACGAAAATGGTTCTTTTCTTCTTTTTCACAGTCTGAAATAAGACAATATCGTGAAAGTTATTTGTCTTATTTGGAGGAGGTAGAGGATGACACTGTTCCCTACTTCGAATGGTTTCAAAATCACTATTTTCAAAATTTAGAATTAAAAACTCTAAATTCTGCAAAGAAAATTTGGAAAACAACTAAGGGTAAAGAAGTAATTTCTGTTATTCCACCTTTGGAAGAAATCACAATTCCAAATGTCGATAACATTGAAATTACTACATCTCCTTTCAAATCAATGAAAGAAGATGACAAAACTTTAGTTGTTCAAAATCCGACAAGATATGACATAAAAAATATTCAACATCAATTAAAGTATACAAATCAATTGTTGTATCAAGTTGCCAGTACATCTGATGATTTTGATACACCTGTAAAAATAGAATCTTCTTCAAAATCAAGTACAAAATTAAATAAGCCCTTAATTACTCCATATAAATTATCTGATTCTGAAATAAAAGAACTCAAAATTGGAAATGAATCTAATAATACTTTATTAGATGAAATTAATAAACAATTAGCATCATTAAAATTATCTTCATCCAAATTAAATGTAATAAAAAATTTTAGAACT
Source organism: Sophora flavescens (assembly GCA_030762895.1). Taxonomy (NCBI): domain Eukaryota; kingdom Viridiplantae; phylum Streptophyta; class Magnoliopsida; order Fabales; family Fabaceae; genus Sophora; species Sophora flavescens. The sequence continues at coordinate 278,603,199 of CM061062.1, read as the reverse complement.
TGAAAAACAATTTCAAGATTCTGATATTGATGTTGTAAATAAAATAAAAAATACATCAAGAGCATATCCCACTTCAAGAAACTATTATCACAGGCCCACTTTGCCTGATATTCAATTTGAAGATAATAGTTTAGATAATGCTTCACAGTACAACGGTGAAGGCATTGTCAAGTGGAATATTGATGGATTTTCAGAACATCAAATTATGCGAAAATTAGAAGAAATGTCTATGGCTGCTACAACTTATAGAACCAGAAATAATAGTGCTGTTTCAACATGTAAAATTTTAATACAAGGTTTCACCGGTAGCCTAAAAGGTTGGTGGGACAATAATTTAAGAGAAAATGAAAGACAAGCTATTTTAAATTTTACAAAAACTGAAACAAGAAATGATGAGCATGGTCAACCTGTTGAATATCCTATTGATCAACAAGTTGAAGCTCTAATTTTTGCTATATCTCAAGCATTTATTGGCGACCCAAGTACTTTCGCTGATAGATCCCTTGAGATATTAAATAATTTATACTGTCCAACTCTAGGTGAGTTTAGATGGTATAAAGATAATTTTTTGACAAAAATTTATACTAGAACTGACTGTAGAGAAGCTTATTGGAAAGACAGATTTATATCCGATCTTCCCAAAAACTTTGCTACAAAAGTTCGAACTCAAATAAAATTGGAGTACCCTAGAACTCCTTTGGAAGATCTAACTTATGGACGGTTAATCTCTATAATAAATAAAACTGGTTTACAATTTTGCACAGATATTAAAATGCATAGACAAGTAAAATTTGAAATTAAAACCAATAGTAAAGAATTAGGAAATTTTTGTGAACAATTTGGTTATGAGAAATTAACTCCTCCCTCTAAGCAGAGAAGAGTTAATACTCAAAAGTTTCCTAAAAAATTTAGAAGTTATAAAAAATATAATAAAAAAGAAAAATAAATTAAACCTTATAAGAAAACACCAAGAAAATCTTATAAAAAACCATATAATAAAGATTTTAAGAAAAATATAACTTGCTATAAATGTGGTCGTGTTGATCATATGGCTAAAGACTGCAGAGCTAAACAAAAAATTAAAGAACTTAAAATGGATGATGAAATTAAAGAACAAATTTCAAAAATTCTTCTTTAGGAATCTAATTCCTCTGAAGATTCATCCTCCGATGATACTTCAGATGTTATTTATCAGAATCAAGAAACATCTTCTGATTCTAATGCAGGTTGCCTAAGCTGTGGTTGCTTAGGAGATAATTGTAATTGTAAATTTACAATTAATGTTATCTCGAAAGAAGCAAGAGTGCTCCTCGATTTGATTGGTCAAATTGAGGACCCACAAGTTAAGCTAGCAATGCTTGAAAAATATAAAGAATTAGATCTCTCAAGAAGTAAAAAAACAAGAATTTAAATGTTATAGCTTAAAAGAAATTCTGAACCCTCAAAATGTGTCAGAATCATCTTTTAATCAAGAACCTTTAAGTCTTCCTTTTTTATATAAAGAAATTAAGAATTTAAAATCAGAAATTACTGATTTAAAACATAAATATAAAATTTTGGAGCAAAATTTTTCAAAAAACCCAGGGAAAGGTAAGGATATTATTTCTGCCTCATCTTCTTCCCAAAGTTTTAAAAATGATAATCCTGAGTTCAATGAAGAAGCGAATTTCTTCCTGAGAATCAAAACATTATAGCAAAAATGGCATGTGAAAGTTAATTTAAAAATTAACAGTTCCTTTCACAAACCCTTTATTGCTTTAATTGATTCAGGAGCAGACCTAAATTGCATTCAAGAAGGTCTGATACCTACTCAATATTATAAGAAAACTACTCAAAAATTATATACTGCAAATAATGAAAAACTTCAAGTAAAATATAAACTAGAAGAAGCAAGTATTTGCAACAATGGAGTCTGTTTTAAAAATTCCTTTTTACTTGTAAAAAATATGTCCGAGCAAATAATTTTAGGAACTCCTTTTATAACACAGTTATATCCTTTTGGAGTTACTGATGAAGGAATTACAACAAAAAGAAATAATCAAGAAATTCTCTTTGAATTCTTAAATCCGATTAAATCAAAAGATTTAAATAACATAAATGACAATCTTGAAGAAACAAATTTCTTGTCAATAATACAAGGAAAACAAAATCAAATTAATTTCTCCAAAAAGAAATTCTTTATCAAAAAATTGAAAAACAACTTCAAGATCCAATAATAAAATAAAAAATAATTTCTTTACAGAAAGAATTTGAAACAGAAGTCTGTTCTATTATTCCAAATGCTTTTTGGAATAGAAAAATTCATACGGTATCTTTACAATATGAAAAAGACTTCGATGAAAGAAACATTCCAACTAAAGCTCGACCTATTCAGATGAATAGTGAGACTTTAGAATTATGTAAAAAAGATATTCAAGATCTTTTAAATAAAAAATTAATTAGGCCAAGCAAATCCCCTTGGAGTTGCACTGCCTTCTATGTAAATAATAATTCTGAAATTGAACGTGGCGAACCAAGAATGGTTATAAACTATAAACCATTAAATAAAGCTTTGCAATGGATTCGCTATCCTGTTCCTAACAAGAAAGACCTTATTAAAAGACTGCATGATGCAGTTATCTTTTCAAAATTTGATCTAAAATCAGGTTATTATCAAATAGCCTTAAAAGAAGAAGATAAATACAAAACTGTTTTTACTGTTCCTTTGGGTCATTACGAATGGAATGTAATGCCTTTAGGATTAAAAAATGCACCTTCAGAATTTCAAAACATCATGGATGAAATATTAATGCCTCATTCTGAGTTTGCTTTAATATACATTGATGATATTTTAATATTTTCCAAATCATTGGAACAACATTTTAAACATTAAATATTTTCAAAGAAACAATAAAAAGAAATGGTATGACTCTTTCTGCGAAGAAAACAAAATTATGTTTGACAAAAATGAGATTTTTGGGCCATGAAATATTTCAAGGCACCATAACTCCTATCAGCAGAAGCATTGCCTTTGCTGATAATTTTCCAAATGAATTAAAAGATAAAACACAACTATAAGGATTTTTGGGTTGTTTAAATTATGTGTCAGAATTTATCCCCAATATTAGGATAAAATGCAAGCCCCTATATTCTAGACTTAGAAAGACCAAAAATCCTAAACCTTGGTCAAATGAGTTGTCTAAGTTAGTAGCTGATATTAAAAGGGATGTCAAGTCTTTACCGTGTCTTGGTATTCCTCATCCCGATGCTAGTCTTTTTGTTCAGACTGATGCAACAGATAAAGGATATGGTGGTATCCTACTACAGATCCTTCCAGAGTCTAAAGTTGAGCAGATTGTCCGCTACCATTCTGGTCTTTGGATCTCTTCACAGGAAAAATATAGTACTATTAAAAAATAAATTTTATCTTTAGTACTTTGTATTTCAAAATTTCAAGATGATTTGTTTAATAAAAAGTTTTTATTACGTATAGATTGCAAAGCTGCAAAAGATGTTTTAGAAAAAGATGTTAAAAATCTAGTTTCTAAACATATTTTTGCCAGATGGCAAAGTCTCTTGAGTTGCTTTGATTTTGAAATAGAATTTTTAAAAGGTGAAAATAATTTCATCTCTAATTATCTAACCAAGGAATTTTTGCAGGTTTCATTAAAATAATGGCGAGCAAGGTCCGAGGTGGGTCAGCTAGAGGTGGGGCATCCCCTTCCTCTTCAAAATCTAAGCCTTTAACATTGGATACCTTTGCACCCAGTGCATCACAAATTGCAAAATCTCCTATTCCAGCCCAAAATACTTCACAAGCCCAATTCTTAACATTGCCAGCCTCAAAAGCCACAAAAGCCCAGATTGAAACAGCCAATAGATTTACCCTTTTAGGAAAACCCCCACATACACCCCAAAATATTCCACAAAATACCCAAGTTATTGAAAGAGAACCTTTGCAACAAAAAATAAAACCAGATTGCCACAGGTTATTGCTATTGGAGCCTGAAATGGGTGATCCAATAAAAAATGAACCATGGAATTTATTAGCCCAATATTTTCAAGAAGGTTTTGGTTGGATAAACACTCATGGTACAAACAAAACCTTAAAATTTTATCAATATGTGCTAATAGATTCTGGATCTGTTGAAATTTGTGAAAATGAAAATGCACCTGGAATAGTGGCGTATTCCCAGTGCAATATTTTAAAAGTTTTGACCCTCACAGATTGGGGCCAAAACCCATTAAAGCCCAAAAGATTTTCTAGGGTATTTGACCCTCCCATATATAATTATATGGATTATATCAAGGCTTGGGACTATTTTCTTTGTGTTCCAAACCAAAAACATTCTTGGTACTTCATAATAATTAGCAACCAGTCTGTTTACCCTTCCTGGTTTATGGAATGGTTTTGCGAGTACGGATTATCTGCAGAATTTCTCCCGAATGCTCTTTATGCAAAATATTCAGAGTACAAGACTCTAACCCCCAAAATTCTGGCTCATGTAAAATTGTTACAATTTTGTGCTCAGTTTGGAATCTCATGGTTATTAAGATTTAACTATGATGTCCATTTGCACTTACCCGAGCCATTTCCGAAATATATTTGTTGCACTGCGACGGTCTTGTGGTGGAGAAAATTTAATGAAGAAATTGTACTTGCAAAATTTGCAACATGGAAAAAGCATGGACTTCAAAAGAGGAGGCTTCCTCAGTCCATCACTCCAGCAAACTCTCCAACATCAAATAAAGGAAAAGGAAAAGTTGGTTCAACATCTTCAGTAATTTCTCAGTCAGCTAGTCCTTACTCTTTAAAAATTGATGCATTTTCTCCAGCAGAATTCAAGAAAAGTCTGTTGGAAGCTCTATCAACAATTGGATCCGATGAAGAACCTGAAGATCCAGCCATTGAAGAAGAAGAATTTGAAGTTAATCCTTATCTGGAAAACAATGATCCAGACTTAGGATTTTTTGATTAATATTCAAAATTGGATGTTGTCGCATCTCCCTCGGGATAAGTAGGTGGCAGACAAGAACCCCCCTTTTTTCAAAATTACCCACTCAGAAAAACAACAGTAGCGTCCTTTGGACACAAATGCAGCCGCCCATGTGATGTGCTACTTTTGAAAAGAAGAGTTGTTTGTCTCGTTATGCCGAAAGCATCCTCGTGGCAGACAAAAGAAAAAGCTCAACAGTAAAAGCAAGACGCAAAAGTCAAAAGTTCTACAGTCTTTGCTTTTCGGATTTGAAAAATTTGAAATCCGTCTCTCAGCTGAAGGCTCTTCTCATCTATAAAAGGAGCTTGAAGACTCGATTGAAGGGCATCTCGGAATTTACTCTGAACTTACTAATCTCTTTGCTTTCTTCTAATCTTGTAGTGATTTGAAGTCGTGTACAAGTTTTCTTTCAAGAGCAAGTTTTTTGTAAGTTCTTCAATATTTCATTAGATTGTAATAATAAAAGCTTGTAGTGTTCAAGCTTATAGTAAAAGTTAATATTTTGATATTTAAAATTATTTTCATACTCTGATATTTTGCTTCTTCACCTGTTTTCTTTTCAGATTTCTCTAACATCTTTTTGTGAAATGATCCACAGTGGCATCCTGGTATCAGAGCCTTAGGGTTCTGATACTTATACAGTGTTTGAGTTTTCCTTCCTTGCAGCGTTGGTAAGCCTGAAGGGTGTTCCCGGTAGTAAAGCCTAATGGTAGGTTGTAAATCCGTTGGTAAGCCTGGTGTTCCCGATGTTGGTAAGGTCAAATCAATATCTGTCATAGGTACTAGAGCTTTAGGGGTAGGTTATCATGTCTAGCCTTCTGAAGATGATTTCCCGAAAGGGCAGAGAGAAAATTGAAGAAATAGGTGAATCTAGTTCACCTAATTTTCAAAATGAAAATCAAAATTCTTCTTTAATAAATTAACAACAAATAATTTTGCCTGATATAGAGCAGAAACTCAATAATTGGAGTATCCCTCCATTAAATGTTTCTGAAATATATAAGACAAAATTACTTGATAAGTTCAAATCAGATTTCTCTAACATCTTTTTGTGAAATGATCCACAATGACATCATATATATATATATATATATATATATATATATATATATATATATATATATATATATATATATATATATATATAATATTATTTATTTAAAAAAAGGTAGAATCCAATTTTATGTCAGCCTCTCCATTTCTATTTAAGATACAAGTAGAGTTTATGCTAGTATGTGTAGCATTACATAACTTCCTTCGCAAAGAATGTCATCTTAATAAATTTCCAATTGAATCAACAGACGAATCTTCATCTTCAGTATTACCAGTTAATGAAGACATTAATTTTGAACCTATTGTTCAAACCCAAGAGCAGGAACGAGAAGATGTTAATGCGTTGAGGGCTAGCGTAACTTTAGATATGTGGAGAAATGTTACTTAGGAGGACATGAAGCTACATCGAACTGGCTTTTAAAGATTAGAAAATTTGTATTGGATTTTACTTTTTTAAATTAAAAATTATTCATTTCTTTGTTATCTAGCTTTTTCATTGATTTTTTTTTGAACAAATTTTCTATTGACTTTTGTAACTTTGAATCTTTACTAAAAAATCATTTATTCCTTTAAAATCTTATAAATCTATATAGTCGATTCAAATCTTATAAAGTCTTATCATATAAATCCTTTAAAATCTAAATATTAGAATCTTGATTATAACAATCTTTAAAAAAAGTCTTAAAAGTCATTACATTCCTACCTAGTCTTTTAAAATCTACCAGACTTTTTAAAGGCAAAACAATCCTTCAATATCTCAATCCAGTACACACCCTTTAGACACTTAATTAAGTGAAAAATCCCACGTGTATTACTGTTACATTAACCGTGTCTCCAATCCAACACGTTATCTTGTTTCTGGTTCTTACTTTTAGTAACAGATATCAGTCACTGTGAGTGAGACAGAGACAAGGGAGGCTCCTTTCTCAAAGTCAATTCTCAGCGATTAAATCGACGTAACATTTTCATCAGTTCCATCAGTTACAAAAGTGAAGTATTATGGTTCATATGTTACATTCCTTTTGCCACTGAGTGCTCTCTCATTTAGTGATCATTATGGTCTTCAATGATCTTGAATGACCATGATTGATAGTGGTAAAAGTTCTTGCATTCTTGATGGTAGAATGCTTATAAAACAGTTTTTGGTCCCTAAGCATGCTTTTTGCGAATTCTATACGAATATACACCATCCGCGAGTGAGAGTTAAGGTTTGGAAGAGCCAAAAACAGAGGAGACTCACACACAACAGAACACCGACAATGGCAGGAGGTACGTCACGGTTAGATTTAATTCGCATTTGGTTTGTTGATCTTGTGTGTTTCATTTTTTATAGCGGGAACATGTTTAGATCAATATAAATGTTTAACAATCGCTATTTAACAATCGAATCAGAGAGGAGAGTTCCGACGATTTAGGGTTTATCCATGGTGGAGGAACACGGCAAGATCACCCTCGATTTGGGGTGGCTCGCTGCCAGGTCCACCGAGGTCCAATTCACTGGGACTCAGCTCACCACTACTGACCCTCCTACTGCCCCAATTTCACCATAGATGGATGCTCTCGTCCCTGGAACGTAATATCTCTATCTCTACTTATAGAATGCAGTTTGCTTAGTTCGTGTTTGGTTACATTACACGGTTGAGAGTATTAGAATTGCAGGGTGAAATGTGATTTTAATAAAAATTAGAAATGTTTGAATGACTTCAAATGTGATTCTAATAAATCTACAGAAAGTAGCATTTGTGTTGGATTAAAAAATTTACATTAACTTTTATATCAAACTTGTTTTTAAAATAAAAATATTTAAATATAAATCATGTTACTTCAAACTCATAGTTAAATCAATTTTGTTTAAAATCGTGTTTATTAAACATTGATCCCGACAAGTGCATCCAAACATGCTATACATCAAAATAGTACCACACTACAATGTTAACTTTTAAAAGTTTTAACTGACAAACAGTTAATTGGTTTGATGATAGGATGCTTAGTTAGAGCTTGATATATATACAAGTTCCATTATTGGATTCATTGGTGTTTACAGTGTTCTAGCGACCTTGGTGAAGAACAAAGTGGTGCCCGGTCCTTTTTATGGACTGCAAAATGAGGAAATCATAGATATTACTGATTCTGCAAGACAGCATTACACATTCTGGTTCTTCACTACCTTTCACTGTAACCTGGTATTTATTTATTTGTCATTTAACATTACACAAATTACAATTGTACATTTTGAAGTCCCGTCATTTAATTTTATTTTAATTTTAATTTTTCATTTAATATTCAAATATTGGTTCGTTAATTTGAATATATGATGTGGTTCCGTATTTGATATATTTTTTTCCTTTTAGAGTTGGATAGAGAGAGATTTATACGCCAAGTTTGGTGTACTAGGCAGTCTAGGCGAGTCACATTATTAATTAATAGATAACTATTATAATTAATTAATAATTAGTGACCATAATACAGCATAATTATTGATGTGACTGGTCTAGTGTACCCAACTTGAATGCTAGAGGTTTATGCAAGACCTTCTCAGGATGGACATCACTAATTACTTGACATTTTGCAGTCAGTCAATCAGCACTATGATCTGAACTTCCGTGGAATCAACTACTACGCGGATGTGTATTTAAATGGGCACGAAATCACCTTACCAAAAGGAATGTTTCCAAGGCATTGTCTTGATGTCACTGATATTCTTCATCTTGATGGTAGTAACCTGACATTTGGTGCTTTTACTTGTACTAGTCATTGCATATGGATTGGAGTATCCCTTGTACTCTCATTTAATATACATTTTTGCTTATAAAAAAACATGATTGTTTTTGTTCACCCTCAAGATCATCCTGGGACAATTCATCCTGAGAGGGGACAAGGCGGTGATCACGAAGTCAGAAATTGAATTCATAAATGTTATATATCCCTTTCAATTACTGAACTTAATTTTCCTATTACATGAACATGAAAGCTAATATCAATTTAAGTGGTTCAAGCCTTGCGAAATCAGTTAAGACTTACGAGAGTGAGAGAGGAAGAGGGAGTGATGCTTGTGGAATATCTAAGTCATTTTCTTTTGTTCTTTTGTATATAGGAAAAAGATTCTTGGGAAATGTCTTCACAATTTCCCTCTCACTGACATCAACACTGCTGGGAATCTCCCGTACACGAAAAGGATCGTGAGAACACATAAAAATACACTGCAGAAAAATAATAGAGAACACAAGAATTTAACGTGGTTCGACACTTCTTGCCTATGTCCACGGAAACACCTCAACAAAGTGTATTCACTATCTCAAATATGTGATTACAAGATTGTAACCCACCACACATTATAAGTTTTTGGACAAACTTATAAATCCTCCTTCAATAGTGTATCACTCTACAAACCCGAGTACCCCTCACTCTAGAGTTACAAAAATAATATACTCTCATATTTTTAGTCTCCCAAATGGGGATGCCCCCACTGGCCTGGGGACACCCCAGACTCTCTTCCCTTTTTCTTTCATTCTCTATGCTTCTCTGCCTTTTTTCTTTCTTCTCTTCCGAATGAATGAAAGTGCCTCCTCTATTTAAAGAGGACTCAGCAGTGTGAAATCACAACAACAATTTCGGCTTCATGCTTCAAATTTCTACCAGTCTATGAATCTACTGTGCCAATTTTTCCTTCACGTTTGCCATCCAAATTGGCTTTACAGATTTTCAATTATATGCTTTGACTTTTCAAATCCAACATTTTCTTCTTTGTATTGAATGGCTGGACCCCACAATTCTCCACCTCCAGTCATTGTGGAAAAATCCTTGGATCAGTTCAAGAGAGAACAAATCTCCCCCTCAAGCGAACATCATACTTGTACCGCCGTTGTCCATCATCCACAATTGATCATGCTGCCTAGCCTCCGTATTTCTAGGAAGACTTTCGACACAAAGGACCCCTCACATGGATCCACCGACTACCGCCTTCTTTTCAATATTCGTCTAAGCAGAATCATCGACTCTGCCTACATCTCCCCCTTCAGCCAAAAGGAAAAATATCCTTGACTACCATCACTTTGCCTTCTCTCATGTCTTCTCCTCTTCCAAAGCTCGATCATTCCTTGGGTGTGTTTCCTGCCATAGCTCTCATCTCAACATTCATCCACGAGTATTCAATGGTGTAACTTATACCGCCGTTGCTACCATCAACGGGACACGCTGCCTGAACTCCATTGGTAGGAAGACTTTCGATATAATAGTCCATACATGGATCTACCACCAACGCTTCTATACTCGTCTGAATCGATCTGTCACCTAATCGCACCAATAGCTATGATACCACTGTTGGGAAATGACCTGCACAATTTCCCTCTCTCTGATACCGACATTGTTGGGAATCTCCCGCACACACAAAGGATCGTGAGAACACACAAAAATACAATGCAGAAAAATAATATACAATACAAGAATTTAACATGGTTCGGCACCTCTTGCCTACGTCCAAGGAAACACCTCAACAAAGTGTATTCACTATCTCAAATATGTGATTACAAGATTGTAACCCACCCCACATTATAAATTTTTGGACAAACTTATAAACCCTCCTTCAATAGTGTATCACTCTAAAAACCCGAGTACCCCTCACTCTAGAGTTACAAAAAATAATACACTCTCACATTTTACTCTCCCTTCTGGGGATGCCCCCACTGGCTTGGGGAAACCCCAGACTCTCTTCCCTTTTTATTTCACTCTCTATGCTTCTCTGCCTTTTTTTCTTTCTTCTCTTCCGAATGAATGAAAGTGCCTCCTCTATTTATAGAGGACTCAGCAGTGTGAAATCACAACAACAATTTCGGCTTCATGCTTCAAATTTCTACCAGCCTATGAATCTACTGCGCCAATTTTTCCTTCACGTTTGCCATCCAAATCGGCTTTACAGATTTTCAATTATATGCTTTGACTTTTCAAAGCCAACATTTTCTTCTTTGTATTGAATGGCTGGACCCCACAATTCTCCCCCTCCAGTCATTGTGGAAAAATCCTTGGATCGATTCAAGAGAGAACAAATCTCCCCCTCAAGCGAACATCATACTTGTACCGCCGTTGTCCATCATCCACAATTGATCACGCTGCCTAGCCTCCGTATTTCTAGGAAGACTTTCGACACAAAGGACCCCTCACATGGATCCACCGACTACCGCCTTCTTTTCAATATTCGTCTAAGCAGAATCATCGACTCTGCCTACATCTCCCCCTTCAGCCAAAAGGAAAAATATCCTTGACTACCATCGCTTTGCCTTCTCTCATGTCTTCTCCTCTTCCAAAGCTCGATCCTTCCTTGGGTGTGTTTCCTGCCATAGCTCTCATCTCAACATTCATCCACGAGTATTCAATGGTGTAACTTATACCGCCGTTGCTACCATCAACGGGACACGCTGCCTGAACTCCATTGGTAGGAAGACTTTCGATATAATAGTCCATACATGGATCTACCACCAACGCTTCTATACTCGCGATCAATCACACCGATCGCACCAATAGCTATGATACCACTGTTGGGAAATGACCTGCACAATTTCCCTCTCTCTGATACCGACATTGTTGGGAATCTCCCGCACACACAAAGGATCGTGAGAACACACAAAAATACACTGCAGAAAAATAATATAGAATACAAGAATTTAACATGGTTCGGCACCTCTTGCCTACGTCCAAGGAAACACCTCAACAAAGTGTATTCACTATCTCAAATATGTGATTACAAGATTGTAACCCACCCCACATTATAAATTTTTGGACAAACTTATAAACCCTCCTTCAATAGTGTATCACTCTAAAAACCCGAGTACCCCTCACTCTAGAGTTACAAAAAATAATACACTCTCACATTTTACTCTCCCTTCTAGGGATGCCCCCACTGGCTTGGGGAAACCCCAGACTCTCTTCCCTTTTTATTTCACTCTCTATGCTTCTCTGCCTTTTTTTCTTTCTTCTCTTCCGAATGAATGAAAGTGCCTCCTCTATTTATAGAGTACTCAGCAGTGTGAAATCACAACAACAATTTCGGCTTCATGCTTCAAATTTCTACCGACCTATGAATCTACTGCGCTAATTTTTCCTTCACGTTTGCCATCCAAATCGGCTTTGCAGATTTTCAATTATATGCTTTGACTTTTCAAAGCCAACATTTTCTTCTTTGTATTGTATGGCTGGACCCACAATTATTCCCCTCGAGCGATTGTGAAAAAATCCTTAGATCAGTTCAAGAGAGAACAAATTTCCCCCTCAAGTGAACGTCATACTTGTACCGCCGTTGTCCATCATCCACAATGGATCATGCTGCCTAGCCTCCGTATTTCTAGGAAGACTTTCGACACAAGGGACCCCTCATATGGATCCACCGACTACCGCCTTCTTTTCAATATTCGTCTAAGCCGAATCATCGACTCTGCCTACATCTCCCCCTTCAGCCACAAGGAAAAATATCCTTGGCTACCATCGCTTTGCCTTCTCTCATGTCTTATCCTCTTCCAAAGCTCGATCCTTCCTTGGGTGTGTTTCCCGCCATAATTCTCATCTCAACATTCATCCACGAGTATTCAATGGTGTAACTTATACCGTCGTTGCTACCATCAACAGGATACGCTGCCTGAACTCCATTAGTAGGAAGACCTTCGATATAATAATCCACACATGGATCTACCACCAATGCTATATACTCGTCTGAATCTGTCACCTGATCGCACCAATAGCTCTGATACCACTGTTGGGAAATGCCTCCACAATTTCCCTCTCTCTGATACCAACACAGTTGGGAATCTCCCGCACACACAAAGGATCGTGAGAACACACAAAAATACACTGCAGAAAAATAATAGAGAACACAAGAATTTAACGTGGTTCAGCACCTCTTGCCTACGTCCACAGAAATACCTCAACAAAGTGTATTCATTATCTCAAATATGTGATTACAAGATTGTAACCCAACCCACATTATAAGTTTTTGGACAAACTTATAAACCCTCCTTCAATAGTGTATCACTCTACAAACCCGAGTACCCCTCACTCTAGAGTTACAAAAAATAATATACTCTCATATTTTTACTCTCCCTTCTGGGGATGCCCCCACTAGCTTGGGGATACCCCAGACTCTCTTCCCTTTTTCTTTCACTCTCTATGCTTCTCTGCCTTTTTTCTTTATACTCTGGCGAATGAATGAAAGTGCCTCCTTTATTTATAGAGGCCTCATCACACTACAAAAAAAAGGTTATTTAACGACCGGAAATAGTGACCGAATTTGTTGGTGGCTGTTTGCGACCGAAATGGCGACCGATTGTAGGATCTACATGAAACCTGGTTATAGTTGATACTGCGACCGAAATAAAGCGTAGCAGAGTTATCGGTCACTATTTCGGTCTCTAAATAAAGGCGATTAAAAGTCAAAACTTTCTGACTTTTTATCGACCGAAATGGCGACCGAGTTAAACGCAACGGTTAAATTTTAATTATATTTGTGACCGATATTTATTCGGTCGCTAAACGATGTGTAAAAAAAATTAAATAGAGCGTGTTAGCGACCGATATTAAATCGGTCGCTAAATTAATGAATTCAAATTTCAAATTAACCCATTTAGAGTCCGATTTAGCAACCGAAATAATTCGGTCGCTAATCACAACCCCCCCCCCCCCCCCCAAAAAAAATCCCATTTTCCTTTTCCCTTTTGTTTATTCCCTTCCCTGCTCAACTCCTCTCCTCCTCTTTTTGTCCGACAGCTCCTCCGGTGGGGCCACCATGAGCGACCCCCACCCCCACTACGAACCAACATGTGCCACCCCTCCTTGTCCCCCATTTCCCTTTCCCTCTTCTCTCCCTCTCTTCTCTGTTACCCCTACCCACCCCACCACCACTGCGAGCCGCCGCGGTCCGGCGCAACCACCCCCACCCCACCACTGCGAGCCCAGGTTTCCCTTTCCCTCTATCTCCCTGTCTCTCTCTATCTCTCTTCCCCTCTATTGCTCTGTTTTTTTAATTTTCTTTGAATTTTCTTTTGCCTCCCTGCAGAGCCACCACCACCACCTGAGAGCCATCGTGCACCACCGGTCCACCACCACCTCTGGTAAGTTCCCTCTCTCTACTCTCTGCTTTCTGGCTCTTTGAAGGCTTTATTTTGTTTGTGTTTTTGGTGCAAAAATTGCAACTTGCTTCTTTTATTTTTATTTTCACAAATCTATTACCCTGTAAATCTGTAATGGTAAATAGTAGACCATATGTCAGTAATATGGGTACACTTTTTAGAGAATGCATGAGTTGTATTGGTATTGTAATGAACATAACAAACTTGTGAATCTAGACAGCAGCATTGACTGTGTGTTTGAATACTGGATTTTCAACATGGATTATTGTGTTGCCTTCATATGGTTTGTTGTGTCAATCTGTTGTTATATCTCTTTTCTGTCATCATTTGTTTTTCATCTTAGGTTCATTTAATTATTCCTAATATTTATTCATGCTTCAAAACAAATTGATATGTATAACAACAGTGTATCATGAAAGTGAAAATTTTGGTTATGCACAAGAGAAGCTCATTTTAGTTACTCTGTGCAATGAGTTTGTGCTGTAAACTTTTAATAGGATCAGTGGGTTTATATGTTGTTTCTTGATAGGATTTGTGTGCTGATAATTTAATGTTTATGCATGGGTTTGCCAATATGTGTTGTTTGGTTCTAATCTGGTTTTGTTCCTACTTTTTAAATCCCTCTTTTGGTGTAGCTAAAGGTAAATAATATTTTTGTGATGTTAAAAATGAAAATAACTTAACTGAATGATCATTGTTTTAATTTGATTGACCTTTTATGATATTTATGCTATGGTTATTGCCTAAGAGGATTTTTGATTTCGCAAGTCATCTTGGTGAACATGCTACGCTGGTTTGTCTCATGTGCATTGCTCCATTTTACCACTTTTCTTTTTATTACTTCTTTTATTTTACCTCTCTGTTTAGGGTTCCTGCACTATCAATTTCCCACACCCTCTTCCATTCCATTCACGCCACCAGCACACAACACACTTTGGGCACACTTATATATATAAGTTGTTGAAGTACATAACATACCTTTTAATTTTTATTGCTTTGCCACTAAAACAATGCCCGGCTTAAACAAGCTATGGTATTGCTATGTAATGAAAATGTTTTGTTAATACTTTCATGAGTGGAAAGTGTGCAAGTAGGTTAATGATTTCCAAGTTTATACATTGATCACAAGAGCCTTTGTTGATGTTATTATTTTTTCTTACAGTTTTATTTGTCTATTGACAACCGCTCTAGTCGTCACCCGTTTTCACTATTTACTTGGAGTTGAGGTAGGTCAAATACTCTATCTTTTTCATTGTTGCTAGTGGTTCTTGAAGACTTTGAATTGATTTGTTGATTGTTAGTGAAGAGCTAAGCTCAATAGGATTCTGGTTGTGTGCTGGTAGATTAGAAATGATGCATGTGGTTGCAATTGAATATGTTGTTTGTTAGTGGAGAGCTGAGCTCAATAGGATGCTGGTTGCGTGCTAGTAGATTAAAATTGATGCATGTGGTTGCAAACTTTATATGTTGTGTGTTAGTGGAGAGCAGAGCTCAATAGGATGGATGTGTCAATTCTATGCCTTGATTGCCATTTTTATGTCCTTATTAACGTTTTTGTCGCTAAAATTGTGCTCTGTATATAGAGTTAAATTTGTATCTTCTATTATGGTTAATGAGTTAGAATAGCCTTAGTGGAGAGCAGAGCTCAATAGGATGTGATCCTGTCAAAAAGGCGGGATGCTTGTTGTGTGTTGCTAATTTAGAAGTTATGCATGTGTTTGAAATTATGTGTTACTTGTTAGTGGAGACCAGAGCTCAATAGGATGTTTGCTACTATATTTTATCTAAGTTTGTATTGAATTATGCTTCAATATATATTTGTTAAAGTATGTTGCAATCCTTATAAGTCAATGGTTTTATTTTTTGCTAGAGTTCATTATTAAGTTACGAAAGCCTTAGTTTCCTATTTGAGATTCAATATTAATGAGCATGCATACCTTCTCAGGGTACGCATGCTCATTGTATTGAATCTTGAATTGTCCAAGTGGGACAGTCTGGGAAAAAACCTTTTTCACATTCGTATAATAGTCATTTCAATGTTCAAATGCCTTAAATACTTGTTGAAATCTCGGTCTGATGCATTTCCTTTTGTTTTCCTGGTGCATACTTGATCGTGGTGATTCTCATCGTGCTAGAGTCGTGTACTTGGAGATCGATGGGAAATGCTGTCAAAATTTTGTCAAGTATAAGGTATTTGAATAAGGGAATAACTATTATTAGCCGAGTGTGGTAAAGGTTTCTTCTCGAATGGGATAGGTCCATACCTTGTCATAAGAACGAGATTGATGGAGTTATTAGAATGCACCGTAATATATACGTGTTATTGTAGGGTTGGTCAGGCTATTTAATTGCCAGCAATGGATATTCCGGAGAATCGGAAATGGATGTATCGTAGGTTGGATCGGAATAAACGTCTTAGGGAAGAGTATAGAGTTGGAGTGGGTGAGTTTATAGAGTTTGTTGTCAGCCAGGAGAGATTTATACGGCTGGGCGGTGATCATTTGAGGTGTCCTTGCAAAAGATGCAAGTGTCAATCTTTCAAAAGCGTGGATGGAGTTGTAGCCGATATTTATGAGAAGGGCTTCATGCCTGATTACTATTAGTGGAGTAACCATGGTGAGACGTTGCCTGATTTAAACCCGATTGTGTTTGAAGGTTCATACTATGGAAGTGGTGACCGGAGGGAAGAATTGTATCCATACGAGCAGATGATAATGGATCATGCTGGACCATCGGTTGGTGTTGTACTAGAAGAAGATGGGGGAGAAGATGGTGGAATGGGTTCCCAATACATAGAGGAGAATCCGAATCCCGAAGCTCAAAGATTCTATGATATGCTGAGTGCTGCACGATCTCCATTGTGGGAAGGATGTCGGGAGTACACGGAGTTGTGGATGTGCATGGAATGGTTGAGTATCAAATCTGACTACAATATGCAAGAAGGTTGTTTTAATCGCCTCACCAGGTCAGTGTCCAAGGCGTTGCCAGAAGACAATCGGATGCCTGCTAGTTTTTATCATGCTAAGAAGTCTGTGGAAAATTTGGGTCTGGGGTGTTTGAAAATTGATTGTTGCCCGAATGGATGTATGTTGTACTATAAGGATGATTCAGCGGAAAGCATAACATGTTGTCGATTTTGTGGTGTGGATCGGTATAAGACATCAACTAGGATGGGCATTGAGAAGAAGAGGTCGCTAAAAAAGATTTGGTACTTTCCGCTCGTGCCAAGTCTTACAAGATTGTACTCTTCGATGGCCACTGTAGCTCACATGAGGTGGCATAGTTCAATTGACATTTATGATTATTAAGCGTCCTGTTGTTAATCTCCCATATGTAGGATGTACGGCAATTTTCTAAGAGATCTCCAACCTGACATTTCAAACGATCAGGTTGATCGAGAAATTACTTCTCACTTTGCTACGAGGTTCAGTAAATATGTAGGTTAAGCATCTTCATTTGTTGCAATACATTTTATCTCCTTAAATATATAGCATGTATAAGAATAATATAATATTTGATTTTTTAGGTACTAGATCCAGAAAACAATGTTCAAAATCCATTGTTGACAAATTTGGCATGGGGGCCTAACAGATGGGATACATCATGAAATACTTACATTGTAAATGGATATAAATTTAACACAAAAACATGGAATGAAGGAATGCAGTCGTGTAACTATGGTGTTTGTGTGCGAGCCACTGATGGCACTGTAGAGGATGATTTCTATGGGGTTCTAACTGACATCCTTGAACTCGATTATATCGGTTTCCCCGTGATGAAGTTAGTTATCTTCAAGTGTGATTGGTTTGATCCTACTCTTGACATAGGGACAAAAATCGATAAAAAATACGGTATTGTTCAAGTTAGGATGTCTCAAAGGTATAATAAGGCGTACAACCCATTCATTTTTTCACAACAGGCAGATCAGGTTTATTACTCGCCATATCCCGAAGGACATCAAGGCTGGTTAGGTGTTATTAAGATAAAGGCTCGCAGTATAATTACTGATAATGTAATCAACCAGCCTGAAAAAGATGCTCCGTACCAAGATGATGAGTTTTCAAGACCCCACGTACCGTTGCAAATTACGTCGAACATTATTGTTAATTCTCTGGCGGACATTTCCGAAAATGGGGAAGAAGTTGAAAGAGAGTTAATGGATCAATCCGAGTAGGACGCATCTAGCGAAGGCACATTCCGATCAAGTGAGACTGATGAGAGTGAGGGTGAATTTAGTGACGGCGATTCTACTTAGGTAATTTATTTATGTCATAATTCATTGTGTAAATGTCATTCTACTTAGGTAATTTATTTTTGTATTATTTACAATGTTGTGTAATCATCTTTTCATTTTTTACACAGATGGCAGATTCCTCTAGAGGTAGGGGTCGTCGTGGAGGTCGTGGCAGAAGTCGTGCTGCGAGAGTCCCTTCGCCGGCCGACCCACAACCTTCAGATCGAGACCACCCTACCAGCACCTCTGTGGACGGGACATCTCAGGGTGATGGAGTTGCACCCCCTACCCAGCCTCATGTGGTCGGGACACAGGCTACACCCTCATCATCCACACCTATGACAGGACCATCATCATCATCGGGACAGGAGAGTCGTGGTCCATCCGACAGGAGGATTCTTCTTATCCCCAGGGGGATAACGAGTAAGCTAATTTATTTTTTTAATATATATATAAAGTATCGTTAATTTCTATTTACTTGTTTTTTTATAACATTTATTAATGCTCTAATTTTGCTGCAGCTTTCTGCTCGTGAAGGGCCCTTCTGATTCGATATCGAAGATCCTGCGACGCAAGTTTGATGGTCCGTGGCCTACATGGAAGGCCATCCCAGGGGGCCATAGGGATCAGTTGTTTCAAGAGTTTAAGGTAACAATTTATTAAGTTATTTAAAATAAATTTACATTATATATATACACACACACGAATTTCCTAACAAGTGTAAGTTGCAGAAAGAGTAAAGGTGGGATGTAGCTTTAGAGGGTCTCGTCAGGGACATATTTGAGAATAAAGGCTCACTGGTCATGAAGAATCTGACGGACAAGCTGAGGAAGGGTAAGATAAGGGGAAGTGGGTGGATCATGAGATCAGGAGGCAGCTGGACCAGTACTAGGCTACTGAGAAGTTCCTGGAGATCCAGGCCACAGCTCGGCGTAATCGAGCTTCTGATGGTGGCGCATATGCTTGGACCGGCGGGTCTAAATCAGTCGCCGCCCACTACAACGAGCTGGTAATACATTAAACTTTTGACTTATTATACTATTTAATTAGTTTTCATTTTTAATCATTCTTATGAATTTAAGATTAATTTTTCTGAGCAGAAAGCACAGAAACAACGGGCCCCCACTGCTATGGAGTTGGTGGAGAGGACGAAGAAGTTGAAGTCGGGGACATGGGTCAACGACAAGGCCCGTAACTATGCTGTAAGCAAAAAAACAATTTAGTGTTTACTTGTAATTATTATAAATGAATTGTTAATATCGATTATAATTTTAACTAAATCTCTTCAACTATACTTTGTAGGTGGGCTTCAACGAGAAAAAGGACGATGCCATATCACGTGCCTCACAGTCACAAGATGAGGCCTTAACTGGTGATGGGCCCAGCTCACTGATGAGCCTCTGGTTGACTGGTTTTATAACTAGTAAAGACCTTGGCTTTGTGCTAATTTTATATCATTTTTACCCAAATTAGACTTGATTGTCCTTAAGTAGTATTTTGAGTCTGTAAATTGTTTTTAAGTTAATTCAGTTGATTTAGAGTTAAATAAAATACTTATTATATTTTCTTGTTTTCAGGTAAGTAAAAAGGAATAATTTTGGAGTTTCTCGCCCCGCGAGAAGACTGCTCGCCCCGCGAACCAGAAGGTGACTGTTCCTAAAATTGCAAAACTTTCTGTCTCGCCCCGCAAGAAGACTGCTCGCCCCGCGAACCAGAAGGTGACTGTTCCTAAAATTGCAAAACTTTCTGTCTCGCCCCGCGAAAACTGGACTCGCCTCGCGAGTAATGCTACCTTGGAAAAGTCAGAGACGATCACGGTTTGGGCATGTTGGAGGTCACGGGAGTTACAGTTGGGAATTTGAAGAGTTCGCCTCGCGAAGATATGCTCGCCTCGCGAGAAGACCAAGAGTTGCAGACCTTTCGCATAATTCGCCTCGCGAGCAGTTCTTCGCCTCGCGAGGACTTGGATTCCAGAAACATGTATATAAGTAGTCTTAGGCAGAACTGAAGAAGAAAGTCAGAATTAGCCAGTTTTGGCTAGTTTCTGAGTTTGTAGTCTTTTGTTTTTCTCTTAGTTTATTGTTTTCTTTTGTAATGGAGAACTAGTCTCCTAGATTAATCTACTGTAATTGGTTTCTGTTAACACTTGAGGTTCTGTATTCCATGTTTAGTTGCTTTTCTCTTTTCAATGCAATGCTGTATGTTTCTGTTTGTTATTTCAGTAATGTATAGTGTGGTATTGTTTCATTTCGGTGATGCTATGTTCCTATATATAATCGCGTTTGTTATTTCACGTGTGTTCATTCATGTTCGTTTGTTCATGAGAGCTTAACCCCGTTTGTTATTTCGGGAATAGGAACATACATCTGTAGTAGCGGTTTTCGTTTGTTAATTGTTGCTACAACCGGGAGGGGATTAGTATCTGCTTAGGATTTGCATGAACCAATGATAGTGGGAAACCAAGAACAGTAGGTTAATCGTCTTTTGTTTATTTGTTATTCTCTGTAACTACTTTGTTTTCATTATTTTGTTTTCTTAATTTAGTTTCAAATCTCAAAAACCCCAGTTCTAACTTTTTCTAACTTTTTCTGTTAATAATAACAACACTAAAGAGTCCTTGAGAGACGATCCGAGTTGTCGCTCTATACTGCATTATTTTATAATCGCTCGTTCTTTTTGGCGCGTGGCGACAGCGCGGTCAAAAATTGGCGCCGTTGCCGGGGACTCTGGTTTGTTGTTATTAGCAGAAAATAATTTTTGAAAAAAAAAAACTTTTTGGTTTGCTAATTAGTTTTGTCTGCTTTGTCTGGTCTGTAAATTTTATTTTCCCCCATGGATAATTACATGTATGGGTATTTGCCTAATGTTTATCATGAACCACCACCTTGCATATATTATCCTGATTTTAGTAAACCACCACCATGCACAAATTATCCTAATTTTGCTGGAAATTATGAGTATAGCAATGGTTTTGATATGACTGGAATGAATGCTTATCCTAGCCAACAGGTTAGAGATCAAGGCAGCCTGGATGAGATTGCTTCTATGATACAACAAATGGCCGAGAACAATCAACGGATGGCGATGAGCCAAAGAATACCAGCCTGACCCTACACTAGCCCAACTCAGTTTGGAAGAAATGCTACAACAAATGGCTGCACAAACGGAAGCATACAATCTTGAATTTCAACAGAGGATGGTGGCAATGGAGGCAAGTAATCTTGAAGCCCAACAGAGCTACCAAGCTGAATCTCAAAAGTTGTGGGCTCTAATTGATCAAGTTACCGCCAACTCGGCTGCAATGCTAACTCCACAGCCCCTTGAGGAACATAAGGATTCACAGATGGTTATTCCTGAAAATACTTTTGATAATAATTCTGATGATGATATTTCTGTTGATGATGAATTATGTGTTGAATCCCCTGATTCTAATGATTGTTATTGTGATGGTACTGCTGCTTTGTGTATACACTGTTATGCAGGTTTAAACTTGAAAGGAAACAAAGAAAATGAGGATCAGGAGGATCAAGAGGACATCTGCTCCACCGTGCTTGAGGATAATGAAGAACCCGTGGGAATCGGATGCATGTGTTGAGAGTGATGGGGTGGATGAACCGTGTGCGAAAAGTCCGGACAATCGGACCTTTACTAACTCGGTTTACATTAATACATGTACTAACTGTCATCGACACTAACCCGTGTGATGTTTGTGCTGGGTTTCTTGACTCTATTTTGCGGGGTGATAGTGAGAGTGATGCTTGTTTGTTGATTGAAGTTCCAAATATACCATCCATTGAACAGCCACCCTCCATAGAGCTCAAGCAACTTCCAGACATTCAGCCGCTTTCTGATTTAGTTTATTGTAATATATTTACTAACTGTACTAACTCTAACCTTTCTGTGGTGTGTGATGAGATTTCTGCAGGTTTAACAAGTGATGAATCCGGTAGTGCAGTGGATGAAGACCTTGCAGGAGTTGAAGCAACACCGGAGACCCCAACTAACTGTTTGTCACCTCCCCCTGAGGAGCCACCAGCTCTGGATTTTGCACCCTTGGATTTGGCACCATGGCCAGTCCAAGAGGTTGAGCCCCGATTCTATTGGGAGGATTTTATGGACAAAGTTGAAAGAGAGGTCAACTGTGACCTGCGAAGGAGAGAGAAGTCCGCCGCACCTGGTGGAGGTACCAAGATTATCAAGCACCCGCTCTCATCTTTATGCTGTAGACCGTGGGATCCGGGAGGACCATACTGCAACTTGAGCATTCCGTGGGCCCTGTATCACAGACAGTGGGATCCTGGCGGAACCGCCCTCCAATGAGTTTTCCTTTCCCTCACTCTGATTTTATTGTTATGTTGTTTTCATTGGGGACAATGCATGTTTTAAGTGTGGGGGAGGGAACTAGTTGTAGTTTTTCCTTTTCTTTGAATAAAGCTCCTGAATAATTTGAGAAGCTCAGGAGTTGTTTGAGTCTTTTATTGGCAAGTTTATTGGATTTTATTAATTTTTGCATAGATGGATGGCATGATATGTTTTGACTGTTTTCCCCCTAGGACTTGAAAAATTTTTGAAAAAATGATCCCCATGTGATTAAAAACTGAACTTTGAGATTTTGTTATGATGGCATGATTTATGATAAGTTTGGGGTGATAGGAAGCACACACTAGGGATAGAATCTCTTTCAAATAATTTGCAAAAAATGTCCAGGTGAGGTTTTGAGCCTCCAACATGTTTTTGACTGTGTGAAAATCACTTTTGATTGCACTTTCTTGGATTTGATTGAATCTCTTTTTGGTTTGCATGATTATGTATTTGCTTCAAATGATTTAGGCATTTTCTTTGTAAATAACTACTTAGCCTAAAATAACCAATTCCTAATGCATGTTCCCTAGTTAGCCCCATTGAGCCTATTAGCTTGTTAATTCTTGATAACCTAATGTTATAAGCCCATAAATCTGGAAAACCATGTTAACCCGATCTTAGGATTAGGAGAGCATGGAATCTTAGAATGGGTGCAAGAAACTAAGTTTGGGGTGGCTGCAAGGTGTAATATGTTGTTGGGATTGAGAAATATATATATATATATATATATATATATATATATATATATATATATAAGAAAAAAAAAAGTTGAAGCCAAAGGCTTGTGAAAGAAAAAAAATGTGTACAAATGTGTGAAAAAAAAATACAAAAAATACAAAAATGCCAAAAAGAAATAAAAAGGCTGTAGCCACCCAGAAGCATAAAAAAAAAAATTAAGAAAGGAACTTGAGTGAATTTCAAAGTGTAAATAAAGTTCATGCTCTCTTAGTTCCTAGGGTCTTCAGCCTAGTTCCTTTGTATATCCTACCCTAAGCCAGGCCCCAGTACAACCCATAAAAGACCTTCTGATGTTGCTTGCATGTTTTCTGTGGGAGTCATTTAGAGATGAAAATCAAATTTATGGGAAGTGCTCTTAAAAATGAAATTGAGTGAAAGCCTAGACACAAACTGAGCGATTGAGTGAACATAAATTTCCCTTGTGAGGAAGGCAGTTGTTTGGATTTGGTGATCTCCCTTTTGTGTGTGACTTAGATCCCCTGCTTAGATTTCTGATTGTCTGAATGATTAATTTCTCAACTGTTTAGAATAAATGCATGTGGGGATTACTTTGCTTGAAAGGGGGGAACATTGAAAGAAAAATTGTTTTGTTAAATTGCTTGAAATTTGTGTGAAAGTTAATTGAGTCCTTAAGCTTGCCATGTTTTGCCAGGTCTTGAGTCTTTTTAAGTTTTTGAGTTTTAGTTTGCTTGGGGACAAGCAAAGTTTAAGTTTGGGGTATTTTGATGAGCCTCTGGTTGACTGGTTTTATAACTAGTAAAGACTTTGGCTTTGTGCTAATTTTATATCATTTTTACCCAAATTAGACTTGATTGTCCTTAAGTAGTATTTTGAGTCTGTAAATTGTTTTTAAGTTAATTCAGTTGATTTAGAGTTAAATAAAATACTTATTATATTTTCTTGTTTTCAGGTAAGTAAAAAGGAATAATTCTGGAGTTTCTCGCCCCGCGAGAAGACTGCTCGCCCCGCGAACCAGAAGGTGACTGTTCCTAAAATTACAAAACTTTCTGTCTCGCCCCGCGAAAACTGGACTCGCCTCGCAAGTAATGCTACCTTGGAAAAGTCAGAGACGATCACGGTTTGGGCATGTTGGAGGTCACGGGCGTTACAGTTGGGAATTTGAAGAGTTCGCCTCGCGAAGATATGCTCGCCTCGCGAGAAGACCAAGAGTTGCAGACCTTTCGCATAATTCGCCTTGCGAGGACTTGGATTCCAGAAACATGTATATAAGTAGTCTTAGGCAGAACTGAAGAAGAAAGTCAGAATTAGCCAGTTTTGGCTAGTTTCTGAGTTTGTAGTCTTTTGTTTTTCTCTTAGTTTATTGTTTTCTTTTGTAATGGAGAACTAGTCTCCTAGATTAATCTACTGTAATTGGTTTCTGTTAACACTTGAGGTTCTGTATTCCATGTTTAGTTGCTTTTCTCTTTTCAATGCAATGCTGTATGTTTCTGTTTGTTATTTCAGTAATGTATAGTGTGGTATTGTTTCATTTCGGTGATGCTATGTTCCTATATATAATCGCGTTTGTTATTTCGCGTGTGTTCATTCATGTTCGTTTGTTCATGAGAGCTTAACCCCGTTTGTTATTTCGGGAATAGGAACATACATCTGTAGTAGCGGTTTTCGTTTGTTAATTGTTGCTACAACCGGGAGGGGATTAGTATCTGCTTAGGATTTGCATGAACCAATGATAGTGGGAAACCGAGAACGATGAGGTTAATCGTCTTTTGTTTATTTGTTATTCTCTGTAACTACTTTGTTTTCATTATTTTGTTTTCTTAATTTAGTTTCAAATCTCAAAACCCCCAGTTCTAACTTTTTCTAACTTTTTCTGTTAATAATAACAACACTAAAGAGTCCTTGAGAGACGATCCGAGTTGTCGCTCTATACTGCATTATTTTATAATCGCTCGTTCTTTTTGGCGCGTGGCGACAGCGCGGTCACTCTCCTATCTCCGTCGACGATAATGCCATTTATTTGGAGGTCGTCGGGGGCAGGAACAAGAAGGGGCACGTTTATGGCCTCGGACAGCTGGGAGGCGAGTTTATCGCTTCATCATCCGGCACGCCTGCTCCTTCCTACTCCGATACCATCCCTCAGGAGCAATTCAACCAAATGCAGGACAACATCACGCAGCTGAACGCGGAGCTTCGGGAGAAGAGCGAGAAAGAGCAGCAGATGGCGAACCAGATTGCACAATTGACTCGGGCACACTAGCAGCTGATGCAGACGAGCATCGAGCAGGGCAGACATTGCGGCTGGTGTTGAAGAAGATGAGGATCCAGACTCCAGTTGCTCAGGGTGATGCTCTGACGGTTGTGCTGCCTGCTGTCGCTCCTCCAATTCCGCCGCCAGCTACTGATGCTGCTACTGCAGAGGATGATGAGATAGCAGATGTCGGTGGTACGGACGCTGAGGATGATTGGATTCCTCCCCTTCCCCCTCATCATGACTGATTATTATTTTTTTTTCATATTTTTGACTTTAAACGATTCTTGTACGGCACTTTGGATTATTTTATATATATTAAATTTTAAAAAAATAATAAAAACCAATTTAGCGACCGAATTAGAAACCAATAATTCGGTCGCTAAACTTTAGTTACCATTAACAGATTGTGGTATAGCGATCGAACTAGCAACCGATTATCGGTCACTAAAAATGGTTACCCAAACAATACGACCAACCGTGTAGCGACCGTTTTTTTATTATTTAGTGACCGAAATTACGGTCGCCATTTAGCGACCGAATTATTATTTCGATATCTCTAAAAGTTTAGCGACCATGTTATCAGCCACCACCATGAATCGGTCATTAAATCGATCGCTAACATAAATAACGACCGAATTAGAAAGTTTAGCAACCGAATATACCAGTCGCTAAACCGTTCTTTTTTCTTTTTTTAGTGGCAGTGTGAAATCACAACAACAATTTCGACTTCATTCTTCAAATTTCTACCGGCCTATGAAGCTATTGCGCTAATTTTTCCTTCACGTTTGCCATCCAAATCTGCTTTGCATATTTTCAATTATATGCTTTGACTTTTCAAAGCCAACATTTTCATCTATGTATTGAATGGCTGGACCCCACAAGGATTTGACCACACAATATGTTGAAGGTTGGGATTGGATGACTTCTATAAGGTGACATTGCTATTACTTGTAATGGTGTGTGGTAATTACCTTTCTGTTCCGTGGACAATAATAATATACTTCCGTTGTCTTAATTCCATGAACTAAACCTATAGTTCTTTTTCTTGTTTGGTTAGCCAACATTAGGTATATGTAATGAAATATCTATGTCATTTTGGGCATTGCTTGTGGATTGTTTGAAATATCTGCTGAGTGTTCCTTGAGTATCCAGGTGACAATGGAACCGGAGGATAGCATTTGCTTAATAGAGCATATTGAAACTCAAAATATCTCAATTTCCTGAGGTCAGTGACGGCATTCATTATGCTTGTGGCAAAGATTAGTCCACTGCGTGTATGTGTCTGTATAGACCTTTAACACGTATGAAGAACTTAAAACATTAACTAGACATTTTGTTCATCAAATTTGGTACTTTGAGGAAATTTGTCCAATTTCACACCTTTTCTATTGGGGAATGTTCTTGGACAGCTTTTGTGCATGCTTGTCTATATTGGCTTATATCATGTCCTTGTGCTGTATAGGTTTGTCTAACTTTTAGATAGATCTATTTACTGTGATTATAATTGTTGGAGTCATCTTTCATATTCTGAGCTTGCACTATAATCCGATGGCCTTTAATAGGCAGCTGATTGGTTTAAGGTTCAAAATAACCTAAATAATAAGTGGTTCTCTTATGTTTCTTTACTTCTCTAAGGATCAAAGTTTCAATTACGATGGGGGAAATTTAATGGATATAGTAGCAATTTTGAAGATGTTGGCAACTTGGCATTCATAATTTGTATGTTGTTCTTATTGTCCTTCTTTACTGGTTATGTTGATGTGTATTTGTTAGGAACCAAGAAATAGAAAATGGAATAGAATGAATCTTTATTGAATATCAAATTGAGAAAGAACAAGAATAGGAGAGAAACTCTCCTCCAAGGGTTCCCCTTTCACACTAAGCCTTTGCTTAGTTCTACAAGTACTGTCACGTTCTTTTATTTTCTGAAAAAAGTGATTTTTAAGTGCTGCTACAAATAGATCAAATGGTCACTGTAAATTTGACTTGCTTGGAAACTTGTACAGCTTCACTAGATAATCCTTTGTTCGATCCAATATCTTGGGTTCTTTATGTTTCTATTACATTAGTGACTATTGGTTTTGAAAATTGACCGTATTGCTGGTTTAAATCTTGTAGGTATGGCAAGAATTCTGGATTACTGGGGATGTTGATGGACGGGGTGACACAGTTTCGAATTCAAACGGTCGACAGGATCATGACCTTTTCTTGTTTTGTGCAAGAGACACAGTCAAGCTTCTAAGAAATCATCCCAGTCTTGCCCTCTGGGTGGGTGGAAATGAACAAATTCCACCGGATGATATTAATGCTGCTCTGAAAAACGATATGAGGCTTCATATTTATTTTGAATGTGCAAGTGAAAATAGGAAACCCATAGGAGACTTGTGCTCCATGTTGAGGGATCCTAGCCATGGCACACGCGTTTACATACAAGGTTCATTATGGGATGGGTTTGCAGATGGACAGGGGAGTTTCACTGATGGTCCTTATGTAGAAGAAGTTCCAAATCCCATATGGGAATACCATAAATACATTCCTTATTCAAAACCAACCAAGGTTCATGATCAGATTCAACTTTATGGTGCTGCAAAAGATCTTGATGATTTCTGTTTGAAGGTAAGGGAAATATTCCTCCTGTCAGCCATTCATGATGCATTTTCCAATTCTCCTATCTTTGTAGTTTGTTGTTCTTTTGATGTTTAATTTTTAAGCTATATAATCTTCTCAGGCTCAACTTGTTAATTACATACAATATAGAGCTCTTCTGGAGGGATGGACTTCTCGTATGTGGAGCAAATATACTGGTGTGTTGATATGGAAGACACAAAATCCTTGGACTGGTCTGAGAGGTCAATTTTATGATCATCTACTTGACCAAACAGCAGGTAGTTGAGTAATGTGGTAAATAAATGCATTCATGTATCTAAGAATTAATGAAGTCTTGGTAATGATGTTCATGTACCTAGTGAATTGTATGCATATAGTTCAGTGGATCTAGTTAAGTGTGTTCATGTACCTAGACTAATGTGGGTTCATGCACTAGTGTGTTAATGCTTATTCTAGGGAGTTCCATTGCTCACTATAAATATGTGAGCTATCTCTAGTTGTGTAAGTACAACCAAGAAAGATCATTTCAAATAAAAAGAGACAGAATTATCTAGCCCCAAATACTCTTCCTCTTACTCCAATTTTCTATCTAATTTTACTATAGTTATAGCCCACCATAAAACATAGTCCTTTGAGTGTCTTAGACACCACCACCACCTCTAGAATACCACCAACAGAGTGGTATCAGAGCTGCAGATCCTTGCAGCAAAGAAACGCGAAGAGTCACGGCTTCCTCAAGCAATCTTTCAACAACCAACAGTACAATCTATAGCAATGTCCAAGTTCCTTTATTTGAAGGAGAAAATTATGATTTTTGGGCAGATGTCTTGGATCTAGTCAAAAAGGGGTACGAAGAATCATCAACCGCAACAGAAGTTACAGCTGCGCAAAGTGACAAATTGAAAAAGAAGAAGAAGATCATCGATGCTGGAGTTCTTGGGATGATTCAAAGAGGAGTCTCACTAGCCATATTTCCATGGATTATGAGAGCCAAAACAGCCAAGGAAGCATGGGAGACTCTACAACAAGAGTTTGAAGGAGATTCAAAGGCGAGAACCGTTAAACTTCAATCTCTTAAGAGAGATTTTGAAAATGAAAGAATTGAAGAAAAGGAAAGTTTGAATGAGTATTTTAATAGATTGTCCTAATTGGTGAATCAAATGAAGTCGCATGGAGATACAATAGATGATCGCAGAATTGTTGGTAAAATTTTGATTAGCTTGACTGAAAAATTTGATCCTATGGTGGCTGTTATAGAAGAAACTAAAGACCTGTCTACAATGACCGTTCAAGGGTTGATGGAGTCACTTAGATCCTATGAGCAAAGATCGTTACGGTGCATTGAAAAGTCAATTGAAAGCACGTTTCAATCTAAGCTCACCATTCAATCCAATGATGATAAATGCTCATCCCAAAATAAAGGTGAGTCTTCTAGAGGTGGCAGATTTGGCAAAGGCAGAGGAAGAGGTAGAAACTCATATGGAAGAGGAACCTATGACGGACAAGGAGATAATAGAGGCTTAAATAAATGGTGTGGAATTGCAAGAAGAACACTCATGAAGAGAAATATTGTTGAAAAAAGGCAAGCCACAATGTCATAATTGCAAAAGGTTCGGGCACTTGCAAAAGGATTGTCGCTTTGGCAACCAACAACACTTGCATTTGCAGAAGCAGAAAATAATGAAGGGAACTTGTTCTATGCTTGTCAAAAGGCAACCGAAGAGCATAAAAATGTGTGGTATTTGGACAGCGGTTGTAGCAATCACACGACGGGAGATAAAGAAGCCCTTATTAACATGGATCGTTCATTTGGCTTAAACGTAAAATTGGGCAATGGAGAATATGTTGAAGTTAAGGCAAAGGCATCACTGGAATTGCGACAAAGCAAGGAGATAAAGTCATCCATGATACTCTTTATGTGCCTAAATTAGATGAGAATTTGTTGAGCATTGGACAACTTTTGGAGCATGGTTATTCTCTTCAATTTGAGAATCGGGAGTGCATAATTTTTTATTCAAAAGGAAGAGTTGTTGCTGTGGTGAAAATGACCAAGACTAGAAGCTTTTCACTCTCTCTTAATTATGAGACAAATTTTAGCTTGATGACTAGAGAAGTAAAAGACTCTTGTCTATGGCACAAGCGACTTGGACACTTAAACTACAACAGCCTCAAGTTGCTTTCTCAAAAGAATATGGTGTTCGGACTGCCAACAATTGAAGAAAAACATGGAGTATGTGAAGGATGCATGCTTGGCAAACATATCGCCAACCATTTCCAAAAGAAGGAGCAAGGAGAGCCAAAGAAGTGCTGGAGTTGGTGCACACAGATGTTTGTGGTCCTATGAGTACCTTGTCTCATGCTCAAAATAGGTACTTTATTTTGTTTATTGATGACTTGACTCGCATGACATGGGTTTATTTTATGAGACAAAAATCTGAAGTATTTGTCATATTTAAGAAGTTTAAAGCTTTTGTTGAGAAACAAAGTGGCAGGTCTATAAAGTTTTGAGAAGTGACGATGGAAATGAGTACACCTCCAAAGAATTTGACAAGTTTTGTGAAGAAGAAGGCATGGAGAGGCAACTCACTGTTGGCTATACACCTCAACAAAATGGTGTATCTGAAACGAAGAATCAAACTGTGATGGAGATGGCTAAGTCCATGCTATTCGAGAAAGGGAAGCCCAAGGAATTTTGGTCCGAGGCCGTTAATACAGCTGTGTACTTGCTGAATAGATGCCCAACAAGAGCTGTATGGAATAAGACGTCATTTGAAGCATGGGGTGGAAGAAAACCTTCAGTGAACCACCTTAAAGTATTTGGGTGTGTTTGCCATGCTCAAGTTCCCAAGGAAAAGAGGACAAAGCTCGAAGAAGCAAGTCAGAGATGCATCTTTATTGGCTATACCTCCATGTCAAAGGGCTATAGACTTTACAACTTGAAGAGCAAGAAAGTGATCTTTAGTTGAGATGTTGTATCTGATGAGAAGGCTTCTTGGAATTGGTAAGAAGAGAAGATTGAAGAGAAAACTGCTCCAGCAGTAATTTTAGAGCAAGGTCCAACTCCTTCAGAGAATGAACAATAAGATCCATCTACACCAAGCTCATATACATCAAGCTCTAGCTCATCATCCCCAAGCTCAACTCCAATAAAAATGAGGAGTTTGAGTGATATTTATGTAAGGTCCAATTATTGTGTGGTGGAACCAGAAAATTTTGAAGAAGCGGTCAAGGAAGATGCTTGGAGGAAGGCAATGCAAGAGGAAATAGATGCAATTGGAAAGAACAAGACATGGGAGCTAGTTGAAAAGCCAAATGACAAAGAAGCTATCTGTGTGAAATGGGTGTACAAGGTGAAGCATAATCCAGATGGTTCACTCCAAAAGAATAAAGCAAGACTTGTTGCAAAGGGCTATTCACAGTAGCTCGGTGTTGATTATGAAGAGACGTTCGCTCCCGTTGCACGGTTAGACACCATTAGAGCATTGATCTCCCTTGCAGCTCAAAAAGGATGGAAGTTGTATCAACTAGATGTGAAGTCAGCATTTTTTAATGGAGAATTGAAAGAAGAGGTCTATGTATGCAACCTCGAGGCTTTGTGATAGAAGGCCAAGAAGAAAAGGTTTATAGATTGAAGAAAGCTCTTTATGGGCTGAAACAAGCACCAAGGGCGTGGTATAGCAACATTGACAATTATTTTATGGGGAAAGGCTTTGAGAAGAGCCAGAGTGAGCCTACTTTGTACGTTAAACGACAAGGTATGGCTGATATCCTTATCATTGCACTTTATGTGGATGATTTGATCTTTACCGGAAATAATTTGAAGATGATTGAATATTTTAGAAAAGAAATGTTGAGGAGATATAAGATGAATGATTTGGGCTTGTTGCATCATTTTCTTGGAATTGAAATTTATCAAGAGGATGATGGGGTCTTTATTTGTCAAAATAAATATGCTGAAAAAATATTGAAGAAGTTTGGGATGTTTGATTGTAATCCAACTGATACACCATTAGTTGTGAATGAAAAATTGAAGAAAGAAGATGGAGGTTGGAAGGTTGATGCTAGTAACTACAGAAGCCTGATTGGTAATTTATTTTATCTTACTAGCACAAGACCAGATATCATGTTTGCAGCAAGTATACTCTCTCGATTCATGAATGATCCACCCCACATCCATCTAGGTGCAGCTAAAAGGGTGTTGACATACATTCAAGGCACTTTGAACTATGGAATCAAATATGACAGCAAGGTCGAAGCAAAGTTAGTTGGCTTTTGTGACAGTGATTGGGCAGGTTGTATGGATGATATGAAAAGCACTTCTGGATATGTTTTCTCACTAGGATCGGGTGCGTTTTTGTGGTGCTCAAAGAAGCAACAATCCGTTGCTCAATCTTCCGCAGAGGCTGAATATATTTTAGCTGGGTTAGCAACCCAACAAGCAATATGGTTGAAGAGGACACTTGAAGACTTTGGTGAAAAACAAGAAGTTGTGACTATCCATTGTGATAATAAGTCAGCCATTGCTATGGCAAAGAATCCAGTCTTTCATGGAAGAACGAAGCACATAGCCATCAAACATCATTTTATTCAGAAGTAATTGAAGAAGAAGAGATGCAATTAAAGTTTTCCAAGTCCGATGATCAACTTGCAGATATTTTCACAAAGGCCTTGACTAGAGACAAGTTCCAGAAATTAAGAGAAGCTCTTGGAGTTCAAGAACAGCACATTAAGGGGGAGAATGTTGAGTAATGTGGTAAATAAATGCATTCATGTATCTAAGAATTAATGAAGTCTTGGTAATGATGTTCATGTACCTAGTGAATTGTATGCATCTAGTTAAGTGTGATCATGTACCTAGACTAATGTGGGTTCATGCACTAGTGAGTTAATGCTTATTCTAGGGAGTTCCATTGCTCACTATAAATATGTGAGCTATCTCTAGTTGTGTAAGTACAACCAAGAAAGATCATTTCAAATAAAAAGAGACAGAATTATCCAGCCCCAAATACTCTTCCTCTTGCTCTGATTTTCTATCTAATTTTACTATAGTTATAGCCCACCATAAAACACAGTGCCCTGAGTGTCTTAGACACCACCACTACCTCTAGAATACCACCAACACAGGTTTCTATAAGGCTGTCAATGTGCTGCAGAGCCAATTCATGTACAGCTTAATCTGGCTACATATTTTATAGAGGTAAGTGTCTAAATAAAGTTCCAGATTTATGAGTTGGGAATGAAAATAGACAAATCATTTTACCAATATATGATTCACAATTTTCACTGTTATTTATTACATGGTCCACTTACGGAAGAACAGTTCATTAGAGGTTTTGTATCATTCTGTCTTCCTTCTAAAATAGGTTGTTAATACTACATCGGAAGAGTTGTCTAATGTAGCTATTGAAGCTTCAATGTGGGATATTCGAAGGAACATGTCCATAGTCCATACCAGTGTTCACGAAAAATCTCTCGTTGCTACCCAAAAAAGTAGCACCTATTGCTGAGATGAAGTACCCGAAGTCAAAAAATCCAAAGCCAGTCTACTTTCTTATTCTCAAACTGTACAACATGTCAGATCATAGAATTATATCTAGAAACTTTTATTGGTCGCATCTTTCTGGTGGAGATTAAAAGCTATTGGAGCCATATAGGAAGAAGAAAATACCTCTCACGATATCATCCAAGGTTTCGACTGAAGGATCCACTTATAATATTCAAATGCATGTTGTACTGGCCGAGGAGTAAAACCCGGTCATCGAGCTTGGATACCCGATCCAATGAAGACGGGAATGATAAGATATTGATATTATCTTTAATAATCCTGATATTATCTCAAATAACCTTATCTGGTTAGAAGAGATAATATCCCTTAAATTAAGGATAAGATATTGATATTATCTTTAAATAATCCCGATATTATCTCAAATAACCTTATCTGGTTAGAAGAGATAATATCCCTTAGATTAAGGAAATCACATCTCAAAGAAGATTTAAGAGATAAAAGGAGATAAATCCAGATCTCTTAAGGATTTGGGGATCCTATTGCAAAAGGAGGAGAACCCAAAAGAGAGACTCACATTTGACTAACCTAGGTGAATCTCCCTTAAGCATATTAGAGGAACCAGCTTGACCAAGAGACTATTGAAAAGTCATTGCTCGCTGGTATTCATCAGATACAAGATTAAGGGATTGAGATCACCATACCACCAATGGTTGAACCTAGAACTACATCTGGCTTTGATTCCCATTGAGATACGTAGGATCGGAATACAATATTCTGTCAAGCCATAATCTAAAACAACCCCCGTGTTCACTATAGGTTTGATGTTCTACGACGATATTCCGGCAAGTCGGATCTCGGCAGGAACATTTGGCGCTCACCGTGGGGCCGAGGAAAAACTTTCCCCGGTTCCATAAGAAAGCTTGATGGTGACTACACGGAATGGACCGAGGGGAGGGGCGAACAACACGAACCATGTAGGTCATGAGGCTTCGAACACGAGCCAGAACCGTGACAATCCCCCGCCCCCTCCCATCAATGAAGATAACCCTCAGCTGGGAGAGGTTATGGCACAGTTAAGGCAGCTGCGTGAGGAGAACGAGGAGATACGTGCTTAGAATCTAAGGCTTTTAAGAGCTCGGAAAAGAGAAAGATCGGTGATGCCTTCCGAGGAAGAGCAATCCTCACCCGAGGGTACCCAAAAGGATTCATCGTACGTACCTTCTCCTCATGATACGAGTCGACCGTCCAAGACCAAACCTCACCCAGAGGATTCAGAAGTTAAATCTCGTGCAGAAAGGACTATCCAAATAGAAAGGGTAACAGACCGACGACCGAGGTTGCCGTTCACGGATGACATCGATGAGGTAATCATGCCTAGATATTTTAAGCCTCTTAAAATTGATAAATTCAATGGCACCACTGACCCAACCGAGCACGTAGAATCCTTTATTTCTTCTGTTTACCTGGTGATCGATTCGGAAGCCGTCATGTGCAAACTTTTTCCAACCACTTTGCAAGGCCCTGCCTTAACCTGGCTTACGAATCTCCCACCTCGGTCAATTGATTCCTTTGATGTGCTTGTAACTAAGTTCACTGCACAATTCGCAGCGAGCCGAAAGCATAAAAGGCACTCGGTCTCGTTGGTGAATTTTAAACAAGAAAAGAATGAATCCCTTAGAGATTATATGGCTCGTTTTAGTGCCAAACAAATTTTAATTCCCAATATGAGCTCGAAACTCTGTCTACATACCGTCATGTGCGGTTTGAAGCCGGGGCCATTCTTTGAGTATTTATCTCGAAAACCACCGAGAGATTTTGAAGAGTTGCAGGAAAAAGCCATTGGTTTCATGAACTCGGAAGAGATGGTAGAATCCAAAAGGAGAGAAAGAGGTTTTGAAGACAAGAGCTCGGTTCCAAGAAAAGAAAGAAATAGGGGGGACTAATCCGCAAAGGGCCTAAAAGACCAATGAAAGGGGATTCTCGGAGAGGCAACCCAGGTACCAGACCTATACACCGCTAAACCGATCTCGAGCAACCATTCTCCAGGAGGTATGCAACGTCGAGTTACTCACCTTACCTCGACCGTCTAAAACTCCGGCCAACGTAGACAGAAGTAAAGAGTGCAAATCGCATCAAAACTATGGTCACTCAATTGAAGACTGTAAAACACAGCCTAGGAAAAAATTAAGGACTTGGTACAGGCAAGTCGTCTTGACCAGTTCGTTCGTCGAGATGATAATGGAGGCGGACGAGTTGGTCGATGACGAGGGAGGCGCGGTTATGACAATCGTAACTGAGATGCAAACCTGCAAGGGAATAATCAGAACGGAGATCGGGTAAACAATCAGATGACTCCTAATGAAGAAATAGAAGGAGGAGTCGGAGGGGTCATCAATACAATCTCAGGAGGATTTGCAGGTGGAGGAACAACGAGTTCAGCTCGACGGCGTCATGTAAAAGCCATCCGATCTGTAAACACGGTGTCTGGAAAACCTACAAGGACGAGACCTCCAGTAACTTTCTCAGATGATGATTTCCAAGGGCTGGATCCAAATCAAGATGACCCGATGGTGATAACGGTCGAATTAGCCAACTTCTCGGTCAGACGAACACTTGTTGATCAGGGAAGCTCGACTGATATTTTATGCCTGGCGACCTTCAAGAAACTTGAATTCTAGAAAAGCTGATAAAAGAGCAAGAAGACACGCTAGTAGGGTTCGCCGGAGAGCATGTAAAAAACCGAGGTTATATAGACCTCTTAACAATGTTTGGAGAGGGAAAACTCTCCCGGACCATATCAGTCAGGTATGTTATTGTGGATGCCAGCACGTCGTACAACATCCTTATTGGAAGACCGACGTTGAATGAGCTCGGAGTGATTGTCTCTACCCCTCACATCACAATGAAATTCCCAGTCGAGTCTAGAGATATAGTCGCTGTCCGAGATGACCAAAGGATGGTCAGGCAATGCTATGTGGATAGTCTGAATGTTACCCGAAACCAGAATATCGCAAAGAATGCCGAAGATGATAAAGCAGAAGTGGTAAGCTCGGTCAGTTCGGTAACTTCAGCGAGCTCGGTCAGCATGTTTGAACTAGACCCAAGGACGGAGATGTACGAGTCCATAGCAGAACCAACAGAGTCTTTAGAGAAGTTACAGTTGGGAGCCCAAGCTGAACAGTGCACCAAAGTCGGCAATCAGCTCGACCCCGTGCTCAAACAACAGATTCAAGCGGTCTTAAAAAAGAATGCCGATTTGTTTGCTTGGAAGATATCGGATATGCCTGGCATAAACCCCAATTTTATGTGCCATAAGCTATCTATATGTCCCGAAGCCAAGCCTGTAGCTCAGAAAAATAAAACTTGGCGAAGAAAGGTGCCAAGCAGTAGTTGAGGAGATTGCCAAACTGGTCAAAGTAAATTTCATCAGAGAGGTGAAATACACTACTTGGCTAGCCAGTGTGGTGTTAGTTAGAAAGGCCAGTGGTAAGTGGAGAATGTGCACCGACTACACTGATCTCAACAAAGCGTGTCCAGAGGTTTCTTATCCTCTTCCCAACATTAACAGATTGGTAGACGGAGCTTCAGGGTACAAAGTTTTGTCCTTATTGGACGCGTATTCAGGTTATAATCAGATAAGGATGTATCCACCCGATGAAGAAAAAACGGCATTTATGACAGATGGGGCAAACTACTGCTACCGAATAATGCCTTTCGGTTTAAAAAATGTTGGTGCAACATATCAAAGGCTTATGGATAAAGTCTTTGTCAACCAGATCGGAACTAGAAGTATATGTTGACGATATGGTGGTAAAGTCCGATGACCCAAAGCAACATTCAGCCGACCTCGAGGAAATTTTCAGTCAACTCAGAAAGTACAACATGAGGTTCAATCCAGAAAAATGCTCTTTTGGTGTACAAGGAGGAAAGTTCTTAGGATAAATGCTAACACATAGAGGAATTGAAGCTAATCCTGATAAGTGCAAATCTGTCGTTGAAATGCGGAGCCCTCAGAATGTGAAAGAAATTCAGAGGTTAGCTGGCCGATTAGCTTCTCTATCCCGCTTTCTCCTAAAATCCGCAGAAAAAGTAAGACCCTTCTTTCAGCTTCTGAAAAAACCAAAAGAGTTCACTTGGACCGAGGAGTGTGAAAAGGCCTTTGGAGATTTGAAACTTTTTCTGGCCTCTCCCCTGATCCTTACTCGGCCACAGATCGGCAAGGATCTATATTTGTATCTGTCTGTCAATGATTACGCAATCAGTGCAGTAATCATCCAGGAAGAAGAAAAACAACAAATGCCGGTTTATTACGTTAAGTAGAATTTTGAAAGATGCAGAAACACGGTATCAAGTAATTGAAAAACTAGCCCTCGCCTTAATCATGGCAGCTCGGAGGTTACGACCTTACTTCTAGTCACACCAAGTTATAGTCAAAACAGATCATCCAATAAAGCAGGTGCTCAGGAAACCTGATCTAGTCGGACGAATGATAGCTTGGTCGGTAGAACTGTCAGAGTTCGGTTTGCAATATGAGCCGATGGGACCAATGAAAACACAATGCCTCTTCGACTTCATTGCCGAGCTCTCTTCTAAGTCGAGGTCAGGATCCTTCATCTGGCTTCTATACGTTGACGGTTCATCTAACTCAAAGGGGAGCGGAGCTGGAATAATTCTCGAAGGTCCTGATGATCTAATCCTGGAACAATCTTTAAAGTTTGGGTTTACTGCTTCAAACAACCAAGCAGAATATGAAGCCCTTATTGCGGGACTGATGTTAGCTAAAGAGGTTGGATCAAAGAATTAAAATGCCGAAGTGACTCATAACTTGTAACAGGACAAGTCTCGGGTGATTATCAAACAAAAGATCCCCAACTAACCAGATATCTCTGCAGAGTTAATAGTCTAATTTCTAAATTTGATGATTTTACTATTGAGTATATACCTCGGGAGGAAAATTCCAGGGTAGATCTGTTGTCTAAGTTGGCTAGCACCAAGAAAGCTGGCCAGCTAAGAACTTTCATTTAGAAGAATCTCCTCGAACCAAGCATAAAAAGTGCCGAAGTGATAATGACCGAGCACTATGATCGTGGTTGGATGACACCAATTTGGGAATATTTAGCCTCTGACAAATTGCCCAATGACCCTAAGAGGCGAGGAGAATTCGTCTAAAATCATGCCATTACACCATCCGAGATGGAGAGCTATACAGAAGAGGATTCTCCATGTCGTTACTAAAGTGCATAGCAAAGGAGCGGTCCGAGTACGTAATGGACGAGATGCACCAAGGAATCTGTGGAATGCATTCAGGTGGCCCATCTTTGGTAGCTCGGGTCCTGCGAGCGGGGTTTTACTGGCCGACCATGAGATTGGATTGTGCTACCTGGACTAATAGGTGTGAGCCTTATCAGAAGTTCGCCAATGTAGCACGAGCTCCAGGAGAAGAGCTCCATTCCATGTTTTCGTCGTGGCCCTTTACTATGTGGGGGATGGATATTGTCGGTCCTTTCCCAGTTGCTAAAGGTCAAGTCAAGTTCTTGCTGGTAAGAGTAGACTACTTCACTAAGTGGATTGAAGCAAAACCATTAGCTACCATAACAGCTAAAAAGGTTCAGAGTTTTGTATGGAAAAGCATCATATGCAGGCATGGCCTCCCTTATGCAATTGTCACTGATAATGGAAAGCAATTCACCGATAAAGAGCTTAGAGAGTTATACTCCAACCTCGGAATTAAACATAAAGTGACCTCGGTTGAGCATTCACAAACAAATGGACAAGCAGAAGCAGCCAACAAAGTCATTTTGAACGAGCTCAAAAGATGGTTAGGCCAATCAAAAGGGGCATGGGTTGAAGAATTACCAAGCATCCTATGGGCTTACCATTGCTCACCGCAGTCTTCAACTGGTGAAACGCCATTCAAGCTAACCTATGGAACCGATGCAATGAATCCAGTTGAGCTCGACGAACTCTCTTTCCGAAGGCAACATCATGACCAAAGTAAGAACGAAGAAGAAATCCGAGTT
This sequence comes from Sophora flavescens, assembly GCA_030762895.1. Classification (NCBI taxonomy): domain Eukaryota; kingdom Viridiplantae; phylum Streptophyta; class Magnoliopsida; order Fabales; family Fabaceae; genus Sophora; species Sophora flavescens. The sequence continues at coordinate 278,563,380 of CM061062.1, read as the reverse complement.
GAGCTTGACATGGTTGAGGAAGTCTGAGATGAGGCAAAAATCAGAGAAGAACTATGCAAGAAAAAAGCAACTCAGAAGTATAATTCGAGGTTGCAGCCAAGGGAATTTGTGCAAGGTGACTTAGTGCTGAAATTGCAAAACGATGTGAGAAAAGACTCTAGAGAGGGTAAGCTCGGAGCAAACTGGTCTGGCCCATTCAGAATAGTTGAAAATCTAGGAAATGGTGCTTATAGGCTAGAAGAGTTGTCAGGGAAGGCCGTTCCAAGAACATGGAACACTTCCCACCTTAAGTTTTATTTTTGTTAAAGTTATGTAAGTAGGTGATGTACTATTTTTCCTATCCTGATCTTTTTCCCTCGAGGTTTTGGCCAGGAAGGTTTTAACGAGGCACACCCGGAAAAATAAATAAATAGAATCATTTTCAGTTGTGTTATTAGGCAAGAATACTGTTATGTGGTCAAAATTTTATTTATGAAAAACTAAAAGCCTAAAAATGTGGACCGAGCTAAAATCGACCGAGTTAAGGTCGAAATGCCGAACCTAAAGAAGCAAAAACTAAAAGCCTAAAAAGATTGACCGAGCTAAAATCGACCGAGTTAAGGTCGAAATGCCGAACCTAAAGAGGCAACAACTAAAAACCTAAAAAGGTTGACTGGGCTAAAATAGACCGAGTTAGTCGAAATGTCGAGCCTAAAAAGGTAAACGACATTAAAAGGTAGTTAAAAGCCTAAAAAGGTTGACCGAGCTAAAATCGGTCGAGTTGAGGTCGAAATGTCGAGCCTAAAGAGGCGAAAATTAAAGACCTAAAAAGGTTGACCAAGCTAAAATCGACCAAGTTGAGGTCAAAATGCCGAACCTAAAGAGGCAAAAATTAAATGCCTAAAAAAGTAAACAATGTCTAAGAGGGTAAGTAAAAACCTACAGGTATTCCGTGTTCCAAAAACTCGAGTAAGCCGAGTAACACCCCGAAATGTAAAAGCCGAGCACTAACTTAGAAAAAAGTTACAAGCTTGAGCTCCAAAAGCCGAAAGAAAAAACGAGGCATGATCTTAAAAAAACTTGGAAAATTTTCTAAGTGAAAAGGAACTCGAGAGCCAGAAACACATAATGACATTAATTAAAAGGGAAAAGCCCAAGAGTACAAAAGGTTTCAAAATAAAAAGAGGATTGCCTTTGAACAAACTTCAAAGAAAGTTTCTAAGTTACTCATGGGCATCCCCATGAGCAACGGTTCTAGCAGCAGTAGAGCCGAGGTCATCCTCACCACCCGGAGGAACAACAAAAGATGGATCAGGTAAAGCTATTTCACATTCCCCATCTCCTCCCTCCTCGGCAGCTTGGTCTTTAACTTCCTCCTCTTCTTGGCTTGTCCCTTCTTCATCCTCAAGCTCAGACAAAGGAACTAGAATTCCATATTTATTAAAGTCCTTGTCCACATCAGCAAGGGAGAATTCAGCGTTTGGGTTAAAGTGTTTAAGCTGCTTCACCGCTCGAGAAAAACCGTTGACGTGCTCCTTCATAATGGTCGCTTCAGCTTCACTCAGATAGGCTTGAAGCTTGCGATTAGCCTCCCTCTCAGCCTCCAAATCTTGTTGCAGTTGAGAAAAAGGAAACTTGAGAGTCTTCAACGACTTTCTGAAGTCCGACCCTCTCCTCTTTCTCCTTCTCCAGCTCGGACTGAAGGGAAGTCTTGCTTTTCTCCAGCTCAACCTTTTGAGCCTTCAGTTGGCCAACAGCGTGAGCTTGCTCCTCACACTTAGTCATAGCTTGAGCCAACTCGTCCCTCAACCTCAAGGAACGAGCCACTTCAGCCCTCATCGACTCCATCTTCTTCATATTTTTTGATAGTTCTTGGCTCCAGAAGCGAGTGATGGACGAAATTCGGAGGGCATAAACAACGGCGGCCTCCATACTGGCATCAGGCCCCTGCTCCAGCAAAAGCCGAGCATCAGAGGGCTTTAGCACTTGACTATCAATGAATGGGCCGGGGTTGAAATCATCACTCCAGAGCGAGCTGATGACCGGGTTATAGTGGCCATTATACCACTTAGTGTCCACTGTCAGGTCGGTCGCATGAGGTGCCCCTTCAGTCCCCTTCTCGGCAGTAGGGTCATCAGGAGTCAGAGGAAGGGGAGAAGAACTCCTCCTCGATACCACTAGTTGAGCATCGGCCCGAGCCCGCTTAGAAAGATGCTCGTCGGGGTCCGAGCTCTCAACAACCTTCTTTTTCTTCCCCTTGGCATCAGAAGTCGGAATTGAAGTGCCACCATCTTGAGGAGCCGACTTCTTCAGGAAAGCTTTATAATTAAACTTTCCCATGATCACTGAAAAAGAAATCAGCCGAGTTAAAAGGCAGAATTTTTAAGTGCATCAACAGTATCTAAAGAAGAAATGCTTACGATCAAAGTCGGCACGCCAAGTGGAAGAGGTGGGTAATTTTAAAAGCCTCCCACAAGGCAATGGCCGAGGATAGAGTTTCAAAATCTCCACATCGGCTCGCTCATCATCGGTCATAGAACCCAGGTCATAACTGAAAAATTTGGGAGGATGGGGCTGCCAATAAAAGGGAAACATCAGCTCCCCTTCAGAATCAAAAAATACGGACTCATGGCCTTCGGAAGGTCAGACCTTGAAAAATTCCGACATAAAAAACTTATAAGAACTCTTATAGAGACCGATGATACCTCTACCCTCAACCCCACTAAGAGAAATCCATCCAATTCGGTCCCCGAACCGAACTTTATAAAAATAAAGGAACTTGGGAGCGGTAGCCGTCATCCCTGTTTGACTACATAGGATCTAGAAAGCCTTCAAGAAGGCCCAACAGTTGGGATGCAACTGAGTAGGGGCGACGTTCATGATTCTCAGAACGTCGCACTCAAATTGGGTAAAAGGAAGGGTGACCCCGATATGTTCAAAAAAAGTTTTATAGACATAAGTAAAGTGTGGTTCGACGGGGATAGCTCTCAGGAAAACATGATCCTCATCTGAGCAAGGCAAGCAGCGAACAGAAGCAGGGACCTGACAAATTTCGTTCTTAACACTCCTAAGGGATTCACGACTCCTAAAGTTATAAAAGAACACCCCTACTTCAGGTCTAACCCAGGAATACCCAGGAATGGTTATGTCTAGAATGGACTCTTTAGGAACCCAAGCGACACGCTTGCGGTGCTTTGGGGCAGTAATGGCTGCAGGAGTAGCAGGGCTACTCTTATCAGAAGAAGAAGAAGAAGAAGAAGAACCCTTGGCACCTCCGTCACCACAGGGTGGAGATGGGGAATGATGAGGAGAGCCCCCAATCTGATTGATTTCGGGCTCTATGATCTGAACCCCAGAAGAGGCATTCTGAGATACCTCGAATGAAGTTTCCATGGAAGAAAGATATAATGGAGGAGAAGGACGATGACGTACCTGGAACAGAAAAGGAAATGCAGAAGCTTGGAGGAGAAGAGCTTGGAGAGAGGTTTGAGCAAGGAAGAGGCAAAAATGAGCTCCTCAGCAAACTTCCCCCCAACTTATAGAGACCTTGACGTTTCGAAATAAAACAAATCTTAATGTTACTTTTGAAAGTAATAATGACGGACGCCGTGTGAAGAAAGGAAACGTCTCTTCAAGTCTGCGCATATTCGGCTCACTAATGAAGGAGTCACACGTGGCTAAGACATCGGAATAAACGCTGCGACAAGCTAACGACTTCAATCACGCAACCAAAGAGCAGACCTAGGAAGTAATGACACAGAGGTCACGTCATTGGACGGATACTCCTTTAACTGGTTGAACGTAACCTAGTAGACGAGCTCCATATGCCACGTCATTGGACGGATACTCCTCTAACCGGTTGAACGTAACCTAGTCGACGAGCTCCTCATTAAGGACTTAGTCAGTCCATAGACTTGTGTGGACGAGCGCTTCTGTCTCTTTAGTGGTAATGACACAGAGGCCACGCGCCACAAACTTGCCTTATCTTAATAACGAAGGGAACATCTCTTTTCATCTCGGGAGCTACGAAACTTTGGTAACAACGCATATCTAAAATGACTGTCCACATCTCGTCTAGCCTCGGCTCCTTCAAAGAAGCTTCCATGCTTTCTGAAAGCTCAAAGCTTGGGGGGCTTGTATATAGGCCGAAGTATAAAGCTCGGCAACTCGAAGCATGAAGCTCGATCGCCCGAGGTATTCACCGAAGTAAAAGATATATACAGACCGAAGTGTGAAGCTCGGTCACTTACCTCGCCAACTTGAAAGGCTAAAAAGACCAAGTTTCTAACCTCGTAAGGCCGAGGTATCAAGCTCGGCCACCAAGAAATCAAAAGAAAGGATTGTTAGGCCCACTTTCCAAAGCCACTAAACTCGAATGTTAGCTGATGTATGAGGATTGGCCATCGAACTGTGGCAAAAAGGGGAGAAGTCTTACTCAATAAATCCCGAACTCGGATAATTTTAAAGCCAAGCTCGGCTCCTGTCATGAAAACTTCTACGCTTCGTTGAGCTCGAAGCACGGGGGGCTTGTGTACTGGCCGAGGAGTAAAACCCGGTCACCGAGCTTGGATACCCGATCCAATCAAGGCGGGAAGGATAAGATATTGATATTATCTTTAATATTCCTGATATTATCTCAAATAACCTTATCCGGTTAGAAGAGATAATATCTCTTAAATTAAAGATAAGATATTGATATCATCTTTAAATAATCCTGATATTTTCTCAAATAACCTTATCCGGTTAGAAGAGATAATATCCCTTAAATTAAGGAAATCACATCTCAAAGAAGATTTAAGAGATAAAAGGAGATAAATCCAGATCTCTTAAAGATTTGGGGATCCTATTATAAAAGGAAGAGAACCCAAAAGGGAGACTCACTTTTGACTAACCTAGGTGAATCTCCCTTAAGCGTATTAAAGGAACCAGCTTGACCAAGAGACTATTGAAAAGTCCTTGCTCGCTGGTATTCATCAGATACAAGATTAAGGGATCGAGATCACCATACCACTAAGGGTTGAACCTAGAACTACGTCTGGCTTTGATTCCCATTGGGATACGTAGGACCGGAATACAATATTCTGTCAAGCCATAATCTAAAACAACCCTGATGTTCACTCTTGGTTTGACGTTCTACGGCGAGATTCCAGCAAGTCGGATCTCGGCAGGAACAAATGTCAAGAACACATCTAAAAGACCTGACTCAAAAAGTTTAACATTTGAGCAGAGTTCAACAGCTAGGCTAATGGATGGTTTTTATGGTACAGACTCACTGGCAACTTTACACTGTCAGGCTGGAAAAGAACATGAAATTGGTTGGTTTTAGAGGATGCATAGATGTTTTGCTGGGAAAAGTATGAAATAGACAGCTATAAACACGAGAAGGGGGGTTGAATTGTGTTTATCAGAATTTAAGCAGAGTTGAAATCTTTTCGCAAACAAAAAGGCTAGATTTGGACGAGTGGAAGAATACAGGATGGACGGGTGACTTTTGCAAGCACACCACTTGATAGACGTAAGAAAACTAAGGCAATTAAAGAGTTTAAGGGAAGAGAGATTGACACAGTTATTTATCCCGGTTCACTCTTCAAAGTAAAGAGCTATGTCCAGTCCTTAGCAACACCAAGATTTATCCACTATAACTGATAAGGTTACAGACTCAAGTATTATTTGCACACCTAGCCTCTTCAGGCTCAAGACAAGTATTGTTTTCACACCTAGCCTCTTCAGGCTCACTCTGGTTTGTTTGAGAGATTTGGTTTACAATAAATACAACTTCTCACAGGCAGATCTTTCACTAACACTCAGAGAGTGGTTTAAATGTAAGGCTTAGGAAAGTCTGCGTAATAACTTCAAAATGATTGAAGAATACAGAATAAAAGAATGAAGAAATTAATGCACAGAGTAATGGTGTTTTAATGCAATGTGTATTCTCTTCTTCTTCATCTTCATCTTCAATGACTTCTGTATTTATGGTCTTCAAGCATTTAGGATCCGTTAGAGACATTCCCTCAGTTGTTGGCTTCAAGCAGAACTTCATTAATTGCAATAGAGTCGTTCTGGGCAGCCGTTAATACAATAGGAACGTTGGTTGTACTCTAACATGAAGGATCGTGGCTTTATGCATCGTGATACAGCCATATCAGAGTTGTGCAGAGAGCTTTTTGTACTTTACTGAGTACACTTCCCTTTTCGTGTAAGGACCAGAGGTACTAGGGAATAAAGCACGTTGGAAGCATTCTTTAACTGGTCTTTGGTTCTGATTATCCAAGGTTGCTTGAGAAAGTAACTTCTGACTTTTCTTGATAATCGTGAAACTGAGTAGGAGAGAAGGCTTCAAGTCTCTTTCTGGTTCTTGAAATACGATTCTGATAATCCTTATAGAATTCGCGTTCATAAGATAAGTGATTCCATCTTGAAAATAATCGCGTCTATCTAGCCATTTAAGATTTCATTTGGGCTAGTAGACGAGCTCCATATTAAAGACTCAGCAAGTCCGAAGACTAGTGGACGAGCGCTTCTGTCACCTTTAGTGGATGAGCACTTCTGTAACTCTAGTGGACGAGAGCCTCTGTTACTTTAGTGGACGAGCTCCATTTGCCACGTCGTTGGACGGATACACCTTTAACTGGTTGAACGTAACCTAGTAGACGAGCTCCATATGCCACGTCATTGGACGAGCCATTCTGATACCTTAATGGACGAGCTCTAAATGGCACGTCATTGGACGAGCCATTCTGATACCTTACTGGACGGGCTATTCTGATACTTTAATGGACGCGCTATTCTTATACTTTAATGGACGCGCTATTCTGATACTTTAATGGACGCGCTCCAAATGCCACGTTAGTAGACGTTGGCTTTCGTCACTTTGGTGGACGCAAGTTTCTATCTCTTGCATGCGCTTCAATCACTACAGTGTTGGACGTCTGCTTGTTTACACTTTGTTGGACGTCTGCTTGTTATATTTAATCTGCACACTCGATAGACAGGTTAGCAACCAATATGAAGGTTAATTAAATCATTAACCAATGTTTAGTTTTCATCAAAACTTAGGGAAACACACATCAGGCATTTTAGAGACTTAACAAAGTGATGATTTGAAAGAGTTTCTGAAATAAATAGTGATGATGTAGGTGTTGCTTTCTTCTTCATTTTTCTGTTCATGCTTCAAAGACAGGTTACAAGGAAAGGGAAGACCAAGGTTTCAAATTGTGGACCGCATTACGTGATGCGACTGCAACATCTCGGTTGCGGTGGTTGCCAAAACCGCATCAGACCGAGATTACGGACCGCATCGACTGCAATATGACTGCATCGGACCACAATGCAGCCGTGACCGCAACCGCAATTTAAAACCTTGGGAAAGACACAAGAATTCTTCGTGTTCATTATTTAGATAACTATTTTTCACGAGTCCCCGGACAGGCCTTACCTATTAATATATCTTTTGAGGTCCCTCCTAGTGTCAATCCTCGAGTTACTTTGCATGGCTGGAATTTTGATGGAGAACAAACCATTTATGAAGTTGTATGATAATAGCACGCGACCTTGTAAAATGATATAGGCTCGTGTATTTAACCATTAATGAGGTATAAAAAGAGAGACCTTTATGACATTTTTTTTTTAATATTTTATTCTCTTCTAGGCCAGCACCAATGACTTGTTTAGTAGTTAAAAATGGTACCCAAAAAGAGGTTGATGCTACTAATATCAAGGAGCAATGATACTTCAACATAATTTTGATGTCTAACACCATATAGGTGTATATATATACTTATTTATATTTATTTATTATTTTTTTTCTCTCATCACATGTATTCCATACTTTAAAACACTTGTCACCATACGGTATCCAGAATATGTATACATTTATCATTTCTGAATATCAAATGGTAAAAATACTTAAATATGAAATTATGTGTGAGGACTGTGAGGTAATTATACATGAAATTATAATTATTTTTTTAAAACAAAAAAACACTATTTTTTATGAAAGAAAATTTAAGGCCAAATCAGAATAAAGCAAATCTCCAAATTCAATAAGCATTCATATTTTTTATTTTTTATAGATAATCAACTAGACAAATTGAATATTAACTAATTTAACCTATGTTTGGCTGAGCGTTTGGTTTGAGTGTCGATGTGAATGCAAGAAATGTTGGCTTTCGTATTACGTCGGGAAAGAAATTATACATCTACTATTAGAGACGTGATTTTGGTTCTTTCATGTTATGCCGTGAAAGAAATTATACCTCTGCTACCTTAGACGTGCGACGAACTCCAATCCAAACCTAACATTAATTAGCGTGATATGCCTCTATAAGTTTTGCCAACTTTTGTTGGTGAGAAGGAGGAACTTTGTATGGTGTCACTATGAAAATCAGCTAAAAACAAAAACTTACTTTATATATTGTTAATTAATTTTAAATGATCATATATGCAATTTTTATATAATTATGATAATAATTAAATATTTTGAATAATATGATAATTTATTATGGATTGGTAATATAAACTATTTTTTTAATAAAATTTTCCTTTTTGAATTTTTTAAACCTATCTTAAGGTTAAATGGATAACAAATCAATAATAATAATAATAATAAATAATGACAACTCAGCAGTATTTTTACTGTTCTATCGTGCTGCTTTTTTCTTCTCCCATTCAACCTCTCTATCACTCTTTTTTTTTTATGAGTTAAAATATATTGATTGAGTACAGGCGTACCCAGAACCAGTGTACAAAGAATTACAAAGTAGTCCGAATGAAAGAGGAAAAAGGTAGAGCATCAACCGATAGTCAAACAAGACAAAATTGGTTGAAAAACTAAGGATGAGTTTGTTATGTATTAAGGTAGAAGATAAACATGAGACAAGGAGGATAATTTTTTGTGATGTATATCGTTTGATAGATAATGAATATTATAAGTAAAATAATATTAATTTTATTATGATACTCCTTTGTAATATATATTATTAATATACGTATTAGGTAATATATAATATATTTTTATAATATATAGTATATATGATGATATATTATTACTATCATGATTATATTATATATATTATTAATATGTATTATATATAACGTTAACGTTTTGCAAAATATTAAATAACATTAAAGGAGGGGAGGTAAGGATAATTTTATCTTTTTTAGTAGTCTGTTCATGAGATAAAAAATTATCCCATTATTTAGTAGTAGACAAAATTTTTATTTTTTATCTTATCCCTCGTCTTTTTATCTTGTCTGCTGATCACTCTTTTTAGACTAAATCCCCAATTTGGTCCCTGAGAAAAACACTCGAGTCTGAAATAGTCCCTAACCAAAAAAAACTATCCGTTTAGTCCTTAAGAATGTATTTCCGGGACAGATTAGTCCTTCTGTCATATTTTGTAGTGTTTCTATCATGTTTAGTGCATGTTAATAGGGACTAATTTGGCTCACGGTCATGTTTCTTAGGGACTTTACTGGTATCACTTAAAAATTGTTAGGGACTAATTTGTGACAAGGACTAATCTGTCCCTAAATACATTTTAAGGACTAAACGGATAGTTTTTTTGGTTACTATTTCAGGCAGAAAAGGGGTTTTTAAATCAAGCAGAAAAAATAGTCAAAAAAAAAAAATCAAACAGAAAAAAAAATCCCAACATAAAAGACCCACCCCACTCCAAATACTGTTTCCACCCCAAATCCCGCAAGTCTCGTGCTATCTATCTAGTTTCTGCGTGATCACCTCTATTCACCTGGAAAACGTAATAGGGTGGAATTGAACTTTATATTTGATGCCAAATGATGTTACTCTTATAAGTCACTTCCTCACAATTTTGTAAACTTTCAAGGCCTCCTCTCTATCACTCTCTATTTCCCTTTTCCTTTTTCATGGATGAAAACCAGATGGAAATTCAATTCCCACATCCCTTCATGGATAGATTCTCTCAACTTGAATTCACTATCTTCTCAAAATCCATTTCCTTCAACCTCAAATTCTGTCCTCAACCATCCACACATAAGTTCTCTTCTCTCACTTTGTGGGACAAATGGAAGCCTCAATCTTGGTTCTTCCATCCATGCCCTCATCATCAAACAACCTCAATCTTTCCATTTTGATGTCTCCCCCCATAATGCCCTTTTTGTTTGGAACTCTCTCCTTTCTATGTATTCAAAATGTGGTGAAATTCAAAATGCCCTTAAGGTGTTTGATCATATGCCTATGAAAGATACCGTATCATGGAACACTATGATTTCTGGGTTTCTAAGGAAAAGGGATTTTGATACAGGTTTTAGGTTCTTTAGAAATCAAATGAGTGAGTCAGGGACTGTTTGTTGTAGATTTGATAAAGCAACTCTGACTACAATGTTGTCAGCTTGTGATGGAATGGAATTGTCTAGTGTGACCAAGATGATCCATGGTTTGGTGTTTGTTGGTGGTTTTCAAAGGGAAATTACAGTGGGGAATGCTCTTATAACATCATATTTTAAATGTGCGTGTTTTAGTCAAGGAAGGCAAGTTTTTTATGAGATGGTTGAGAGGAATGTTGTAACTTGGACAGCAGTGATTTCTGGCCTCGCGCAAAATGGATTTTATGAGGATAGTTTGAAATTTTTTGCTCGAATGCATTGCGGTTCGGTGAGTCCTAATGTTTTGACATATTTGAGCTCACTCATGGCTTGTTCAGGTTTGCAAGCACTGAGGGAAGGTCGTAAAATTCATGGCCTGCTCTGGAAGCTGGGGATGCAGTCAGATTTGTGCATTGAAAGTGCTTTGATGGATTTGTATTCAAAGTGTGGAAGTTTAGAAGCAGCATGGCAGATTTTTGAGTCTGCTGAGGAACTTGATGAGGTTTCCTTAACAGTGATACTTGTAGCTTTTGCTCAAAATGGATTTGAGGAGGAAGCTATCCAGACATTTATGAGAATAGTGAAATTGGGGATTGAAGTTGACCCCAACATGGTTTCTGCTGTTCTTGGGGTATTTGGTGCTGACACTTCTTTGGCTCTTGGTATGCAGATTCACTCTTTAATCATAAAAAAGAACTTCACTCAGAATCCTTTTGTTAGTAATGGACTTATAAACATGTACTCCAAGTGTGGAGATTTGAATGACTCCCTTCAAGTCTTCTATCAGATGACCCAAAAGAACTCAGTTTCGTGGAACTCGGTGATCGCAGCTTTTGCTCGCCATGGGGATGGTTTAACAGCCCTTCAATTTTATGAAGAGATGAGAGTGGAGGGTACAGCGCCAACAGACATTACATTTTTGTCATTACTTCATGCTTGCAGTCATGCAGGCTTAGTTGAGAAAGGCATGGAGTTTTTAGACTCCATGACTAGAGATCACAGGATAAGTCCGCGGTCAGAACATTATGCATGTGTTGTTGACATGTTGGGCAGGGCAGGACATCTCAAGGAAGCTAAAATTTTTATTGAGGGGTTGCCGGAGAATCCCGGTGTACTGGTTTGGCAAGCATTGCTTGGTGCTTGTAGCATACATGGTGATTCTGAGATGGGTAAATATGCTGCTGATCAACTACTTTTAGCTGTACCAGATAGCCCAGCTCCTTATGTTTTGATGGCAAACATGTATTCTATTGAAGGGAAGTGGGAAGAGAGAGCACATGCCATTAAGAGGATGAAAAAGATGGGTGTAGCAAAAGAAGTAGGTATAAGTTGGATTGAGATGGAAAAGAAAATCAACAGTTTTGTTGTAGGGGACAAATTGCATCCACAAGCTGATATTATATACTGGGTTTTGTCTGGGTTGTTGAAACACCTGAAAGATGAAGGTTATGTTCCTGATAAAAGGTGTATACTCTATTACTTGGGTCAACATATCTAAACACATCCGGCAGGACTGCTATCTTTCATTTTCAGATTGGTGCAATGCACTATTGGAGTGTATGAAGTCCTGTGCATTGCTGCAAGATCGGATTGGAAAGGTGCAGGTTTCTTGGTTTTTTCTTATGGCTGATTCTTGGCTCTTTTTGGCAGCTTTGGAGTTTGGCTACTGATGGTGGAAGCTTCTGGGGTTCTGTCTGGTTTTGCTCCAATTCTCTGGTTCCTTAAGTCTGCTGAAGTTCTTGCTGGGCTGCTGATTTTTTGGGTCTGGCTTTGATTAATGCAGGGTGACAAGTTTATACAGTTATTGATTGGTGCAGTATAGTGGATAATAGGCTTTGATGTTGGCTTGGATTAATTTTGTGTTGGTTATGTGGTCAAGATGAGTATGCTGACTTTGATCCAATTTGGATTGCGTGGTGGGAGTGTCATCTTACTTGGTTCCTATCACACATGTTTTCTGCTTGCTGTTCTTTTAGTATTGGCTAGGAACAATTAAAGGGGGCTGCACTGGTTCTACTTTTGGCTAATTTTCTGGTTTCTGATGTTACACCTTGTTTCAGGCTTTTGTAATACTAATACTGGTCGGGTATCTAGCAGTATTATATTTACAGTTTGCCTTTTACTTTTGATTCTTCTTTTGTATATGGGTTAGAGTATCATTGTACTCTTTTCAATATAATTTTTGCTGATAAAAAAAAAACCTCCAAATTCATCGCATCAGTCTAATATCTTTCATATCATTGGATTCGTGGACAATTGTGTGGTTTTCAGTAGTGATTATAATTGCTGTCTTCTTTCCATCTGTGTCACTTGAATGGTGGAAATATGTAGCCCCTGACCCTCATGCTGGTGACATTTTTATTGAGCTTCTATTTCATTTCGTTGTATTAAGAATCTGGAATGTAACATGTTTAATTAAGGAGTGGTGAATGCCTAATGCGGGAAGAGTTAAATTTTGATATATTTTCAATGTACAATTTTGTACAATGTTAATCAATCACTAAATGTGACATTTAAGGTAGATGTCAATTTATAATTATTGACGGTAGAGAAAATAAAAATCTTTGGATCTTGCTAACGAGTGTCTTTACGACACTGGTTAAGGAATCGAAAAATAACAAGATTTTATTAAAAAAATTAAGTGTTTATTTTTCTAAAACATTAAATATACCACTTTTCAACAAGATCTTTTTTTTCTTGGTTCCTTAACCAATAATGCCATGAGATCACTTGATAGCATTCTCCAAAATCTTTAAGTATATCCTAACTTTTGAATAATGTTAAATGCAGGCAAATTACCTCACGCAAGTATGCAAGTTTGTTTATAAATATTAAAATAAATACCGTTGCATGTTATATATTAAATTTGTTATATATAAATATTAAATAGTGTGAAAGACTTTCTGGGTAAAGGGCACAATACAAGTGGCACTTTGGTCGTCCAGACACTACACAAAGTCACAAAATCCCGAAAGAACAGAAAACTTGAAACTCACAATGGAAAGATAAGTGCAGTTGTGACTTGTGACCACAAAAATGATGAGAACGGGATCGTCCTGGTTGGGTAGCTTAACAGTAACAGTATCCTCTACGAATACGATTTTCCCATTTCATCAAAATCGAACTTTTCCATTATTTGACAAAGTGAAGAAGAACCCAACACTGAGTTGCAGTTGCAGATACAGAGACGATGATGCTTCTCTGTCAGTTGCTTCAGCGTATGGCATCCTGGGAGTGAACCCTGACTGCACCGCCGCCGACATAAAAGCTGCTTTTCGAACCAAAGTACAAAAATCATCGATTCCCAGAATTATATTTAGCATTTTCATTCTATATTATTATTCATTGTTTCTCTTTTCTTGCAATCACAAAGGTGAAGCAGTTCCATCCAGACGTTAAAAGAGATGGAGCGAATTCTGATACCATGATTCGCCGCGTAATTGAGGCATACCAGGTACGTGTACTAGCTAGGTACTACTATAAGTACTGTAAGAGCACTTCACTAGTTCTTTAAAATAAGAACTGGGTTGCATCATTGGAGTAAGATGATGTAACTTCAGAAGTAAGTGGTTCTTATTTAAGAACCCAATAAAAATGGAGAGTTAATGTTTTAAAGTTGAATAAAAAATAAATGTAAATAAAGATATCAGTTAACTTGTGGGACCTATTCGTAAAACTTTTAGAGTTGCATGTTGGAATAGAATTGCTTAAAGTAGTATATAAAGTAAAAATTGATGAAATGACATGGTAGGGTCCATAAAAACAGGAGTTAAGCAACTCCAATGAGTTGTACCATTGAAGATACTCTTGATACCATGACCAATGCTATTATGTTTCTTTTAATATACTTTTCTTGTTGGACCACATCTCACACTTTCTTTACAGTATGAGAAGTGGTCCAATGAGAAAGAGCATATTATAAACAGTGTATAAGAGTATATGGTTAAGATTTCTCTTGATATGATTTCTTTCTTTCTTTCTATTCATTGCCACATAGCCTACCATTGAACTTTCCAGCTTCATACTTGGTGTTGGTGCAGATACTATCCAACTACAGCAGATCAGAAATAATTGAAAGGTATCTTTCTTTTCTATATTCCAACATTTTCAGTATTGGAATTTGGAAGTGTGTCAGAATCTTCTTTTCTATTTTTCATGCAGTCCACTGGTTGTTTTGTTTATTCTAGCCTTGGAATGAATCCTCTCGTGTGTACATGAAATTTTCACATTAAGAAGACAGAGATAGACACAAATAAACGCATTATTAAATTGAACATAAAATGGGAAAATATAACACATTGGACAAAACTAAGGAATCACTGAAATGAACTGTGCCAGAATAAGATGCAATAACATGAGAGCCATTAGGAAGGGGAACTGGTACGGAAATAGGTGAAAATTTTATGAAATGTGATAAATAGAGATACAGAGGTTGAAGTAGTATTAGTAGCACCAGCATCTAAAATCAAATGAAAAATTTACCTGAAGAATTTGGATTGTGAGAATTAGAAGAGTTTGTGGTGTGAGAATTGATGAGATTGGTGGTGTGGCTACGTGGGTGGTGGAGAAGACATGCTTGATGGAAAAAGTGCCAAAAGACTCTGGTAGTGCTCCTGTGTGAGACTTAAACCACATGAATCATTAGATTGCATAGGTTGAGAGGATTGATCAACAAAATCTGCGAACAAACGGTTGAGAACTCGTCAATGATACCTTTCGGGTAACACATCACATAGTCATTGTCGCGATACTTTTTGATGATATGCCGAACATGGAAAGCACGAGGAATTGTGCAGACACAAGTAGGAACCAGACAAAAATTGTCGAGTTCATCACAAATAATCTTCATCTCTGTAAAGTATGAGGTAACTGATAGTTCACCTTGTTTGAAGGTGAATAGTTCTTCTTGCAGATGAGCGATGCAGAATGCATCTCCTTGCGAGAAACATGTCACAAATTTGCCCAAACATCATAAGCTTTATTGATCCAAATGATGGTTTGTGCAAATGTTGGAGACATGGAATGTGTAAACCATGATAAGACCATAGTGTTGCACAGTTCCCAAGCCGAATGGAGGGGATTGAGTGCAGAATGGTGATGGAGCTGCCAGTTTTTACTTGCTTAGAGATGCCATCCTCATGGCCCTGCACATGTATGTGATAGGATCAAATCTCATTACTATAGAAAATAGGGATAATTCCCTGAATTATACTACAAGATTACAGAACTTTGAGGGTCTGCACCTCCCAAATGCCCTAAGGCCCCAATTCCACTCAATTCACAAGATGCCCTCTCTATCAATCTCTCCTCTTATTTATAGGTAAACTAAGTAACTAACTCTAACTGCTACTAACTGTTCTATTATTTAACTGCTACTAACTGCTTTATTAACAACAAAGGCCCATTAAGGCTCACATCTAACAATACTCCCCCCCTAAACATTCACTTTGTCCTCAAGGTGAATAGCAAGTTTTCCCGGGTCCCACTGTTTGAAGCCTGTCACTCCAGATGCTATACTTGTATGTTGCTTCTGCCCCTTTTGATTTAGTGTTGCCTTATCACCAAGAGCAATGTTCTTCAAGATATTGGGCTGAAGCCCAATATGAAAATAATTCTGATAATTGGGCTTAATATGGCATGAACTTTGGTCCATCAGTGCACACCCAAGAGACCTGTTGGGCCTGGCCCATTAGGTCAGCCCTTGCAATTTTCTGGCAGTCTTCCAAAATTGCCCCTCCCTTCATCTTCCCTTCCATGATACCAACCTGTAGCAACCAGTGACTTTCTTCTCCTCCCACGTTCAGCCATACCCGGCCCTTGAGCAACGTACCACAGGACGCCGCATGGGGATCTCGGTCCGGCGGTTCTGGCAGTGGTTTGACCGGCCGTTCCTCACCCATCTCGTCTGAAAACGACGCTCCAACCACCGTTAATGGGTTCGTGTCCGGTGGCAATGGCCTGATTGGACCACTCGTTTGGGGTTGCACTGAGATCGTCATCTCCTCCCTTTTCTTAATCCCTAGTGCACCATTAGTTGCCGCCTGAGCATCTCGATCCGGCGGTTCGTGGTGGCCTGACCGGAAATTCCCGTCCGACGTCGCTCCCTTCTTTTGAGTGAGGTTATCTTGGGTTGGCAGTGCCGCCACTCTCTTTTTCTCGATCCCCATCTTGGTCTCACCCGCCATCTTCTCCTCGTCATCAAGATTTTGTTGGGGCGGCGGCGGTTTCCCTTTCCTTCTCCCTGTACCGAACTCTTCCTGGAGATCCTCCTCCTTCCTAGTTATTGCAACTAGATCTGGGTTCCGAATTTATGGATGTTGGATGCATCACCATCTTCCTTATCTTCATTATTTGACCCTAATGCTTGTGTCTGTTGTGAAGGCAGAAACCTCCGTATCATGGCGGATCGGAAATCCTCCCATGTTGGATTCAGAGCACACATCTCCCACCATTTAAACCACCTTAACGCCTCTCCTATCATGGCTGTCTTGGCGGTTTGAATCTTTTCTTGGTCGGTTATTCCCTTCAAATCGAAGCACTTCTCGACTCGACTAACCCACCCGCATGCATCATCACCACTGAAAATAGGGATTTCGAGCTTCCTCCATTTCTCTTCCCTCTGATCGTCATCTTTCTCCCCTATCGTTTCTTCCTCCTCGTTACTATGGGTTCCGTTGTTGTTGCTGTGGTTACTGTTGGAATTTCGTTGTAGGAGAGCCAAAATCGCGTCAAATTGCCTTCGATTTTCTGATTTCTGTTCCTCCACGACTCGCCTCAGTTCTTGGCGATCAACGCGATCGTCTTCGCGATCTCGTCTCAGCTCTTCCATTCCGCGCTCAAGAGCTTCAATTCTTGATTCAATTCTTGCATCCATCTTTCGCGTATGGACCATGTACCACTCCCAGAAAAGAGAGCTTTCATACCAGTTGATAGGATCAAATGCTATTACTATAGAAAATAGGGATAATTCCCTGAATTATACTACAAGATTACAGAACTTTGAGGGTCTGCACCTCCCAAATGCCCTAAGGCCCCAATTCCACTCATTCACAAGATACCCTCTCTATCAATCTCTCCTCTTATTTATAGGTAAACTAAGTAACTAACTCT
The DNA here is from genome assembly GCA_030762895.1 of Sophora flavescens. Taxonomy (NCBI): domain Eukaryota; kingdom Viridiplantae; phylum Streptophyta; class Magnoliopsida; order Fabales; family Fabaceae; genus Sophora; species Sophora flavescens. The sequence continues at coordinate 278,545,947 of CM061062.1, read as the reverse complement.
AACTGCTACTAACTGTTCTATTATTTAATTGCTACTAACTGCTTTATTAATAACAAAGGCCCATTAAGGCCCACATCTAACAATACTCCCCCCTAAACATTCACCTTGTCCTCAAGGTGAACAGCAAGTCTTCCCGGGTCCCACTGTTTGAAGCCTGTCACTCCAGATGCTATACTTGTATGTTGCTTCTGCCCCTTTTGATTTAGTGTTGCCTTATCACCAAGAGCAATGTTCTTCAAGATATTGGGCTGAAGCCCAATATGAAAATAATTCGATAATTGGGCTTAATATGGCATGAACTTTGGTCCATCAAGTGCACACCCAAGAGACTCGTTGAGAACCCAATGTTTCTCTTGAAGTAATTGGGCGTGGCCCATTAGGTCAGCCCTTGCAATTTTCTCGCGATCTTCCAAAATTGCCCCTCCCTTCATCTTCCCTTCCATGATACCAACTCAGTAGCAACCAGTGACTTTCTTCTCCTCCCACGTTCAGCCATACCCTACCCTTGAGCAACGTACCACGGACGCCGCATGGGGATCTCGGTCCGGCGGCTTCGGGCGATGGGTTTGACCGCCGTTCCTCGCCCATCTCGCCTGCAAAAACGACGCTCCAACCACCGTTAATGGGTTCGTGTCGTGTGGCAATGGCCTGATTGGACCACTCGTTTGGGGTTGCACCGAGATCGTCATCTCCTCCCTTTTCTTAATCCGTAGTGCACCCCTTAGTTGCCGCTCGAGCATCTCGATCCGGCGGTTCTCGGTGGTGGCCTCGACCGGAAATTCCCCGTCCGACGCCGCTCCCTTCTTTTGAGTGAGGTTATCTTGGGTTGGCAAGTCGCCACTCTCTTTTTCTCGATCCCCATCTTGGTCTCACCCGCCATCTTCTCCTCGTCATCAAGATTTTGTTGGGGCGGCGGCGGTTTCCCTTTCCTTCTCCCCCGCATCGAACTCTTCCCGGAGATCCTCCTCCTTCCTAGTTATTGCAACTAGATCCGGGTTCGAATTTATGGATGTTGGATGCATCACCATCTTCCTTCTCTTCATTATTTGACCCTAATGCTTGTGTCTGTTGTGAAGGCAGAAACCTCCGTATCATGGCGGATCGGAAATCCTCCCATGTTGGATTCAGAGCACACATCTCCCACCATTTAAACCACCTTAACGCCTCTCCTATCATGGCTGTCTTGGCGGTTTGAATCTTTTCTTGGTCGGTTATTCCCTTCAAATCGAAGCACTTCTCGACTCGACTAACCCACCCGCATGCATCATCACCATTGAAAATAGGGATTTCGAGCTTCCTCCATTTCTCTTCCCTCTGATCGTCATCTTTCTCCCCTATCGTTTCTTCCTCCTCGTTACTATGGGTTCCGTTGTTGTTGCTGTGGTTACTGTTGGAATTTCGTTGTAGGAGAGCCAAAATCGCGTCAAATTGCCTTCGATTTTCTGATTTCTTCCTCTCCACGACTCGCCTCGGTTCTTGGCGATCTACGCGATCGTCTTCGCGATCTCGTCTCAGCTCTTCCATTCCGCGCTCAAGAGCTTCAATTCTTGATTCAATTCTTGCATCCATCTTTCGCGTATGGACCATGTACCACTCCCAGAAAAGAGAGCTTTCATACCAGTTGATAGGATCAAATGCTATTACTATAGAAAATTGGGATAATTCCCTGAATTATACTACAAGATTACAGAACTTTGAGGGTCTGCACCTCCCAAATGCCCTAAGGCCCCAATTCCACTCAATTCACAAGATACCCTCTCTATCAATCTCTCCTCTTATTTATAGGTAAACTAAGTAACTAACTCTAACTGCTACTAACTGTTCTATTATTTAATTGCTACTAATCGCTTTATTAATAACAAAGGCCCATTAAGGCCCACATCTAACAATACTCCCCCTAAACATTCACCTTGTCCTCAAGGTGAACAAAGAAGTCTTCCTGGGTCCCACTGTTTGAAGCCTGTCACTCCAGATGCTATACTTGTATGTTGCTTCTGCCCCTTTTGATTTAGTGTTGCCTTATCACCAAGAGCAATGGTCTTCAAGATATTGGGCTGAAGCCCAATATGAAAATAATTCTGATAATTGGGCTTAATATGGCATGAACTTTGGTCCATCAGTGCACACCCAAGAGACCTGTTGAGAACCCAATGTTTCTCTTGAAGTAATTGGGCATGGCCCATTAGGTCAGCCCTTGCAATTTTCTGGCAGTCTTCCAAAATTGCCCCTCCCTTCATCTTCCCTTCCATGATACCAACCTGTAGCAACCAGTGACTTTCTTCTCCTCCCACGTTCAGCCATACCCGGCCCTTGAGCAACGTACCACAGGACGCCGCATGGGGATCTCGGTCCGGCGGTTCTGGCAGTGGTTTGACCGGCCGTTCCTCACCCATCTCGTCTGAAAACGACGCTCCAACACCCGCTACCGCCTTGGTAAGCCGTTCCAATTTTTTTTTGCTTCATTTTATTTTTCTCTCCTCTCCAACTTGATTGTTTACATTGGGGACAATGTAAATCTTTAAGCTTGGGGTAGGGGTATTTTGCATATGTTCATATCTTGCATTGTAAATATTGCATTCATATAGGTTTAGTCTTGCATGATCACATGAATTGATTGCCCTTGCTTTGATTGAGCTTATGATTGTGAGAGCTAAGTGCCAATTAAATTGTGATAGTGGATTTTTGAACCCAATTCTGTTTATTCTTGTGATATGGCTGCAAATTAAATATGCTTGAGATGATCTTGGATAGTTGATGATTAGCATATGTTTCTTTAGACTTGTGTTCTTCACTGGTTCTTGAACTGATAAATGTGAGCTTTTGAGCCATTAGGGGGTACTCACAAAATCTGCCCCCATTCTTTGTGTAGAGTGTTATTCCTCTTGGTTTGTTTTCTCTAGAACTTGACTTAAAACCATTTTAAAGCTTAAAATTTTTTGAAAACATTTTTGAAAATGATTGAGGCAATAGGTATTTTTCTGGCCTTCTGAGCTTTGAATATGTAAATGCTACCCTTAGTTGCCCAATTTTGAGCCTGAATGATTAAAATGCTTTTCTTGGTTCCCTGAAAAATTTGGATACATATACTTAATAAAGGACCTTCTAAAGTATCACAAAAAGGGTGAAAAAGGTAGTTGAAAGTTTGGGATAAGAATAAAAAAATAAAAAAAAAAACTCCCCTTCTCCAAATAAAATAGAAAAAATAAAAAAATAAATAAATGGAGAAGGGGATGAAAAAAAAAAAAAAAGAAAAGTGAAAAATAAAAAGAAAAGGAAAAAAAAGAAAGGTGGAAAAATGTATTGAAAACCCAAGAAGGTATTTTAGAAGGTGTCTTGTGTTGAAATGTTTGATACTTGGTTTAGCCTTTTGAAATTTCCCTTTCTTGTTATCCCCACCTAAAGATTAATCCCATGGCCACGTTACAACCAAATAAAAGACCTCTTGATTCTTAAGTGTTTTTCATAAATAAAGTGGAGATTTGGTTGATAGTCAAGCTTATGGTAGGAATCATTCCTTGAGGAAAATGGAGCGAATTGTTATATATACTTGAACACTTGAGTGAGTGAGGCAAGAAAGAGAGCCAAGCAAATAAACAAGCTTGGGGTGAGCTTCAAGGACTAAGAGTGCCCGAATCAGTGAGAATGTGAGTCTAGGAAACTTAAGCCCCTAATTGGACTTGAATTGATTGTCTCTTGCTGAATTGTTTGAATTGCCTGTTACTTGGATCATTTTACTCGGGTTCTTGGTTCACTATCCATGCTTTGACTGTTTATCTCTTCTGGCCTTAGTTTTTGCTTGAGGACAAGCAAAGTCTTAAGCTTGGGGTGATTTGATGAGTGTGATTTCACCTCATTTTTCATGTACATTTCTGCATGCATTTGCATATAGTTAGGCCAATTTAGTGTTGATTTTGTATAGTTTTTCCTTTGGAATGGATGAGGTGGTTTTTCCGTGTTGTTTTGCGGGATTTAGTGGAAAAATGCCCGTAAATCAGCCTTGGTGGAGCTTGGATGAAAAAGAGCTAGAAAAGTGAAGAATATAGCCAAACAGAGCCTATCACGGCCGGCGTGATGACCATCACTACCGTGATCAAGCGAGAGAAGAAGGCAAAAGTCGAGATCGTCACGGCCTAGTGGCGATGTACATCACTGCCGTGACCAACCAGAAAAATGAGGGCTCGCGTCGCGAATACTTCTCTCGCCTCGCGAGAGTTAAAAACTTGAAGACACGCCTTGGGCCGAGAAAGCGTCACGGCCTGGCCGTGATGGCCATCACGGCCGTGATGACGGGCGACGGACCTATAAATAACAAAGCCAAGACAGGCAGAAAAAGGGACTAACTTCTAACCTAAAATAATCTGCACTTGGAGGCGGTGCGAGGTGGTGGCTGGAGAGGGTTTCTACCCAAAAAGAGGGGCGTTTTCTCTGCTCTTGGATGGAGAGAAGATTGGAGGAAGCTTGTCTATGAGTGTTCTTCATCCCTTCTCTTTTTTTCCTTTTTGTATTTCCTTATCATGAGTAGTTAAATCCCCATTGTTGGGGTTAGATGTAACTTTTCTGAACTTGTTGTAATTGATTTGGTATTTTAATACAAGTTTCTATTTCGTTATGAGTATGTGATTCCGTGTTTAATGCTTTCCTTGGATTAGCTACCCATAGGAATGATTTGTTGCTTTGATAGATGACTGGAAGGTTGGTATTAAGGCATGCTCATGAATCATATGCCAAGTAGTTCAAGAATCTAGGAATAGGTGTTGAATGCTTGCAATCTTATAAGTCTTGACTTAATGCAAAATCTCAGGTTAATCCACCTAAGGAATTAGGGTTTAATTTGGGGTTTTAGGCTCAATGCACCTAAGGAATTAGGCTTGAGTATTTTAGAAAAGGCTTGATTGTCATAATTGAATTAGGACTTGTGTTGATAACCATTTCATTGCAATTAAGGGAGGATTAGTGTAGTCTAACCCTAACAATCTTAGCTATATCTCTGTTTGCCTTCCAAGTGTTCGATATAATTCCCAAAAGACTAAAAATATTGTTTTGCTTTCTTTATTTTCTGTTTTAATCCCTCACACTTTAGTAAATCTAAATAGTTGTTGAATTTGCGAATTGGTAATTGACATCCAATCCCTGTGGATACGATAACCGGTCTCACCACCGTATTACTTGATTGCGACGAGGTGCACTTGCCTTTAATTCTAAAAATACACGCATCATTTCTCTTGAAGTAATTGGGCATGGCCCATTAGGTCAGCCCTTGCAATTTTCTGGCAGTCTTCCAAAATTGCCCCTCCCTTCATCTTCCCTTCCATGATACCAACCTGTAGCAACCAGTGACTTTCTTCTCCTCCTACGTTCAGCCATACCCGGCCCTTGAGCAACGTACCACAGGACGCCGCATGGGGATCTCGGTCCGGCGGTTTCGGCGATGGGGTTTGACCGGCCGTTCCTCACCCATCTCATCTGAAAACGACGCTCCAACCACCGTTAATGGGTTCGTGTCCGGTGGCAATGGCCTGATTGGACCACTCGTTTGGGGTTGCACTGAGATCGTCATCTCCTCCCTTTTCTTAATCCCTAGTGCACCCTTAGTTGCCGCCTGAGCATCTCGATCCGGCGGTTCTGGTGGTGGCCTGACCGGAAATTCCCCGTCCGACGTCGCTCCCTTCTTTTGAGTGACGTTATCTTGGGTTGGCAGTGCCGCCACTCTCTTTTTCTCGATCCCCATCTTGGTCTCACCCGCCATCTTCTCCTCGTCATCAAGATTTTGTTGGGGCGGCGGCGGTTTCCCTTTCCTTCTCCCTGTACCGAACTCTTCCTGGAGATCCTCCTCCTTCCTAGTTATTGCAACTAGATCTGGGTTTTGGAATTTATGGATGTTGGATGCATCACCATCTTCCTTCTCTTCATTATTTGACCCCAATGCTTGTGTCTGTTGTGAAGGCAGAAACCTCCGTATCATGGCGGATCGGAAATCCTCCCATGTTGGATTCAGAGCACACATCTCCCACCATTTAAACCACCTTAATGCCTCTCCTATCATGGCTGTCTTGGCGGTTTGAATCTTTTCTTGGTCGGTTATTCCCTTCAAATCGAAGCACTTCTCGACTCGACTAACCCACCCGCATGCATCATCACCACTGAAAATAGGGATTTCGAGCTTCCTCCATTTCTCTTCCCTCTGATCGTCATCTTTCTCCCCTATCGTTTCTTCCTCCTCGTTACTATGGGTTCCGTTGTTGTTGCTGTGGTTACTGTTGGAATTTCGTTGTAGGAGAGCCAAAATCGCGTCAAATTGCCTTCGATTTTCTGATTTCTGTTCCTCCACGACTCGCCTCAGTTCTTGGCGATCAACGCGATCGTCTTCGCGATCTCGTCTCAGCTCTTCCATTCCGCGCTCAAGAGCTTCAATTCTTGATTCAATTCTTGCATCCATCTTTCGCGTATGGACCATGTACCACTCCCAGAAAAGAGAGCTTTCATACCAGTTGATAGGATCAAATGCTATTACTATAGAAAATAGGGATAATTCCCTGAATTATACTACAAGATTACAGAACTTTGAGGGTCTGCACCTCCCAAATGCCCTAAGGCCTCAATTCCACTCAATTCACAAGATACCCTCTCTATCAATCTCTCCTCTTATTTATAAGTAAACTAAGTAACTAACTCTAACTGCTACTAACTACTAACTGTTCTATTATTTAACTGCTACGAACTGCTTTATTAATAACAAAGGCCCATTAAGGCCCACATCTAACAGTATGTTAGTTGGATCTAGTTAGAGGTGGAGAAACAAGGATGAGGGGGGAGTTTTTGTTAGGGTAAAGATAGTAATGATTTTCAGGATTTTGCAGGGGAATGGGTGGGGGAGCCATTGAACCACCTTGAGGTAGAAGAACTTCAAAGGAAATGGAGTAATCTAAGAGAAAAATGAAGAGTGCACAGAGAAAACCAGCTCTGTATCCATCTTGAATTTCAGATAAATATGAGAAAATGAACATTCTATTTGCATTTCACTGTGTATAGAGTTTATATACATGTAGAGTAGAATAGAAGTGTAGAAACTTCTGTGACACCTATGCTAGCGACTGTAACTAACTGATGCAAGTTGGCAACTAGGTGTATCTAATCTCTAACAGATTACAACCAACCTGAATTAGCAATCATGCAAGAGCTGGAATATTTCCTTCCTATGATCCATACTAATTCTAATTCCTTATTGTTTTGAAATTTACCATATGCATTGCATTCTATTGCAATGCTAACATTCCAAATTGTATTTGTAGGGAATGCATAGATCCCTTTGACACACCAGAGTGTGAAGCTTTTGATCTTTTTGTTAATGAGCTTCTCTGTGTTGGCAAAGGTATGGTTTATGCCATTTTTCTCCCTTGAATTTTGATTTAAACTTTGGGGGCTAAGTATCAATAATCGATCTAAGGAGTAGTGGAACTTTCCTCTTTTGCCCAAATTATTTCCTAACTTTTAGCATATTTATCAACAATCAGCAGAAGGCCACTGGCTAACTATAGCACGAGAGCTTTTCAACTCTGTGATCTATGAGAAGTTGGGAACTAGGAATTAACAAATACGAGTTTACTTTCCATTGCATTGACAAATTTAAATTTTCTGTAGGGTGTTCAAATTCATGCGTGGCAAGAGCCCCTCACGCTTTCACATATGTCTCTTCAACTGGAACTGCACGCGCATCTTCTCAAGGTTGGCTTATCTGTAATTCAGTTTCTTAATTTTGAGTGAAGCATATATGAAGGGCAAGTCTTCACATAGTTTAAAATTGTGTTGTGAAAATGACATTTTGATAGGAACTGAAATCTACTAGATAGAAATTAACTAACCAAAGGAGCTCATCTCCTTACTACTGAAGAAAATCCTCTAAACAACCTAGAAAATAAGCAAGAACAGTACCAGAAAATAGAGGGAAAGAAAGAAATACAAGAATGATCACTAGAGGTAATGAATAATCCTTCCCTAGGCCAAAGCCTCCCAAACCTTACTCCAAATTCTGTAATTCCTTCAGTCATTAAAATGCCCTCCTTTCCCTTGTTACATTCCTTTTCGTTTTTCGTCCTCTCATACACACGGTAGTTATTGCCAGGTCCATTCTTCATTTCCACTTCATTCCTCTCTCCCCTTCTGTTATACCCCTGGGTCAATAATAGCCCATCACATTTTTTCATAATTATATGACTGTTTTAGGTCATGACGAAGATTACCAAGTTCAATGTGCTGTTGGACAATGCCCCAGAAGTTGCATTCATTATGTAACCCCATCACAAAGAATTCTCTTGGAGGAGCTACTTGACAGGTAACCTTAGTCATCCACAACATACTACCATTCTTGTGATATTGTCTTTTAAATGCCATACAGGTTCTGTGGAGTTTATTATATCCATTCCATTAATTTCTTATTTCCTTTTGTTTGATTGATCTTGCAGTATACTGGATGCACCCTATGATACATCAGCTGAGGCAGACTTGCTGTATTCACTTATAACTAAAGCTAAGTTTGAGAATAACAGATACCAAAAGCCAAAGAAGCAACCCAAAACTTCAAGCCAGCATGTTGATTGGTTTTAACATTTGGTTAGTAACTAACTGTGCCCATGTCTTCAGTCCCCAACCTATGGCACTGGGTTTGGTGAGACATAGTTTTCACTAATAAATACTACCAAGAAAACTAGAAACTGCATTGTTAGATATTTGCTGCTCATAGGAGAAGATTATAAGCTACTACCAATTTCGGGTATTTTATGTATCATTTTATCCCATCCCTTGTGGTATGATTTAAATAGGTATGGGGAAAGCGGATAGACAAAGGTGATAAGGTCATGTAAAGCAACATTTCTTATAATGTAATCGACCATAAATTGAATTAGAAGTCTGTGTATGATTTCTACCATATTTTATGCCTACTTTTGTTCTTATTTTACAATTTACATGTGTTGGTTTGGATTTTGGAGACAATTCCCTGGCAAAATGAGATGTAGATGTAATCATATTCGTTTTTTTCTTTTCTTCCAAAGCCAAAAGTTTTCAACTATTGGTTGAGTCTTACACATAAATGCTAAAATTTAGCCTTAATTTTGAGTGTTGTATTAAATTCATAAATTTTCATTATAAATTTCAATAAAATTATATTTTTATGATGTAAAAATTAAAACTAGCACAAACTGATTGAAAGTGATTTTTTTTTTTTTGTTTCAAATTAAATTTTAAGTAATTAATAATTTTATATTTTGTATTTTTATATGAATTTAAAGCACGGGCATAACTATAAAAGTTTAATAATGATTTATAAAGTTTGACAAATGTATTTGATTAATAATTAATAATATCATTTAACGATTTAAATAAAATATTAACGTTTGTCATACAAAATAATATACAAAAAATTAAATAAATCTTGAAATATTATTTTAGGTGTTTCACATCAAGAGATGATTACCTCATACTTTTAATTTAAGCAATAACAATGTATAAGCACTGATAAATTAACAATTAAAATGATCTTTATTTTAATTGCCAAATAAAACCTTTTTTATTTTCATGTCACCGTCAAGATCGGGTTCCGTCTTACAACAAACATTGAACGGGATTAGCAAAGAGGCCCAGTCTCAGGCCCAATTTGTTGATACAACTAGCCGTTGCAAAGAATAGCAGAAAATTTAAACTTTTCGAAAACGCATCGTCATCAAAACCCTTACACTCACCGTTTAACCACTTCAACAGCAAAACCAAAAACTCTCTCTCTCTCTCTCTCTATCTGTCACGCTCTCTCGCTCGCTCGCACACTCTCTCTTTAGCTCACAAAGAATTTTCGTGTTCGTTCGTGCTCACAAGTGATGGATGGTGCTCTCTCTTTCCCTTTCGCTTATTATTTGATTTATTTCGGTTTCTCTTTTTTATGAAATTTAATTTAATTTACTGAAACAATTGCGGTGCTTTTCTTGCAGATCAAATCATTGAAATGCTCACCGAAAAATTTAACCGAGTAGTTCTTCACTGCGATTCCAACTCTTCCTCAACCGCTCGCGAAGGTTCTCGTTCTTTCTGATTTTCATATTTTTCTTTTTTCTGAGACTTGAATTGCAAATTTATAGTCAATTTGCATCAATAATTATTGGATTTTATGTTTGATTTCAGATCCAAACGTATCGGATAAAGCTTGTGATATATTAGGTTTGTCTTATTGATTCATTCCACTTTCTGCTTTTATTTTCGTTTCTTGTATTGAATTTTTCTTTATTTTTATTTTAATTCCAAATTTGTTTCTGTTTTTTCTGAAGTAGACAATGTGGTTAGAACACTGTATCTGTGAAAAAGAGAAAATTATTAGGGTTTAGTTTAACTTTCTTATTTAACGAATGCGAGCTATTTATGCATTGATTTGAAATAATTTTTTTTAATTCCAAATTTGTTTCTGTTTCTCACATAGACATTGCGGTTAGAACACTGTATCTGTGAAAAAGAGAAAAATATTAGGGTTTAGTTTAAGATTCTTATCTTATGAAAACTGGTTTCGATTTTGCTTCTGCTGTCTACTTATTTTGATTTTGGGATGTTGTTAGAGGATGAGTCTACACAATTGAAAGAGAACTCTGACATATTGAAGAAGATTCTTAACTTAAGTACCATTGTTCAGGTAAATTTTAAATGTTGGATTATTGTTTGATCAATAAAGATTTTTTTTTGTCCCTTTAAGTTGGTTTTAATGTTTCATGTATCAGAATTTGAAGACACAACATATTGCCCTGTCTGATCATGTTAAACTGGCAACCGAGTCCTTTCCGGGATTAGATGTTTTAAAGTCTGTTGAGCTTCTTGGTAAGGCTCTAACATAAACCTGAAATTGGATAAAATCTGAATCTCTTTATGATTAGTTTTATAATTGGTTTTCTTCTATTTGTGTGTGGCATTAGGTGCTGAATATGAACTCTTGAAAAGAAAATACTTGGAGGAGTACTCTGAACGTAGGCGGCTTTACAATGAAGTGATTGAACTCAAAGGAAATATCAGAGTTTTCTGCAGATGCAGACCACTAAATGAAACTGAAGTTGCAAATGGATATGCATCAATTGTCAATTTTGAGTCATCTCCTGATGAACTTCAAGTCGTTTGTTCTGATTCTTCTAAAAAGCAATTTAAATTTGATCATATATTTAGACCTGAAGATAATCAAGGTACATGAGAAGTTAGAACCTGTGGTTAAGAAATTTCTTTCTTATTCTGGCTAATGATTAACTGTGAGTGTAATTTCTTATCTTGCAGAGGCTGTTTTCACGCAAACAAAACCTATCATTACATCAGTGTTAGATGGGTTTAATGTTTGCATTTTTGCATATGGCCAAACGGGAACTGGAAAGACATTTACAATGGAGGGAACACCGGAACATAGGGGAGTGAACTATAGGACCCTGGAGGAACTGTTTCGGGTATCTGAGGAGAGACACCGTGTAATAAAATATAAATTTTCCGTTAGCATGTTGGAGGTATACAATGAAAAGATAAGAGATCTATTGGCAGAAAATTCTGCCCATCCTACTAAAAAGTGAGTTTTCATTCTACTTTAGGTACACTCTAGTTAGCATTAGCATCATAAGTGTTCGTCTTAGAATGCTTATGGTTTATTGCTTTGCAAGATAAAGAGGTTGATTAAAAATAACCTTGACTTATGAAGGAACTTGTTAACTTTTCCGAAAGATCTTATATGACTTTTATTATGTCTGCACCCGAACTTCTTTGATAGCATAGTTGGAATTGCATATAGCAGTTAAACCCATAAATTAATCACAATCTTTCCCTCCCCATATATGGTCTATCCACTTAAGCATGAATAATTTTTTTAAATGTTTCTTATCACTGAAGATTGAGAACAAATCTTAAGCCTTGTCTAATGAAATGAAGGTTGGAGATAAAGCAAGATGCAGAAGGAATGCAAGAGGTTCCAGGACTTGTTGAAACTCACGTTTGTGGAACAGAGGATGTGTGGGAAATGCTCAAGTCTGGAAACCAAGTCAGATCTGTTGGATCTACCAGTGCTAATGAACTTAGCAGTCGTTCTCATTGGTATATCTTGGTTCATTAAGATAAACTGATTTCGTGTTTGTAGTTATTTATTTTTAAAGTTCTTAAGTATTTCAAAATTATTTGATTGGTACGGTGGATATTAAATTATTACTTGTATATATTATTGATGATGACAAAGAGGTGGTTTTACATGCAGTTTGTTGCGAGTGACTGTTAAGGGGGAGAATTTAATCAATGGTCTGAGAACAAGGAGCCACCTTTGGCTGGTAGATTTAGCTGGCAGTGAGCGTGTCGGAAAAACTGAAGCTGAAGGAGAAAGACTGAAAGAATCTCAATTCATAAATAAGTCTCTGTCAGCACTTGGTGATGTTATTTCGGCCCTTTCATCCAAATCAGCTCATATACCTTATAGGTAATACTTTAATCTCATTTTTAAAACATATTCTTACATATTAATTCTTTGTCTCATCATTATTTGTGTTCTTTTGTTTGAGACAGGAACTCAAAGCTCACTCATATACTCCAGAGCTCTTTAGGTGAGGTTTCATTTTAGCATTATGATTCCATAGCTGTTATAAAAGGTCTTTTTGTGTGTATGCATTTTCTCTTTATTTTCTTTATTTGAGATGTTGGTCTGTGATTGAAATGCAGGGGGAGATTGCAAAACTCTAATGTTTGTACAAATAAGTCCTAGTACAGCTGACTTGGGAGAGACGCTTTGTTCTCTGAATTTTGCCACTCGTGTTCGAGGAATTGAGAGTGGCCCAGCTCGCAAACAAGCAGACCTCACTGAGCTGTTTAAGTACAAGCAAATGGTATGGTAGAGTCTAATTGTTATTTTAATAAGAAGAACTGTGATTTTTTATTTCTCAAAACTGGGAGTTTCATCTCAAACAGGTGGAAAAGCTCAAACATGATGAGAAGGAAAATAAGAAATTGCAAGATAACTTGCAAACCTTGCAACTGAGACTTGCTACAAGGGAATTCATGTGCAGAAATCTTCAGGAAAAGGTATAACCATGACTTGCGTTATACATGTCATTAACTTAGAAAAATCTGTCAATGTTATTGTTGTCCACCTTGCTGATGTCTATTTTCCAGTAAGTGCTATTGTTAATTCTTTAATATTGAAGACATTACTCACCAAATGTGTGGTTGAATTTTAATAGGTTCGGGACCTTGAGAACCAGATAGCAGAGGAGAGAAAAACCAGACTAAAGCAAGAAGGTAGATCACTTGCTTCTGTTACAGCTCAACCTTCAAGACTCTCATCATTTAAACACACAGCAGCTCAGAAAGCCATAACAAAGCCACCATTGAACCCTTCAAAAAGAATGCCACTGAGAAGAATAACTAATATCTTGCCTCCATCATCTCCTCCACCATCAAAGAGAAGGCCCTCACACACCTCTGCCATGGATAGAAAAGAAAACATTGCCAGAAGGACCTCAATGACTACAAATACAGAAGGCACGGTGAAGCCTAGAAGAAGGGTATCCATTGCTGTGAGACCACCTGCACCATCAACAACACAAATCCTTCAGCCTAGGAGGCGGGTCTCCATGGCGACACTCCGACCTGACACAACTTTTTACAGGACAACTCTAGTGGAACCACAGGAAAGTTCTAGTGGAAGCAGCATTAAGCAACCACCTGCACCATCGACAACACAAGTCCTTCAGACTAGGAGGCGGGTTTCCATAGCTACGCTCCGACCTGACACAACTTCTTACATGACAACTCCAGGGGAACCAAAGGAAGGTTCAAGTGGAAACAGCCTTCAGCATTCACTCTCAGTGATAAGGAATCAAAGGAAAGATCGTTATTCAAGGTTGTTCGCCCCAATGCCGGAAATGAGAGCACCAGTAGAGACAACTCCGACCTTGATGAGGAAAGATCGTTATTCAAGGTTGTTCGCCCCAATGCCAGAAATGAGAGCATCAGTAGAGACAACTCCAACATTGATGAGGAGCAGCAGTAAGTTTGTACACAGTCCAATTCAGACAGATTCACGGGTTGCTAAGCATCCAACTGCCCTTGCACTACGCAAACCTTTAGTATGGAGTCCTCTCAAACTGAGAGGCCTGAAAAATACAAAGTCATCATCATCACTCTTGCCATCTAGGCCTTTCACTGAAATGTAATTGAACCTTGTTTTTTTCTCAAACAATCTTTCATTGAAATGTAATTGAACCTTGTTTTCTCAAACAATGGCATTTATAAATTTCCAGTGCTTATTATAAAATCCTTTTTAAGTTTTAAACAAATAACATTCATGTGTTGGTTTCATAAATCAACTTAATTGAATTTAAATCCGGATGGTTTAATAGAGTTCTCTAAAACATTATATTAGTATACTTTGTTCATGTTTTTATTCATTGTACAATCAAATCCGGATGCTGTGTCCCTAGTTCGTCTTTATCTCCAATGTCACATAAATATTCTGGGTAAAACTTTTCTAGAGACAAGAGACTTGCTTGCCATTAATAAGAATCAAAAAAAGAGACTTGCCATTAATCAATATAACATGGCAATACAATTACATAATAAACATAAATAGAGTTTCCTGTTCATATGCTGCACGACCCCCGGATGATTGTGGGATGCTTCTTTGGCAAGAGCTGAGGATATTAAAGAAGTTATGTTGATTCATTTTTACGCAAGCTTTACATAATAAATGCATCGATACGGTTTGATTCGTTGATATCTTCAACATATACAAATCTAAACAAACAAAAAGGAAATAGAAGAGAATTAGCTAGCATAAATAAATTATAGTTTATTTTATTTTTATGTCTTTAACCGATGTTTTCACGGATATAATTGTGAGATTAACACTTTGAATGGTGAATGATAAATAGGAAAAATCTTCTCAAAATAATACTAGTATTCGAATTTACATAATCTTAAAATTATATTTTAATTAACTCTTTCAATCTACATTCTTCTAATCTTTTTTTTTAAGCAATATTTTTCTAATCTTAACTCTTTATAGTAAAATCTTTTTATTTGTTATAAATGTAAAAGAAAATAGAGAAATCGAGAGATAATAGAAATATAGGTTCAGATCTTAGTTCTTCCGGAACTAGGATTCAAAGGCCGATTCTTCGGGAACTAGCTGTCATATTTATTATTGATATTAATGATCAAGTGTGTTGAATACAATCTGACTACTACTATTTATATATAATAGTAAACTCCTAATCTTAATCAATTTCCTATAAGATATGATAAAAGATAAGATAGTCATCCACTAAATCAATCTATTTATAACATTATTTATTTATTTATTTCCTAAGCGTGTCTTACTTAGTATTTTCCAATTTTAAATAAAAGGTTAAAGTAATATTTTGGTCCCTATACATGACACGAATTCTCGATTTGATCCCTATACATAAAAAATTATTAAAATGGTCCCTATACGTACAAAAAGTCTCCATTTGGTCCCTGCCGTACAAAATTTTAGGGACTGATTTGATAATTTTTTGCTAGTGTAAGGACCAAACGGGTAACGTATAGGGATCAAATTGAGACTTTCTGTATGTATATGGACCATTTTAATAATTTTTTATGTATAGGGACTAAATCGAGAATTTGTGTCATATATAGGGACCAAAATGTTACTTTAACCTAAATAAAATAGCTTAAACGTTGGGCCCACATAACGGAGACAGACTGGAAACTTAAATGAAAAAGCATTGAATTATTATTGTTTTAGAAAGTTGGTTTAGTAATGTAGCCGTTGAGCCGTTCCTTGGTTTCACTTTCACTCGACCGTTACCTTCTTCAGTTCATGTTTCAATCAACCTTTTCTGTCTTCCGTTGAACACTTTCAAACTCTGGAAAAACAAGGTTTTGGTCTTTTGGGTCACAGAGAGAGAGAGGACATTCAGATTGTTGGAGAGAGATAGTGTGCGTTTTGAGAGCCCAAAGATGGTTGCGAGAACCCCACCAAAGCAGAGGAAAATTATAGCTGCTCTCAATCCCGTTCTAATTAGAGAAACACTCAACAAGGTAATTTGCATTCTGCATACCCTTTTGATTTTTTTGCTCAAATTTCGAGTCTTTTTGCATTTCCCTGAAAGTGAATTCTTGTGGGTCTTTGAAGGTGGATCAGTGCATGCTTCGGCTGCAGGAACTTCAGTATACTGTGGCCGGTGGAAACAAGGTGGTGTCAGGGGTGAGTCTCAGCCCTCGCAGCACCAGAGGTTATCTCAGAACCAGTCTCAGGTGCAAGCAAGAATCAGTCAGGTTTGGGTTAGGTTCTATTTGAAATTGAGGATGATCATAGAAAGGACAAACTTGTGTGATATAAAGTGACCATTATGTGTGTAGTCCATGGAAACATCATCTATAATAGGCAGTCTTATTTTGCTTTTGAAGATTACCATATTTAGTTATTATATTTACTATATTAATAGAAATGGAGATTACCATCTCCTGTGTGTAGCTTAATTAATAATTATGTTTGGTTTACCGTTGCCCTATAGATACTTTGCCTCAAACCTACATTTGTAAACCAAACATGCACAGATGCACTATATTTTGTCCCTCTTTTTGTTTGTTTACTTATCATAATGGAAATTACACTGACCTTTTCTAAGAGGAGGTGAATGTAAATTTTGAAATAAGTTGAGTATTGAATGTAATTAAGTCAAATCTCAAGAGATGTGGGTGTAATTTCCCCTTTATATATTTTGCAAGTTTTCAACTCATTTTTTCTGTTCTCTTGCCATTTTGAAGGATCAAGAATGGTGCACCAAGGAGATCTCCACCAGGAAAGTTTCCCAGGCCAGCTAGTTTAGGAGGTCTTGTAACTTGTTCTCTCCTACTCTCTTACCCATGAAGCACTTCTCTCTATACCATTACCCTTGATATGATTTATCCTTCACTTGTTGTAACCTTTATGCAGGTGAATGGAGGCAAATGTCATTGCCCGCAATGCTTGTAGGCGAAACTGTTGGAGAAATTTTACAGGCAAGTCAATTTGCCAGAGAAATAGTTTCAGCTGTTGCTAGGAAAACTGCCACTGAGGACCCAAAAACTCCATTACCCCAAAGGTCAAGCCAGAAACTACACCCTGAGAACACAGAACTCAAGGCTAGAAGGAAGAAAGAGAAGCAGATTAAACTACAATCTGATTCCCCACCACTTCGAAAGGCTCGCTCCAGAATCAATTTCAAGGTTTCTCCTCCAAAAGTTAGAGATTTTGATAAAGAAAATAACAAGTATTTGGCAAATAGGGTGTCTCCTAGGAATAGGCCATGGGCTAGCAAAACAGTATTGTTCCCCAACCCTTTGTTCTTGTCCACCGCTTCTTCAAGGCAGCAACAGTTTTGCAAGACAAGGTCACCTGTGATATCAAGAAATAGAGGAACAACACAACACAAGTTTCTGATCAAGTCCCCACCTTCTTCAGCATCCAAATTTCAAGTCAAGGTCAAAAGTCCACCAATTGTGTCTATTTCACCCACAAGACCTGCAACAAGTTTGAGCAAGAGTTCTCCAAAGAGGTCTGCTGCATCGAAATCGAGTCGACCTTTCTCTCCTTCCAGACTTGCAACTAGATTAGCTTCACCATTAAGGAGCAAGAAAACTGTACAACAAAGTGATGGATTAGTAAGTGGACATACAAGTTTTGGTAAGAGTTCTCCATTGAGATCAGCTGCATCAAAATTTCGTCGGTCTTTCTCTCCTTCAAGATTGGTAACCAGATTAGCTTCACCATTAAAGAGCAAGAAAAATGTACAGCAAAGTGGACTGAAACAGCGCCCAGCGTCAACAATGCAAATCCCTGCTCAAAGAATTTAAGAACCTACATGTTCCAGCTATTTTGTCTTTATTTTTTCGTCAGGATTTCATACAATTCTTTAATGTCCATATTTTGTATTCTTTCGGTTTTTATGCTGGTGGGAAATTTCTTCTTAAATGTCCCATGTTTCTTTTGTTAATTGAAACTTGAAAGCAAACACACATTCAATTTGCCTAGAGCCTTAGAATATTCTTTATTTTCCAACTTCCAATTTTACAACTTGTCTTTCAGAAAAACTCGCCTACTTTTAGTTATAATAAGAAATGTATTTGGAAGGAAATTTGGCATGCGCCAATTCCTGGTAAAGTCAGAAATTTTGTTTCTCCCAACCCGAGCAACTCTCAGGAAGAAGGGTGTGCAAATTGAGCTTCTTTGCCCTCTCTGCAACTTGGCTGTTGAGAAGAATGCACATCTGTTCATGCATTGCCAGATAACCCAGCTGATTTGGTTTTCATCTCAGCTGGGAGTTCATGTTCCCCAACACACAAACCTTACTAGCTAGATCCTTCAGTGTTCTGCATAACATTGTGGAAAATATGGAATGCAAGGAATGCTCTAGTGTTCAATCAAAAGGCAATCAACCCAAGGTGGCTAAGGCAGCAATGGATTTTGTCCAAGAGTTCAACCTTGCAAACAGAAAGCTGCAGTGCAACAGGTTCCAAGTTCCAACTCTACAACCAGACCAGCCAATCACTGCCAATACTGGAAACAGAATTAGTGTGGATGCAGGATGCTTTTCGGACGGCACTACTGGTTGGGGATTGACGGCCACAGACCAAAATGGAAGGACTTTCTTCTTAGCTTACAAAAAAGAAGCCATAGCAGTGACCCTGGGAGTAAGATGGAGTCTCAACGTTGCAAAGGACCAACACCTTAACAGGGTCATGTTGAAAGTGTGCCTACAAAAGCTGCAATGTGGGATGCTTTATCTAGACTTTAGGATGTTACTAGTCATGCCTATAAATAAGGAGATATCTGACTCTATTTCTGTTAGACTCTAACTCTATTTAAAGAGTTATTCAATAAAAGTTCTACATATCCTCTGCACAACACTTTCTACTCTTTTTTTTCTCTACTGCTTTCTGTTCTTAAAACAACAAATTGGTATCAAAGAGCTACTATTCCGAGGGATCTGTGAGATTGAGTGAGCAAGCCCGGTCACAATTCCTAAACACAAACACACACAAAACTTGTTCAGAATGAATTCAGATGGCTCATCCATTCCAATTGCGCTTCCGGTGTTTGATGGCCAAAATTATCACCTCTGGGCTGTTAGAATGGAAGCCTTTCTTGATGCAAGTGATCTGTGGGAAGCTGTTGAACAAGAGTATGAAGTTCCAACCTGCCTGATAATCCTACTATGGCTCAAATCAGAAACCACAGAGAGAGGAAGCAGAGAAAATCAAAAGCAAGAGCAACCTTGTTTGCTGCCGTATCATCCACTGTTCTCACCAGAATAATGACACTGAAAACAGCCCACGAGATTTGGGATTTTTTGAAGCATGAGTACGACGGAAATGAGAAGGTTAAGGGGATGCAAGTGCTGAATCTGATCCGAGAATTTGAGATGCAAAGGATGAAGGAATCAGAAACAATTCAGGAATATTCCAACAGGCTTCTTGGCATAGTCAACAATGTAAGACTCCTTGGTACTGATTTTTCTGATTCTAGAATTGTTCAAAAAAATTTAGTTACAATTCCTGAAAAGTTTGAAGCCACAATTGCATCTCAGGAGAACTCAAAGGATATGTCAAGCCTTTCCTTGGTAGAATTGTTAAATGCTTTGCAGGCACAGGAATAGAGACGAAAGATGAGACAAGCGGAGGAGGTACAAGGTGCTTTTCATATAAAAGACAAAATTTAGGAGGAGGCAAAGATAAGAATAACAAATGGAAGAGTGAGAAAGGTGAAGGCTCCAACAAGCAGCAATATGAGACTTTCCCACCTTGTCCACACTGCAAAAAAACAAACCACTCTCAAAGAAAATGTTGGTGGAGGCCTGATGTCCAGTGCAGAAAATGTGGCAATATGGGACATGTAGAGTGGATCTGCAAGTCTAAACCAGAAGAGGCAAAGGTGTCCACAGATGAGCATGATGAGCAGCTCTTTGTTGCAACATGCTTTGCTACAAGCAACAATTCCAGTGATTCATGGTTAATAGACAGCGGTTGCACAAACCACATGACCAATGACCAAAAACTCTTTATTAAGCTTGACAACACCATCGTTTCCAAAGTAAAAATTGGAAATGGCGATTTCATCTCAGTCAAGGGAAAAGGGACAGTTGCTATAGAAAGCTTAACCGGTTTGAAACATGTTTCTGATGTCTTATATGTGCCTGATATAGATCAAAATCTGCTTAGTGTTGCGCAGCTTGTTGAAAAAGGCTTTAAAGTCATATTTGAAGACAAATGGTGCTTGATCAAAGATGCAAAAGGTAGAGATATATTTAAGGTGAAAATGAGAGCTAAAAGCTATGCTCTAAATATGATGGAGGAGGAGCAAATAGCTGTTTCAAGTGCTGTCAGCAACACTAATTTATGGCACAAGGGGCTTGGACATTTCCATCTTGCTGAACTTCTATACATGCAAAAACATGGCTTGGTGAAAGGTGTAGCATTACTTGAAGACAAGATAAATGATTGTGAGGCTTGTCAATATGGCAAGCAAGTCAGAAAATCACTTCCTCAAACAGCATGGAGAGCAACTCAAAAACTGCAGCTGGTACATACAAACGTTGGAGGACCTCAGAGAACAGCATCTTTAAATGGTAATAGATATTATATTATATTTATTGATGATTGTACCAGATTTTGTTGGATTTATTTCTTTAAGTCCAAATCTGAGGTTGCTAACATATTTTGGAAATATAAAGCATTGGTGGAGAACCAAAGTAATTGCAGATTGAAGACAATAAGGTCAGATAATGGGAAAGAATATACAAATGATGTTTTTGACAAATTTTGTGAAGAGGCTGGCACTGAGCATCAACTTACAACACCTTATACCCCACAACAGAATGGTGTAAGTGAGAGAAAGAATAGAAGCATTATGGAGATGACAAGGTGCTTGCTACATGAAAAAGAGCTACCAAAAAAATTATGGGCGGAGGCTGCAAACACTGCAGTCTTCTTGCTGAATAGACTCTCTACAAGAGTTCTGGAGAAAAAAAACTCCATTTGAAGCTTGGTTTGGTTACAAACCAAATTTACATAATTTAAAAATTTTTGGTTGTGTTTGTTTCTCCTTTGTACCACAGGATAAAAAAGACAAACTTGATAAAAAGGCAGAACCTAGAGTTTTCATTGGATACAGCAGTACTTCCAAAGCTTATAGAATTTTCCAACCACAAAATGGAAAAATTCTTGTTAGTAGAGATGTCAAATTCATGGAGGACAAACAATGGAGTTGGGAGGAGACAATAAAGGAGTTGCCAAAAATTCCACAATACCTTGATGATGATATAGATGACATTCCAGTAAGAGGTACAAGACCTTTGTCTGAAATTTATGAAAAGAGTAATGTAGCTGTTCTAGAACCTGCAGATTTCAGAGAAGCTGAGAAGGATGACAAGTGGTTAGATGCTATGAAGGAAGAGCTAAAGATGATCGAGAAAAATGACACTTGGGAGTTAGTGGATAGACCTTAACACAAGCAGCCTATAGGTGTCAAATGGGTTTATAGAACCAAACTTAATGCAGATGGTTCTATAAATAAATGCAAGGCTAGGTTGGTGGTGAAGGGATATGCTCAGGTGTTTGGAGTAGATTTTTCAGAAACATTTGCTCCAGTTGCACGCCTTGATACAATCAGAATGTTGCTTGCCCTGACTGTGCATAAAGGATGGAAGGTTTACCATTTAGATGTGAAGTCTGCCTTCTTAAAAGGTTATTTGCAGGAGGAGATATTTGTGGAACAGCCAGAGGGATTTCTAGTTGAGGGATAGGAGGAGGAGAAGGTCTACAAGCTAAAAAAGGCTTTGTATGGCCTTAAACAGGCCCCTAGAGCCTGGCACAGCAGAATAGATGATCATCTTCAAAATCTTGGATTCATCAAAAGTCCAAATGAAGCAACATTATATGTGAAGTTGTCAGGTGCTAATTTAATTGCAGTTTCAATCTATGTTGATGATATGCTTATAACAGGAAATGATGAAAAGCTAATTCAAGAGTTTAAAGCCGAAATGCTCCAAGTGTTTGAAATGACAGACCTTGGCTTCATGACCTTTTTCTTGGGAATGGAGGTGAAACAAGATCATGATGGAGTCTTTATATGTCAAAAGAAGTATGCAAGGGAAATATTAAAAAAGTTTCATATGGAGGACTGCAAAAACACTTCTACTCCAATGGACCAGAAGGAGAAATTTAGCAAGGATGATGGAGCTGATAAAGTTGATGAACATCATTATAGAAGTCTAATTGGTTGATTGTTGTACCTTACTGCAACCAGGCCTGACATTGTGTTTGAGTAAGTATACTTTCAAGGTTCATGCATTGTGCTAGTGAAGTGCATTTTCAAGCCGCCAAAAGGATTGTAAGATATATTAAGGGCACTATAGATTGTGGTGTTAAGTATTCTTACTTTCAAAATTTTAAGCTTCTTGGATATTCTGATAGTGATTGGGGAGGTTCAATTGATGACATGAGAAGCACAACTAGTTACTGTTTCAGTTTTGGTTCAGGAGTTTTTTCATGGTGTTCAAAGAAGCAAGATGTTGTGGCACAAAGCACTGTAGAGGCAGAGTATGTGGCAGCAACTACGGCTGTGAATCAAGCAATTTGGCTGAGAAATGTACTTGCAGATTTACATATGGAGCAAAATGAGCCAACTCAGATCTTTGTTGACAATCAAGCTGCTATTTCAATTTCAAATAATCCTGTTTTTCATGGCAAGACTAAGCATTTTAAGATCAAGTTGTTTTTCTTAAGAGAAGTGCAGAAAGAAGGTGAAGTCAAGCTATTTTATTGTAGAACTGAAGATCAAAGTGCAGATGTTTTAACAAAAGCTCTCCCAAAATCCAGATTTGAAGCTTTGAGAATTAAACTAGGCGTTTGCAGCTATTAAAGCAAGGAGGAGATTTGTTGAAAGTGTGCCTACAAAAGCTGCAACGTGGGATGCTTTATCTAGACTTTAGGAGTTTGTTATTTCTGTTTTTAGTATTTGATATCTGATATGACGTTGCTTCAATTTTTTTAAGATTAGGATGTTACTAGTCATGCCTATAAATAAGGAGATATCTGATTTGTTTCTGTTAGACTCTAACTCTATTTAAAGAGTTATTCAATAAAAGTTCTACATATCCTCCGCAGAACACTTTTTTCTCTTTTTCTCTACTGCTTTCTGTTCTTAAAACAACAGGTCATTATCGAATCTGATGCAGCTGTTGTTGTGAATTGCATAAACAGCAAATCTGTCCTAGCAGCAATTAGAGCAAATCTGGGGCATAATCCAGGATTGCAAGGTGCCTCATGAGCCAACTAGAGGAAGTGAAGGTGATTCATATCAGAAGGCAGCAGAAGTGCAGAACCGTGAAGCCTATAGGCTGGTTGGTTTAGCAAAGAAAATAGGATCTAGGACTTGGTTCGGGAATGCCCCAGATCGTGTTAATCAAAATATTTCTCACCATTGAAAGCCTATGTTTACTATAAAAAAAAAAAAACAAGAAAGAAATATTTCCAGGATTAACCAGTTTTGATTTTCTATAGAAAACTCAACGTCTAGGAAGTTTCCTATCAAGAGATAAATTCCGTACATAAGATTAACAAATCAAACTACAATTATCATTGATAAAAAATTACTATAAGAAGAAAAACAGGGATAAGTGGCAATAGATTCATAGGCAAACTTTACCACAATTCTGATTATTTCTATATTCATAATACAATTGGGCATAAACCTGAGATTCATCTCTCAACCCCAAAGGAAAGTGTAAATTTTCAAGCAACACCGCTGTGTAAAAAAAGCTCTTTACATGGAACAACAACACAGACAAGCTAAAGGGCACATGGGAGAAAATTGAAGCTTCGCATCACATTGAAGAATCTGAACGTGTCAAATGGCAAAATGGCCATATCGGATGTATATAACATTAACAACCCCAACAAAACTGCAGCAATTCTTGTGTTTTCAATCCCAGTGGCTAATAAGATCCTTTCAGGAAGACAGGATGAGCACTCTAACGCACTTTTATTAGCTGGGAGAAGCAAATCTTGTTCGATCTCTCTGCTTATGTAAAGCTCGATCCTTTGGTGAAGATGTCTTTCCCCCTATACCCGCTTGGCGCAGCATTTCTGTAATTTCACACATAAATAAATGAATTATACCCAATGCTAGGTATTATGTTCGTTTATCTATATTATTCTTCAATTATACACTACAGTAAAACAACTTGGGGGCTTCATCTTAAAGAGGGACAAGATATAAAGCAAATCCCCATGTCTCTTACTTACAGAAAATAGTCAAATTTAGTACTTAAGAGAAGCAAAGTAACAAGTTAAAAAACTTCTAACCTCGCTTTCTCTCAAGCTCCTGGTCGAGCTCTTCTTTCCATTTCCTCTGTCTCTCAGAAAAGCTTAAACTGCAAGAACATCTAGTACTTAAATTACTCTATATTTCTGAAAATAACTGATGCTTCCAATAAAGCAAAGAATTAACCCACACAAACCTTGGATTACTTGGATCTTGCTGGGAGTCAACTCTCAGTCCTCTCCATTCACTAAGGGGAGATGCTGGAATATCCTTTGATCCATCATCATTTATTTTGATATCAATTGATGAGGACCTGTCATTACTTCCAGGACTTCCAGCATTGTCAACTGCTTTAGATGGAGTGCTAAATGGTGGCCGACTTGGTGACCTGCTTTTAGGAGGTAATTTCAAGTATTTTCGAGCAGCAGTTTCATCACTTGTGCTATTAATCACATTGGGAGAACAAGATGTATATAAACTGTTGTAGAACTCTTCATATAAAGGTGTCTGTAGTTTTTTCAGTTCAAGAGCCTGCATAAATGCATACAGTCATCAATATGACACGACGGTTAGTATAGAAAAAGATTGATGAAAAATTGACAGCAATGGCTAACTCGATTCCAACTAAAAGCAATACCTTCTCATCCAAAAAGGCTTTAATTTTTGATTCTGTGAGCTCATCATCTTCCTCTGACAGAGATGGCACACATGGAACAGAAAAATCTTTCTGCTCATTATTTGGCCCCGAGTGACCAGGTGACATGTAAGTTTCATCAATATCAAAACCAACTTCTTTATGTTCCAGTTCAGGAGTCGCATCAAATTTACACCCCCAATCATCAGAAGGATCAGACATTGGGTTGAAACTCTACATTAAATTTATAAAAAAAAAATATTATGAAAAGTCATCAATTTCATATGAATAACGAGCAATAAGGTTCTAAATGCAACCACCTCAATATTTTCTGACTTCAATGATTTGTATTTGACACCACACTGCAAGAACTCATCTTTGTCATCAATCTCACACATGTCATCATCATTGCTCATTCCCCACAACTGTTTATTTCCCAGGTCCTGAGGATTTACAGTTGAGGAGCAAAGGCTACATAAATGACAAACATTTGTTAACCAAGATCTATTACCATTTCACTAACATTACAAAATAATATATTGCTAAAAAAGAATCCTTTTACATCCCACAGAATAATACTGCCAAATCTTCAAATTCAAAACAAAACATTTCAATACTCACAAGGATTCAACATTTGGGGCACAAGATGGTGAAGAAGCTTCAAAATTTTCCTGTCAGAAGTAAAATATATTTTCCTTAAAAATTGGTTAATAAAAAATACACACAACGGCATGTTAAATATCATTTGAGTTATAGATACCAAGGGAGTAGATGATAAGGGAAGAGAATCCATGGGGTCACCAGTAACAAAGGGATGCTGCACCCAATTACAAAATAAAAGTTAATCTTGGGAAAATGAATATTTAATGCAAGACACTGATATTAATTAAGTGATAGCAGAACTGAAATGGGCCAAATGGCCACTTAAAATTTTGTAGCTTTCATATGCAGTCAAAAGGGAAAGAATCATAGAATCACCTGTAGCAATTCTGACGCTGATGGCCTCAAAACCGGTTCCCTACAAAAGGGTTATATATTTATATGTAACATTTGTAATGTAGCAATCTAATAATATAATATAATAATATAATAATATAATAGTTAACATCTGAAAGGTAAAAATAGTAAGCATGCGCTCTCTTACATATTATAAATCAGCTTACATTATGGAAAGTATGCTTAGGATTAGAGAACTTTCTCTCCCGACCCCCTTCCCACCTTCACCCCACCAAAAAAAAAAAAGCTCCGTAATGTTTAGCACAATCAAATTTCCATCATATATTTTAAGAAATAAGAGTTCATTTACACTATGAAACAGACTACAACTAATTAAGATAGAAGGAAAGCAGGAGAAAATTAAAAGTGACATACTTCTGCAAACATTTTAGCAGGAAATCTTTTGCTCCAACAGATAGATGATCTGGAATTGGCGGATGAGACTTAGTCGTCCCTATATGGAAGAGAGCAGCAACCTGAAGGTCCATTCTTTTAGTAAATGTTCAGAAAGCACCTCAAAAAAATTAAGGAGTCAAAATTTGGGATACCTCTTGTTGGTATTGCTGGCTCCAGGGAGGCTTTCCAGTGGCCATTTCAATCACAGTACAACCCACGCTCCATATGTCAGCAGAGCTGAAAAGGCATCAATGTATTTAAACATCTTGATTTAGTTTCAAACTTTCAAAGGATACATCATAGGAAAAAGATATTATACACTTGCGGAGAAGAACTAAATAAAATAAAAATTAATCAAGGCCCCAGTTGCAGTATATAATACACTCCAAATAAATTTTGAAAGGTGGAACCCTTGACCTTGAATTCATGCATAACAAATAACTATCTCTAATAAACTAGACAACTAAGTGGCATACAATAATACCTGCTTCAAACTGCATATGTGATATGACATGTATCTTTGAAAGCATATTTAGCCTATGTGTCTTACTGAAAATTCCTGCTGCTAACTTTTTATATATCCCAAGCAAAGACTTTTATTTTCTAACAGAACCCATCATTGTATAATTAAGGAGCATGCAACTCTAGAAATACAAAACTGTTGTATCATCTAGAATGGCCAACACTCGAAAACATACTACCAGTCAGCCTTAACTACCATGCTGAGTGCCTGTGTGATATCTGACCAGAAGAAACTTCCAGTATTAATCATGTTAGAGCATATTACAAACAGAACGTGTCCTAAATATGTAAAGAGGGTTAATATCCTTACAAGTTATGCCCAGTCTGGAGAATAACTTCAGGAGCCATCCAATAAGGAGTACCCTTCATAGACTTGGCACCGGAAATGGTAGCCTAGAGCAAAACAACCCACATCTTCAGCAAGTATGCAAACAGAAGAGCCTTCACAATGGTTAAACTGTGTATATAATAGCAGAGCAACAGATAAGACTTAGATTACCAACTCAACGACTTGTTTGGATGCCCCAAAATCTGCAAGTTTTATGCACCCTTTATTATCTACAAGAATATTGGCCCCCTGAAATTAATTTATACTTGGACATCAACCACCAAAAAAAGAACCAAACTAACATGCATCTCAATAACATTATTTAAGAAAAAAAAACAAAAAAACCTTAATGTCTCTGTGCATGATTCCATTTTTGTGCAAGTACTCAAGTCCAAGTAGTAATTGCTTCGTGTAAGTTTTTATAACCTGTTGAACGAATTAGTGGAAATAATATGGCACATATGGAATTACCAAGTACATTAGTTCAGCTGGTAAAACTTACAGCCTCAGGGAAAGCTCCAAACTTCCCCAATAGTGATGATATGGATCCACCAGGAACAAACTCTAGGAGAATATTTAACGTGCCCTCCTCTCTAACTGTACCCAAGTATCTCTACAGCACAAAAAGCTATTCAGGAACTAATTGGCTTCTTCTCGATATCATTCACCAATAAAATGTCATACTCACAACAATGTTAGGATGTGAAAGATCTTTAAGTAGCTTAACTTCTTCTTCAAGCTCTTTTAAGTGAGCCTGTTAAAATATTAGTGAAACTACAACATAAGAACACTGCTAATCTCAAAGATCCTAAAAACTAAAATCAAACATCCATAATTCAACATCAAATTCCTTTACATGGAATTTAATCAAACAACAAACCTGTGCTTTCTCCTTCGAAGCACTACTTGCCGGAATCAAAACCTACAAAACAAAACAACAAATCAAAATCAATTAAGCTTTAAAGCTAAAACTGCAACTTCAAATAAAAATGAACACGACGTAAAAGCGAGACTAAAACAAGGTCAATTCCGAAGATTCAAGTGAAAAGAAGAAACAGAGAGCTAAAAAAAGAAACATATATAAGAAGAAAAAAATAAACAAAATAAAATCCACTTTGAAATTAACAAAGCACAAAATCGAAAAACAAAAATTAACGAAGCGAAAGTGCAAAGAAGAACGTAGAAATGAATTGACCAAAAAATGTAAGAAGAAAATAAAATCCAATTAAAAATCAAAATATATAAGAAGAAAAAATAATTAAACAAAATAAAATCCACTTCGAAATCAACAGAACGGAAAATGGAAAAAGCCGAAATTAACAACGAATCGAAAGTGCGAAAGTGCAAAGAAGAATTGAGAAATGAATTGACCTGTTTAACTGCTAGAAGCTCTCCAGAATCGAGATTCATTCCAACGTAAACTTGACCGAAGGCACCGCAACCGATCAACTCGCCCTTGCGCCATCGGATCGTACTCGGAGCGGTGGTGTCGTTGGTAAACGGTGGAGGCGGCAAGGGCGGAGAGGGAGGAGAGAGTTTGTTGAAAACTCTGGAATTGCGGATGCAGTAACTGATCTTATCGACTAGGGTTCCGCTGAGAGAAGGCGAGGGTTCTTCGTTCTCCGGCGAAGCAGCACGGAACACGAGTGATCGCCGAACTGATCCGAATATGTCTTGCATTTCTTCTCTCTGATGAGTGAGGAGTGAAAGATGGAGGAGAGACGTTACTTGCGTCGGCAAACATAGAATATAGAGAGGAGGGAAAAGGGGTTCAGGAGATAACTTTTCAAATTTTTATGGGATGCGAATGAAATAACATGAAGTTCTGGGGCCATTTTGTAAATTGCTTAGTTTTTTTGCACTTTTAGTTTAGTTAAATTAACAAGTTAGAACACGTCATTCCTCATTCAGAATACATGATTGTGCTTTTCCTTTTCACTTTTTCACCGACCTTTCTGTTAACAGTGAACACTATGAGCGTGCTTGCTTGGTAACTCCATATGTAAAACTGGATTTTCAACAATTTTGCGTTTGGTTGTTTTAGATCTTGATATAATTGATTTGGTTTAATTGTATTTTTGGTTCTTCAAGTATTACGATTGTGCGATTTTGGTCCCTCAGATTTCAATTGCAACAATTGAATTCCCTAGGTATCGTGATTATGCAATTTTAACCCATCCGATTCTAATTGAGCCAATTGGGTCCCTCAGATATTACGATTGTGCAATTTTGGTCCCCTAAATATCACAATTACACAACCTTAAATGTCAGCAGTCTACGTTGCACATGTGAGACTGATTTGACACTTAGTGAGGTCAGCTTGACAACTTACTTGACATTTCATAGCATTATTGACACCTCACATACTTTAATTGACACATAGGAATGTCATGTAAGCTATCAAACTGGTCTAACTAAGTGTCAAATTAGTCCCACGAGTGCCACATAGGCTACTGACATTTAAAATTGAATAATTGTGATATCTGGGAGATCAAAATTGCACGATCGTGATATTTGAGGGACCCAATTGGTGCAATTGGAACCTAAGGGACTAAAATTGCAAAATCGCGATACCTGGGGGACTCAATTGTCGCAATTGAAACCTGAGGGACCAAAATCGCACAATCGTCATACTTGGGAGACCAAAAGTGCAATTAAGCCAATTGATTTTGGTAGAATTGATTTTGAAAAAATCAAGGTTAAAAAAATTGATTTGTGTTTGGTAATAATATTATAAAAGTGGGTTTAGAAGAATTGATTTTGTTTGGATGGTAAAGTAAAATCACTTTTAAGGTGTAAATATGTAGAATTTTATGGGACCTACATCTAAAATCAATTATTCTCAACGAAAAAGCTAGAAATTCTTGCTTCCACTAAAATCAATTCTACCCACCAATAATCAATTATTTTGGACTGAATTTTGCACCTAAACACTCCATTTACTGTAGCAATTGGGGTTTGGGTACTGAAACTCCATTTCAGTTAGAAACCAAACAAGCACTTTACTTTTATAAAGAGAAATGAATTTTAAACATAAAAATGGGACAACAATTTGGATGGTTAACATAGTTCAAATACGTGGTTAATTACGTTGAGTGGATGGTTAATGTGTATAACAAGGTATCATAACTTATTAACCATATTTTCAGGCGTTCAAATATACATGTCATATATATTTGAACACTTGAAAATCGTGGTTAATTATGTTCAGTGGATGATTAATGAGTTGTGACACCTTATTATATCTATTAACCATTCACTCAACGTAATTAACAATTTATTTGAACTGCGTTATGAAATGATACCATTAGAGGAAATAGGAATAATTTCACAACAAAGCAAAGGTTTCATAGGAGGCAAGCTAAGTCAGTAAATGAAGGCAGTAAAGTTGGTTATAACAGAAGGACAGACGGACACAAGGGCTGTGAGGAAAGGTGTGCATCTGTTAACGTTGGTTTTTGGTTGGTGTCCAAAAGTCCCTTTTTACAAATAATTAAAAATCAAGCGAGTGTGGGATCGACCTACGGGTTATGCGATAATCTCGTCAGAATGAGTGTATGTATTGTCTGCCAAGTATGAATTTGACAAGTTAGTCAAATCTAGTAATATACTGGCAAAGACTTGATGCTATGACAAATGTATAAGTTTAAGAAAAAAAAGATGTACCGATTATTGTCAATAATGAAACTTGACAACGAAATCGTTTATATTTTGAAAAGGGGAATTTGAAATTTAAAAGGAAGAAGTAGTTTTATATGTAGAAAATAACTCCCTGATTGAACTAAGTTTATAATAAAAGAAGAAACATAGTTTAAAAAGAAAGTTAAGTATAATAGAATCTAAATGAAACAACTTTCAAGAAGTAAATGAGTCTAACAGAAGAACATAAGAGAAATGCTAGAAATGAGTAAGAATAAATGAAGAAATTGAACAGAAGAAATGAAAATGGCATCGAATTTTGCCATAGTATTGCAATAAGAAGGATGGAGGGAATACTTGAATGTAATCCGTCAATCTGCTGTGTGATCGAGATGTGTAGGATGTGTATCAAGTAACCTCCTCTATTACATTGTAATAACTAGTATTTATAGGCAAATAAAATAACTACCTAGTAGTAACTTCCTATCTAAATGACTGCCACATGTCCTTGGCAGTTCTCTTAGGCTTTACATTTAAATTGCTTGTCAATATAAATCCAATATCTGCTCAATGTCTTGAACTGCTCCGTGTCAACTGGCTTGTCTTTGACGGGATTAACTGCTTGACAACTTATCTTGGCTATATTGTCGATTTTGAGACTTAGTCATTTTTTCTTTTCCATATCTTTGGCAATCCTCCTATGACTTTCGTCAAAAAGACTACTTGTCAATCTATCTTTTCGTCGACATGTACACTTTCTTATCAACTAAGTATTTTCGATATTTAGAACATAAATTTCTTTACTTCAATTCCTTCGTCAGCCTGTCGGAATTATTTCTGTCAAGAGTTTGAAATTCTTCCATTAACAGATGCCCCCCAAGTTTTGCTTTTCGACGGCTTTGCCCGAAAGAATAGCAAAATTTGAATTTTAATTTGCCAACTAATTCTCTCAATTCCGGATTTTCATTCGTTAACTAAATCTCATTTTAATTTCATCCCTACTTAATAGGGATAATCATAACGTTGCAAGTGTCTCGGAATTCGAACCAGAGACCTTCACTCTTCTTTAAATAGCAGTCACATCACTGTCGTGACTTTCTTCTTCTTACCTTTCTTCTTCCCTTGCGAAAAAACCTTCTTCTTTAAAGGAGAAAAAACCTTTCATCTTCCTTACTTCGTTTAATCTCCATGGCAACACCTTCAAAGATGTCAACCTTAGTACCTCAAGCCACGGTTGCTCCTCTCAGGGCAGTAGTTCAAGACCCAATTTTGGAAGAATCAGAATTATGGCAGGAATCTAATGTAATTTACCATGTTCATGATTCTTCCGTTGCTTTGAGTCTGCCTGCTACATTCTTGGGTCCTCTTGTAGCCCAAAATGAAATTTCTGAGGATTTACGTGGTTCTTTTCCTTCTGCTGACTCAAATGAGGTTATCTTATCTTCATTAACTCCAATCCCCATTCATGTCTTTAAAAAGAGTAATAGAATTTTTAGAATTCCTCCTGCTACTCGGTTTGATGCTTACATTAGTTGGCTTGACCGAGTTCAGGCTGAAAAACACAACGTGTGGGAAGAAGTTGGAATTTTTGAATTTATTCAGCTTTCTCGCCATGTTAAATTAGTAGATTTTTCTTTAATAGGGGCGTCAGTTTTTTCTGTAACGGAACCACAAATAATTTCCACTTCCCTTATGGAATGATGGGTCCGACTTTATTCGACATGTCAGCTATTATGGGCCTTCGTCCAGATGGCCCTACCATGCATTCCAATGTCGAAGTTGAGAATCAAATTGATGTCTATGTTCCAAAATGCTCTTTCTCTAAATATATAACAAATTTTAGAGGTGGAGACCAAGAACCCGTGACGGATACTGAACACGTAGCCTTTCTGTTTCTTTGGCTATGTGCTTATGTCTTCTGTAGCAAGTCTGCTACTTTGATTGCTTCATATGTTCCTCTTGCTAATCTTTTGTCAACTGGCAAGAGATTAGCATTGGGCCAATGCGTTTTGGTTAATCTTTATGATAGTATGAGTATGTTAGTTGATACTGTCAGATCCAGAAAAAAGAAAACCAACATAGGAGGGCCTCTTTGGCTTCTCTAGTTGTGGTTGAATGCTGTCTTAGAGCGTCAATTTTCATACAAAGCTCCCTCGGATTTGTCAATCGATACTTATGGCTCTTATCTCTGTTATGTGTCTGCTGAATCTTTGTCAAGAGATGAAACTGCCAACTTCAAGTTCTACTTTAAAATCTTTCACTCCTTTTCGTCCACCTCTTCAAAGATCAATTTCACTCCTTTTATTGACCGGAAGTACGGTCCGGAGTGGTTTACTAAACTAAGTACCACTATATCTAAATCCAACAAGTCAATTTGGACCAAATTTCTTTGCCAAAAAGTCATTTTTGTTGATGGTCCTGGTTTCAAAACCCATAGAATCTATCTTCACTTGCCCAATACCACTGCTTGTCAGCTCGGTTTCTGCCAATCTATTCCTGCTCCTTACTCGTCAAACCCTGATGAGAACTTCATTGATGCCAAAGCTCCAACATATGAAAATATTGTTGCCATCAGTGATGAGGATAAAGCTCGTAGGGCCTTTTTACAACCTATTTCATTCTCTGTCTTCCATGGAGTGACTCAAAGCTTTCTTGACTGGTGGGATGAGTACTATTCCAACCACCACCTAAGTCTAAAGACCTGCTTGAGTTGTATTGAAGACACTGTGGATAACGGTGATGATTCTTCTATGCAGGAACAGGATCCGGCATCCAAAACTCGAGGTGAACTTCAAAAAGAAATTCAAGACTTTGAAAAATTTTACAAAATCAAGTGGAATCCCTTAAGACCATTTGATATGGTTCGTCATGTTAATAGTGTTTTAGCTGAAGCCAAAAGGAAGCATGACAATAAGGAATCTGAAAGGCTTGCCAAGTATTGGGGCATTCCAAATATTACCAGGGAATATTTTGACAGTTTAAAGGCTCCTTTTCCTAAACCTGTGCCTATTCCTTGTGCCCCTTTTGGTTTAGCTGACTCACACCCAAGAAAGCTGACGAAAGGAGGTAACTTTTTCTTTTTAGAAAGCGTGAGTGCTTATGTCGAACCTTTTGAAAAAACAAATCCAGTTACCTTCGCTCGTCAGTTTTTCCAACCTGGTGACGACTTTGGATTCCATTCGCAAATTCTAACTTGTAATTCAGGTATTTACTCGTCAAACAATTTTTTATTCTTTCACTTTTTCTGACAATCAACTTATTTATGTTGTTATTGACAGTTATTCCTCTTGACAAACCTCTTCCTGGTAAGTCCAAATTTGATGTACTGACTGAAAAAGCACTCGAAGATGATGATGAAGATGAAGACGCAATTCCTGTGGCGGCCAAAACTGTCAAGAAAAGATCACGGCCGACCAAAGCTTCCATTTCTAATCCTCAGACAATTAAAAGGTCTAGGAAAAGAAAAGAGAAAGTTGCTGCTTCTGCCCTCCCTTCCAAAAAATCAAAGTCTACCAAAAGTGTTTCAATCTCGGCAGACTCTGATGCCACCAAAGCCTCTACTGCATCTAAGGTCCAAGACATCGTTGTTAGTTCCTCCAACACTTCTCCCTCCAACCAATCCAAGGTAAAAAAATTTAAATTGGTCTATCAAAATATATCCTTTGTTCACACCCTCTCATTCTTATTTTGACAGAAAGGGAAAGTCGTCGAGACTATCCCGATAACTGACAAGGCAAGTACTGATATTGACTTGATGTCTTCAGATTCTAACCTGGT
Source organism: Sophora flavescens (assembly GCA_030762895.1). Classification (NCBI taxonomy): domain Eukaryota; kingdom Viridiplantae; phylum Streptophyta; class Magnoliopsida; order Fabales; family Fabaceae; genus Sophora; species Sophora flavescens. The sequence goes on along the minus strand of CM061062.1, from coordinate 278,511,324 downwards.
ATTTCCACTGATCTTGTCATCTTCCTTTATATATATATATATATATATATATATATATATATATATATATATATATATATCCCATTTTCTTTCATGTCAGGAAAAATCTCTTCAGATTGAAGATTCAATGACTATTCAAGAAATTGTCAACAAGATTGTCGAACCAGTGAATCGATCTAATTTAGATGTACAGGTTGACAGAAATTTAGGAAGCACTACTGTCGACACTAGAGGTCTGACGGATGATTCTCAACATCTCGAATCTAATCCAGAAATGCCCCCCAGCCCTTATCATCACATTTCAATCACTCCAACTTCCATAGCCGACACACCAGTTGAGACTGCCGTCATGATTGAAATTTCGGATGAGGATATCGACATAGAAGCCCTGCTGGCTGAAACAATTCCTATCGTTCCTTCTCCACCTGCAATCAGACCCCCAATCATGAAGTCTCCTGACCCTAAACCGGCTCATCACTCCAACACTTGGATTAATATGCTGTCGGAAGTAAGCCGAAAAGAATCAACACTTTCTGCCAACTCATCATCAACTCAACATGACTCCAGTGATTCTCGAGTCGTCAACCTTATGCATGATCTCCAGGCTCTTCTTGACAATTCTTTTAATGCACTTTTATCTGAAGCTAGCATTCAACAAGAGTTGTCACGACTCATCAAAGAGATCACTCCTCTCCATTCCAATCTCCCCATGTCGAGCCGTACACACTTTCTCTCCATCTATAAATTCTGGGAGCGGCTCTCTGAGAAGTTAGAAAGGATGGCTTCCGTCATTCCTTCTTATGAGGAGGAAGAAAAGATTAAAGATGATCTCTTAGCTCGGTTCCGAGATCTGGAAACTTCTAAACAAAAGGAACTTGACCTCATTTCCACCGGAATTCATACCAAAGAGAGTCTCCTGGAGTATCGGAAGAAACTGTTGGCAGAGATTGAATTGACAGATCTGAAATGTGCCAAGTTTGACAAAGCTCTAGAAAATAGTAGAGACAAAGTAAAAGCTATTGACGACGAATCTATCCAACTTGGCCGGAAAGCTGAAAGTGTAGTTGGCAAAATCCGCGCATTACAGCATGAATATGAAGCTGATGCTGCTGACAAGACTGACCTTTCCTTTGCATGGGATCAGTTATCCTTTGATTTCAACTTAGGCCAAAATTGACAGTTGTAATTCTTTTCTTTGTCAAACTCTAATCTTGTGACTTCTGACAATCGTTGATTAATAAAAAATATCTCTTTTCTTATCTGCACGTTTATCTACTATTTGATTTGACTGCATGTTTCCAATCAACTTCGTAACTCATGCTTATCAAATCGTCATAAATGCCATAATAAATTTCGAAACTTTGGTAAACCAACTCACATTAAATTCATTGGTTCTCTGGACCAACTATAAATAATGAGGTTTGCAAATCAAACGATTTCAGAGTTGAGTATTTCACATAATATGCTTCCATCTAAGAAAAGGCTCTCATTCATTCCTCTTTCTTCCCCCATGGGAGTCTGACCTTACTACCTTAATTTCTCATACCAAAGTTTCTGTTTTGGGGGTCATATTCTTAGTGAAGGTCAATAACCAACGTAAAAAGCACAGTGGAGGTCAGCAACCAACGTAACATCTGGAGCTGACCTCGCTGCACATCTGGGGAGAAGTCGATCTCATTACGGAACGAGTGCATCTTGATCTAGTTCCATCATCTTCATCCTGGAAGGTAGTGGTTCTCTCTTGGTGTCATCTTTTTTGCACCATAGCAACTACAACCTTCTGGGTTAAATGATGGTGAGATCTGCTTCACTCGTCTCCTTTTCCGCGTTTCTGCGCATCCTCGACATATGGAGTAGTTGAAACCTCATCAAATGGGGAATGAAGCCTTAACAAATTAGGTTATACTGCTGCATTGTCGAAGGGAGGAAGATAAAATGCTGTTGAACTTAGCATAGTCTTAGACTTTAAGACTAGATTAACCTCGATTGACAATTTGTATTCTGATAACATATTGTCATATTGCCAGTCTCTATATGGCTTAGACTGATAATCTGTGCTTTTGACAATATCTCATTATATTCCGTTGTAGTGAATATTCTCCTTTCTTTTCATTTCGTTGTCAATTTTTTACTTCCAACATTGTCGGTTTATATTCCTTCAAATACTTGCCATTAATTGACTTAATTTTTGAGCCAGTATCAACATTGACAAGTGCATAAGCATTCCCAGAAAATGCTTTATCAATTCTAAATGGTCCTTCCCATTTAGGTGACCATTTGCCATATTCTCGACAACTTTTATCCATGGGCAATATGACTTTCCACACCAGATCATCTACCTTAAATGATTTGAACTTAACTCGACTATCATAGAACTTTGCAATTCTTTCCTTTTGCCGAATCAACTTTTCTAATGCAATCAATCTTTCATCACTTAACTCATCCAATTTGTCTAGCATCGCATTCCAGTATTGGCTGGTAGGCAAGTCATTTTACCTTTGAATGCGAGTAGACTGAAGATTGATTTCGACAGGCAACACAGGATCCTGTCCATAAGTTAACCGATATGGTGAAGTTCCTGTCGCTTGCCTGGGTGAATTTCTATATGCCCACGGTATTTGATCAAGAGTATTATGTCAATTCTTAGGTTGTCGACCCACATGTTTTTTATAAGATTAATAATGATCTTATTTATGGCCTCAACTTGGCCATTAGCTTGCGCATAGTATGGTGTAGACGTCAGCATTTTTATATGCCTAGAACCAGCGTATTCCACAACTTTCTTGCCGATGAATACTGACCCTTGATCTGTTGTCAACGTTTGGGGCATGCCAAACCGACAAACTATATGATTTTAAATAAAATCAATTACGTCTTGCAGGGTATCCGCTTTAAGGCAAACTGCTTCCACTCATTTGGTAAAATAATCCACTCCAATTAGAATGAATTGATGTCCTTTCGATGAAGTAGGATGTATCTGACCAATCAAATCCAAAGCCCACCCTCTGAATGGCCAAGGCTTGACAATAGAATGCAATTCGCTGGCCGGTACATTTTGTATATGGCCATGTTTCTGACATTGTTCACAAGACTTGGAAAACAAAATGCAATCTTTAACCATAGTTGGCCAATAATAAAAACTTCGTCGAAGATCCCATTTCATTTTGTCTCCTGCCTGATGGGCTCCACATAAACCCTCGTGGACTTCTGATAGAGCCAAATAAGCATCTTGCTCACTCAGGCACTTGTGTAGAGTCCCGTCAACATACCTTCTATATAACATTCCTCCTTGCATTGTGTAATTCAATGCATTATATTTCATTTTCCTATCTACCTTCTGACTTGGATTTTCCAAATATTCAATTATTGACAACCTCCAGTCATTAGGCAGAATTACATTATTAACAAAAATATCTCTTTCTTCTAATGGATATAATAATTCTCTGATTTCCATTAGTCCCGATAAAGTCTTTTGAGATATCTTGTAACCTGAGGCTATTTGATCCAACTCATTGACCTCTTGATTTAAATTTATGGGAATATACTTGACAATTACGTCATCGAATTTCTTCATTAACTTACTAGCTACGATACAATATTTTGTCAAGTTGTAGTTGACACACTTATATTCTTGAGTAAGTTGTTTGATAACCAATTGAGAATCCCCAAAGACATGCACATTTCGTGCTTTTATTTCTATTAGTATCTCTAATCCGACAATCAAACCTTCATAATCAGCTTCATTGTTGGAACATGGATACTTAAGTTCAAACATGAACTTAGTAGGAGTTCCTTGTGGAGTCACGATTAAGATTCATACTCCACTACCTCCTTGATGCCTTTATCCGTCAAAATAAAGTTTCCAAGGTTGTAAACTGACAACATTTATTTATGGCACGTCCAATCCTGGATGGTATACCAAGAAGTCAGCTACTGCCTGTCCTTTGATAGCTTTAGATGGTACGTATTGTAAAGAATATTATGACAAAGCAATGATCCATTTACCGATGCGTCCATTAAGGACTGGTTTCGACAACATATACTTTATAACATCAGTTTTGGAAATAACGAATACATTACATGGCATCATATAATATTTAAGTTTTGTACAAGAAAAATACAATGCTAGACATAACTTCTCTATTGCACTATATCATCTTTCAGCATCATTGAGGGCTCTGCTTAGATAATATACGGCCCTTTCAACATTATCATCATCATCCTAGACCAATAGACATCCTATAGTGTCTTCAGATGCTGATATGTACAACTTCAACGGTCGACGAGGCACTGCTGGCATCATGATCGGTGGATTGACTAGGTATTGCTTGATCTGGTCAAAAGCCTCTCGGTGACTGATAAGCCTCTAGCTTATCTAGTTTTATAACTAGATGGACTGTGGTTTTTGTGCAAATTATTCGAGTTCACTCTCGTTTTCGCCCAAATTTGCCTTGTTTTGTTCCTAAGTAGACTTTGACTCGTTCTAGGCATTTTTTTTAGTAGTTTTTAGTCTATTTTGAATAGAATTACGCTTTTTGTTTCTTTTTATTGTTTCAGGTTAGAAGTGAAGCTTCGGGAGTCAAGGAAAGTCAAGAAATAGTGGAAATTGCCATTCTGGAGATGCTCGCCCCGCGAGTGGATGCTCGCCTCGCGAGTCTGAAGATCAGCTAAGCAGCAACGTCATCAATTTTGTCTCGCCCCGCGAGAAGATTCTCGCCTCGCGAATCATGAAGACCTGCAAGACAGAGACCATCACGGCCTAGCCGTGATGAAGGTCACGGCTGTGACAGATTAAGGTTTGAAGTCTCGCCCCGCGAGAGTTTGAAGACCCTGGAAGACAGAGACCATCACGGCCTAGCCGTGATTAAGGTCACGGCTGTGACAGATTGAAGTTGGAATACTCGCCCCGCGAATACACTCTCGCCTCGCGAGAATCCAAATTGAAAGCGCGCCAAAACTAATGTTCGCCTCGCGAAAGATTGTTCGCCCCGCGAGAGACCGAGAACCAGAATCCTTATTTATAGGCTGTTTCAGATCAGAATCATAGGACTTTGGATACTCACTTGTTTTAGATCAGTTTTAGGACGAATCCTTGTTTCTGGAGCTGCGTCTCCCTTCTCTTTTCTTTTCTTATTTTATTATGGAGATTATTACCGATTGTTCGTTTGTCGTCACGGGCATGAGGAACTAATCCCCTCGTCTAGGGGATCGATGAAGCCACCCATGGCGGTATAGTGTTCATGTGATGTATCTCCCTCTCCTTTAATTCAATTCTTGTTTTCCAATTCTGATTTCATTGTGTCGATTATATGCATGCGTGATCGACTAGTTAACATTGATAAGGCTTAGTCAGCGATTCGCGTTTAGAACTTGAATTGGGATCATCGATCGAATATTGCACGAGAGTGAGTAGGAGATCGGTGCAACCTTATAGGGAACAAGAATTAATAGAGTTTGATGATTAGGATTATGAGACCTAGTAAGTAATTAATCCAATCTTCGAATACGTCCTATTGAGCACGACAGTGGATATAGGAGAATTTGGGGGTCCCGGTTGACATTGTAATTGAACTTAGGGAGGAATTCATCATCACTTGGGTACTATGCATGATTGGGTAGGTGGATTTGAGACCCTAGATATTTTAATTTCAGATTTCAATACCTTAGCTTTATTTGATTTGTTAATTGAATTGCGATATTAATCTCTCTCTCTCCACCACTTTCCTCACTTGACCAAACGTATCTGATTTCCCGCGGATTGGTTGAATTGGTAGCCCAATCCTTGTGTTCGACCTCGGTAAATTCTTACCGTGTTATTTTATTACTTGCGACGACCCGGTACACTTGCTGGTGACTCAACAAGTTTTTGGCACCGTTGCCGGGGATTGGCACAACCAATTTTCCTAATTTTTAGGAAATTTGATTGATTGATTGGTTAAGTTGATTTTATTTTTATTTTTATTTTTCTGTTATTTATTTATTATTTCTCTCTACTTCTTTGATTCCACTTGGTCTTGCCGTGTTTTTGTATGCGAGGTACCCTTTCACAAGAGGACCTGCTATTTTATTCGGAGATCACCAAGACCGAGAAGCGCTTAAGGAAGGAAATCAGAGAAAGAAAAAGGCTTGAAGCGAGTAATCTTGAGAGGATGGCCGAAGAAAATCCTCCTCCTCCTCCTCGTTACAAGCCTCTCTTCGAGTACAGTCTACCCAACTTGGGTGATTGTGATTCTTCCATCGTGAGAGGCAACCTCAATACAGACTCCTTCAGAGTGGAAGGATGTGTCACAGCATATATCCGTGAGAATCAGTTTGATGGGAGTGGCAGACAAGACCCTCACAGGCACATCACCCACTTCCTTGAAGCTTGTGACTTACAGAAGACAAGAGGTGTTTCTCAGGATGAGTTCCGCTTGCGGCTATTCCCTCTCTCTCTTAGGGATGTCGCTCGCGATTGGTTTGACAGCTTGGATAGGAATAGTATCACAACTTGGGGGCAAATGGCACAAAAGTTCCTAACTAAGTATTTTCCTCCTCAGAAAGCGGCACAAGCAAGAGTGGCCGTTACATCTTTCAGACAGACAGAGGATGAAACTTTTAATGAAGCTTGGGAGAGGTACAACGTGCTCTTGAGAAGATGTCCTTCAGCTTTCTTTGACCCGGTCTCCAAGGTTCAACATTTCTTTAACGGGTTAAGGGGACGCTATTAGATGAATTGTGATGCCGCAGCTGGCGGTTCCTTTTCCTTTTTATCAGCCGAGGATGGATGGGCATTATTAGAGAAGATGTCGTACAATGATTACAACCGTGGTAGGGAGACCTCAAGTGGAGTCAGTTCTGCAACAATGGAAGCCATTCTAGAGCAAGTTAAATCATTGAAGATGAAAGTTGCGACGTTGTCAGAGAACAAGAAGGTTAATGCGGTACACGAGGGAATGCCTCCGGGTTGTGATAATTGTAATGGAAATCATGACACTCAGAGCTGTCCGTTCAACTTCTCTCGAGAATATGTAGACTCATGCCACAATTTTTATGACAGTGTGCCCCAGAGCAACTATCAGAGGAACAGACAGAATGACTACAGTCAGAATCAGAATAGGGGGTATATGAGGAGAGACCATCCGGGTTTCGCTTGGAGTAATGCTAGTGGTGGTCTATCCGGGCAACAACAACCTCAACAGAATTGGCAACAACAACCTCCACAGGGTCAGAGGCCTAACTATGGGATCCATCAACATAATACTCAGCAGGCTCTTCAGGGGCCCAATCAGTTGCACATAACAGATGGTGGAAGGCAACCTTGGGAGTTGGGTTTTGAAAAGATGAATGCGGAAATTGAGAAGTTGGGCACAGCCATTGATAAGTTGACAACGCATACAGGGGCATCAATTCACAATCTAGAGACGCAGGTTACTCAGCTCGCAATACAACTAAATGAGTGTCCCCCAGGCACTTTCCCAGGTGATACCGAGAACAATCCTAAGAACCATTGCAATGCCATAACAATCAGGAGCGGTAAAGTGTTGGGATCTAACAGGGGTGCAACCATTTCTCAGGAAGACAAGGCCCCGGAACAACCACATGTTGAGGAAGAGCAACCTGAGAAAGAGAAGTTGGCAAATGACAAGGCACCAGAGCAAGGGGGTAGGCTGAAGCTTGTGGATGAAGAGTTCCGAAAGAAGAAGTGGGTTGAACCCCAAGACCTCCCGCCCTACATGAAGGTACCGTATCCTGAAAGATTGAAGAAGCCTCAACAGGATAAGCAGTTCAACAAATTCCTTGATGTCTTCCGCAAACTTCAGATTAACATTCCATTTGCGGAAGCCTTGGAACAGATGCCATCATATGCCCGGTTTATGAAGGAGCTTCTCACCAAGAAGCGGAGAATAGTGGATGAGGAAACGGTTTCTTTGAACGAGGAGTGTAGTGCCATTCTTCAAATAAAACTACCTCCAAAGTTGAAGGATCCCGGTTCTTTTTCGATACCATGCACCATTGGGGGGATGACTCTAGGGAAGGCAGTGTGTGATCTAGGGGCAAGCATCAACTTGATTCCCCTCTCTATGATGAAGAGGTTGGGGATCAAAGAATTCAAGGATACACGGATGTCACTCCAACTCGCTGATCGTTCTATAAAATATCCTTATGGGGTGGTCGAAGACTTGTTAGTAAAGGTGGACAAGCTCATATTTCCGGCGGACTTTGTAGTGCTTCATATGGATGAAGACGTCGAGATCCCTCTCATATTGGGTAGGCCCTTCTTGGCCACTGGGGGTGCCTTGATAGATGTGCGACAAGGGAAACTCACTCTAAGGGTGCAAGATGATGAGGTAGTCTTCAATCTCTTTGAAGCAATGAAGCACCCTGCAGAGAGGTAGGAAGTGTATCGAGTGGATATGGTGGATCCAACTGTCAAGGCAAAGGCAACTAGAGAAGCCCATGGTTCTTCACTTGCTCAAGTGTTGGTAAAATCCCATGATGATAATAGTGAGAAAAAAGACCCTTTGGGGGATGAGGTCTATCTCGAGTGGTTGAAAGACATGAAAGCCTTACCGAGTTCCCCAAGGGATGAATGTGCAAGGGAAGAGCGCAACAACAGGGGCATGGAAAAAGAGGATAAAGCACCAAAGTTGAAAGGTGGCACAACCGTGGTGGTCAATGAAAACAACCAGTTGATCCCAAAAGGGACCATCACAGAGTGGAGAGTATGTGCCGATTATAGAGGGCTTTTGGATTTAAATGAGTTGTCCGGGATCCGCAAGCAAGCAAACCACAAAAAACGGACTAAGGAAAGGCAGGACACACACATCTTGCCTAGGGAGCTTGAGCCCGGGCAAGCGGTACTTCTTGACAACTCAAGGTTGAAACTCTTTCCGGGAAAGCTAAGATCGCGGTGGTCGGGACCATTCAAGGTCCTCCAAGTTTGTCCTCACGGAACAGTAGAGTTAGAAGGGGCCTCCGGTAACTTCAAGGCGAATTGGAAAATGATAAGGCATTACCATGGGGAATCAGTCCCAAATTACAAGCAGTTTCTTCCTCCGGAATAACCCATAGGGGTGACTTGAGTCAGGCTCGGGACGTTAAACAAGCGCTACTTGGGAGGCAACCCAAGCTAGGTATCCTTTAATTTTAGTTTTTGTCATTTTCATTGATAAAAAAAGAAAGAAAAAAGAAAAAAAAAGAAAAGAAAAGCTTGATTCGCCTCGCGAATCCATAGTGGCCACGCGAGACAGAAGCCCTGAATCTCAGAGGCTTGCTCACGTTTCTGTCTCGCGTCGCTAGGGCTTCTTTCGCCTCGCGATTCTGGGCATCATCATCTGTTGGAATTCCAGATTCGCCTCGCGAGATACTACTCGCCTCGCTATTCTGGAAAGTGTGAATAACAATTTTCCAGATTCGCCTTGCGAGTGATATCTCGCCTCGCGAATCTGCACTTAAGGTTTTAATTTTCAGGAGCTCTTCCAGGATGCTATGCAACAGAAGGGAGCCCGTGAGATCAATTGGACGAGTATGCAACCATAGAAACTTGATCAGGGAGCACCCTCTCCTTTTCCTCACTCCTGTTTTTGTTTTTATTTTTGTTTTTGTTGTCACTCTTGAATAATTTGAGAAGATCAAGAGTTTGTGTATGAATAGTGTGTCGGCAAGCTTGTTGGATTTTAATTAAATTTAGCATAGATTGATTGCATGAATTATTTTTATCATTGATGATTTCCCCCTAGGTTCTGAGATTAGAAAAATTGATCCCCACGTGAAAAATTGAAAATTGAACTTTGAGAATTTTATTGTGATTACTTGATTTATGATAAGTTTGGGGTGAGGGGGTGCACACACTAGGAATTGTATCTCGGTCAAACAATTTGCAAAATGTCCAGGTGATGATTTGAGCCTCCAACTTTGTTTTTGAATGTGTGAATCACTGTTAAGTTGCACTTTCCTGAATTTGCTTGAATCTCTTTATGGTTTGCATGTTTATATGTTGCATCAAATGATTTAGGCAATTTTCTTTGAATAACTACTTGGCCTAAAAAAGAACCATCCCTAATGCATGTTCCCTAGTTAGCCCCGTTGAGCCTGATTAGCCTATTGTTTCTTGATGACCCTATATTATAAGCCAAAAATTTGAAAAACCATGTTAGCCCAATCTTAGGATTAGGAGATCATGGAAGCTAGCAAGAGAAGGGTTGTGAGGAACTAAGTTTGGGGTGGCTACAAGGTGGTGTGTCATATTGGGATGAGAAAAAGAAAAATAAAGGTTGAGATCAAAAAAGGGGGGGGGGGCAAAACAGAAAAAATTAGCAAGGAAAATGCTGTAGTCACCCGAGGCAAAAAGAAAAATGTAAAAAGGAATTTGAGTGGAATATGTGTCAAATGCTCATGCTCTCTTAGTTCCTAGGGACTTAAGCCTAGTATCCTTGAATATCATACCCTCAGTCAGGCCCCATTACAACTTTTATAAGACCTTCTGATGTTGCATGCATGTTTTCGTGGGAACCATTTTTGAGATAAAAATCAAATTCATGGGAAGTGCTCTTGATATGTGAAATTGAGTGAAAAGTTGATAGCCTAGACGAATTTGAGTGAATGAGTGAAATTTTACATACCCTTGCGAGGAAGGCAATTGTTTGAAATTGGTGATCTTCCTTTTGTGTGTAACTCTGATCCTCAACTTAGATTAATGCTTGCATGAATGATAAGTTCTCAATTGTTTAAAGTAAATGAATGTGGGGATTACGTTGATGTAAGGGGGGAAATCATTGGAGAAAAACTGTTTTGATTGCATGAAATTTGTGCGAAATCGATTGATTCCCTTAAGCTTGCCAAGTCTTAAGTCGTTTTTGAGTTTTAGCTTGCTTGGGGACAAGCAAGGTTTAAGTTTGGGGTGTTTTGATAAGCCTCTGGCTTATCTAGTTTTATAACTAGATGGACTGTGGTTTTTGTGCAAATTATTCGAGTTCACTCTCGTTTTCGCCCAAATTTGCCTTGTTTTGTTCCTAAGTAGACTTTGATTCATTCTAGGCATTTTTTTAGTAGTTTTTAGTCTATTTTGAATAGAATTACTCTTTTTGTTTCTTTTTATTGTTTCAGGTTAGAAGTGAAGCTTCGGGAGTCAAGGAAAGTCAAGAAATAGTGGAAATTGCCATTCTGGAGATGCTCGCCCCGCGAGTGGATGCTCGCCTCGCGAGTCTGAAGATCGGCTATGCAGCAACGTCATCAATTCTGTCTCGCCCCGCGAGAAGATTCTCGCCTCGCGAATCATGAAGACCTGCAAGACAGAGACCATCACGGCCTAGCCGTGATGAAGGTCACGGCTGTGACAGATTAAGGTTTGAAGTCTCGCCCCGCGAGAGGAAGCTCGCCCCGCGAGAGTTTGAAGGCCCTGGAAGACAGAGACCATCACGGCCTAGCCGTGATTAAGGTCACGGCTATGACAGATTGAAGTTGGAATACTCGCCCCGCGAATACACTCTCGCCTCGCGAGAATCCAAATTGAAAGCGCGCCAAAACTAATGTTCGCCTCGCGAAAGATTGTTCGCCCCGCGAGAGACCGAGAACCAGAATCCTTATTTATAGGCTGTTTCAGATCAGAATCATAGGACTTTGGATACTCACTTGTTTTAGATCAGTTTTAGGACGAATCCTTGTTTCTGGAGCTGCGTCTCCCTTCTCTTTTCTTTTCTTATTTTATTATGGAGATTATTACCGATTGTTCGTTTGTCGTCACGGGCATGAGGAACTAATCCCCTCGTCTAGGGGATCGATGAAGCCACCCATGGCGGTATAGTGTTCATGTGATGTATCTCCCTCTCCTTTAATTCAATTCTTGTTTTCCAATTCTGATTTCATTGTGTCGATTATATGCATGCGTGATCGACTAGTTAACGTTGATAAGGCTTAGTCAGCGATTCGCGTTTAGAACTTGAATTGGGATCATCGATCGAATATTGCACGAGAGTGAGTAGGAGATCGGTGCAACCTTATAGGGAACAAGAATTAATAGAGTTTGATGATTAGGATTATGAGACCTAGTAAGTAATTAATCCAATCTTCGAATACGTCCTATTGAGCACGACAGTGGATATAGGAGAATTTGGGGGTCCTGGTTGACATTGTAATTGAACTTAGGGAGGAATTCATCATCACTTGGGTACTATGCATGATTGGGTAGGTGGATTTGAGACCCTAGATATTTTAATTTCAGATTTCAATACCTTAGCTTTATTTGATTTGTTAATTGAATTGCGATATTAATCTCTCTCTCTCTCCACCACTTTCCTCACTTGACCAAACGTATCTGATTTCCCGCGGATTGGTTGAATTGGTAGCCCAATCCTTGTGTTCGACCTCGATAAATTCTTACCGTGTTATTTTATTACTTGCGACGACCCGGTACACTTGCCGGTGACTCAACAGTGACAAGGCTCCCATAAGAAGCTTTGCTCTGCTTTCAACTTGACTAACGGTGCAAATACTCTTGTTCTTCCCGACAGATTTGATATAAACCTTCTTAGAAAGTTAACCTTTCCTAATAAGGATTGTAGTTCCTTTTTATCTGTCGGTGCTAAGGCTTCCATAACCGCTTTGGATTTATTTTTGTGCACCTCAATTCCTTTTTTGTTAACTAGGAAGCCTAAAAATTTGGCAGCTGACACTCCAAAGCTACACTTCTCTGGGTTCATTTTGAGGTTGTGTCTTCTCATCCTTTCAAACCCTTACTTCAGGTGCTCCAAGTTGTCATCTTTGGTTTTGGATTTGACAACCACGTCATCAATATATACTTCTATGAACTTTCCAATCACATCTTGGAAAATCGTGTTCATTGCTCGTTGATAGGTGGCTCCTGCATTCTTTAAACCGAAAGGCATTACAACCTATTCATATGTCCCAATTGCTCCAGGACACTTGAAGGCAGTCTTTGACACATCTTCTTCGGCTATAAAGATTTGATTATAGCCTGCATGGCCATCCATACAACTCAAAATTTCATTTCCTGATGCTGAGTCGACAAGCATGTCGGCTATTGGCATCGGATACTCATCTTTGGGTGTAGCCATATTTAAATTCCTAAAGTCTATGCATACCCTCATTTTTCCATTCTTTTTAATGACAGGAACTACATTAGAAAGCCAATCGACATACCTGGTTGTTCGAATGAACTTTGCTTTAGGCAGTCTTTGCACTTCGTCTTTGATTTTATGCACTACCTTTGGAGTAAACCTTCTACTTGCCTATTTAACAGGCTTGCAATCTTCCCTAAGTGGCAGCCGGTGTTCAACAAGATCTCTGCTTAAACCAGGCATTTCATCGTAGTCCCATGCAAAGCAATCTTTATACTCCGCAATTAATCCGACAAGTTTTTGTTTGTAATCCTCTGGCAGAAGAGCACTGATAAAAATGGTCCTTTTCTTTTCTTCCGTCCCTAAATTTATTTCTTCCAGGGGATCTTCTACTTCAACGTTTTGCTTAACTTCGGCTCCTTTCTCAAAACCCAAAGGGTCGTCGTCAATGATACAATCTGCCAACACACCCTCTGAAGTGTTGATGCGTGATTTTTAAATATAAATAAAGGCAAGTGCACCTCGTCGCAATCAAGTAATACGGTGGTAAGACCGGTTATCGTATCCACAGGGATTGGTTGTCAATTACCAATTCACAAATTTAACAACTATCTAGACTAAACTAAAGTATGAGAGAATAAACAGAAAATAAAGAAATAAAATATTTTTGTCTTTTTGGACTTTTAACAAACACTTGGAGTGCAGAATTTACAAATGGTTGAGATTGTCAGGTTTAGACTACACTAATCCTCCCTTGATTGCAATGAAATGGCTAACAACACAAGTCCTAATTCAATTATGCCAATCAAGCCTTTTCTAAAGTACTCAAGCCTAATGTCTTAGGTGCATTGAGCCTAAAACCCCAAATTAAACCCTAATGTCTTAGGTGGATTAATCTGTGATTTTGCATTAAGTCAAGACTTATAAGATTGCAAGCATTCAACACCTATGTCTAGATTCTTAAACTACTTGGCATATGATTCATGAGCATGCCTTAACACCAACCTTTCAGTCATCTATCAAGGCAACATATCATTCCTATGGGTAGCTAATCCAAGGAAAGCATTAAACACAGAATCACATACTCATAAAGAAATAGAGACTTGTATTGAAATCAAATCAATTAACAATCAAGTTCAGAAAAGCTACATCTAAACCCAACAATGGGGGAATTAGCTATACATGAATATGTCTACAAAAAGAAAAGAGAGAAGAGAGAAAGAAAACTTCATGACGAATTCTTCAATCTCCTTCCAATCCAAGAGCAGAGAGATGTCATCTTTTAGGTTCCAGCCTTCCCCCAACCATCAGCCCTCTTTAGGGTTTCCAAACCTCTGCCAAAAATCCCCTTTTTCTGTCTGCTGTGCTGTTATTTATAGATCCGTCGCGCGTCACGGCCGTGATGTCCATCACGGCTAGGCCGTGACGCTTTCTGTTTCTGAAACTTTTGGCATTTTAAATCTCTCGCGGGGCGAGACCTTTCCCGCGTCGCGAGCCTCCATTTCATGGCCGTGATATCCATCACGGCCAAGCCGTGATGGTCTCTGACTTGTGGTGGTTTTGGGTCACGACCGTGATGTACATCACGGCTAGGCCGTGACAGACTCTGTTTTCAGCCTTTCTGCCTCTTCAGTTTTACCCGATCATGGCCGTGACGGGCATCACGGCTAGGCCGTGATGGGCTCTGTTTAGCTCATTTTCTTGACTTTTAAGGCTCTAATCCATCCAAGCTTCATTATAGCCAAATATGCACAGTTTTTCTCCAACTTATGCAAAACAACACACAGAAACCACCTCATCCGTTCCAAAGGAAAAACTATACAAAATCAACACTAAATTGGCCTAACTATATGCAAATGCATGCAGAAATGTACATGGAAAATGAGGTGAAATCACACTCATCATGTCCTGAAAAGTCTGTCGGCCAGATAGGCCGACAATCTTTTCAGGTGTGTTTCAAGGCTCATTGTCGGAACTGGGCCGTGACTTGTCGGCCTCTTCCTTTATCTTTATGCCAAACTTACCGAGAAGGCTTGCTTCTAACACATCTTTGTCAATGACCCCTTCGTTGGCAGTCACGGGTCTGATATTTGGCGAATATACTTTGAAATCCACATGTGACTGCTGGGCGTAACACGCGCTATCGTCTGCTTCGACGATCTCCACTTGATCTTGCTCATTCCACAAGATTATTTTCTGATGCACTGTCGAAGGAATTGCTCCCACAACATGAATCCAATCCCTGCCAAGTAAATAAGTTGTAGCTTGATTTGGCTGGAATTATCACGAACAATGTCATTCTCTCAACAGTGTCAACCTGGATATTGAGAAGTACAACACCATCTGATGGAGACGTTTTGCCACTGAAATCAGTGACGACCATGTCTGTCGGAATTAAGTCCGACTGATCTTTTCCTAACTTCTTAAACATTGCCCTAGGCATCAAATTGACAGCAGCTCCTCCTTCAATCAGAACTCTGTTAGTGGGTCTCCCATCAATTATAGCGTTTACATGCAATGGCCTTAAATGATTTCTTTGTTCATTAGTGGGCTTTTCTAACTGGGCTACATTGTCGAACACGGTGACCAAATTCTCTTGGATATACATTCAAAAATCATCTGGATTTCTGTCATTGTCGACCATATCCTCATCGTCGGAAACATCCACTTCAAGATATCCTTCATACTCCATTGGGATGACGGAAATTAATCCTATGTTCATTCTCATGCCTGGTTCCAGGATGATTTCATTCTCTAGATCCTCGTCTAAGAATGTACCTCCTACAGTTCTTCCATGATTTCTTCTCAAATCATCGTCATCGTCTGATCCTGACCTTTCTGACAAAGGTCGGGCTACCCCTGCACCACAGTTATCTAGTGCCTTGATGATGTCAGTTAGATCTTCATTTTGGCCATCCATGTCCATGCCTTTGCTGATGTTAATATCATCATTTGGATCGTTTAATGCCTCAATAACAACATCAAAAGACAATTCCTCTTTGGTCAAATCACATTCAGGTTTGAATGTTGCCAACTGACGATCTTGCATCCTCGCCTCGAACTTCTTCTCAAGCCCTGCTACCTTTTCCATGTCTGCCAATCCAACTGGCCATTTGCCTGTGGATTTTGTTGGTGGTGACGACATTGCTAAGTCCTTTTTCTCTACTACACAGACTTGGGATATGGACTTATTTGACCTATTTTGAGTAACAGACACCCTCATGTCAATCTCAATCGGGTGGGCCTCTATCATGCTCTTCATTTTGACATCTCCACTCCTGTCAGCTACGTTATCAACCATTGCAACCAAACAACCAGTATTCTGCGAAGGCATTTCTTTTATGATGACACCTCCTTGCCTGACAAGCTTCTTCTTTTGAGCCTGTCGGAGCCTTTACAACCTCCTCTTTTGGCTCTTAGACATGGTCGGCTGAGTTGATGGTCCTAACAAGCCAGGTCCTATCATCTGCGCATTCTGGGCTAGTTGGTCCTTTCTGTAATCCTCATTCCAAAAGGGTGGATTGTGGTCATTGAACTTGTTTTTTCTGACCCATTTCTGCTTTCGTAACTCTGGATAACGAGCCGTGGCAGAATTCTTTTCCCATTGATCCACCATTACATTGGACGGGGGTTTTCTAGTCTTGACGGAATTGAATCTACCACCGACAAAGATGTTGTTTTCCACTGATCCTCTGATTGGCTCTTTAATCCAACCTCCGATGTGGTGTTATCTAGGTCTTGTTTGATGCATGTTTTGTTGACGGCTATTTGCCTGCCTGTTAACAATAGGTGCAACACTTCTGTGTACACTGTTAGACCCAGCATGACTGCTCGAGTGTGAAAATCTGCCTTGGCTACTACCATTGAGGGACTCAGTTCTGTCTTGTGAGCAATAAGATGGCGTTTTCTGCCCCCTGACCTTCTCGGCAGCCACTTCATCATAAAATGTTTCGCATCTTGGGCAAACTTTAAGTATGCCACCAGATTTCTTGCGTGTCATGAAATCGACAAGAGGTTCTCCCGGCTTTGGATAAATATCAAATGAATCTGATAGATCCATCTGGATATTTTGCCCAGCTCTGATATTGACCATGCCTATTCCCATAGGGACTCGACGGTCTGTCTTGTTAACTTCAGGACCAAACGGTTCTGTATGAACCTTCATGTCTGGTTTCTTGTCTGAAAATTTTAGTCTTCCTTCTGCCAAACCTTTCTGAATAATGTCCCTGAAATGCATACAATCATTAGTTACATGACAAAAAGTGTTATGATACTTACAGTACTTCCGATCCTTAATCTCATGGGCTTTCAAAAGCATATGATCATCTGACAATTTTAACTGCTTATCTTTGAGTAATATGTCAAATATTTGATCGGCCTTGGTCACATCAAATGCATACACTTTCCTATTAATGAAAGGAATCCTTTCTTTGGCCCTCGCAGGCTTCAAAGATTGGCATATATAAGGTGGACCATTTTTTAATTCAACGTAATCTACCTCATATTCCTTAGAATTGTTGCCCTCCTCGTCGGATTCATTACATCCGACAAAGTTAATCTTTTCTCTTTTGAGGAATTTCTTCTGCTTGAAAACCTTTTCGGCTTTCAATCTTTCAATTTGTTGGACTTTATCTCCTAACTGGGCAAGATCAATTAGATGTTGGTTGACCAACTTCTTCCTAATATGATAATCTAGATCCCCAGCAGCAATCTTTATTATTTCTGCCTCAGGGATAGGGGTGAAGCAACGACTCCTCATTTGTCGGAATCGAGCAAGGTAGCCATCGACAGACTCGTTATTCATCCTCTTAATGCCAAATAAGTCTATCAATCCTATCTTTAGGTCACCCCTAAAGAATTGATCATGAAAACTCCTCTCTAATTGATTCCAGGAATGTATGGAATTAGGCCTTAGAGTTGAAAACCAAGAAAAATCATTCTTAGTCAATGAACTCGGAAAGAACTTCATCTTTAATCCCTCCTCTAAAGCCAAATCTCCCTACTCGATTGTATATCGAGCAATGTGCTCAACTGTTGACTCTCCACTTTCTCCTGAGAACTTTGACAACTTGGGTATTTTGTATCCTTGAGGCATTTCCGCCTGTTGGACCCAATCAGGAAATGTCGACGCAAAAAATGGTTGATTGGCATAACCTATGTTAAAACCAAACCTATTCAATGCTTGCTCGACGACTTGATTGACGTTTTGACGAAACGCTCCAACAACACCCTGGTTTGTGACAAAATCTCCGTCTTCCTCTGGTTGTAGAATATGTACATTTCCACGTCTCAAAGGAATCCGACGATGGGGCTGTGGCCGTTCGTCATCTTTTTCAGATTCGTCAAGTTGTATAACTTGTGGTTGTTCACCCTGTGGTTGCTTATTCCTATTGATATTTCTATTGAGATTTCTATTGGCATTTTGGTTATCATCTGGGGATACAACGCCCAAGGCTCTATTTAACCTACGTATCTCATTTACCAATGTTAAGCATGTATTATTCGTGTTTTCCATTAATGGCGTAATCACGGTACTCATTTGTTGAGTAAATGTATTCATCATGTCATGGTTACTAGAGTCAATTTGTTGTCGAACATTGACTAGTGTAGCCTCTGACAGACCAACAATATTTTGCGGGGGTTGTCTTAGTGGGGATATATATGGCCTTACTACTGGTTGCTCTTGTCGAGATTGGGTTACTACCATTGACCTTGTTATCCCATTCGCATGACTGGGAATTTGCCCCCCAGTCGATGGTCCTGCCTGTCCAGATGCATAGGCAGCCATCGTCATTCCATTTGGATATGGTATGTATGCAAATTGGGTATTTGGATTGATAGCAGTCGAACCATAAGGCATCCCATACAAAGGTTGTGACAGAGGTTGCGTAGTCCCTCTTGGGTTTGAAGTCACAACGCTCCGTGGAGACAATCCGGTAGTTGGTGGATTTATTTGTTGTAAAACTGGGGAAGTTGGTGACGGGAGTGTTCCTTGGCCAACTTCGTCAAATCTATTGACAACTTGAGCGTAAGAAACACCTCTTCTCGCACCTAAACTATTAGTGCTATTATTCCCTGCATTAGTAGCGTTAGCCCTGGTTGTAGGAATATTGTCAACTGGTGCAGTAGCATCCACCGTTGACGCAGCGGCGTTAGTGCGTACTACGCCTGCATCACTTGCACTACTCATATTCACAGAGTTTTGGGAAATAGATGATGTTTGAACCACCTTTCCACTCCGTAGATGCATACAAATAAATTTGTATGTCAAATTCGTGACACTGTACGAGTTACTCTAAACTCGTCCCACCGGGCGTGCCAATTTGTTAACGTTGGTTTTTGGTTGGTGTCCAAAAGTCCCTTTGTTACAAATAATTAAAAATCAAGCGAGTGTGGGACCTACGAGTTATACAGTAATCTCGTCAGAATGTGTGTATGTATTGTCTGCCAAGTATGAATTTGACAAGTTAGTCAAATCTAGTAATATACTGGCAAAGACTTGATGCTATGACAAGTGTATAAGTTTAAGAAAAAAAAGATGTACCGATTATTGTCAATAGTGAAACTTGACAACGAAATCGTTTATATTTTGAAAAGGGGAATTTGAAATTTAAAAGGAGGAAGTAGTTTTATATGTCGAAAATAACTCCCTGATTGAACTAAGTTTATAATAAAAGAAGAAACATAAGTTTAAAAAGAAAGTTAAGTAGAATAGAATCTAAATGATACAACTTTCAAGAAGTAAATGAGTCTAACAGAAGAACATAAGAGAAATGCTAGAAATGAGTAAGAATAAATGAAGAAATTGAACAGAAGAAATGAAAATGGCATCGAATTTTGCCATAGTATTGCAATAAGAAGGATGGAGGGAATACTTGAATGTAGTCCGTCAATCTGCTGTGTGATCGAGATGTGTAGGATGTGTATCAAGTAACCTCCTCTATTACATTGTAATAACTAGTATTTATAGGTAAATAAAATAACTACCTAGTAGTAACTTCCTATCTAAATGACTGCCACATGTCCTTGGCAATTCTCTTAGGCTTTACATTTAAACTGCTTGTCAATACAATTCCAATAACTGCTTAATGTCTTGAACTGCTTCGTGTCAACTGGCTTGTCTTTGACGGGATTAACCGCTTGACAACTTATCTTGGCTATATTGTCGATTTTGAGACTTAGTCATTTTTTCTTTTCCATATCTTTGGCAATCCTCCTATGACTTTCGTTAAAAAGGCTACTTGTCAATCTATCTTTTCGCCGACATATACACTTTCTTATCAACTAAGTATTTTTGATATTTAGAACATAACTTTCTTTACTTCAATTCCTTCATCAGTCTGACGGAATTTTTTCTGTCAAGAGTTTGAAATTCTTCCACTAACAACATCAAGGAGTGAGCATGATAGATATAACCGAATGTAGGCAAGGGAAGAGTCATGGATTATGTGTGATGTGATTCCCTTCTCTCCCTGATATCCCTTTCTCTGTCTCGCTATTCTCCTCTTCTTCATTAGTCTTGATATTTTCTTAGCTCAATCATTATATTTCCTTCCGGCTACTACACTGAAAGTGACCCATCAATAAGATATCCATATTCAATAACTTTTACATATTAGACTCATTACACGTTAATCACCTAAATTTTTATCCCATTTTTTTTTTAAATAACACAACTGTTTTGTAAACTTGAGATAATATAAACCATAAAAAAATCCTTTTTTTTTCCATAGCAGGCATACTTAAACCTTATATACAAGGGAGAGGGAAACTTGGAGGCAGTTCAGGATCGAACATGCACTTGGCCTGGCCTGATGCCCCGGCAAGCTCTTACCACTTGAGCTACTACAGGCTACACCGGGACAAAGAATCCGGTTTTAATCCATTAAATATAAGTAAACTTTGGATGATACAAAGTTTTACTCTGTTAAAACCATTTTTAACAATAAAGAATCCAAACATAAAATCAGTTAATATAAACTCATTTTTAATCAAAGTCAAATTTACAAAACTTAATTTATCAAAACTCGATTTTATAAACAAATTTCCAAACACACCCTCTATATCTTTGTTAATATTAAACTCAAATTATTATGGATTTAATTGGTATGGACTGACGCTGTAAAGATTTTTTACACTGTCAACCAATTAAAATTTAATATCTCATTAAAAATCTTTGACTCTTATTCTAACTATCTTAAAAGTCATTCATATCTTGATTTCTAATTGGTTATCAGTGTAAAAAAAACTTTACACTAATAGTATATTCCAATTAAACACTATTATCATTTAATCGAATCTTTACACTACAGTATATTCCAATTAAACACAATTATCATTTAATCGAATCTCTAATTTTACTTTTTGAACTTTATTATATTTTTTAAGAAGGAAGCTACTAGTCATTTGACCGGTCAAAAATCTATCATGAGTTAAATAATCAAACTAAAGTTCACTTTTTGAGTTATTGACTTGTTTTGTTGCATTTTTTTTCTTTGAATGGATATCCCAAAGGTATGGAGGCAAAATTCCCATCCAAAAAGAGTTTGTCTTTTTTCGGTGAATCTGGATATCCTTCTATCAGGAGTCAGAGACTAATCCCTCGAGATACTGAGATCAATTTAAGGTAGTATTTGATACAAGTTTTAAAAAAGTATTCCCGGGAATGTTGGCATGAGAATAAAGTTTTCCCATGTTTGTTACAAGTTTTAAAAATTTATTCCCGGACATAACAGATTACCGGGAATAAAATTAGTGAATGATAGTTGTAAACTTGAGAAAACTCTTCACATGTGTGAATGTGGGAAAACTTTATTCCCGGTAATCACATTCCTGAGAATGTAGTTTACCTGGGAATAAAACATTCCAGATACCAAACGATACCTAAAGGGTTGACATCTCCCAATAGATATTCTTATGTACATATAAGTCAGGAATTGAATCGCTAATAACAATAGTTAATGTGTAAGAAAATACTATTAAATGTGCTTGGATCTCACTCTCAAAAACTAGCCCAATGGATGAGAGTATCAAAGCACATATAAGCATTGCACAACCTAGGAAACTTTGCAATATGAGGCACAAATGCAACATCAATAAATGCGTCAATGGTTCATACTTCATATCGAATACCAATATTAAAAACGTAAAAATTCGATTTTTTATTATAAAACAATCTAAGACATGAATGTTAAGGGCCTCTTTACTTTGTTTTTAGGTTCTTGTTTTCATAAATAATTACAAAACTGCCACTTTATTTTCATTTTGTTTCCAGTTTTCAGAAATTTGTACAGGAAACACTTAAAACAACTTTTTACTGTTTTCACTGTTTCTTATACTAATTTATGAAAACATGAAACAAAATAAAAACAAGGTGATAGTTTTATAATTGTTTTTAAAAACAGGAAATGAAAATAGAAAACTGGAAACAAAGCAAATAGACCCTAAATTTTCAAAACGTAAAATAGTCGTACCAGCCTAACACTAGATTTGCAATTGAACTAGAATGTGAAAAGTTTAGAATAAAAGCCCATTTTGATCTCTGAGAAAAACACCTGGATTCGTTTTAGTCCCTGACAAAACTAAAATACCAAGTTAGTCCCTCACAATGTTAAATCAGGGACACTTTAATCCCTCCATCAACCTCCTGTTAGTTTGGGTTCGTTAAGCCGATAATGTATTCTGTTTTCTTGCTAATGTGTATTGTTATATGATATTTACAAATTTTATAGTATAAATTGATTATTAAATATTTACTTAAATGTCTAAAATTCCCAAAACAACACCATTTTGAACGCACATGGTAAAAAGAAACTAACCCCTTAAACAACCAAAAACGGCACTTAAATATCCAAAATGAGACCTAATCGACATCACTCTAATTTCTGTCCCAAATTAACAACCATGGAACCCTAATTCACAAAGATAACAGATAGTGTCTAACGAGATCAAATAGAGGGACTAATGTATCCCTATTTTAAAATTGTGAGTGACTAATTTGATACTTTAGTTTTCTCAAGGACTAAAACGGACCCCGGTGTTTTTCTCGAGGACCAAAACGAGTCTTTTTTTCAAAAAATTATTTGACTTCAGGATCTACAATAAACATCATTTCAGTATTCGCGTGTATATCTGTGGGAGACTTCATTTTTTGCTTTTCATAATCTCCATAATCCAGAGTAGAGAATGTTCACTTAACCACCAAATATCATAACGCATACTTCAATGGTGCAAATGGCTAAATGCTCATTTGTCCTGCCCAGCTTAAATCCTATGATCAAATTCCTATAGTCCCCGATTCTTCAGTATTTTATTCACATCTTCTCGTATATGAATTATGTGGATGAAAATCATTATATTTTCTCATGGATGATAGGTCGAGTGTTGTTCCAAAGCCATTGGCGAGCAGAGCCATCCAGCAATGGTGAAACCTGTGAGGGGTATCAAATTAGTTACACATCAATCAACCATACATGAGTTATACATCAATGCACCTAAAAGAGCTAATGTAAAATTAGTTTAATTGATATACATTGTCAATGTAAAGATTTTTTATACTATCAACCAATCATAAGTTACTACATCATTGAAAATCCGACTCTTATCCTAATCACCTTAAGGGCTCGTTTGGTGGTCAGGATAAGAGAGACATGATAGGATAAGCTATCATATCCTGTCATAAACTATTGTTTGGTGAGCCAGCAGGATAGGATAAACCAATCCTGTCACCTATCCTATCCTTTCCATCTAGTTAAAGTTCTATCCTGAGGGGGAGCTGTGTTAGAACTTAACAGTGATTGGTTGACCGTGTAAAAAACTTTACAGTGACAGTATACAACAATTAAACTCATATAAAATACCTTTTCCCAGACTTGTGAGTGGTAGTTGTTAAGCCAATCAATCTCTACAACTGATAGCAGAGATAAATCAACCAATTTAATCTGCAAGATATGCTCAGGTTAATAACAAGTTCATAAAAGAATATGTCGCTCAAAATAAAATACATTAAGGTTCAGGAGAAGCTGAGAACATTAAACTAAAACAAAAGGCAACACTTCAGGTCCTCGTGAAGTATATCTAAAATATAAATGAGCATTCAGAATGATATGTGCAGCAAATTCTTAACAATAATATATTTATCAAGAATATTTTCTGCAATTTGCAGGTAAAGAGAAAATAGATGAGCTCTAACTTCTGATTAGCATTCTCTCCAAGCTTGCATTTTATAGGATCGATATTATATTAAATAATGCTTTGTACTTTGTAGTTAATTGATTAAACACCATCCACATTGGAATGGCTACCTTCTAATAGGCCCAAGGGCCTCCATTGGTCCCAGATCCCCTCTTAGAGAAAGAGCTTGAAACTAATATATTAGAGAAGCATAATCAGATCCAAATTTTATGGGAGAATAAGCTATTTTACTGCCTCATCCTCAATTTCCTGGTGTTGAACAACAATGGGTTTTATCTTTCACCCAAAAAGTAAGAAAATATATATCAGAATGACTAACAGGCAACAAAATACCTGAATGGGTACATATGTAAGTTTTTCAAATCCCAGGTATATGATTCCTCCAAAACGATTTGGTGTCTCGACATCTCTCACGTACAGGAGATTCTGCAAGCGAAAAGAACATCATCACCATGCAATCCAGAATATAAGACTGACAAAATATTACTTTAACAGTCAAGCAGAGAAAAAAAGGAAAAACAACATAATGTAGAAACTTGGTTCTGTTCATTAATAAGTGATCCTAAGAATATTGAACAATATGAAAATCTTGAATCAAGTAACCCATTGCAGGCCTCTAGACACTCATGACTCACGAAAGGTTTTGCAATCCATGTATAAAACATTGAAACCACCACCTATTAACGTACCAGTGAAGAAATCCGGAAAATAGCAATCAAGCTTCAACAGATCTCAAATGACTTGGCCCCAATAATCATAAATTCAGAAAACCCTTTGAATTATTCTCACATATTTTTACTTGCATGCAAGGGATGAGCTTTAAAGAAGATAAAATTAATACTCCCTCCAGTCTCTATTATAAGCGAAACAGTCCCAAACTTTTGGTCCAATATATAAGCAAATTTTAACTACTTCTATCCAATTTAATGACGTTATTCCCAAAATACCCTTCATTTAATACAAAATTTGTTTTTCAATGACTCGTTTTATTCCCAACAACACAAGCTTAATAAATAAGATGAAGGATAGTTTAGGTAACAAACTTAATTTTTTAAATAAGATTAACAATATTAAATGAGATTAACTAACCACCTTAATATGTGTGTTTTATTTAATTTTTGCTTGTAATAGAGACCGGAGGGAGTATGCCTATAACAAAACCTAATAAAACTAACTGATTGCTAATCCAAACAATCCAGTAATACTAGGAGCTAGAGTCAACATTTCAGAACATGTAAGATAGCTGAAGAGAATATTACCTCAATCCGAATACCAAAGGCATGGTCTTCGTAATAGCCAGGCTCATTGCTAACAACCATGCCATTCACTAAAGGGGTCAAATTTCCAAAACGATGACTAATACTTTGAGGGCCTTCGTGAACATTCAATGCAGCTCCTACACCATGCCCAGTCCCTACATAGATAACAGGTAAGCACAAGTGTCAATCAATCAATGAATCCATTGGGCTTTAAGTAGAAAAAAAACAGGCTTCCAGTTGAAGAAGGAATATACCATGCCTGTAGTCAAGTCCAACTTTCCAAAGGAAGGATCGGGCAAATGCATCCAGCACAAAACCAGGGGTATTTTCTGGGAATACTGATAGATCAAGCGCTATATGGCCCTGCAATTAGATATAAGGGTTAAGACAAGAAATTAATTGAGGTGGTCAAATTGCCAAGACAGAAATGTTAAACATTAAAAACAAAGCCATCATACACAAACTTGAAAAATAAAAATGTATGCTCTTGCATGATCGACACATTAACCTAGATATCTGAATTGTGAGGGATACTCTTGCGACTAAAATGCAGAAATAAACTCGAAAAATAAAAAGTACAGTAGCAAGATACCTGTAAAACTCGGGTAAAGCATTCTTTCTCTCTTGCTGTAGGCTTGCCAAAATGAACTGTTCGTGTTATGTCAGTTGTGCCATCAACATATTGAGCACCACTATCCAATAAGAATAATTTATTGGCATCCACAATACTACAACTCTCTGGTTCTGGTTTGTAGTGTATGATAGCGCCATTTGCACCAGAACCTGAACCCATGAAATAAACAGATTATAGCTCAACACAAAGAAGAATTGAACCAAAGCCTATCTTATATATATTTTGTCAGAAGAAGCAGATGAGAACTCAAAAAATAAAAGAACTACTGCTAAATATATTTTGCCGTGGAGGAATAATAGCCACATTTCCAAAGAATTACTACATTCTTTTACATGGGATGGAACCACTAATTGTTGTTCACTCATTGTCCATATTTTTAGCAGGAGAAGCTTTTTTTGTAATTTCCCCTAAAATAACTGGAGTTAAATAAAACCTGTGGAAACACTATACTAATATCAATTCATGTGTCTTTAACAATCATTCAGTGGAAAATATAAAACAATTGTCAATCTACCACAGTACCACTTATGGTGTCAAAGCTAGTATCCAAGAAACCAGCTTGTTTTGAGCGAAACTCAAGAAGTTTGTCTGATACTTCTACTTCTGTTAATATCCTATCCTGTGTAATTTCTGTCTCCAGCCAATCCCAGAACTCAGCAAGAGCAGCAGCATCCCTGGAAACAATAAGATAGCACAAGCACAATTATATATAGGCTGAATGTTGGCTTCATGTTATTTTTTTATATAATTCAAGCTTTCTATCAAACACTCAAGTATCCAACAAGCAAATAATGTATGCATGCGCAGCATGCCTGCTACAGCTGTATGAGTTCTGTTTTCTCTTCAAATGTGAATGAGTCACATTTCACTAAAAAGAATTAAGAATATATTAACCCCCTAAAGTATGCATAATAAAGAAAGAACAATATACCCCCACCAAAGAAAAATTGTGATCTGACAAATAAAAGATAACATTGTAACATCACTTGGCCACTTAAAGTTCTTTCATAATTTTCCAAAACTCCAGACCAATATTTTTAATAACTGAAACAAAGAGTCCAATGCATAACTTATCTAGGACATTCTATTGTCTGCATATGTACAACAATTCCACTTTGAGAAATATCATCCAAATATAGAAATCAAATGTTGACATGCAAAAACATCAACTTTAATTATCACCAAGATAAGATATATTAACCTTAAATGACAATTTCGCATTCCTTCTAACTCTAATTCATTTTTTATGGCCTTTGCCAGAGAAATGGGAGATATTTTATGCACAGCAATGGGTCCATTTGAGTGCTCATTGGATCCATCAAAATTTTTGGTCCTGGTTTTTCTTCCACTCTCATGGTTCCGATTATATCTGTCGCAGGCAGCTTTGTAGGCATTTACAATAGCAGCATTAGTAGATGAAGTATCCAACCAAAGCACAGCACCTCGTGCAGCCAAACTGACAAATAAATAAAAAAACAAGGTCAGCTGCCAAAGCAGTGCTCCTTTTACTAGCAAAGCAAATAATCATTAACATCGGCAGAATGCAAGCTCCTATTTAGAAAGCCATCCTGGTCCATATACAATAATATTCTTAAACATTTCCATCAAAAGATTCTGATTGACAGGGTAACATTCAAGAAAAAAATTAGATCCCCATAATTACCTTTCAATTTCAGAAAGAATTGAATTGTATGGCCTCAACTCTATATCTGCTTTCTTCAAGTGATCACTAACCTCATCAGTGACTTTTGAATCATCTATAAATAGTTTTGCTGCATCAATCTCCACAATCAAGTATGCATACACAACAGGTGAGTGTGGAATATCACTGCCTCTCTTCAATGGAAAAAGTCAAAAGTTACTCTCAGTTCTAGAAACATTAACATAAAAGATGGGAAAAAGGGAACCAATAAGTTAGTTATGTTAGACCCAAGTAAATTGAATAAGATCTTCAAAGAAGGTTAAAGGTTTATAAGGATATGTGATGGTATAAAAATAACCATCAGTAAATCAAGTAAAGAAGGTACTGGGATACATTACCAAGTTCAACAACCATGCAATTTCATCAAGCATGGAGATGACAATTGCAGATGAACCAGCATCGACAAGTTCCGACCTCAAAGATGACAATTTTGATGCCACATCTAAACCAGCATACTTTATGTCATGTACTCTAACTGGCTTATTTGGAGGCTTTGGCCTAGATTCTTTCCATATTTCATCCACAAGATTTGAATTGTACATGTATACGAGCTCATGGTTTTTCTTAGAGATTACCTCCTTAAGTTCTTCTGCAGCATCCGAAGTAAAAAGAAACTGCCTCCTTAACAATATGGAAGAGAATGTTGAATCAGGTACAGGAACAATAAAAATGGTCTTGAAGCCAAAAAGGAAAAGAAAAGAGTAATATGCATTAAAATAACTGATAATTGTTCAAAAAAAACCAAGCCAGGAACAATATGAAAAGTAGAAAGTAGAAACAGAAGACTTCAACAGCATAACTTAACAGGATGGTTGTAGATTACCGATTAGAAAGGAAAAAAAAACGCTACCACCTACTGGGCTATGCCTTCGACATTGTTCATTTGTCAAAGGGAAAATAATGTTTCAGTATCTACCTGCTAATATAGAACGTAGGGTATAAAATATACACTTTGATTTAAATATAAAAAACAACATTTTAGCAATTAGACAATTTAATCAGCAACATAAGAAGAAAAAAATGAATGTGTAGCACAGCCATCAGAAGATGCAAAGCACTATTACTCACAGGATCAATGCCAACTCTTCCACCAGGAGCCAAAACATCGTTAAGCCATTCACTTGTAGTTGGAACTCCCGGATTTCCCGCACGCATGAGAATCCAACTGGAGTTCAGTTGCTTCTCAGCCTAAAATAACAGATAACAAAAAATGAAAAGAAAAACATCTATCCATTAGATTGATCATTGATATGCTTCCTTCAGGCAGGGGGAATTCAACTGTACCTATCTTTCTTTTTTGTTTCAGGGTAGATACCCCAGAGTGAGTTGTCAAACATTTTATTAGCTATTGGTCGTTGTTATTATAAAATCAGCAATCAGTAAATGCTTAACAACTTGCCTAGCTACCACAAAATAAGGGATAAGGGGGAAAAAAACATCTATTCACTAAATTGATCATTTATATACTTCCTTCCAGCAGGGGGAATCCAACGGTAACTTTTTTGTTTGTTCAAGGTACATGATCACAAAGTGAGGGTGAGCCTCGACACAACGGTAAGGTTGCTTCCTTGTGACGTGGAGGTCACAGGTTCAAATCTTGGAAACAGCCCCTTAGCTTGCGGGGATAAGATTGTGTACATCTACCTTCCCCAGCTCAGACCCCACCAAGTGAAAGCCTCATACACCGGGCCGCCGTTTTATGAGGGCACCATACTAGAGATTCCATCAGGAAGATGAAACATATACACAGTGTTTGGTTGAGGGGAAACGGAGGGAAAGGGGGATTTTTTATAAATTCTTTTCATTTGGTTCAACGTTTTAGAGGGGAAAGAAATGGAAGGGACCAATTGAAAGATAGGGGAAGTGTTTAAAACATTTTAAATACATTGACTAAAATATTCTCGCACATATTTTGAAATCCAAAATTATAGGGATATAAAAGTAAATTAGTTTTAAAATCACTTCGCCCCCTAAAGGATTATTTCCATTCTATCCATTAAAATCCCCCTATCTCCCTCTTGGACTTTTGCATTCACGCATTTACGCAGTCACTAGATGTACCGTTGCATCAATGTTGTTTCAGTTTTCTTAATACACACTCAAATACATCCAATAGTACATATCAATAAATACGTGGGTGTAATGAATGCAGGTAAATAGAATATCTAATTAAAATTTCTCTCATCCATTAAAATCCCTTCTCTTCCTTCCTTTGAACTAAACAGAGCCTAATTTACAATAAAAGTGAGAGTTGAAGAGTTTCCAAGCAAACCTGGAGAAAGTAACGCCCATCTGTCCAAAGAGCAGCTTTGTCCTTTGTTACAACAGCAGTTCCAGCACTACCAGTAAACCCTGATATGTAAGCTCTCCTCGCGTAACATTCAGCAATGAACTCGCTCTAACACCAATTTAAACACACAAAAATTGAGTTTACCAATCCAATCTATATATATTAGGTTTACTTAATATGTAGAAAGATTGGATGGAGAGGATCCATATCCTTGCTTAATCTGTAGATCCTGAACAAATATTTGCAAATTTGCAAATGCGTCCTTATACAGTTATACTTAATTGGTCCTTGAACAGGTGGAAAATTCGTAATTGAGTTCTCATACACGATTTGGTTATAGCTTCCTCGTGTTTCAAAAAGAACAATGAGCTATTTGAATTTTCTTAAAAGGTATAGCGACCTATCTGAATTTTTTCAAAAAGTTTTGGAGACCAACAAATGACAGTGAATGCATTACTTAACGCAACTCGAAAGTGTATCAGGGACTCAATTAAAAATGTTCTAAATGTTCGTGGACTCAATTACAAACTTTTAAAACACTGGTCACCTATTTGAAAAATCTCAGATATTTAAGTAGATGTTAATGAAATAGAAACCTGGTGAGGATCTTGAGAAGGGATGATGTAAGCGTCAATAGAAACTCCGGGTTTGGAGAAAAGGTGTCGTAGAGCAGTTAATTTCGGGTCGGGTTGGGAATGAGAACGGGTCTTTCTGAGTTCAGAAGAGGGTTTGACTTTGATGGAGGAGCTGCTGCTGCTGCTGCTGCTGCTGCTGCTGCAATTGCGGATGGAAAATGAAGAGGGAAACTTGTGACCCGTTTTGAAGTTGCGGAAGATTGGGTTTTGGCATGAAGAAGACGTAGATAGAGGAAGGAACAAGGGGTGGGTTGAGGAAGTGAAGGTGGATGAGAAGAGGACTCGCTGCATTGCACCTTGCACTTCAACTTGAAGCGTGATAGATGGAAATAGTGGGTTTTCAATGAAAATACGATAACATTCTGATTGATTTTTATGCGCTGTGCATATCCAAGTCGAAGAAGCAAACAAGGCTCTGTTTGGCTATACCTATTTTTTTTTTCAGGTTTCAAATTGCTTATTTAATTTTATATATTAAATTTAAGGGGAAAAAAAATTGGCTCACAAACTCACCGTATGGCATGGCGCTGTCTTCAACACTCCATTGGAAACATGGAGTTTACATCCTCCTTGATCTTGCACCATTAATTTAATAATATAATAATCCAACGATCAAGATTAAAAGGGTAAAATAGGTATTATGAAAATAATAATTTATTTAATATAAAGAATAAAAAGCTTATGTTCTTGCGTCTTTCCCTGCGGCAGAACTGTGTTGTTGGTGGTGGTCATGGGCTGCGTCTTTCCCTGCGACAGAACTATGTTTTGGTTTTTGATTTGAGATGGTGGTGAAGGTGAGGGGTTTTGTGATCTGTTGAGAGTGAGGGTAAGCTCTGTTACTGGTTATGGAGATGAGGCTTTGGGTGAAGGTGAAGGGTGGAGATGGGTGAAGGCGAAGTTCTCTGTTCTAACGGTTTCCTCTTCTTCCTTTTTCTTACGCTACTCTTTGCTTCTGCCCCTGGGAAAATATATTGACTTTCAAGAGAAGATGACAAAAAACTCTGGCAAGAGGAAAGGGACACAATACCAGAAATCATAGATATGAACACCATAACAACAATACCAGAAATCATGAACACCATATCAACAATACCAGAAATCATGAACATGGCTTCTCCAAAACAATAAAGAATAAATTAATCAAAGAAAATTAATCACAGAAGTCAGAACAACCTAACAAAATGCACAATTTTTTTTAAATAAAAAAGAGAAGACAAATGGTGCTCGATTTGTCTTCAACTCTACTTCAGAACCTCAGATCTGCTTCATGGTGTCGCTTTATCTGCTCGGACGAGGGTGCAACGCGGCTGTGGTGGCTGAAGCTTTGAGGATGGCGGAGGGGTGACGAGCCGACGGAGGCCTGGGCGATGACGATGGAGAGAGGAACTTACATGCGATGGCGCAATGGACAAGGAGGAAGAGGCCGCGTACATGCCAGATCCGTCGTCTCGACGCTTCAGCTGCCACCAGGAGCGGACACAGGTGCGACAGAGGAGAAAGGGCTCGAGGCGGAGAGAGGGGAAGGCGGACGAAGGAAGAAGGTGAAGGGATCTACTATGGCAGAGGATGAGCATGAACGATGATCGGAGCTCCGGCCAGCGATCGGAGAAGAAGAAGAAGATTTGTTGGCAGAGGCTTTGAAGAGAGGTGGCGGAGAGCCCAACAACAGTGTATATTTGTTTTTTTTTTATGTTTTTATTCTTATGTTTTATTTTACCACCAAAATACCCATTATAACCCTGGAGTATCAAAACTCAACTTGAACAAGGGAGGATTGAAGACTTGCCCGTATGGCATATTTTAGTTAGGTGCATCTATACTATTGAAATTATGTGATTTCAATATGAACTCAAATGATAATATCAATGTTTTAAAAATAATTTCAATGGGATCGGTTCAACCAGTTGGACTATTGATATCAGATATTTTTTCCAATGTTGATAGACGTAAAAGTAAGGTTTACAAAACCGGACCGGTCATCAAATCGGTGAAGGCAGCGGTTCGAGGTTCAATGGTCCAATCGAGGTTGAACCGTGGTTGAACCGGTTATAATTAAATATTATTATTTTAATTTTTAATGTAATATTTGTAACAATATTAAACAAAAAAAACCTAACAACTAAAATTATTAAGCACAATTTTTATTATTTTGAAATTAAACTAAATAAATATAAAGATATATGTTAAAATCATCTTCATAGGAAAAACCAACCCAAAATCTACAACCAGCCCACATACGTTAGAAAACAGAAGAATTGGGTTTTGGTTAGGATGATCCAAATCCTTTTATACATTTTTTTTAAGGAAACAGATTCAGGCCGGTTCACTATCGGTTTTGAACCGGTTTTACCGGTTTTGAACCGGTTTTACGGTTTTTGCATCGGTTCAATGCAGGGCCGGTTTTCCCTACTGACCGGACCGGTCATGGTCCCGATTCCCGGTCGGACCGGCCGGTCCGGTCCGGTTTTCAAAACCTTACCTAAAAGTGAAGAAAACATCTTGACAGTGGACAACTTGAGTCTACACTCGGTTAAAGTTTAAATGAATGTAGCAAAGTCACAACCACAACATCTCAAAATGTAATACTGAACTTATTGAACATCTGATTAAGGTTTAAGAACAATTGAAGTAACCATCTCATTCACTAGGAAGAACATAATTCCTTCATAATTCCTGAATTCTTACACCCATTTTGCATTCTTTTTGAAACCTAAATTATAAAATTCGTTAGTGATATATTGAATTAGACAGAATATAACTGATTTCATCCAAGCTGACTATTTAAGAGTAGTTTGGGTGGAAGTTTAACCTTGAGACATTGTTACAATAAAATGTAGCAAGGTGTAACAAGATGAAGTGAGATGTAGTAAGTTGCAAGTGAAGAAACTATTTTGGACGAAATTATTGCAAGGAAGGGATATACAACCGTAAAACCTAAATTGGGTAAGGAATGAACTATTTGTTCAGATGAAGGAAAAGCAATCACAGGTCAAGTTTTGGTTTTCCGACTCAACATTTTGGTCTCTTGCAACCCTAAATACAAATTTGGGGAATTCCAGGTCATAATTAATATCAGCAGACTTAAAGACCTCTTCACATAACCCTACCTCAGGGACTCCATTTGAAAATTTTATATAAGTTCAGGGACCCAATTTAAAACTTTTTTAGTTCAGGGACCCAATTGAAAACTTTATAAAAGTTCGAGGACCCAATTATAAATTTTTTAGTATAGGGACCTAATTACAAATGAAATAATAATTCAATGACCTAATTACAAATTTTAAAAGTATATGGACCTATTTGAAAATTCCCAAAAAATATAGGAACCTACAGAGTAATTAAACCTTTTAAAAATAAGTTCAATGGGATCGGTTCAACCGGTTGGACTGTTGATATCAGATATTTTTTCAGTGTTGATCGACCTAAAAAAAGTGACCCGACCATGTAAAAATTGGTTAAATAAACATTAAATCAATTAAACCGACGTAAAACCAATTTTCGAAAATCGATTGGTTTATTGTTTCGAAAACAAAGTGAAATTCACCAATGAAGTTTTGCATAGTTGATAGATAAATAGGTTCCTAAAGTCCGTAATTAGATGTTCTATTCCTACTTTGTATATGAAAAAGACTTTGTTAGGAGAGATAAAACTCATTTTAATGATCTTTACGACTCGAAAGAATTGGTCTCAAACTATCGACCCGATAAACCATTAGTGCGAATGAAAAAAGTAGAGAAATGAAAATATTGATTTGATCCTCAAGAATCTTAAATGTTGGTTAAAATAGTCCCTGATAGAGATCAAAATATCATTAAAAATTATCTTAAATGAATTAATTTGACCAATATTTGAGATTCTTAAAAAACAAATTGACCAGGACCTTTCCTCAAAAATGAATTAAAAAGATTTGAGTGGAGTCCTGTAAGCATTTAATAAGAATCGAAACAAGTCCGGATTTGCTCCTACTAGAACCGTCCAGCGTCCCTCCAGTGGAAATCCAACGGTCTGTGTGATATTTGTAGAGAGAGATGGAGCTGGTGTGATGTGTGAGAGAGGGATCCAACGAAGAAAAAAAAAAGGCAGACACTCGTGCCGACAGTACCCAATCCGGGCTCAATCCAAACAAACCATCTAAACCTCGGACTCTCAGGCTATGTTTGGATTGGTGCTAAGTAATGGAATGTGGTGGAATGGAATGGAATGGAACCATGCTTCATTGTTTGGATTGTTTAGTTTAGAATGGAATGTAATGGAATGGAATATGATGGAATGCATTCCATCCCATTCCATCCAATCCCCCTCTTTTTGTTCCCTCCCAAATTGGGGGGTAAGTGATGGGATCAATTCATTTTTTATTCTTATCCTATTAAATTACAATTTAACCCTTTAAATCTAAACCTACTCTTCTTCCTCCTATTCCACATGGTATTGTTGCCTCCTTGCCTCACCCCTCAAAACTTCTGGCCTTCTATTATTCGCCAAGTTACATTGCACACAACTCGTCTTTCCAAGCGTTACAGCAGTGGTATATATGCGAATAATTCTGGGAATTTTTGAATGTAATAATGTTATTTGTAAACTTCAAATTCCATGACTTTGGAAACATTCAATAATGGTATCGTGGTTAAGTGTAGGCTGGATTTGGTTATTGAATGTGTTTGATTATGAGGAAAAAGGGAGATGAAGTGAGTGATTTTAATTAGATATTATATTTGGTTGAGAATGAGGGAAGAAGAGGGATACTTTCAGGGTTTTACCTCCCATGGCCATGGGGCTGCATGTGTTTGATTATTTATCTGTTTTGACAATTTGTGTTGGAAGAGGTGGGTTACAAAAAAAAAAAAATAAGTAAGGATAGTAATGGAATAAAAAAGTTGTAATGCATTTCATTCAATTCCCTTCCATTATAAAGCATCCAAATAATGGACTGAGGGTGCATTTGATTTGCAAAAAGTATCAGGACAGCGCAGGACAGACAGTACAGCACAGGACAAATCCTTGAGTCGCAGGACAATTCTTTGTCTTGTACATTGTTTGATGGATAATGGACAGCACAAACAAAATAATATTAAATTTATCGGAATACCCTTTATAATATATATTATTTAATATATAATTTTGTATAATTATGTATAGAGAGAGGAGAGAGAAAGAGATAAAGAGGAGAGGGGGAGAGAGAGCAAGGAGAGAGAGGAGAGAGGGGAGAAAGAGAGGGGAGAGACAGAGGAGAGAGATAGAAGAGAGATGAGAGAGATGTAAGGATAATTTTGTCTTTTGTTAGTCTGTCCATGGGACAACTTTTTGTCCCATGGTTTGATGGGGGACAAAATTTTGGGTCCCTGAATTTTTGCAAATCAAACACACCCTAAAATTTTTATTCCATTCCATTCTGCTTCATTCCCTTCCATTACGTTCCATTCTATTCCATATCTTCCCACCAATCCAAACATACCCTCAAAGACTGACACTAGACAACGTTGATCTACACTCTATAGTTGGAAGTTTCAAACTCAAACTTGGTTGCAATTGCAACTTGCAACAAGGCTTGGAGGAGTGAGTGATCATGGCGATCATAACAGAAGAAGAAGCAGACCAACAAGAACCAAAACAATCACAGATCCCACCAACCAAACCCAAATCAACCACCCCACCAACACTACCCACCAACGATCCATTCTCTTTCTGGTTCTACTTTACTCTTTCAGTCTCTCTCATCACTCTCCTCGTCTTCCTCTTCACCTCTTCTCTTTCCTCACAAGACCCCAAAACCTGGTTCCTCTCCTTACCCACCACCCTTCGCCAACACTACTCCAATGGCAGAACCATCAAGGTTCACCTTCGCCCCGATCAAACACCCCTTCAAGTCTTCACAATCCAAGAGGGTCCCACAAAAGTGTCTGAAAACGTTGTCTTTTTACATGGGTTGGGTCTAAGTTCATACTCTTATCGCAAAGTTTTGAACTTTATAGGTGCAAAGGGACTTAATGCTGTTGCAATCGACTTACCCGGAAATGGGTTCTCTGAAAAATCAATGGAAGTTTCGGCTGAAGGGTTGAATGGGGTTTTTGAGAGGTTTTTGTATGTGTATAGTGAAATCAAGGAAAAGGGTGTTTTTGGGCTTTTGATCAGATTGTGGAAACGGGTCAGATTCCTTATGAGGAGATTGTTGCTAGGATGTCGAAGAGGAAAGTTGTTAAGCCTGTTGATCTGTGTCCTGAAGATATGGGAAGAGTTTTGGGACAAGTGATTGGTACAATGGGGTTAGCTCCTGTTCACTTGGTTTTGCATGATTCAGCTTTAGGATTGAGTGCTAATTGGATTTCAGATAAATCAGAGTTGGTAAGAAGTGTAACACTTATCGACACTGCTTCTTCAAGTGTAGGAGCTTTACCTCTTTGGGTTCTTGAGTTCCCTGTGATTAGAGAGGTGGTTTTGGGGTTTTCTTTGGTTTATGCAAAGATGGTGAACTTGTGCTGTTCCAAGAGGATTGGTGTGAAGGATGCAGATGCACAGAGGGTGCTGTTGAAGGGAAGGGATGGAAGAAGAGCGGTTGTGGCTATTGGGAAGAAGTTGAATTCTAGCTTTGATATAGAAGAATGGGGTGGTTCTGAT
The DNA here is from genome assembly GCA_030762895.1 of Sophora flavescens. NCBI lineage: Eukaryota > Viridiplantae > Streptophyta > Magnoliopsida > Fabales > Fabaceae > Sophora > Sophora flavescens. The sequence continues at coordinate 278,473,940 of CM061062.1, read as the reverse complement.
GGATTGAGAGGTATGCCAATGCAAGTGCTTTGGTCTGATGGTTGGTCTAAAGAATGGAGCGACGAGGGAAATCGCGTTGCTCGTGCACTTCCGCAGGCAACTTTTGTTACACATGCTGGTGGCCGGTGGGCTCAGGTGAGTGAGCACAAGATTTATTGCTTATCTTATTTTCTTCTCTTGCACATGCTACTTGTTCATTTTTTTTTGTCATGAATAGATTGTTTAATTGGATTTAAATCAATGCCCGGAAAAGAATGCAAAGTGGGTGACTGGGTGTTAGAATTTAGGATTTTGGAAGGAATTATGTTGTTCCTATTGAATGAGCTGATTACTTCTATTGCTCTTAAACCTTAATCAGATGTACATTGTACAGTAAGTTCAGTACTACATTTTGAGATATTGTGCTTGTGACAATGTTGCATTCATTTAAACTTTAACGAAGAATGAAGAGTCTGAAGACTCAAGCTTGTGATACTTTTTTAAAACTATAGAAGCTTTTACTAATGCAAACTGCCATCAAATATCAATGTTAACTTTTCAACTTGCCTATGTACCTAGTGAAAAAGCTGTGAATGCAATTAAGCTGGTTCGTTTTGTTTTTGCATAATCGGTTTATGTGAACCAAGAATTAGTTTCTTAACTTTCTCTATAAAAAATTTAGATACAGTGATAGATGAGGGGATTTTCCTTATATTGGACAAAGCATGAATCATGTGCTCCATTTTAACTAGTCTCTAACAATTTTGTATTGCTACAACTTTGACACATGCTGTTAGTTAATGGTAGTTGATGTACAAACAAAATTAGTTAGTATAGCAGTTAATTCTGTTACTGTTAGTTAGCTCAAAGTTAGTTACAATTAGTTGATAGTCTTGTCCCAAAGGATCTTTAGTTTTGTGAAGTAGGCAGTGACTGTCATGTCTGCCTGTGTGTGAGAGAAAAGATCTGAGTGGAGTTGTGAGATTCTATCTTAATCACCTTGTGAAAATCAGTTCTTGAGAGTTTGCCATACCACATATGCTTCATTCATCCAGAGAATGCTTGTAGCAATTTCAGGGGTCATGGACCGAATGAGCCAAGAAAGAAGAAGAGGAGTGTTCCTTATCCAAGCCAAGAAAGTTGGGTCTGCTTCAGCAGGTTTTCGAATAGTTCCATCAGCAAAATCAAACTCGTTTTTCATTTCTAGAGTCATAGACATGGCTCGGGACCAACTGTGATAGTTGTGACACTTGAGAATAGGAGAAACGAGAACTAAGGAAGGGTGCTCATTGGGATGAATTTAATAAAGGCTTGCAGGATCAAAAATGGAGGGAGCTGGTTCAACAGCAGGCATGAAAGAATCTTGATAAAAGAAGAGAAAGAAGAGAAGAAAGAATGAAATTTTACAGAAATGATTATTCAACTGATACCATATTATGAAATGTGGAACTGAATTCTTAACTATCAACTAATTGTAACTAACTTTGAGCTAACTAACAGTAGCAGAATTAACTGCTATACTAACTAATTTTGTTTGTACATCAACTACCATTAACTAACACATGCAAACCACTAGCATATATGCATCTGCATAGTGGTACATGGAAACTGGTTTGAAGTTCTGTATTGCTTCTCAGAGATGCACTTGTCATCTTTGGTCTTCTCTTGTTCTTTGTGAGGTTTTTCTTTGGATTCGAAAATTCAAAGAAAATAGGTGTTGCATAATGCCTACAAATTTGCTTTTTGTGATAAAAAAATTTGTTTATTTTTTATTTTTAATTTCATTCTTCATGTGCAAGGTGTCTATACTCTATACCTGAGACTAAAGATGGTGGGATTAAAGTAATACCGGACTTATTGTGATTGACTTTGGTCCATCTATGTGATTGATATTTGATACATTAATTAAAATGTCATATAAGAAATTAAGAATAAGTTATTATTGTTTTTTTTTTTTATATATATTTTCCATTAGAATTGGATAATGAACATCTCATTGTGAATATTTTCTTTCAATGCTATTGCTATATACTATGGTTCTTGATAGGATATTGAGACCTGCCGGGAACAAATCCAGCATTAGATGCTTCCCAAGAGAAAGCTAGATACCACTAGCCACAAAACTCTGTTACTTATGAAGTAATGATTGGAAAGAACTTAATTGGTCATGTTCTTCTCCTGTAGTACAATCATATACAGAAAGAGACATAACCTCTCACTGTGGAGTCTTAATCTTCAGCATAGCTGTTTCTTATCTTGTTGAATTGATTACTGAATTGAACACAACCATTTATTTTCTTGTGGAAGTTTTCTATATAGAAGTTTGAAGAACTGTGCAAATTCATAAATCACCATTTTACCACTTAATGTCAATGTTCTTTTCCTTTTGCTATTGAAACTAATCCAATTTGTTGTGATCTCAGGAGGATGCAGCAGATGAGATAGCTGAAAAAATTTCCCATTTCGTCTTGTCGCTACCGAAGTCTGTCAGGAAAGTTGAGCAAGAGTCCATCCCAGACCACATACAGAAGATGTTTGATGAAGCAAAAAGTAGTGATGATGATCATCTTCACCATCACGGTCACGGTCATGGACACGATCACCATGGTGACGCTCACATCGATGAAGCTGGTTATATGAACGCGTATGGACTTGGTCATGGACCTCATGGTTGGTGAAAGTGGCGGCTGGATTGTACTGACCAGGTCGTGAAGCTTGTACCATAGAGAGCTCTTGCAAGCTACAAAGCCTATATTGTTGTATGTTGCTAATTTTAACTGTTTTACTTTTTCAAAATCTCTGAAAGGGGTGACAAGATTATGGACTATTGAGCGATTTTGTTTGAGAAGACGAATTATTCTAACTAAAATCTTGCTACATCTTTGAACAGATTGTTCTCATAAGCTGTAGTTTGGAGAGACTTTTTGTGTTAAGAATTTGGAACTAGTTTTGGAAGGTTTTTTTTTTTTTTTTTTTTTACATTATTAATTAAGTCTTAATGATCTTTTTAGTCCCTTGAATTTAGGTCACTTTTGATTTTCATCCCTATCTTTTTTTTTTTTCCTTTGCATTCGGTTCTTTTAATTTTTCAGTTTTGCATTTAATCCCTACCGTCACTCAACTATATTAAATGCTTTGCCGACAGATGGAATCAGCATGCCACGTGACATTAAAATATGTTATTTTAATGGCACATGAATTTTCTGAAAAAAAATTTATGATTATTATTACATTAATTAATTATTTATTTAGTATATGATTTATTTACCAAAAAAAAAAGTTAATTTGTATATTATTTTTCTTCTTCTTCATCTTTCACCATAGCCATGGAAGATTGCAACCCTCCACCCAGCACCTTATGTGTATACGATAAGACCTTCGCCCACCTCCAAACCCTTCACCCAACACCTTCACCTACCGCCACATCCGAGTCCCTCAAGCCCAGAAGGTCCCACCATTTCCAGACCCCAACAAAACATATCCACACCCCCTTGAAACCCTAACCCTATGGATCAACGAATCTGGAGAAAACCCTAGCCCCCTTCCACCCCTTCGTCCATCCTCTGCTCCATTTTTTCTTTCCATCAAGTGCATCTCCTTCCCTTGGTTGGGGCTTTGAGGAGGGTCTAATCGGAGAGCCCAACGACATCGTGATTCTTTCCATCGAAATCAATTGGGAAGAGACGCACGGTGCGATCTGATACCTTTGCGGAGGAGGAGGATCGATAGATTAGGGATTTGGAGAAGAAGGAAGAGAGATGAGAGGCAATGTATTTGGGATTAGAGCTTGTGGAGACTTGCGACTGCCATTGTTGGTTTTTTCGGTCTGTGAAAAGAAGAGAATGGTGGAAATAAACCTTAAGAAGAAGATGACTCAGAAAGATGCTGAAAAATTAAAAGAAAATCGAAATTTTTTTTGAGGAAAAGATTAAATAAAAAAAATCTGATTTTAAATTTTTTTTAAAAAAATTTCTTAAAAATAAATCATTTTTTAAAGATTTTTTAAAAAAAGGAAAATCCATGTGGCATTTAAAAAAAAAAAATTAATGCCATGTGGCATGCTAATATGGCAGTCAGCCACATCAACATATAATGGAGTTGACTGATGGCAGGGATGTTTTGTAAAATTTGAAAAGGTAGAAGTACACAATGCAAACAAAAAAAGATAGGGACAAAAACTAAAAATGATCTAAAGTATAAGGACCAAAAAGTTCATTAAGCCTAAAATATTTTACCCTCTGGATGACTTTTAAGGTACTTTTTATAAGAGCCAAACATATCAATACACATATATAATTGGGGAGTGTCCGATTACTGTTACAGGAAAAGTAACCGGACACGTGTCAGCACCAGAATTTTTTACTTTTTTTTAAATTTTTTTTTTTTTAAAAGTGTTTTTTTTTTTTTTTTTTTACTTTTTAACCATGAGGAAGATGTGTCTGGCAATTTCATATCAGTGTACCTCCAGAAGCCATCTGTGTTATTGGCTTTACACTCAGTTTCATTCTTTGGAATACAACCATTAGACCAATATGATATATTCCATTGTTCAGGAAACTTGGGAACATATCCTTTTAGGCATTCACATACTGGAAGGTTACCATCCAGATGAGATAACCTTCCTGCTGCTTGTATGGCTTTGCCAAGCATAAGTCTGTTCAAGGCCTGCAGGGGTCAGTTTATATATAGAGACAATGGATTTATCAAGGATTTCACACTCATAATACACTTGTTTTTCATTCAAAACAAATATAGATCTAAATTGTGCCAGTTGATGAGTTGGATATCCTGAAAATCCCAAACCAGTCCTTGACCCTCCTCTAAATTTTTTTTCAGATCCCTTGAATATAAAAAACTGTGGATATCCTATAGGGACAATCCTTAGAGAATACTCTCCCTCAGCTGGATCATCTGCACTTTTCCAAGATGATACATATCTTTCTTGACCAGCTACTAAGTCCCATCCAAGTTTCGTTCCTCCTGGCACCATTGCATCACCGGGATGATCAAAACTCCGCAACAAAAACTGATCTTCCTTAGAATCCTGTCCATTCTTCACCACAAGATTTCCATTGTCCAGGAGCTGTGCAATTGGGTTACTCACTGCTTTGCTTGATATATTAGACGACCAAACAGTGCTATTTGTGCCACTAAGAATCATAAGAGCCCCGTTTTCATTGAGTTTTAAGACTCCTGATTTATGCTGAGTTGGTGTCTCTCGGTTGGCCACCCACACCACTGTTAAAGGGGTTACATTCCTATACCACACACCCAAATATCTATTTGTTGAACTTCCAGGGCTGAAGAAACCAACTTCAAATGTTCCATCTGCTGAAACTAAAGTCTCACCATCTTGGATAGATTGACTCGGAGCTAAACTGTCTAGTGAAGTTGAGGTTCTCATGTAGGAGAATAAAAATAACCAAATTAACATTCTGAAGTTGTCCACCATTTATTGGTTTTTGACTTCTTACTCAAACTTCAATTTGCTAACTAGGACTTGTAAACCACATAAGATGCTGAAATGAAAAACATTAAGGAAGTTGAGTTTTAGTGAGAGTATATGCTTATGATTATGGAGAGGGAAGAGGATGGATGTATAATAGAATAAATTTAGTGAGAGTATATGCTATCTTTTGATGTTCTTGCTTACTTGGTCCTGTTTGATTAAATGCTTAAATCATTCAATTATGTGAAGTTTGTGTCTATACTCAATGTCTTTCGAATTAGAGCATCTCTTTTCATCATCTCTATTCTTTAATTCGAATATCTTTCATTACTGATCTATTTGAAATTATTAGTAGTTTCATATGCTCTTGATTCACATCATTAATTATTTGTGGTCATAAAGTTTAAAACTAAACAGACCATTAAAGATATAGATTGGTTTACTTTAGCAATTAACATTATTCAAAACCAACCACAGACACAAAAAAAAAACCATAGAACTCATTCCCTTACATATAAGATATAGATTAGCATAGAATTATATATAGATAATAATTTGTTGCATTTGAAATATATTTATTCTGAATAAATCATAAATCATCATAATATAAAAAAGGTTATGATTGGAAATTTATATTGAGATGCTGATTTGTAAGTAAACTAAAAATAATGTGAAGTTTATAGTAGTTGAATAGGCAAGGTAAGCAACAAAAATCTATTGCCCATTTGACCACCATATTATTATTGTTATCACTTATCATATTATCTTTGCAATTTCATTATATGGCTCTTCAACCTTAAAGTGGTGCCTTCCTCTTCTATTCTTCAGATATTTGTAACAGATAACATCATGTAAACTTTTTGCTCTTTTCAGATGTTCATTGGTGACATTGTACGCAACTTATTGACGGACCAACAGTTGGGTCTGCACACCATTTCGGTTAGTACTCTAATCGTTATTTATGAATGAACTAAATTTACGTCATAGGAATATTATTTTTTGCATTGCATTTGGATAAATATTCATTCGGTATTAGAATATTCATTCAGTAAATTACCTATATCTACAATATAATTTTGTTGAGTAATGAACAACATATTCAACTTTAGTCCCTGTAGAGAAAATTGTACTTCTTTTGAGTAACTTTACATTATTTGTTCCTTTTTTCTTTGAATAGGTGGCTGCTGCAAAGGCAGATTCAAATTATATTGTGTTATATGGATAAATTCGCTACGTGGTGAATGGAGCAGGGCATGACCACAATTGATATTAAATTGCATGGGGTACTCTTGCCAATTCTATGAGCACCAGGTAATGTTTTAAAGTTAGGATTGCTCCCACTGTTGTTGCTCTTATTTGATCCTTTATCGGGACAATTTATAATCTCTTGGTGCGTTTACCAGAACTTTATCCCAAAAACATGAAATCAGAGGAATATCCATTAGTTGTTGCTATATTATTATCTTAAATGATCTCCTTCTTATGATCTTTTTGATATCATTTTCCCCCTTCAGCCCTTCTAATACCTTGAGAGTGAGTTGGCATGAATTCTACTTTTATATCTCTTATTCATAAGAAAGATAGATCAGTTAAAGTAAAGCATTTTAGCCCCATTATGTAAATCAGGTGGTTGAAACATTTAAAATAATGATTGTTGATGACAAAGTGAAGGCAATTTTGTTTAACATTTTTGGTGGTATGATGAAGTGTGATGTTATAGCAATTGGAAAAGTTAATGCTGCATATCATGTTAGTAAAGTTATGTCTTCTTTACCACCCCAAAATTAATAAAAATTATACCTTTATAATTGTTTATGCTTTGGCCTACCATATGACTGGGAGTGTCAGGGGTATTTTTTATGGTTTTTTTTTTCTATTCTCATTGCATATAGAATCAACTCTTTCTCTGCCAAAGAGAGGGCCTCTAGGCTACAAACAGGGACTTTAAATTGGTTAGGCATCATTCCTTTTATTTCCTTACTTTTTTGCTTTCAATACTGTTTTTTATTTGAAATCTTACCACTGTTGAAAGAATATTGCTTTCTTTGCAATTCAGTTCCAAAAAAATGAGTTTAGTTGTTTAGCTTCTTGAATGATATGGTTTCATAAATGACACGAGTGTAGTTATTCATTTTCAATAATGTTGTTTTGATAAATCAACTACTTTTATTGCTTTGTCTCTTGTTTTCTCTAGCACTTCCTATGTGGATTCTGTTGAGTTTATCCTCATGAGATTAAATTTTCGGATGTGGTTGAATGTATTTGTATCACAACTTCTTGAATCATAATTGCTACTACAACCTGATCCTTTTTCTGATCTCATTGTGAAGTTTTGAGCAAGAGAAGAAATGGCCAAAGTTCTGATCTTTTAAGTGCAGCTTATGTTATAACACTATTTGGTAGCCATGATAGAGGCAAAGTACTTGAAATATAAAGATCCAAAACAACCATTGAATACATCAAGGATCTTATTAACAGAATGACTTTTGGAAGATAAAATTTTCCAACCAGTGCAGATTGATCCCAATGTTGCATCCGTGATGTGATAAAGAAATACTTTATTGGTAAAGTTGCACTTTGTTTTTCTTTGGTTAAAATTAATTATATATGTCAAATAGAAGGAATATAATGCATGTTTTTCTCAAAATTGAATTATTTCTTTTGGTGTAGGCTGTGTGCTAAGTGGTTGAGTGTTCCAAAGCAAGATGCCTCTCCAACAGACTGGATTAAGATGGTGAATGATTTCAAAATGTTGCTTGATCGACTAGACTGGGAATTCTAATGATTTATGTGATTGAAGTTGTTCATGGCCATAACAATTTCTATAAGGCAACAATTTTTTATCATAATTGTAGATATGCTATATTCAATTGTGTTTGACTTTATCAAAGGAAGTGTTAATGTTGAACATTTTAATATAACCATAATGTTTTGTTATTTTATATACAAGTTACAAAACAATCCCTATAACAAATTGAAGCATGCATTTATGTCATTGAGGTATTTGTATTCGCTATGTTCCCAAATTATGCTACAAAGCCGCATATAAAAATTACTTACAATCATGTTGCTGTAGAAAATGGGAAACATGGTAAGATTATTTTTAAAGTTTAGCCCCCCTTCCATTCTATTTATTGTTTGGGGATTTTAGTGAATGTGTTTGAGGAATCACAAATTATGCTGAGAAAGCTTCACTTGAGGGCAAGTTATATTTGTTTAACTCCTTGCTTAAGGGCTACCAGGAAGAGGTTGATAATGTTACTACATGCTTTGTTTCTATGGAGTTCAGAGAGAAGAGATAAGTGTGAGAGAAAAAAGCCTTTTCATTATTTGGTAATGAGAGAAAGCAGAGAAGACGAAAACTTTAAGTGGGTCCTACCCAAAAAAAAAAATCTCCTCAACCATGATGTGGCAAAATTATTAAATAACAATGTCAGCAATTTGTTTTGGAATGTGCAAATATGTTATTGGTGACAAATAAGTCTTTACAAAAAGAGTTAACTTTCTTTTATTCTATTTCTCACCTACTTTTCCAATCCAAAAACAACCTAAAAATTTATGTTTTTTTTTTAAAACTTATTTTCTCTCCTCTCCTACTATTGTCCTTCCTACATTTTCCTCTAATTCTGCGTCCTATTCCAAACAAACGCAAGAGAGCAAAATTTGGAGAAAATTCTTTTCTAAACATCTATCAAAAGCTATATGAAGCTCCAAGATCCTTAACCAGCTCTCATATCAATTGCTGTTTTAACGTTTTGAGAAAGACATGTATGTTTGATTGGTTATTTGTATGAGATGTATATGTTTGATTGCTTACTTTGGTGATTTTATATTGACATGTATGTTTGATTGGTTATTGTATACAAATACATATCAATATGTTAATAAATACCTGCCTAACACAAGTGGCAAAAAAAATTATTATGTACCAACAACAAGGATGTACATGAGTAAAAGAAATAGAAATGCCCACAATATCTTTCTGCTACAGGTTATTTATGTTTTATTCGTTTGGTATGTTTTATTACTTTTTTATCAAAATAAATTAACAATATAACTTTATTTAAATTGTTATGTAGGGAAATATAAAAAGATCCTGAAATTCAATCCATATTTTTGGTGTTCAAATTCAATCCATATTTAATCTGCCAATTAAGTCAGATTCTAATATGTAAAGGCCAAATGATATTTCTAACTAAATAATACTATGTATTTTATTTATTTTTACACTAAGAAGTCACATTATAAAGTCGCAAAAAATATCAATTAAAAATATCCGACATACACAAGTGACAGATATAATATTATATACCAAGAACGTGAATAAAGATAAGTAAAAACATTAGAAATGTGGCCTATGCACGCCAAGACATGTCTTACCGCTAGTAATAATAATAATAATATTTAATCAATTAATTTGAATAGGTAAAGGTAACTAATGTAACAAATTATTATTATTATAAAGAAAGAATTTGAATCTTAAATAATAAAATTGCAAGAATGACAAATTATTATAGTGAAGGATATTTCAGAATATAAATAATTTAATAATTATACAATAGAATTTGATTGGTGGCAAAAAAAAAAAACATGGAAATGAAATTATGCTCGTGATGTCCTGTCTACATTTCTATTTCCACGAACCTTTTATCGACCTGAAAAGAATGTAAGAATATCATGTGCATAATAGATTCTCTAATAGGTTCATGGATGTAAAAATGCATGATCGGTACACATTTATAAACTTGAATCTAATAAAGCTCCTTTCTTCACAAGAATTTTATTAACAACGATTTAAAAGAACAACAGTCAGACAAAATTCAGGCAAGATCACTTCCACCAAAAGTAAAAGTGACTAGACTAAGTCTCATTGAAAAACTTCTTTTGTCAAGAAAATCCTATCCCGAACAACAATAGGTCAATCCATAACTTTACGGAAAGAAAAGATCGACCGAAAATCTAAACTCGCTCACAATCAATCAAAAAGAAAAGGAAACTGGAATAAGTTTCTTCAACAAACATTCATTCCCAAAAAGTCATAAATGACATACACCCACTGAAAATAGGGATGATAATAGAAACATAGAAATTGGTTTCACATTTTTAGAATTTTTCTATGATTTTCTAGGGAATTTCAACCTTTCTAGATCTAGAAATTGAAAATCACGAACAAGGCTTTAAATAATGAAATGAATTGAAGAGACTATAGTTAAATGATGATAAGAATCATAAATCACCTCTTAGAATTTGAAGAATGATAAGGAATCACTAAGCTGCTTCACAAACCAAGCTATGGAAGCTTAAGAGAAAGAAGAGAAAGAAGAGAAATGAAGAAGGTGACTGTAAGCTTTGGAGTAATGTGGAAGAGTGGAGAAGAAATGAGAAGAATGGAGAAGATTGTAACTCATAAAAATGGATGAAGCCAAGCCTAATGGGTCTTGGGTCATGCGCAATTGGGCTAAGGAAAGTCCAAGTCAATTACTTGAATTTTCAACATAAAAATGCTTAAGGCATTTAACAAAGGCATAGGAAAGTTAAGAGTAGGAAAATTGGTCTCATGAAATTGAAGTATTGGCCATGATATTGGGCCATAAGGCTGCAGCCCAACTTGGGTTTGGATGGTCAAAATAGATCCAATTCACTTGGAAGATCATGGAAACTAGTTTAGGGACCAAATTGCAAAATAGAAAAAGTCTAAGGACCTAAATGCAATTTCTCCTAACTTCATCATTACCATGCGCATCATAAATGCATTCACATGGGTGAGTCATCTTATATGACTCATTGATATTATCCGTTAGCGGCTCCCCGAAATCCAGTAACCTGCTCCGTTGCTTTCACGATTCAATACGACACCCGGATAAAATATAATATTTCATTTTTTAGTGAAATATTTCAAAATAACCAAAATCGTAGAAAATTAAATAAAAATCTGAAGTTTTTTGTTCACGAATTAAAATTAGGTCTTCTGAGCAGTATAAATATACTGTCAGTGAAATTCACAGACCGGGTTTCACCTGACTTTTCAACCTAAATTTTATTCGTAACTCTCTACCGTTAAGTAGAGTGTAAATAAGGTTTCGGTTTAATTAAATAAATTTTCTAAGTCTCAGATAAAAATATAAACGTAATTATATAAATTTTGATATTGGAAAACGGAAGAACTCGGGGTGTTACAGACTACCCCTCTTAAAAACATTTCGTCCTCGAAATTTCGTGACATGAAGCTAGACAAGATCGTAAGATCCCAAGACCTTACTTTCACAAGAAAGTATATAGAAATATTTTATCGACATGAAAAGAATGTAAGAATATCATGTGCATAACAGATTCTCTAATAGGTTTATGAATGTAAAGATGCATGATCGGTACACATTTACAAACTTGAATCTAATAAAGCTCATTTCTTCACAAGAATTTTATTAACAGTGATTTAAAAGAACAACAGTCGGACAAAATTCAGACTGGATCACTTCCACCAGAAGTAAAAGTGACTAGACTAAGTCTCATTGAAAAACTTCTTTTGTCAAGACAATGTCTATCCCGAACAACAATAAGGCAATCCATAACTTTACGAAAAGAAAAGATCTAACCGAAAATCTTAATTAGTCACAATCAATCAAAAAGAAAAGGAAACTAGAATAAATTTCTTCAACAAACCTTCATTCTCAAAAAGTCGTAAATGACATACACCCACCTGAAAAGACTAATAACATAAGAGACCCTAGAGAGTCAAATACTCAAGGGCGTCAAAATACGATTATACTTAGAATTCCATTACAAACTTATAATTATAAGTCATTAAAGTACATACTTCATATATAGGATTCTTATACTTAACAACGTTTTCTATAAGACCTTCAAGTTGTGAAGTTTTCAACACTACTCGATGTAAAAGATCATCAAATCATGGGCTCCACACGACTCATGGTGTAGACCCTTCCCTTTGCCACGGGTCTATCAGTTGCTGAGGTGTTAACAACTTTTTCAAACCTTGGTGCATTACAATCCCTTGAGAAGTGTCCGATTTGTCCACAATTGAAACACTTCATTCCCTTAAGTGGGCAAACATCAGCCATGTGGTTTGGATCTCCACACTTGTAACATCTCCTAACTTGACCTTGACTTTGGTTCTTCTGGGTTCCATTACCCGATGTAGCAAAGAACAGACAGTATGATTGTTGATTCTGATTCGGATTATTTCCAGGTGGTCGAAAATATGGTTTCCTTTGCACCGACTTTTCTTCCTGATTCTGAAATTGAACCTTGAAATGAGAGGGTCCTCCAACTTTCTCCCTATCATATTTTCCTTTCCATATTTGCTCTATCTTCCGACTCATCTCAACTAGAGCTTGGAAATTTGAGTTGCAAAGGTAGAACAGATTCTTTAATCTCGTACCTTAATCATGCCTCGAACCTTTCACATTTCCAGCTTTCATTTAGTTGTGCTTGAAAGAAACGGAAGTGTTTGGCAAGAGATTCAAACTTCGCCGCATACTCCCCCACAGATAATTCTCGCTGTTGTAATCCCAAAAATTCCATTTCATTCTCGATCCTAATGCTCTCCGGAAAATATTTGTCCATGAATGCAGTCCGAAAAACATTCCAGGTAATTTCCTGATGATCAGCTTCTAATAGTAGTCTGGCACCTTTCCACTAGCACTCCGCATCTCCTATCAGTATGCTTGAATGGATAATGAGATGATGTATACGTATCATTGTGCTTCAATGGACAATGAGACGATGTATATATCATTGTGCTTAAAAGGACAACGAGACGATGTATTATTGTTGTGCCTAGCTAGCCAATGAGACGATGTATAGAGTTTGATCGACTCATTTTGAAGACGTTGGGATCTCCGGAGATTGGGTATGAAAGTTAGACGATGAATATTGGAGTGTCATGCATATTTTTAAAATGACGATGACTGTCGGGTATGAATCCCAATGGTTTACTATGTGATGCTATTATCTTTTAGATGTTGTAAATACATGTATATGTTATTATGGTGTGTCGTGCATGTGATTATTGTTGTAAACTCAAATATTGGCATCTCACCCTTATAATATATCAGGTTTTCGGGTTTGGCTTTTGTGTCTTGATACATGAAAGTAGATGGTGCAGAAAAGTTTTTAGCCTCCCTCGGGAACATGGGTTCCGATACTTGAAGAGATGTTTGATTGTGGGAATGACCACGGGGTCTTTCCAGTAGATGTCTTGTAAGGCGACCAGCTTAGGATTTTCTTTGGATTGCGTATTTTTTGGAAAGTTTTTATAAATGGTTTGAAACACCTTGTGAGGTGTATGAAAAACAATTTCAGAAAAGCTTATATGTTGCGATGTTTTGGTTTACGAATAAATTCAGTTTGTATGTAAGTATAGTGTAATTATACTATTGTGAGGTATATATCTTTTTCTGAAGTATTTCGCAGAAAGAAAAACTTTTACCCCATTTTTGGACTTATTAAAAATTATAGAGGTTATTTTCTGAAAGCAACCAGCAAATTATAATTTTATTTTCCGCATTTGAGTAACCATGTGATGACCCAGGTTAGGGTGTCACATAATTGGTATCGGAGTTGGTCGAGTCTTTCGGGAACCATGGGGAATAGGTGAGCTATGTTTTTGTTGTGTGATCTCTGGTTGGACCTTGTTTGGATTGTTTTCTTGTCGAAACAATGTGTGTTTTAACTTGGTCAAGACTTTGTGAGAACCCATAGATAGTAGATAGTACGTTGATTGAATTACTTCTTAGAAGTAATGTGTGTTAATAGGTAAGTAAGCATTTCATTTTATGGTGGCGGTCTAACTGATTTCGTTTTATAGGTCAGTTATGGAACTAGCACCAGAAGGTGGACGTGGTCGTGGAAGGGGTCGTAGAGGTGGTCCCTTAGGTGGTCGTGGCAATGCGAATGAGGACTACGATGGTGGAGTGGATCATACTGCACAAGCAATGGATAACATTGCAGCGGTTATTGCTATGCAGACAGCTGCTATGGCTACTCAGACACAGCAAGCTGCGGAAGGCAAGGCTCTGATCGCATTTCAAAGCCAAAATCCTTCACAGTTTGGTATGGATGCTGATAATGAGAAAGCTGATTTATGGATTCAAAAGTTGGAGAAAATCTTGGAGTTGGTGATCACTCCAGCAGAAGTTAGGGTTACCTATGTGGTTTTTCTACTGATAGGAGATACGGAGTACTGGTGGAAAGGTGCCAGACTATTGTTAGAAGCTGATCATCAGGAAATTACCTGGAACGTTTTTCGGACTGCATTCATGGACAAATATTTTCCAAAGAGCATTAGGATCGAGAAAGAAATGGAATTTTTGGGATTACAACAGCGAGAATTATCTGTGGGGGAGTATGCGGCGAAGTTTGAATCTCTTTCCAAATACTTCTGTTTCTTTCAAGTACAACCAAATGAAAGATGGAAATGTGAGAGGTTCGAGGCAGGATTAAGGTACGAGATTAAAGAATTTGTTCTACCTTTACAACTCAGAAATTTCCAAGCTCTAGTTGAGATGAGTCGGAAGATAGAGCAATGAGGAAAGGAAAAGATGATAGGGAGAAAGTTGGAGGACCCTCCCGTTTCAAGGATCAATTTCAGAATCGGAAAGAAAAGCCGGCGCAAAGGAAACCATATTTTCGACCACCTGGAAATAATCAGAATCAGAATCAATAATCATACCGTCCTGTTACTGCTACATCAGGTAATGGAAGCCAGAAGAACCAAAGACAAGGTCAAGTTAGGAGATGTTACAGTGTGGAGATCCAAACCACATGGCTGATGTTTGCCCACTTAAGGGAATGAAGTGTTTCAATTGTGGACAAATCGGACACTTCTCGAGGGATTGTAATGCACCAAGGTTTGAAAAAGTTGTTAACACCTCAAGAACTGATAGACCCGTGGCAAAGGAAAGAGTCTACAACATGAGTGATGCTGGAGCTTCACAGTCTGATGATCTTTTACATCAGAAGTAGTGTTGAAAACTTCACAACTTGAAGGTCTTATAGAAAACGTTGTTAAGTATAAGAATCCTATATATGAAGTATGTACTTTAATGACTTATAATTATAAGTTTGTAATGGAATTCTAAGTATAATCGTATTTTGACGCCCTTGAGTATTTGACTCTCTAGGGTCTCCTATGTTATTAGTCTTTTCAGTGGGTGCATGTCATTTACGACTTTTTGGGAATGAAGGTTTGTTGAAGAAATTTAATCCAGTTTCCTTTTCTTTTTGATTGATTGTGATCAGTTTAGATTTTCGATCAGATCTTTTCTTTTCGTAAAGTTATGAATTGCCCTATTGTTGTTCGGGATAGACATTGTCTTGACAAAAGAAGTTTTTCAATGAGACTTAGTCTAGTCATTTTTACTTTTGGTGGAAGTGATCCAGTCTGAATTTTGTCAGACTGTTGTTCTTTTAAATCGTTGTTAATAAAATTCTTGTGAAGAAATGAGCTTTATTAGATTCAAGTTTGTAAATGTGTACCAATCATGCATTTTTACATCCATGAACCTATTAGAGAATCTTTTATGCACATGATATTCTTACATTCTTTTCAGGTCGATAAAATCTTTCTATATACTTTCTTGTGAAAGTAAGGTCTTGGGATCTTACGATCATGTCTAGCTTCGTGTCACGAAATTTCGAGGACGAAATTTTTTTAAGAGGGGTAGTCTGTAACACCCCGAGTTTTTCCGTTTTCTAATATCAGAAGTTTATATAATTACGTTTATATTTTTATCTGAAACTTAGAAAAATTATTTAATTAAACCGAAACCTTATTTACACTCTACTTAACGGTAGAGAGTTACGATTAAAATTTAGGTTGAAAAGTCAGGCGAAACCCGGTTTGTGAATTTCACTGACAGTACATTAATACTGCTCAGAAGACCTAATTTTATTTCGTGAACAAAAAACTTACGATTTTTATTTAATTTTCTACGATTTTGGTTATTTTGAAATATTTCACTAAAAAATAAAATATTATATTTTATCCGGGCGTCGTATTGAATCGTGAAAGTAACGGAGCAGATTACGGGATTTCCGGGAGCCGCTAACGGATAATATCAATGAGTCATATAAGATGACTCACCCATGTGAATGCATTTATGATGCGCATGGTAATGATGAAGTTAGGAGAAATTGCATTTAGGTCCCTAGACTTTTTCTATTTTGCAATTTGGTCCCTAAACTAGTTTCCATGATCTTCCAAGTGAATTGGATCTATTTTGACCATCCAAACCCAAGTTGAGCTTCTGCCTTATGGCCCAATATCATGGCCAATACTTCAATTTCATGAGACCAATTTTCCTACTCTTAACTTTCCTATGCCTTTGTTAAATGCCTTAAGCATTTTTATGTTGAAAATTCAAGTAATGGACTTGGACTTTCCTTAGCCCAATTGCGCATGACCCAAGACCCATGAGGCTTGGCTTCATCCATTTTTATGAGTTACAATCTTCTCCATTATTCTCATTTCTTCTCCACTCTTCCACATTACTCCAAAGCTTACAGTCACCTTCTTCATTTCTCTTCTTTCTCTTAAGCTCCATAGCTTGGTTTGTGAAGCAGCTTGGTGATTCCTTGTCATTCTTCAAATTCTAAGAGGTGATTTATGATTCTTATCATCATTTAACTATAGTCTCTTCAATTCATTGCATTATTTAAAGCCTTGTTCATGATTTTCAATTTCTAGATCTAGAAAGGTTGAAATTCCCTAGAAAATCATAGAAAAATCCTAAAAATGTGAAACCAATTTCTATGTTCCTATTATCATCCCTATTTTCAGTGGTGTATGTCATTTATGAATTTTTGGGAATGAAGGTTTGTTGAATAAATTTATTCCAGTTTCCTTTTCTTTTTGATTAATTGTGACTAGTTTAGATTTTCGGTCAGATCTTTTCTTTTTGTAAAGTTATAAATTGCCCTATTGTTGTTCGGGATAGGATTTTCTTAACAAAAGAAGTTTTTCAATGAGACTTAGTCAAGTCACTTTTACTTTTGGTGGAAGTGATCCAGTCTGAATTTTGTCCGACTGTTGTTCTTTTAAATCGTTGTTAATTAAATTATTGTGAGGAAAGGATCTTTATTAGATTCAAGTTTGTATTTGTGTACCAATCATGCATTTTTACATCCATGAACCTTTTAGAGAATTTGTTATGCACATGATATTCTTATATTCTTTTCAGGTCGATAAAAGAGATGTTTCATGAAAAAAGAAATGTAGACAGGACATCACGAGCATAATTTCATTTCCGTGATTTTTTTTTGCCACCAATCAAATTCTATTGTATAATTATTAAATTAATTATATTCTGAAATATCCTCCAATATAATAATTTGTCATTCTTGCAATTTTATTATTTAAGATTCAAATTCTTCCTTTATAATAATAATAATTTGTTACATTATTTACCTTTACCTATTCAAATTAATTGATTATATATTATTATTATTATTATTATTATTATTATTATTATTAGCGGCAAGATAGGTACTGACGTGCCTGTCTGGCCGCATTTCTAATGTTTTTACTCATCTTTATTTACGTTCTTGGTATATAATATTATATCTGTCACTTGTGTATGTCAGATATTTTTAATTGATATTTTTTGTGACGTTATAATGTGACTTCTTAGTGTAAAAATAAATAAAATACATAGTATTATTTAGTTACAAATATCATTTGACCTTTTCATATTAGAATCTGACTTAATGGGAGATTAAATATGGATTGAATTTGAACACAAAAAATATGGATTGAATTTCAGGATCGTTTTATATTTCCCTACATAACAATTTAAATAAAGTTATATTGTTAATTTATTTTGATAAAAAAGTAATAAAACATACCAAACGAATAAAACATAAATTGTGCATATTTCTATTTCTTTTACTCATGTACATCCTTGTTGTTGGTACATAATAATTTTTTGTCACTTGTGTTAGACAGGTATTTATTAACATATTGATATGTATTTGTATACAATAACCAATCAAACATACATGTCAATATAAAATCACCAAAGTAAGCAATCAAACATATACATCTCATACAAATAACCAATCAAACATACATGTCTTTTTCAAAACGTTAAATAGCAATTGATGTGAGAGCTGGTTAAGGATCTTGGAGCTTCATATAGCTTTTGATAGATGTTTAGAAAAGAATTTTCTCCAAATTTTGCTCTCTTGCATTTGTTTGGAATAGGATGCAGAATTAGAGGAAAAAGTAGGAAGGAAAAGAGTAGGAGAGGAGAGAAAATAAGTAAAAAAAAACACACAAATTTTAGGTTGTTTTTGGATTGGAAAAGTATGTGAGAAATAGAAGAAAAGAAAAGTTAACTCTTTTTGTAAAGACTTATTTGTCACCAATAACATATTTGCACATTCCAAAACAAATTGTTGACATAGTTATTTAATAATTTGGCCACATCATGGTTGAGGAGATTTTTTTTTTTTGGGCAAGACCCACTTAAAGTTTTTGTCTTCACTGCTTTCTCTCGTTACCAAAATAATGAAAATGCTTTTTTCTCTCACACTTATCTCTTCTTAACTTCCCTCTCTCCGAACTCTATTGAAACAAAGCATGTAGTAACATTATCAACCTCTTCTTGGTAGCCCTAAAGCAAGGAGTTAAACAAATATAACTTACCCTCAAGTGAAGCTTTCTCAGCATAATTTGTGATTCCTCAAACACATTCACTCAAATCCCCAAACAATAAATGGAATGGAAGGGGGCCTAAACTTTAAAAATAATCTTACCATGTTTCCCATTTTCTACAGCAACATGATTGTAAGTAATTTTTATATGCGGCTTTGTAGCATAATTTGGGAACAGTAGCGAATACAAATACCTCAATGACATAAATGCATGCTTCAATTTGTTATAGGGATTGTTTTGTAACTTGTATATAAAATAACAAAGCATTATGGTTATATTAAGATGTTCAACATTAACACTTCCTTTGATAAAGTCAAACACAATTGAATATAGTAGATCTACATTTATGATAAAAAATTGTTGCCTTATAGAAATTGTTATGGCCATGAACAACATCAATCACATAAATCATTAGAATTCCCAGCCTAGTCGATCAAGCAACATTTTGAAATCATTCACCATATTAATCCAGTCCGTTGGAGAGGCATCTTGCTTTGGAACACTCCACCACTTAGCACACAGCCTACACCAAAAATAATAATTCAATTTTGAGAAAAAACATGCATTATATTCCTTCTATTTGACATATATATTTAATTTTAACCAAATAAAAACAAAGTGCAACTTTACCAATAAAGTCTTTCTTTATCACATCACCAGATGTAACATTGGGATCAATCTGCACCAGTTGGCTAATTTTATCTTCCAAAAGTCATTCTGGTAATAAGATCCTTGATGTATTCAATGGTTTTTTTGGATCTTTATATTTCAAGTACTTTGCCTCTATCATGGCTACCAAATAGTGTTATAACATAAGCCCCACTTAAAAGATCGGAACTTTGGCCATTTATTCTCTTGCTCAAAACTTCACAATGAGATCAAAAAAAAAAGGATCAAGTTATAGTAGCAATTATGATTCAAGAAGTTGTGATACAAATACATTCAACCACATCCAAAAATTTAATCTCATGAGGGTAAACTCAACAGGATCCAAATAGGAAGTGCTAGAGAAAACATGAGACAAAGCAATAAAAGTAGTTGATTTATCAAAACAACATTATTGAAAATGAATAACTACACTCGTGTCATTTATGAAACCATGTCATTCAAGAAGTTAAACAACTAAACTCATTTTTTTGAAACTGAATTGCAAAGAAAGCAATATTCTTTCAACAGTGGTAAGATTTCAAATAAAAAACAGTATTGAAAGCAAAAAAGTAAGGAAATAAAAGGAATGATGCCTAACCAATTTAAAGTCCCTGTTTGTAGCCTAGAGGCCCTCTCTTTGGCAGAGAAAGAGTTGATTCTATATGCAATGAGAATAGAAAAAAAAAACCATAAAAAATACCCCTGACACTCCCAGTCATATGGTGGGCCAAAGCATAAACAATTATAAAGGTATAATTTTTATTAATTTGGGGGTGGTAAAGAAGACATAACTTTACTAACATGATTTGAAGCATTAACTTTTCCAATTGCTATAACATCACACTTCATCATACCACCAAAAATGTTAAACAAAATTGCCGTCACTTTGTCATCAACAGTCATTATTTTAAATGTTTGAACCACCTGATTTACATAATGGGGCTAAAATGCTTTACTTTAACTGATCTATCTTTCTTATGAATAAGAGATATAAAAGTAGAATTCATGCCAACTCACTCTCAAGGTATTAGAAGGGCTGAAGGGGGAAAATGATATCAGAAAGATCATAAGAAGGAGAACATTTAAGATAATAATATAGCAACAACTAATCGATATTCCTCTGATTTCATGTTTTTGGGGTAAAGTTCGGGTTAATGCACCAAGAGATTATAAATTGTCCCGATAAAGGATCAAATAAGAGCATTTATCTTGTATAATAGTGGAGCTAAGACCAATACAACAGTGGGAGCAATCCTAACTTTAACACTGTAACACCCCCCTTGGGCATTACTTACGTAACACATGCGAAATTTAAATTAAAAGATAATTTGCTGGTGCTTTCGGAAAATAATTTATATAATTACATAAGTGTCTGAAATTGGGTATAAAAATTTTGTCACGACTCCAAGCCGAAGCCTCGATCGGCACACAGACTTACTATCATAGGCTGGCAAGCCTATTTCATTTAAAGAATATACTTGAATAAAAGCTAGTATTTTTACGAAAATTTCGACAGAGTCTCCTCTGTAATTCGAACATCCCAGGTAAAAGAACACCTGCTAAAATAATTACATTTTCACTCCAGAATTCCAGCTACACCAAATACAGGACACACAGTCCAAATCTTTTAATCTCAACACAGGACACACAGTCCGAATGCTCAATCACGAGGCCCTTAAATCGATGCACCAGTTTTAAGCTCGCGGATATGGAACTCACACTTTCCACATCAAAATAGGACACACAGTCCAAAAACAAAACTTTACAGGACACTCCGTCCCATGACACAGATCCTTGATCTACGTGTCCATACAACACTAGAACCCCGACGTCTCGGTTTCTAGGCTTATTTATTTGCTTGTAAAACATTTCTCTCAGTGAAAATCAAGGCCAAAACAAAACCTCGGTCACTTATCCAAGTAACTGGAACGTTTCCAAATTATTTAGGAGAAAATCCTTTTCCTTTGCAAAATCTTTTCTAAAACATCTAGGAAATTCATTTGTATTTGAAATTCATTGATGGAATAAAGTTAAATATTTTCAAAGGGTCTTTCCTTCATAAAGCACACCGTTCGAAAAGGTTTTCTCTCGTACAAAACTTTTGATCATAGAAATATAGCTTCCTTCAACTCAACATCACTTTAAAATTTTTCTAAAAACAAGGGTCTTATTCTTCTGAAGTAAGCACTTTAAACAAGGAACTTTTATAAGTAAACCCAAAACTTTCAAAGTTCTATTCAAGGCTTATTAAGGCTTTTAATTCTTATCATTATTGGGCACAGACTCAGGTATGGCTTTTCAAACTTCAATCAACAGTAATAATATCACAGTTAATGACAATTAATCACATATATATAATTTATAACATTTTAAAGCAAGAAAGGTTCAACTCCAAGTAATAACCACAATGGTTCAAGTAAACAAGTTATTCAAGTATTGGCTCAACATCACAATAATATTCACAACACTCAATTACACACATACACACATGCATATAGTTATTGAATATCCCTAGGTAAACTCCCCTTACCTTTGAAGACAAGTAAAGGATCATCATCTTAATGCTCACATTAGCTCATATCTACTCCATCAAGCAAGCATAGCCGTGTCAAACGTCTCAGAGAGGGAATCCAACAATACGCAACGACCAGAAATCAAGAAAATCAATTACACGTGATCAAACACACATTCTAATTTGATCTAAACACTTTATCTTATTACCAAACAAGGTTATTTTCAAAGAAAATCACGTTTGGAGCTTACGCTTCACAATACCCTTTAAGGAAACTTTGTTTTAATTAAAGGATCATGAAAGAGAACTTGGGAGTCATCAATTAAGAGTCCTAATTACACTAAATCATAATTAATTTCACAAAAACAGAATCATATTCAAATAAAATCAAATTGGGATTTAGGGTTCCTAAATACAATTTGGGGAAAACTCATTTTAACTAAAGAATAATGAAATTGGTTTAGGGAAACACTAATTCACAGTCCTAATTTCATAAAACAAACTAAAATCTTAAGATTAAAATCTGAAATCAAAGGGTTAGGGTTAGGGTTTCAAAATCAATTTGGGGGTTTTGAATCTGAGATACAAGAGAGGGTTTTGACTCACCCAAGGAAGAAGAAGATGAACTTGAAGGTGGTCTTGTGGTGGTCAGAATGGCGGCTCGTGGCGGAAATGGGCGGTTGGATGATTTCTGGAGTAAACAAGGACCAAAAGAGAGGGTTAGACCAAAGGAGAATGAGATGGAGCTCAAGACAACTCACAT
This sequence comes from Sophora flavescens, assembly GCA_030762895.1. Classification (NCBI taxonomy): domain Eukaryota; kingdom Viridiplantae; phylum Streptophyta; class Magnoliopsida; order Fabales; family Fabaceae; genus Sophora; species Sophora flavescens. Next base: position 278,450,914 of record CM061062.1, on the reverse strand, counting down.
AGTGAAAACCACCATGGAGGCGACGGTGGACAACACCTACCACGGTGGCTAGCGCGACGTGAACAGGAGGAACGAGACGGAGCAGAACGCGCGTCTTCTCCGCTACCAGGAGCAACCAGACGGTGACCTCCCAGGCGGAGCACGGCTGGACGATGGCCGCAGTTGGAGGGTGACGCCGGCTGGAGAGAGGGAGGAGTTGAGTTTGGGGGGAAAGAGGAAGAAGAAGTGTGGAAGAAGAAGGAAGAAGGAGCAGAGAAAGAGAAGAGAAAATGAGGGAGAGGGCGTCGAGAAAGAGAGAGAAAAGAGAAAGTTAAGTTTTTAAACTAACTATTTAGTGATAGGTACAAAATGAGTCATAAATATTAAGTCTAAAATAAACATGTTTTTACTTTTTGGAATCTAAAAATAAAGATTGATAAAGATATGATTTCGAAATTCAAATTAGAGTAAAGATTAATAGTTGAGCTGATCAACTAAGAACATACTCAGTCCAGAATTTAATCTCTGATTGATGTCAAACCAGTTTATTTCCAACTCTAAAATTAAATAGAATAAATATATGAAAATTCTTTTCTCTTAATCATATTATTTAAAATATTTTTCTGTACCGGTATAATAGTGACAATAACGTAAATTATTGTCTAGTAAGCGTGCATTCACTGAAATAAGTCAGTGCTAACGCACCCAATAAAATAATTTGAAGAGAGTAATTTAATTACTCAAACTAAACCACATAACAAAATAAACTTAAATATTCAAATAAAATAATTAACCATAGATGTAAAAACTAGGGTGTTACAAAAACATTACTTGGTGCTCATAGAATTGGCAAGAGTACCCCATGCAATTTAATATCAATTGTGGCCATGCCCTGCTCCATTCACCATGTAGCCAATTTATCCATCTAACACAGTATAATTTGAATCTGCCTTTGCAGCAGCCACCTATTCAAAGAAAAAAGGAACAAATAATGTAAAGTTACTCAAAAGAAGTACAATTTTCTCTACAGGGACTAAAGTTGAATATGTTGTTCATTTCTCAACAAAATTATATTGTAGATACAAGTAAATTACTTACCTAGGGTAATTGAGAATTGGGGTGCTTAGGGAGGACTTGCACAGTTGCATGCCTTATGATAAAGAGTCTCAAAAGAAGTTACAGATAGGTAATACCATCCATCAAGATGAGAAACTTGCGTCATAGTAAATTTCAAATGCCTTATTTGAGACTGTTTATCATAAGGCATGTTGAAGGAACCTATTGTAGATTACTTGCTACCTATTGGAACTGGCAACCAACTGATTAAAAATTTCTAGGACAATTTATACTCTTAATAGTACAAGCAAAAAAATATATAAAGGGAAAGCATTTCATTTGGACTCCAGTCACATGGCATGTTCAGCTTGTTGCCCAAGTGGGAATTGAAATCAATATCAGGAGAAGTTCTTAGATATTCATGAGGGAGTATTACACCAATCTAATCAAATTGTAATATGTGTCATCTATAATCGTAGTTTCCGTTGGCTCAAAAAATAATATATTATTAAATTTAATGTGAACCATTATAATTAGAATTGCCTTGAGTAATAATAGAATTTCACATAAATCCATCCATGTCTAAGCAAAATGTCTGTAGCAAAATGTAAATTTTCCATTTCATTCCAATGGTAGTTTTCACGTATTATCTAAGCATCTCTTTTGAGAGAATCAAGTTCCTCTGCGCTCAAATCCCATTCAAACTCTTACAATGTATAACACACTCTCACTCACATTGCTTTGTGTTGTTCTCTCGTCTTTCTGTTGGTTCAAGACATCAATGCTGCCATAACTCTTCATTTCCATCCAAACCAACCCGGCCACCGCCCTTCTTCTCTGTTGCACTTGTTGACTTGCTCCCTCTCCCTCTTGAACCAAACACCCCGAATTAAGAACCCGTGTATTTAATTAACAAATGATTAACTTACGTTTCATTCAACTAACTTAATCGAAAAATAAATGTAAAATATTCTAATACTGAATGGATATTTATCCAAATGCAATGCAAAAAATAATATTCCTATGACATAAATTTAGTTCATTCATAAATATCGATTAGAGTACTTACCGAAATGGTGTGCAGACCCAACTGTTGGTCCATCAATAAGTTGGGTACAATGTCACCAACGAACATCTGAAAAGAGCAAAAACAACAAAAGTTTACATGATGTTATCCGTTACAAATATCTGAAGAATAGAAGAGGAAGGCACCACTTTAAGGTTGAAGAGCCATATAATGAAATTGCAAATATAATATGATAAGTGATAACAATAATAATATGGTGGTCAAATGGGCAATATATTTTTGTTGCTTACCTTGCCTATTCAACTACTATAAACTTCACATTATTTTTAGTTTACTTACAAATCAGCATCTCAATATAAATTTCCAATCATAACCTTTTTTATATTATGATGATTTATGATTTATTCAGAATAAATATATTTCAAATGCAACAAATTATTATCTATATATAATTCTATGCTAATCTATATCTTCTTTGTAAGGGAATGAGTTGTATGGGTTTTTTTTTGGTGTCTGGGGTTGGTTTTGAATAATTTGAATTGCTAAAGTAAACCAATCTATATCTTTAATGGTCTGTTTAAACAGTTCGAAGAATTTCTTTGAGCATCTCTGCAGGGATGTTATGCCTTATATTCTTAAGTATTCCCTCGGGTAACTTAATCCCACCTTCATATAGTTTAAGTGTATCTTCAATGCTATCAAACTCATTTGGGGTGTTGTCAAATATAGATTCCAGCTCAGGTTTGAGAACTTGAACTACTGATTTCAGTGCATAGGCAAGAAAGTCTGCCATTTTCAAGTGCCCAAATTTTTCATCCCTTGGGACATAGATGTCTAAGCTTTCGACTAAATCCAATCTACTCTCAGTATTCATATTTAAGATAACAACATAATAAATCAAAAACCACTAGTGGAAAATATACATTAGACGGTAAAGGTTTACGTCAGTTAACCAAAAGCTAGACGTTAAAAAGGAGGCGGTGGCAGTTTTGTAAATATCAGGCTTCATTAATTCAATTTTAACGCCAGTTGTTTTAATGACTGACGTTCACTTCACTTTTAACGTCAGTTCGATAAAGAACTGACGTTATAAGTAAGGCTCTTCACTTTTAACGTCATTCCCTACATCAACATACGTTAAAAGTTATTTTAATAATTTTTTTTTATCTAGTATACGATTCATTCCGCATTGCCTTCCTCAAAGTTTCAGTTTCACATGAATTGCTTTGATGTTTTGTGTTTCTGTTTTGAAAACTAAAATATATGTGCGAAGTATAAGTTGAATTAATAACCCAAACCGGATCTCATTCATGAAGTGTAATACAGATCGATCGATCTGAGAAGATTGAAAGGGTTTAAAATCCTATAAAAAGTTACATTGAAAGGGTTTAAAATCCTATAAAAAGTTACATTGAAAGGGTTTAAAATCCTAAACATTAAAGCTACATCCCATCAGAGAGTTTTATGAAATATGCCAAAAGGAAAACTATATATACTCCGAAGACCTCGAAACTGGGGGCATGAGAGAGCTCAAGAGAGAGGCAAAAACAGGTGCACCGAGATCCGTTTCAAGCAAAGGCAAGTGGTTCCAGAGACTTCCAAGACGGTCACTTGCTGCCAAAGCTAAGGTTTTGGAACTGTGATCCCCGAGCACTGATTAGCCCTCCAAAGAATGATTCTCCTAAGGTGATAAGGTGAGCAGCTCACACAATGTAATTTACTCGGACTTATCACCCATGCAATGTAATTTACTCAAACTCGAGAAGTTGTTTGACCATTAAGACAAAGACCTTTGAGTCTAGGAATAGGAAGAAAGAGTGATGAAGTTAATCTCCACTACAGAGCCATATTGTGAAGCGAGAAAATTAAAAGGATGGAAGGAAGCTATTTATAGGAGCAGGGGATGAAGTTACTAAGCTATTCGATTTTGTTGAAAACTTACCTATAAACTTAATGCTCATTAAGAGGATTGAGTTACAAGGTGCATGGGTAAGTAGCACAAAGACAGGTCAAATGAATGAATGTTTTTGCAGATATCTATACACTTTTAACGTCGCTTTTTAAAAAAGAGCGTTAAAAGTGTTTTTAATAAAAATATTAATTGTTAACGCTGTGTTTTATACAACCGACGTTAAAAGTTTGATTTTTACTTCGATTAAATAAATAGCTGACATAAATAATCCTATATATTATACACGTGCGGGAATGAATATTGGAAATAATGTAATTAATATACGGGAACTTGCGAGTCATCAAATAAGTTGACGTTAAAAATGAGGTGGTGGGTAAACTATTTGCGTCGGTTCTATAAATAACCGACGTAAATAATTATGAAACTCATTTCATTGGTTGTCATGTCCCCGTTGTCCCTCTTAACGCAGATCACTCCATATAGTACTGCAGTTTATTTCTAAACCTTTTTTTATACAAGTTTATTTTTAATTTTTATTAATTAGCTTGAATTAGTAAACAAATTATTGTGCAAATTAAAATAAATAAACACTTAACATAAAACAAGTTATATGTATAATCAAATAGTATGACATTGAAGCGATTCATAAGTTAAAATTACATGATTAAAAGATAAAAAATTTCTGCAGCATAGCCCTAAAATATAAAAAAGTTTCTGCATCAACATCATTTTCTTCTCAGTCTTGTCATCAGAAACTCCAATGGATGCATCACCTCCCTCACTTGAATTCCAAGATGCAAAGTAAATCCTCAGTCACTAGCAGCGAAAGCAAAGTGAAATGGATCTTTGCATCTTTCTTCTTCAGTGGAGTTCCTTGATGCATCATCTTGAATCCACAATCACTTGCTTCCAAAGCAAAATGAAAGGGATGACGGGGATGAAATAAAGTGAGAGAATCACATTACGTGATTCACCCAACCTTAATATCCATGCAATGTAATTTACTCAAACTCAGAAGTTGTTTGACCATTAAGACAAAGACCTTTGAGTCTAGGAATAGGAAGAAAGAGTGATGAAGTTAATCTCCACGGCAGAGCCATATTGTGAAGCGTAAAATTAATTAAAAGGAGATGGAAGCTAGGAAGCTATTTATAGGAGCAAGTGGATGAAGTTACTAAGTTATTCTGATTTTCTTGAAAACTTATCTATAAACTTAATGCTCATTAAGAGGATTAGGTACAAAGGTGAATGGGTAAGTAGCACAAAGAGTCAAGGGAATGAATGTTTCTGTAGAAACTAATAAACCTTTAACGTCCGTTGTGTAATACAACTGACGTAAGAAGTTGTGAGTGTTTTTAACGTCAGTTTCTTAATACAACTTACGTTAAATATATGACATTTAACGTTAGTTATTACTAACAACTGACGTAATAAGTGTGAGAGTTTTTAACGTCAGTTTATTAAGACAACTGACGTTAAATATATGATCTTCAACGTCAGGTTTTACCAAAAACTGACGTAAAATGTTGTTTTATTTTAATTATAACGTTTACCCCCGCGTGCCTTCTCCACTTCTCTACGTCTTTTCTCTTTTCATCACGCTCAACCCTCACTCTCGCTCTCACTCTGCCCTAATCGCGCGCTCATCTCCACCGCAACCACCGCGAGGGCTTCTTCGCCACCACCGTGAGGTACACTCTTAACCCCTAACTCTGTCTTTCCCGCTCCTTCTTTGCGATAACTTGACATCTCTCTTTCCCCTGGCCTTCCCGCGCACTAACTCTCCTTGTCCCTCTGCTCTCAGTAACCACATCGAACGTTGGCCACCACTCGAGCTTCCCCCCCACCACCACGCGAGCGCCTATTTCTGGTGAGTCTTTAATTAGGGCACGTTTTTTTATTCACGGTTTTGAGTGCATGCATGTTGCTCTGCTGGTTTGAAACTGTAGTCTCAGTAGTTGAAACTTGAAACTGTGAGTTTGAGTTGTTTGGAATGTCTCTATTTTTGGTTTTGAGTGTATGTTGAAACTGTAGTCTCAGTAGTTGGAACTTTAAATCGTGAGTTTGAGTTGTTTGAAATGTCTCTATTTTTGGTTTTGAGTGCATGTTGCTCTGCTGGTTGATCTGTCACGGCCGTGATGCTCATCACGGCTAGGCCGTGATCAGTTCTGCCTATGAGGGTCTAGTTCAGTTGGCACGTTACGGACGTGATGGACATCACGGCCAGGTCGTGACCAGTGCTTGGCAATGTTCAAAAACTATAATTTTCAATCTCCCGTATTGTCCTTATATTGGATATATAGATGTTTTGTATATCTACAGGACCTATCTAGTTATTTTTATTTATACTTCTGTATTTATTTTGAGTTATAACCTATGTTAATACATATATATTGTTTTTGAACAGGCATACATATGGATCAGTCGGATAGCCCACATGCACGGGAGGACACTGTTGGGGTTTCGCAGGACCCGATCACGCCTACGCCTGCTGATTCTAGTGTAAGTTTACATGCATGTTATATACTATCTTTAGTCCTTCTTGTTAATGTAAGTTTATAATGTTACAACCCTCTATTTTATCATTTTTTTTGTCCATACAGACATCACAGGCTCATAGGAAACGGGGTAGAGGAGCCACCTCGTTGAAGAAACTAGAGAAGGACAAAAGAGAGCGGACAGAAGCTTGAGGTGTCCTTCGATGCTAATCTAAATGCCAGGGACCCCGTGCTAAAGAATTTAATAAGTGGGTGTTTCTACAAGCGAAGCAGCACGTAAACATCAACTACAACCACTGGAATGAAGTTCCACAGAACGTTAAGGATCAGATTTGGGAGGCTATCACGGTATTTTACCTTTACATTCGTTTGATTTACATTATTAGATAATTATCCGAGTTATAATCCATCCAGTTGTTATATATGTATCTAATGTGTAGGTAGCTTGATCGTGCCAAATGACGAGGATCATCGTCATAAATGTATGAAAATGGCATCAAAGCGTTGGAATGGGTTCAAGCATGATCTTACCAGGTACTATCTATCTGGGAAGAAGCGGCTTGAAAAAATGTTCTCGGATTATTCCTGGATTGATCAGGATACTTGGGATATGTTTGCCAGGAGTCGACAGGATGAAGAATTTCAGGTTGGTTGATTAAGTTAATTTTGTATGCTTATTATAGATCATTTAACTATATTTAATTATGTGTTTTTGTTTGAATAGGCTAAGGCAAATAAGGGTCGGCAGAATCAGACGAAGAACGTCCACCGCCACACCATGTCTCGGGGTGGGTACCATACTCGGATCCAGCAGATGATGGCGGATAGGGCTGAGGCGAAGCGGGAAGAGCACTCTGCTAGGATTGAAAGAGGAGAGGTGCTCGAGGGCACACCATCAAGTCCTCCGTCGGACATCGACCGCGAGGATGTCCGGTTAGCCGGCCGCATGACAAAGGCGGGATCTTTTAAAGTCGATGCCACTCGCGAAGTGGCGGGATAAGATTGTAAGTAAATAATTAACTTGATTTCAATTGATATTTGTATAGATACTTGCAACACTTTTCACTTGCACGTTTTTTCATTTTTTTTTCATTGTAGATGGATCTTAAAGCAAAATCCTCCCGGGCGCATTCGTCCCTTCCGGGCCGGCAGGACGTCTTGCCGACCGATCTAGGCAAGAAAGACCATCCTGGTCGGGTTCTCGGTGTTCCTAGGAACGTGACCATCAAACAATATTATGGCAAGTCTGCTTCCGAAAGCGGGTGGTCAATGAGGCATCAATTTTGGCTGACATTACTCAAGACCTCATGACCACAACCCGGATATTACATCACATCGATGCAAGGCTTAATAGCCAACCCGAATTCAAGCAGCGCTTGCCGAGAGCTTTCCTCTGTCGGTACATCCCAGGACACCGCAAGGCTTGCCAACGCTTCACATGTGAGCACAAAAGAGAGTTTTAGTATGGCACATGTGGAGGACGATGAGTTGGCGCCTAGGGAGCGGGAGTTGGAAGTCCAGCGCCATGAGCATGAGTTAGAAATGAAAAGGCGTGAGCTTGAGTTGGACTCCAAACGACGTGAGCTCGAAATGTTAGCAAAGGTATTTATTCATTATTAATGTCCAAAATAGTCAAATAATTACTTGTGTTTTTTTTTAATTATCAAAAACTTATATATTTTATTTTCCTAAACTGAAGGCCAAGTCGACGTCGGTGTCACTGTCACCTATCACTCGTTTGTTCTCACTTGGTGAGGATTATGCGTATGAGATTTTTGCATGTCCATTGGAGCACGATGGATGGGTGGCACGCCCAGATCAACAGAGGATATTTTCCTTCGTTGGTGACGATCTCGAACGCTGCGAAATAACGTCTGGATGAACATCAATGTCATCGAGTCTACGGTGCACGTAAGTTAATTTTAATTTTATAACTTATTTATTTTTGGTATTTTTCCATTTAATAATTTATTTTAATTTCAATATATATATTATGTAATTAACATCCACACCCTTTTCATATCTCAGGTATCTCCATCGTCTTCAGCTTGATAAGGCGTTGCATCGCTTACTTTACGGTTTCTTAGATCCGTCAATCCTTCCGCCCGAGTTCTTTCTTGGCGATGCATTGAGTAAATACATAGGGAAGGTGTTGGGAGACAATCCGAAAGAATTATATCTGGCTCCCTACTGTATGAATGACCATTGGCAGTTGTTGGTACTTCACCCGTCTAGACATACTGTCATATTCTTCTGCCCTCTCCACCATGATCCGCCACCGAAGGTGGTGGAAGCTGTAAATATGTAAGTAACTAATCTTAAATTTAATTTAAGTTTTAATATCAGTTGTTTTTAGTTTATTACACACATGATAAATGAGTTTGTTAATTGATCGACATGATTATTTGTTTATGATAGCGCGCTGAAGGCGAGTAGCATAAGTTGCGCCAACGGGAGAAGTAGGACTTCTAAGGCTAAAGCAAATCCTGTATGGAACATCCTCAAGGTTTGGTAGTTTATTTATCAAATAATTATTATTATAATTACTAATTTATGTGTATATTCAACTGACGTTGAAATTAATTTTGTTGGTAGTTGATAAGCCTGTGGCTTATCTAGTTTTATAACTAGATGGACTGTGGATTTTGTGCAAACTATTCGAGTTCACTCTCGTTTTCGCCCAAATTTGCCTTGTTTTGTTCCTAAGTTGGACTTTGACTCGTTTTGTGTCTTTTGTGTAGTTTTTAGCTTATTTTGGATAGAATTATGCTTTTGGTTGCTTTTGGTGTCTTCAGGTCAATAAGTGAAGCTCTGGGAGTCAAGGAAAGTCAAGAAGCAGTGGAAAAAGCACTTCTGGAGATTCTCGCCGCGCGAGTGGATTCTCGCCTCGCGAGCCTGAGCATCAGATAAAGAAGGAATAGTCATCACTCTGGCTCGCCCCGCGAACAGTACTCTCGCCTCGCGAATCATGGAGACCTGGAAGTCAGAGACCATCACGGCCTAGCCGTGATGAAGGTCACAGCCTAGAATTGAATCTCGCCCCGCGAAAGAATCTCGCCTCGCTAGAGTTTGAAGACCTTGGAAGACAGAGACCATCACGGCATAGCCGTGATGAAGGTTACGGCTGTGACAGATTGAAGTTGGAGGACTCGCCCCGCGAACACACTCTCGCCTCGCGAAAATCCAAACTTGAATGCGCGCCAAAACTAAAATTCGCGTCGCGAGACTAAGCTCGCCCCGCGAGCGGGCGAGAAACAGAATCCTTATTTAAAGGCTGCTTCAGATCAGAATTATTGGAGGAGGTTTTTCCACTTGTTTTAGATCAGATATTGTGCGAATACTTGTTTCAGGAGCTGCGTCTCCCTTCTCTTTTATTTTCTTATTTTATTATGGAGATTATGTCGGATTGTTTGTGCGTCGTCACGGGCATGAGGAACTAATCCCCTCGTCTGGGGGATCGATGAAGCCGCCCATGGCGGTATAGTGTTCTTGTGATGTATGTTTTTCTCCCCTTCTCTTATGAATGTTTTCCAATTCTGTTTTGATTGTGTTGATCATATGTATTGCGTGATTAACTAGTTAAACGTGTTTGAGGCCGAACGGCGATTCGCGTTTTAGAACTTGAATTGGGATCACTAATCGAATAATGAGCACGACAGTGGATTTAGGAGATTAGTGCAACCTTATAGGGAACAAGAATTAATAGAATTCGAGATTAGGGTTATGAGACCTAGTAAGTAATTAATCCAATCGTCGAATACGTCCTATTGAGCACGACAGTGGATATAGGAGAAATTGGGGGTCTCGGTTGACATTATAATTGAACCTAGGGAGGAATACATCATCACTTGGGTACTATATATGATTGGGTAGGTGGATTTGAGACCTTGGATATTTTAACTTCTGAATTTAATCACCTTAGCTTTAATCGATTTGTTACTTGAATTGCGATATTAATCTCTCTCTCAACCACTTTCTTTGCTTGACCAAACGTATCGGATTTCCCGCGGATTAGTCGAATTGGTAGCCCAATCCCTGAGTTCGACCTCGGTAATTACTTACCGTGTTTCTTTTATTACTTGCGACGACCCGGTACACTTGCCGGCGTCAACAACAGTAGTCTCGATTTCAACCTGACAGTTGGTCGTGCGGCTATTATGTGATGCTTCATATGCTGAACATAGTCTCCGCATCTATTACGGATGGATGGAAGAAGGTAATATTTAAATAACTTGTTAAATTATATATTATAGTTTTGAAGATGACTTGCATTGATGTTATTGTTATTATTTGAACGTGTCTAGGCATTTATCGACCAATCGCCTATTGAACAAGATGAGTTAAGAGACTTGAGGATGCGCTTCGCCGAATTCTTCTTCAAGTATGCGACTGAAAAAGGAATTGCCAACATACCTCCGCACTACTTAGATAAATAGTTTTTTTGTTAGACTTTAGAAACTAATTAATAACATGTATATATATATATATCCTTAGATAGTTTTGTTTTTTAGACATTGGAACTAAAATTTATTTATATATATACATGGGTTTTGGTTTTAAGTCCCCCATTGTTCAATTTTCCTTTGCAATTCTGTAATGTGTGTGATATTCTGTGTTACTGGGACTGAATGCAGGGATAGCTGAGGGGAGTGATATTTTAAAACTGAATTTAAAAAAAAAAAAACTTATTAACGTCAGTTGTATCAAACAACTGACGTTAATAGTATTTTATAAAATATACAGTACTCTATTAACGTCAGTTGTTTATTACAACTGACGTTAAAATTAAACATTTAACGTCAGTTCTTTAAAACAACTGACGTTAGTTTTAACAAAATCAACATCCATTGTATTAAAGAACTGACGTTAATAGTTTTATTTTAACGTCGGTTTTGTTAAGGAACTGACATTAATAGTGTTATATTTAACGTCAGTTCTCAACTGACGTTAAAATAGTAACTATTAACGTCAGCTGTATTTACGTCAGTCAGTATTCTAACGTAAAAAATCAATTTTAACTGACGTAAAAAGCACTTATTGCACTAGTGATTTAGTTTTAAACTTTATGACCACAAATAATTAATGATGTGAATCAGGAGCATATCAAACTACTAATAATTTCAAATAGACCAGTAATGAAAAGATATTCGAATTAAAGAATAGGGATGATGAAAAGAGATGCTCTAATTCGGAAGACATTGAGTATAGACACAAACTTCACATAATTGAATGGTTTAAGCATTTAATCAAACATGATCAAGGCAGCAAGAACATCAAATCAAATTCTCAATTTCAGATGTCATCATCACTATCAATGTAACTAATGTTCAACACAGATTCATAGGAGAAAAAATACAGAAAGAGAGTGTTACAATAATTTACCAAAATTGATTTGAAAATTGCTTTCTTCCAACAACGGAAACACCCTTATCTTCAGAATCTGCTGGGTCAACTTGAATCCGAACTTGATGCTTGAATTCTCAATGCCTTTTTTATCTTCTCTGTGTTACATGTCCTCATAGTTCGCAACTTCCCATTGACCGTTTTGTGATCTCTTTCCACGAGTCTCTCTCTCTGTGTATGTTAACTATTATCACCAGACGAAACTGAATGACACAAGATTTAAAAACGCTACGAAACTGGATGATATCGAGAGATAGAGATAGAAAGAGACGAAAGTAGCGGAGAAGAAACATAGGCAATGTTCTCTGTGTGTGTGACAGAGAGATAAAGAGAGACCCCCAATCTATTGTCTCTATGGTTCGGAGAGTAAAAGAGAAATAGGAGGAAACTGCCGTGGTTTTTTTTTTTAACAAAGTTGTTGTGCAGATGCATGTGTGACTTTAAAATAAAAAGTGGAGAATGGATTCGGTTTTATCCAATTTTTTTCTTGTTATCTGATGAATAATGCAATTATTAAGGGTAATTTAGGAATTTTAAAATGATCAAACCATTTTGAACTTTCACATTATCTATTATTAGTATAGATTATTACATTAACATAAGTTGCCGAGAGATTTTTTATGTATTATAGTTTATAGTTTATACTAAAAGTAATAAAGAATAATAAAGATTAATTTAATATTTCTTTTATAAAATAAAGTTTAGGTAAGTTAGGTCCCGGGGACTCATAGGGTCGGTGCAGGCCTCACGGCTCAAAGAGAGCTTAGAGAGATACATATATATTACCCATCAACGAGGTTGTTACATCGACAGTGAGATTCGAACCGTATCCTTATCAACTGGACCAACCTTTTTAAATAACACTGTTATTCTCATTATATATCATTTATTTGGACACCCACAAGTATTTACACCATACACAACATGTATTTACTTTTTTTTTTTTTTTGACGTCGGTTGGCCTCTCCACTTTCTCTGAGTGAGTTTCATCACGTCCCGCGTTAGTTGCCGCAATATTTCATCTCTCTGTTCTATTTTCCTCGGTTTACGTTTTGCCCTATGTTTCATATCAGCTTCATATCAAAAAATTTTAATCATCTTTGAAGACGCAACCCACTCCACCAAGCCTCCATACCTCCATTCTGTCAATCTTCATCTTCTTAAATTCGAACCAGTGTCCAGTATATTCCCCTCTTCTTTGTTTCTTCTTTTTACCACATATGCAACAAGGGAAACCAAGTTAATGGAGTTTTGATCCCCATGTTGTTTTTCACTTAGGCAACCTTCACCTCTTGTTTCTTCTTTAAGAAGGATTTCTGAATTATGACCCCCCCTTCTTTCTAACCTATCTTTATTAATCAAGTTTTCTTTTTTAATTAAAAGAAAGTTCTGCATATATTTTCATTGCTCTGATTGATATTAATGAAAAACATGTTTAATAATTAGATAAAATGTTCAAACCTCAATTTACTTGTTTGTTGATTCCCATTGATGCCAAAAGCAGGTAATTAGAAACAAGCTGGATCATACTATTGATGCTCGTTTGAAGCATCAAGGAAATATTGTAATGCACTATTCAAAATATTTCTCAGAGAAGTTAGTAACATAATCCAGATCCTTACTGTAACTAAGACTGCTACCGTCTGCTCCAAAACCTCATATATTTCTTTCTTAGCAGCTAAAATGTTAACTATATAGATGGGGGTTGATTTGTTAGCAGAAGCAGGAAATTAGTAAAAGATGACTAGTTGATCAGTTCAATAAGACTGATGATGTGGCCATAAAAAGAACTCAGGTGATGTTTGATTGATGACCCCTAAAATTAGACACCAGCTTGGAATTGTTTTCTTTTTCTGGCATTGAGAACTTAGTAAGGAAGACAAAAAAAAAAAACCTTTTTCATGTCTTTCTTACTCAAACCTTATAATATGATTATAAGTAAATTGATAAATGGAATTGTCAATTTATAACAAAGGAAAGAACTGATTCAATTTATAACAAAACCACACAGCCTTTCAACCAAACCAGCCAAGATAGCAATTGAAAGGCATGCATACTCAATTAATACAATTTCAATGTCCTTACTAAGGTCTCTGCTGCAGTGGCAAAGAAATTGGTTTGTAGTATGAACAATAGCAGGCTTAAACTTGTTCCTGTTGTTTGACTATCTTAAACTTGGATTTCAAGTATATACTATCGTAAATTAAGAACTATCTATATGAATTCAAGTATGAAAATCAATTAGGCATTTGTTTATTTAGTTTTTACTTTTCACAAGGATAAGTTTATGCAGAGATGTCAATAAATGGTCCAAAGCATTTTCAATAATATGGTTCTGTTGTGTCATCCGATTATTTTTTGAGTTTTTGTGTGTTGGTAATCATGTTGGTTGTGACTCATATATGGTGGATAGCTATATAAACTCATGCTAAGTAAAAGTAAAAACAGACTTACGTGAAAGAAATGTACACAAAGGATTGAAACTTTTGTTACATTATTTTACATCAATTGAAATTCAACAAAGAATACATAAGTCCTATTCTAAATGTTCTTCACAAGGTAACACTCAGGCTTTATACATCGGTCACCAAGTGTTAAATGGTACACCAAAAATCTTGATCTATGGAGCAACCGGATTGTGAAGAAACTAAAAACTCCTAAGTGTATAAAAACAGAACAGATCAAGACTTCAATACAGGACCTAGCATCAACACCTGCACATTATAGCCCCTATATAATTATCTTAGCATACAAATGCCAATTCACCAATGACCTTGGGAACTCCCGGCACATCCTTTATCGGCCACACACTAGAATAAGTCCAAATAATACCTACCTGCACAGCAACATCACCTTGACAGAGAGGTAGAACCAATAAATCCCAGATTAATTTTAGTTTAATTTCAAACAAGAGTTGCTAACAGAAAAGTGCAGATTAGAAATAAAGTACAGGAACTCCAATGCAGCTTTAATCAGGTCATGCATCCTAATGGGCTTTGACACCAATCAGAATAGTTATACACTTGAACCTTATTTTTGCTTGAGAACCGATGCCATGAGCGGGACTTGGTTAATTCAGTCAATACCAGAAAGTCCCATTTACCATTACTGAAGATAATTTCAATCCTCATAAGCCATATTGACCACATAGTCGCGTGCCAAACAATCTGCCATAGCCTTTTATTTTTTTACACCTTTAAAAAAAGCCCTATACTGATTGTAGCGTTGAGTAATATCACCAGAATTAAATAGTTTTAGATTAAATAATCTCTATGTTTTGATGTTAACAAAAAAATTAAATTTGATTGGCAAAGTGTTAGTTGAAATCTAACATGTGCTTTCAGTTATGCAGGAAAATTTAAATATAAATAATAGAAACTTGGAATAAGTTTTCATTGGACTCCTTAAGAAAAATATGCGTCCACCCTTGTAGACGGGCTACTCAATGTTTTGGTAAAGTTATTTATTTATTTAATTGAGTAAACTAGTTTCTTTAAGTAGACTAGGGACTAAATGCTTACTAGACGGAAATCAAAATAACTTCTTAGATATAACAAGTCCAAAGACTTGATAGTAAACGTGTCTAGCTTGCCACGTCAGCAGACGAAAGTAATTGGTAAAATTGAATGAACTGAAAAATAAAATAATTAGGTAGACGAGCTTTAACTGCCACGTCACCAGATGGAGATTATGATAACTCATTGAGGTATAGCAAGTCCAAAGACTTGATAGACGAGAGGATATGCCACGCCAGCAGACGAACAAAATAAAATAATGAACAGACTTAGTCTCACATATAACTAAGTAGACGGAGTTTTTAAGTAGACGAGCTCCATCTTTGAATGAATAAATGCAATCCGAATCTCTTGAATTTATTTCAAATGATTGATATTTATTTTAATAGAATTTTTGTTCTTCACATTTGCTTTATCTGCTTTAATGTTTTACCTTGTTGTAAAAGAAACATAATACCATCAAAGAAATGCAAAAAGCAGAATCGTACAATGAGAAACTGCAAAACGATTTGTACGATGACAACTTTATGGCTGGAAAAAGTTGGATTGCACACAAAGGAGGAACAACAAGTTCTCAAGCTGCAATACTCAGCAGTGAGCCTCCATTTCATGCTATCTCGATAACCAAGAGTATTATTCAGCATTGCCACAATCAAGCTATCAGTCACAACGGATATCATGCATTCAATGCTATCTCTAAACGGGACTATTCAAAATAACCGTTGAAGAAATACAAGTGAAGAAGAAGGTCACTATAAATAGAAGACCTCAGATACTGAAGAACAACTTTTGCGTGCACAAGTTTTGCTAGCTCAACTTTTATCAATAAACAATCATTCATACTCATATTTATTTAAAAGCAAGAGTCTGTATTCTTTAGTTCGAATATTGTGAAGATATTCATTTGATCTTAAACTTTCATATCCTCACACACAGTGAGTTAAGAAGATCTCAAGTCAAATCTCTTTGTTAGAGTTAGAGACTGAAGAGGCTTGGTAGAAAGAAATACTTGTAAGCCTGAAGAGGTGTTGAATACTTGGTGGTAATCTATTTTGGAAAGTAGTGGAGAAAAACCTTCATGTAGAAGGGACTGGACGTAGCTCTTGGTTAGAAGAGAGTGAACCAGGATAAAACATCTTGTGTGATTCTTCTATCCCTAAACTCTTACTGCTTTATTTGTTTTTACTGGCTGATGGGTTTTGATATTGCTTTTGTTAAAGCTTTTCTTTTTTCTTTTTAAAGATCTATTTATTTGTGCTTGCTTCTGATTTAACATTCTTGTGTGCAAAAATAGTTTTAGAGGTTGTTTTTAGAAAATTATTAACAAACACAATTCAACCCCCGCTTCTTGTGTTTGCCTGTGTCAACTTCAATTGGTATCAGAACTCAGCCTCGAAAGGGTTGAGCATCTAACAAGTGCTGAGGGAGTACGATCCAACAACCATGGATGCAGAAGAACAAGCTATCAACATACCTCCTCTCTTTGATGGAACAGATTATGACTAATGGAAGAAGAGAATGATGGCCTTCTTGGATGCGCAGAATGTAGATATTTGGGTGCTGATTGAATCCGGCTACACAGAACCAAGAGATGAAGCTGGAGCTGGTGTTCCTAGAACCCAATGGACTCAAGAGCAGAAAAACCAACATCAGTCGAATCTGAAGGCTAAACACTATCTCATTTGTGCTATAACCAGATCTGAACATGACAAAGTTCACAGCTGCAATACTGCTAAAGAAATCTTGGATACTCTTGACCTAGCTCATGAGGGTTTCACAAGTAAAGGAATCAAAGATTAGCATGATGGCTCATCAGTATGAGCAGTTCAAGATGGGGGAACATGAAACAATAGACCAAATGTTTGGAAGATTCCAAACCATCACCAATAGTCTCATATCTCTTGGAAAAGTCTATGAAAATAGAGAACATGTTAGAAAAATCCTGAGAAATCTATCCAAGCAATAGAGACCCAAAGTTACTACTATTCATGAAGCCAAAAACCTGAATACTCTCTCTCTCTCTGGAAGAGCTTCTTGGATCTCTCAAGGTTCATGAACTTGAACTTAATGAAGAAGAAAATTCCAGAAAAGGAAAATCTATTGCCCTAAAGGCAAAGAAAGCAAGCTCATCAAAGGTTCTCAAAGTTGTTGAGTCATCAGATGAGTCTGGATCTTCTGACAATGATGAAGGATCAGACGAGGATGAGTTGTCCTTCATCCCCAGGAAGATTCAACATATGTGGAGAAAGAAAGGTGGTTTCAAAAGGAAGCAAGTCAACAAAAAGTTTTCCAAGGAGAAGTCAGACTCCAAGGAAAAAGGTCCACCCTTGTTCTTTGAATGCAAGAAACCTGGTCATTTCAAAGTTGACTACCCTGAGCTAAAGGATAAAAATAAATTCTTCATAAAGAAGAAATGCTTAATGGCTACATGGGAGGATCTTGATCTGTCTTCGTTAGATGAAGAAAATGAAGCTGAGGAAGAGGCAAATATCTGTCTCATGGCAGACACTGCATCAGAAAGTGAATACACTGATGCTGAGGTAATGGATTCTGACCCGTCCACTCTTCAAAATGATTTTGATGAACTGTTGCATGAGTCGTCTATACTATCACGAGAATATAAGAGTCTCAAAAAGAAATTTTCTAAATTGTCTACAGAATATGATAGGGTCTGCATTGAGAAACAAAACCTTAAAGGTGAAAATGACATACTAAAATCAGTGAATATCAGTCTAGCTAATTATTTTTTTATTTTTTTGTTTTTACTTTTTTAAAATATTTTTTTACGTTTTCCTTAAATTTTTTTAAATTTTTTTTGCTAATGCTTTTTTTAAAATTTAATTTGTATATACTGACAGTGTAAAGTTTTTTTACGAAGTCAATTAATCATAAATTGACAAACAGTAAAAGTAGAATTGTCATGTTCTTGATGTTTTAATTTTTATATACTTATATTTTAATGTATATATAATTTAATAGTTTAAAATTTAAAATTTTTTATATTTTTTTATTTATATATATATTTTAATATTTTTCGATTCAAACCGAATCAAACCAAACCAATTTTAATTGGTTCGGATATTGTTATTGATTTTTTAAAGTTTATAATTTTTTTTTGTTTTTAAATATATTTAGGCAGGAAAGGTAGCAAAGCTACCGTGTTCTTCGAAAAAGTTTAGGGTCGTAAGACTCGAACCAATAATTCGATGAATTTCAAAATTCGAACCAACCAATTAAATTGGTTCGTTTTTTTTCTTTTTTGTGTACGGCTCCGAATTGAACCAAACCCAATGGTCATTAGTTCGGTTATTTTGGAACCGACCCAATTACTATATTTTAATATTCAATATGTATATCACTTTATCGATTGATAACTTTTCTTCTACTGTTCCTATAACAATAGAATGAGTTGTCAATCGGTGGATTATTTAAATTAACTTATTTATTTTTTAAACATGTATTTTGTTGGTTTCAGCTACCGTGTTCTTTAAAAAATTTTAGGGTCGTAAGATTCGAACCAATAATTCGATAAATTTGAAAATCCGAACCAACCAATTAAATTGATTCTTTATTTTTTTTTGTTTGGCTCCAAATAGAACCAAACATAATGGTTATTAGTTCGATTATTTTTTTGTTGTTTTTTTGTTAATACTTTTTTATAATTTAATTTGTATATACTGACAGTGTAAACTTTTTTTACACTGCCAACCAATCATAAATTGGCCAACAATAAAAGTAGAGTTGTCATGTTCTTGATTTTTAATTTCTATATACTTATATTTTAATGTATATAAAATTTAATAGTTTAAAATTTAAAATTTATTTATATATATATTTTTAAATATTTTTCGGTTCGAATCGAATCAAACCAAACCAATTTTAATTGGTTCGTATATTGTTATTGACTTATTAAAGTTTATAATTTTTTTTGTTTTTAAATATTTTTTGCCAGGAAAGGTAACAAAGTTATCGTGTTCTTCAAAAAAGTTTAGAGTCGTAAGACTCGAACCAATAATTCGATGAATTTGAAAATCCGAACCAACCAATTAAATTGGATCGTTTTTTTTTCTTTTTTGTGTACGGCTCCGAATTGAACCGGTGGATTATTTTAAATTATTTAAATTTATTTATTTATTTTTTAAACATATATTTTGTTGGTTTTAGCTACTATGTTCTTCGAAAAAGTTTAGGGTCGTAAGACTCGAACCAATAATTCGATAAATTTAAAAATCACGAATTAAATTGTTTTTTTTTCCCGTCCAGCTCTGAATTGAACCAAACCAAATGGTCATTAGTTCGGTTATTTTGGACCCGAACCAGTTAATATATTTTAATACTCAATATCTATATCACTTTATCAATTGACACCTTTTATTCTACTGTTCCTGTAACAGTAGAAGGGGTTGTCAACTGAACCTAACCAATTTTGATTGGTTTGGATTTTTTATATTATTTTATTGTTAATTTTTTAAATGTTTTTAGCCATGAAAAGTACTAAACCCAATGGTCATTGGTTCGGTTATCAGGTTCAAGAATTTTGGAACTGAACTAATTGCTATATTTTAGTGTGTATATATATATATATATAATACTTAATATTTACTATATTTAATAATTTTATATTTTAATATATATTTTAATTTTATATGTATATTTTAATATTTTCGAGTCCAAACCAAATCCAATCGAACCGAACCAATTTTGATTGGTTAGGATTTTTTATATTATTTTATTATTTTTTTTTAAGTGTACAATTTTTTTGTTAACGAACTACCGTGTTCTTCGAAAAGTTTGGCGGCGTAAACCCGAACAAATAATTTGATGAACCGATCTAATTAAATTGGTTTGTATATTTATATATATTTTAGTGTTCAATATCTATATTACTTTATCAATTGACAACTTTTCTTCTACTATTCCTATAACCGTAGAAGTAGTTGTCAACCGAATAGAACCACTTTTGATTGATTCAGATTTTTTATATTATTTTATTGTTAATTTTTTAACGTTTACAATTTTTTGTTTTAAAATGTTTTTAACCAGAAAAGGTACTAAACCCAATGGTCATCGTTTCGGTTTTCAGGTTCAGAATTTTGGAACCGAACTAATTACTATATTTTAGTATAATTTTATATATATTTTAATATTTTCGGGTCTAATTTTTATATTATTTTATTATTCATGTTTTAAAGTGTACATTTTTTTTAAATGTTTCTAGCCAAGAAAGTTACTGTGTACTTCGGAAAGTTTAGCGGCGTAAACCCGAACGAATAATTCGATGAATCGATCCAATTAAATTGGTTTGTATGTTTTTTGTGTCCGGGTCGGAACCAAACCCAATGGTCATTGGTTCGATTATCATGTTCAAGAATTTTGGAACCGAATTAATTACTACATTTTAGTATTTATATATATATATATTAATACTTAATATTTATTATATTTAAATATTTATATTTAAATTTAAATATTAATTATATATTGTCGTGATCCATGACCTCTTGATCCTTGTGCTAAACGATAGATAAGTAAATTATAATCATCGTTGAGAATTGATTTTGAAATTATATGATAGATAAAAGAGTGAAACATTCTTATAGATATAATATGATTTATATTTCAACTCATATTTCAATAAATCTGTATTATATCACTTTTGGAAAAAAAAACTTACAAGCACCCGTGCGGTTTAATGAAATGGTAATGCATGATTGATGGTCAATGTTAAAAAAAATAATTTAATAATGGAAGTATCTATCTATATCTTTATCTATCTATACTATATATAAAAGAAGGTTCAAGCTAAGGAAATTTCGACATGTGTCAATCTCTTGTACAATAACATTTCATATACTATACTGTTCTAATTTATTCTTTTATTTTAATTTTTAAATTTTTAAATTTTTATTTCAAATTTTGAATTTCAAGTTTTAAAATGTTTTCAAGACATTTTATTAATTGCTCATTAATTACTCATATAATTCCAATATAAATTGATATATAAGTATTAATTGCAAGGAAATTATACTGATTGACAAAAAAATTATTTAAATTTTTTTTGGAGTGGGAACTGAAATAAATTCCATTTCACATTTGATTTCCACATAAAATCTCTTTATCAGATATAAAAATCTTTCATGATTATTTATTTTCATCAAATCAATTATTCATACACCATTATTCAAAACTTACAAATCTTAATTGGTCAATAACTCGATTTTATCATCAAACAAATTAATATCTATCTTAGTATAAAAAAATTATTAATATCTGATTTAATTATATTCCAAATATCTTATTTACAATATTTATTATAAAATTTAATGTTTTAAATTATCTTTTTATTATTATCACTTAATTTAATAAAAGTAATCTTTTTTAATGTCGAAAATAATTATCTTATTTTTATTTTCATTTAATTTCTATAACCTTTCATTTAACACTTGTTTATTTTCTATAATACATTTTATCACGCTAATTAATTTTGAAACATAAGCTTTATTCAAATCGACTCTATGCATTTGATTAGGAAAACATAATACATTCTCCATATTTACAATTTGATTTATGTTATCAAAATGTTATAAATTATTTATTAAATTTTATAATTTATTTCATTAACTATTATATGCTTAAATATTCTAAAAAAAATATATGACCATATATATTATATATATGAAATATGAATATGATATGATACGATACGATTTGATTTGATATCTGAACAATAAATATATATATGATTTTATATATTCGAAAAAAAAATATATTCTCTAACTAAAACTACCTACCTACTACTACCTATCAATTGAAATATGCACCAAACTAAAATATTAAATTTTAAAACAATATGCATTTTAGGAAATGATCACTACTGACCCCTTCATTGATCCCTCTTAAATATTACTATTCCGGGAAGGTCATATTTAAACTTTCAGTGTGGGAACAAGTAATGAGAGGCTTTCTTGGCTTAAGAATGGAAGTTGTTTTTCAGAAAATTTTACCTGATGTGTGAAAGTCAAATTATGAAATTGTCATTTCTTTAAATTCATAGGAGTCAAAATTAACCATCAACCTTGGTTAAAATTTGTAATTCATCCATAAATTTTCATAAAACTTGAAATGACAACCGAATTTGTAACAATATAAATATATCTTATTTTTAATGCTTATAATTTTTAACCATATTTAATATATTTTTATTTTGTATTAAGTAATTCTAATTTTTAAATATAATTTTACAAAAATTATCCGCATGCGTTGCATAGGTTCAGTTACTAGTATTATTATAATTAAACCCTTTAAAAATTAACTATTAAATTGGTGAGATCCAAAATCGGTATTGTGCTCTTGGGTTAGATCCTTGTTTTTTGGGCCTTTCTTCATGTGAATGAGAATGAAAAACAAGAGACTCTGATTCGTTGAACTAGTTAGATTTGTAATTGAACCTTAATTGAGTTAGATATTTTTTTAATTGAAAATATCATTGACTCATGATTCAATCATTTGACAGAGTAATTTGGTCAGATTTTTAAAGCGCTGGTTAAGATATTGAAATTTGTTTTATGTATAAGATGTAATGTTTCAAACGACTCGTCGTAGCACGTTCAAAAGGAAATCAATGGTGAAGTTCCCTTGTCCATGAATGTGAGTGAAGAAGCCACGTTCACTTGCACAAGTTGCTCTTATAGTTTGTTTGAGTTCATCCTCCATCACTGTAACTTCACCAGCGAATGCTAACGTGTTGGTGTCTTGACTTTTTCAAGTCTGCAAGAGTCGTATCTATCCAACTATACGTTCCAGCATTAGCAAATTATGGTCCATGAGGTCCATCTAAAAAAAACATATTGTTCAATTTTATATATTGATAAATTTATTTATCTTAATCAGTTGCACTATTAAAATAGTAATAAAAAAATGTAAGTTAAAATAAAGAGCAACTTAGAAGAAAATAAGAAATTTTTTTTTAAGTTTTGATTAGATTAAAGATGACTTAAGGATAAGAAATAACCAAACATTAGCTGTATTAGTTATTCTATTTATATAATTCATCTCATAAATATCTAGCAAGAAAAGTAAAAGCACGTGCTCATGAAATATATATTAATAAAACACTAAAAAATAAATGTAAATATAATGATTTTATCTTCCTAATTAATAGAAATTATCAAATCATAGCCAACATAGGTTGTCACATCTAGGGATGGCAATTTTACCCGTACCTGTGGATACCCGCGGATAAAATCCGCAACGGGCACGGGGCGGGTAATTAAACGGGTATCCATGGGTAAAATAAACGGGTAATTTCAATACCCGTTTATAAACGGGGCGGGGGCGGGTATCACACTATCCGTGCCCGCAGATACCCGCACCCGTTACTTAAATTACTAAAATGCCCTTTATTATATATATGTAGTAATTGCTAAATGTATTTGATTACTTTTGTTAGTAACTTTTGTAATTGGATAATGCTTTGATGTTTTCTTAACATCTATTTGTATGAATAAGGTTATTTTAAATTGAATTACGTATATTTTAGTAAATTTTCAAGCAAAAAGAGTATATATTTTTTCTGGAAAAATAATTCATGGATACCCGCAAACCCGCGGATATCCGCAAAACCCGCTGGATACCCGCCCGAAGGATACCCGCGTGGGTAACAGGCGGGGACGGGTACGGATTTTACCCGACTGGTACGGGGGCGGGGGGAGTGCTACCCGTGCCCGCCCCGTCCCGTTGCCATCCCTAGTCACATATGATCCTTTGCGCCCACACTAATTATGACTTGGGTTCGATTCTTAGATTTTGCAAGGACGTGACTTCTTCCGATCTAAACTTTTTTTTTTATATAAAAAAAGAAGAAATTATCAAATCATAATATCCAATACCAACAAGGTTCAACGAAGGTTTTGAAAACCGGACCGGACCGGCCGGTCCGACCGGGTTAACCGAGAACTGTGACCTTGGCCGGTCCGGTTTACAGGGAAAACCGTCCCTGTACTGAACCGGTTCAAAACCGATAAAACCGGTAGTGAACCGGTCTGAACCGGTTTCCTAAAAAAAAATTGTATAAAAGGATTTGGGTCATCCTAGCCAAAACCCAATTCTTTTGTTTTCTAACATATGTGGTTGCTTGTAGATTTTGGGTTGGTTTTCCTATGAAGATAATTTTAATATATATCTTTATATTTATTTAATTTAATTTCAAAATAAAAAAATTGTGCTTAATAATTTTAGTTGTTATGTTGTTTTTTTTGTTTAATATTGTTATAAAAATTATATTAAAAATTAAAATAATATTATTTAATTATAACCGATTCAATTACGGTTTAACCTCGATTGGACCATTAAACCTCGAATCACTGCTTTCACCGATTCGATGACCGGTCCGATTTTATAAAATACACATGGTTAATAGATAATAAAGTTCCTTAGATATGTTGTCGAGATTAGGAGATTCGATTCTGTGACAAATATTTTATTAAAAAAGGCAAAACTAACTTCCATGATCTTTACTTCTTGAAGATTATTAGTATCTAGCAATGGACGGCAGATATTCTTTATACATAAATAATATTATACAATTCAATAATTGTCATCGGATAACACAAATAAAACTCAACGTAATTGATTGAGACACCAATATAATAAATAAATATTAAATCTTAAAAAGTGAAAAAAAAAGGTCAACTTAACAATATCAAGATAATCGACATCATCCCTTAATATTAAAACTTTTGCAAAGACATCATGAGAGTAACATCAATAGTACAATTCATGTCACTGATTACATCCATAATTCCATATCATCAATTTCCTTCTTCCTTGCAAATTTTTTATCAAGCAAAGATTACATTCAAAATTCATTTTAGAGAACTCCTTTGACACTCTTTTTCCTCTCTTTCATGTCATCTCTTCTTCCCAATTCAATTTGAATTGATGCAGCTTTCCCTACGTGGTGTGCCTTTTATCTCTTCCTAAGTCAATTGGAACTCTCCCCTTCTTTCATTGTAGCTCCATCATTTTCTTCCCATTAATGTTCTAATTACTTTCCTTATCTTCTAATTCTCCTTTCTTTCTTTCTTTCTTTCTTTCTTTTTTTTTTTTTTTACTTTTTGAGCTCAAAAATCTGGGTGGGTTAGGTTCGGGGCTCACTTGACTAGAGATACTTATAGATTACCCATCAACGAGGTTCTCACATCAATAATGAGATTCAACTCACGATCTTATGGGTTATGAGTATCTTCCAAATCCAACAAACATCCGTCGACTCTAATTAAAAAACATTGTTTTAGATGAGATTTAATTATATGTATTTATAAATCATAAATTATGGTGACATATCCTCGAAAAAATATATATTTATAAATCAACGGTACATGTGGATTTTGTACTAAAGAAATGAAGCTTCCAAACTGTAGTTGGAACTTATCGATAGTTAGTTAAATTAGTGAATAATTTTTTTTCTTTAATAACCACTCCCGAGCATAATAGAATTAATCTAACATCATATTGTAATAATAGATGTTAAAATAAGATATCATCAAATTAAATATATATGATGACAAGACCATTAAGAGTTTTGCTCGTGTATAAGTATTTTTCGTCAAACCAACCTAGCTAAAGGCTAAAGCCATCAGTTCTGCTAACGTAGCTCAAGTGATAGATTTCAAGGATATTTAGTGTCTGTAAATTGTGGGTTTGATCATGTAGTATCTCCAATTTCCTCTCTTCCCTATAAATGCCAAAAAAAAAAAAAAAACTAAATCCATCAAGTGTATTTATTTACTGTTTGAAATTAGGTAGCGGTGATTATCTCGTTTGAAACTTTGAATATTAATTCCTCAGCGTTCGAAGGAGTTTTACAAAACTTTCGCACCAAATATAAATGGAAACAAATTAATTGATGGTATATAAAAATTTATTGATTTTATATAGTATCTTTATTATTAAAAGAAAGGTAGTGGTTGAGACAATTTTGTAAAATCACTTGGAGTTTGTAAAAGTAAGGTAACATGAGGTAATATTGTCAATTCACTTTCTTTTTTTCTTTTTCTTTTTAGCAGCGTTTATTGAACTTCACCATTTCTTTTATCTGGGTAAGTTTTCAGCCTTTTCCTTTTCCAATAATGAATCACGTGAACACCTAATTTTGTCCGGGTATTTTCCTTTTTAATTAATATTTTGAAAATAAAAAAAAAATGCATAAAAATTCTCTAAAAAATTGGTTATGTTATTGGCTCAATTTGTTTTTGTTACAAGTTGTTTTGAGTCCAAGCCCAAGTGAAAATATATTTAAATAAAAAAAACACAAAAAAAACAAAAAGAAATGTTTTTCTAGAAGTTAAATGTTTTGTCCACTATGTTTTCCCCATCTCCACCATAGCTCTCACAAGTCTCAAGGCCTCAAGCAGCTAGCCTCCCATTTATGGGTAATGTTCAGAACTTGGGAATGTTTTTTTTACCTTGATCAGAGAAAAGAACATAAAAATGGAAGTTGAGAGGGACAGAAGGAGATTTTGCCATC
Organism: Sophora flavescens; assembly: GCA_030762895.1. Classification (NCBI taxonomy): domain Eukaryota; kingdom Viridiplantae; phylum Streptophyta; class Magnoliopsida; order Fabales; family Fabaceae; genus Sophora; species Sophora flavescens. The sequence goes on along the minus strand of CM061062.1, from coordinate 278,423,997 downwards.
TTCAACAATCCAATTTACGTGGTCCCAAGGTGAAAGCAGAGACTAGAAATTTTCTCTACAAATATCAATCAACAAACACAGCAAAGGAGGGACCAACCCATTACAAGAGGGCTTCAGGCGTACAAAACAGGGGCATTTTTCAGAACAGGAAAAAACAAAAGGGGGAGAAGACAGCACAAAAACTCTATATTCTCCTCTCTAACCTCTAGCAATCATCACTCCCAAATCACAAATCAACACAAAAATATCAAAGACTCTCTGATACCAAAAAGAATAAAAAAATCTCCTTCTTTCTTTTTCTCTTTCGTTCTGTCTTTCTTGCTTCTTGCTTCCTGCTTCTTCTTCTTCAACAAACCACCCCTTCACTCATCCATCCCTTCCACCATTCTCCACTTTCCTCCTTCATCTCTCCTTCACTCAACCGCACACCACCAGATCTGCGAAACCACCGCGACTTCCGCCGCTGGGGAGTTGCAGATCTGCGAGACCACCACGCGGACGCCGCCTTCCACCGTGCGAACGCCACCCCTCTGCGCGACCACCACGCGGACGCCGCCCTCCACCGCGCGAACGCCACCCCTCTGCGCGACCACCACGCGAACGTATCCCCTTTGCCGCGAGCCCCTGCCACACACCAGATCTGCGACCCTCTCTCCGCCGCTCCCACCTCGACGCCAGCGCCCAGTCCTGTCGCCGCGCGAAGCCTCTTCCTCCGTCGCCCTCTTCCCCTCTGTCTGCAGCTCTTGGGTCCTTTATTGGTAATGAAGAAGCAGCTTCTGATGGCTTGCTTTCTTTTAACCTTATTTTCAGTCTTTTATTATGTTGAATTGTTAACCTATTTGGGTTTTGGGCCAGCTGCCAAACTTTCATTCCCCTTTTTATTAATAAAGATATTTGACAACAAAAACTTGCTTTGGGCCCAATCATATTAAAAAGGAGGGGGTTCTAACTCATCTTGTTTCTAAAAAATAACATGAACCAAAATAGTTAATAAAATTCTTTCAATCCCTCGTTCAAATAAAAATCTCCTTTTGGGTTCACGCAACAATCTACAATGTTGATGTATGATTTTTCATCCTCAAGCGTTGTATGAATTGTAAGGGTTCATCGTATAGCTTTGTTATCTTTAACCCTGTGCAAGAGTGAATCCCCTTTAAAAATATTAAATGTTTTTTTATTTATACTTTTAATCAATTTTACCCAATTTCATTTTTTATAAAAAAATCTTTTTAATTCACGCAACAATCTACGACGTTGATGTATGGACTTATTCATCCTCAAGTGTCGTGTGAATTGTAAGGGTTTATCGTATAGCACTGCTATTTTGGACTCTAAGCAAAAGTGAATTTATTTTTAAAATAAAATCCCATTCTTTAACAAAAATCAAAGATCAAATAAATTCCAATCTTTATCAAAATTAAAATCAATCAACCAATCAAATCTTTTCTAAAAGAACTACGTGGCTTTGAGTTTCCCATCGCACCCGAGAATACGTAGGAGCAAGATAAATCATCTTGTCAAGCCAAAACTAAATTTTCCTTTTTTGTGTCTCTTTTTATGTTAAAATAATTAAACTTTTCCCCTTTTTAACAATAAATTCAAAAAAATTTTAAAAATTAATAAAATATAAAAAAATTAAAATAATTCTTTCTTATAAATAATTTTTTGGGTAAAATAAATATTTAAAAGGTTATTAAAATGTTTTGCACAATTAACTTGAGGTACCGTTTTTTAAACGGGCGTTGTGGGGTGCTAACACCTTCCCTACTCGTAACCGGCTCCCGGACTCATCTCTCTTTTTTTTTAGACCAGTTTTCCTTAAAATAAATGGTTTTTCCAATTTTTTTTCCCAAAATAAAATATTGGTGGCGACTCCTCCTCTTTTTACTCCTTTTTTGCGGCTCCCGGACGGGATGGTCGCGACAGCTGGCGACTCCACTGGGGAGTTTTGAGAGTCAGGCCTATCATAGTTAGCTGTGAAAATTTTTAACAACTTTGAAAATATTTGTTTTACCCTTTTTATTTTATTTTTATGCTTTCATAACTGCTCTTGTATATTCTTGCAACCCTAGGGTAGAGAATTTCTTGTATCGGTATTTGTTTGTTCCTTTTTACAGGTTTGGGGTAGTTTGTTCTAGTAGGTTTTTGTGAAGGTTTGTATGCTCCCATCACACGCATCACTATCACATGTTCACACACTTTTGGGCTCTATACCCGAGTCTTGGAATGCCATAAGATTAGAAGGGACTTCAGTGATGTTATTGTGATGCTTTTGCATCCCTGACAGTCACCGATTCTCCCGCTCGGATTGCTACCGGTTCATGGACTACCATATTGTGACTTATTTGTCCCTGTGGTGAGGCTCATGGATTCGGATCCTTATCTTTTAGATGAGGGTAATCCGGGAACCATATGTTTAGGGGTCTAGATCTGTCCCGAAAGTCATGCACATAAAATGCCATTAGTAGCCTACCAAAGTAGGGTCTCGACTTCAGAAGTCCCAACTTTAGGATGTGACCTATGTAGGACAAAAGGGAGCACATTCCATCTTTTTCTGCAACATGAATAATCACGTTTATATCTCATGCATCATAACGATTTTTCTGCACGCATCCCACATGCACCTTAACATGCAATTCATTCATGCATTCTGTTCCACTCATTATTACATTGTATCCTCGTGCATGTAATATTTTTAGGCCATGCATCATCAATATGTCATGCATTCATGCATCTTGGTACACTCTCATGCATAAGTAATTTTGCTTTCCAAATGTTATTAATAAAATAAAGTTTCCTTTGCACAGATAATTTGGTAAGAGACAACATCTATTGTGGAGAGTTGTTTCTCCCCTAGATTTGTTGTCAACTCCATTTCATCGTATGAGCACAATGCTCTCTGCGTGGGATGGAGGGACCATCTCTTGTCTGTTATAAGGTGTTAACTCAAAAAAAAAAAAACAAAAAACTCCAAAGGCGATTTTCATAAAAGCTTTTTGATTTTTCCAACAGTTTGTTCTCACCTCTGTTTCAATTAAAACAGTGTGTGGCTTTTCTGAACAATTGTTCGAAGACACCCTTATCGCACTCGATCACAGGCAAGAGCCATGGCGGATGAACTAGAAGAAGTTCAAGAGATCAGGGATGAAGTCAGTCAAATCAAGGTTCAGATGGCTAAGATGATGGAGATCCTACAAGAAATGCAGAAGGAGAAGAACACAGAGGAGAACCCTCCAGCCTCGAACGAAGGACATCCAGCCACACCTCTCATCCAGCCCGGTTTTTCTCAGATTCCTATTCAAGGCTTCAACCAACCAGGGGCCATGATGCCTTTCAACCAAACTCATTTTTCATTTGACCCGAACAATCCCCCATACGGTTTGCCTCGTGGATTTGTACCACCAACAGCCCCAGTCCACAAGATGGCATTTAGAACTCTGAACACATCACTCAGACACAAATCCCCACCAATGCTGTCAAAGTACCGCAAACCCAAACTGTCAACCCTACAGATGGTAACACCCCGATAGTGACACCTTCTGCCAATCCAAGGCCCCCACAATACACCCTACATTATGGACTCCAGGGGGCTCAAATGATGCCAAACTTCGGTTCCTCCTCCATGCCATATTCATTTCCCCATAATATGTATGGAGAAACTCCGGTAAATCATTCGGGAGGGAATTCCCAATCTAAAGAAAAGCTGGAGGTACTAGAGGAAAGATTGCGGGCCATTGAGGGGGTAAATAGTTATGGTCTTCGGGATGCCTCGGAACTTTGTCTGGTGCCAAATGTTGTAATCCCGCCGAAATTTAAGGTGCCCGATTTTGACAAATATCGGGGAACCACTTGTCCCAAAAACCATTTGACCATGTATGTTAGGAAGATGGCGTCACATGCCCAAGATGATAAACTCTTGATTCACTTCTTCCAAGACAGTTTGACTGGGGCAGCTTCAAATTGGTATACGCATCTCAAGCGGGCCCACATCCGATCCTTCAAAGATCTAGCAGATGCATTCCTGAAGCAATACAAGTACAACATTGACATGGCTCCCGATAGGATGCAACTCCAAAATATGGCAAAGAGAGACACAGAGACTTTCAAGGAGTATGCACAACGATGGAGGGAATTGGCTGCTTAGTTGGAGCCTCCATTGACCGAGAAAGAAATTGTGGCAATGTTCATTGATACACTCCAGTCGCCTTTCTATGATAGAACGATTGGAAGCGTGTCATCGAACTTTTCTGACATGGTCATTATCGGTGAAAGAATCGAAAGTGGAATGAGGACTGGCAAAATCACTGAGACTTCATTGGCAAATAGCCCAAAGAAAACCCCATTTGTGAAAAAGAAGGAAGGAGAAACACATGCAGTAACCTTTGAACAAAAGAAACTGAACCAATTTAAACCAAACCAAATACCCGTCTTCCAAGCCCAATACCCCCCATATTACCAACCATTTCCGTATCACCAAGCCAACCAGCCATACATCGCCGCCATCTCACAATTTCCAACCCAAACCTATCCTATGAGGACACCATAACAACCATCAAACCCTTTCCAACATCAAACCTTTCCCACCATACCGCCCCAACAAAACCTAAATTCAAATCAAAGGAGACAACCTTACAACCCAGAAAAGAAGCCCATGCAGTTTGACCCTATACCTATGACTTACACGGAGCTATTGCACAGCCTTATTGAAAAATATTTGTTGGTCCTGGTCCCGACCAAGGCGGTGCAACCCCCATACCCAAAATGGTTTGACCCAAACGTCAAGTGTGACTATCATGGGGGAGTGATAGGTCATTCAGCTGAAAATTGCAAGACCTTAAAGTATAAAGTGCAAGATCTGATCAATGCAAATGTGCTAAGTTTCCAACGGGACACTCTTGATGCAGGAGGTTCCGGAGTCCATGCCGTTGAGGACACTTTGGAACATGACTTTTGAATCTTGTGTAGAGTAATTCATTAATGCTAATCCTTTAGCTTTGCCCAAGGCTTTAGGAAGTTTTTAATAATGGGCTTACTTGTTTCCATTTCAGTATGAATAAATGAATGCATTGAGTTTCCTTCCTTTCCTTCATCTTCTGATTTTACCTTCATCCTTCTTTTTCTTGAAAGTTATCAATAAAGCAGATCTGAAGGTGATTCTCTTTAAAAATAAAATAAAATAATAAGTGCTAGAACCTCATCGTATATTCCTGATCACCTCATTAACCATGCTGGTTCGGACAACTATGGAAAGCTTCCTCGTGAGATCAACCGAAGATGATTGAGGCAATCAAAGGAAATCTTTTTTGATTCAAGCTAGACTCCATGATTTGAAAAAAAAAAAGAAGAAAAAAATTAAAAGGGAAATCGAGAAAGAGCGATCGGTTATGCTTTTTGCAAGTACTATCATTTTGTCTTTCATTTAAAATTTATGAAAATTAACAATCAAAATTTGAAATGAAGAATGGCCATCTTTTTACATCTTTCACATACTTGTACTATCCCTTGTTACTCCGTTTGAGCTTGAAATTCTTTCAAAGAACCCGGGACAAGGATCACCCCTAAGCAAGGGGCAAGCATGAAAGAATCAGTGATTATGAAAAAAAAGGATAAAAAAAAAACTTCATGCAAGGGCACAAAAAAAAAGGAAGAAATAAAAAGGAAAGTTAGAGGAAAACAAATGTTCTTAGAAATCGAAAAGATCATGGATCCTCAGTCCTATTCAACCTTAAAACATTTGTTTGAGCCTTATATCCTTTCCTTCATGACTCTCAACCATTGGCCGCATTATGAGCCTAAAAAGTCCATTATGATCAATGAAAGATTGTTATCATTTTCATTAACTTTAATTGTGAGACAAAATGTATGTGCTTTTTCAATGCATCGCTCTCGGAAAAAGGAAAAGACAAAGAGAAAATGAAAAAACATAAAAACAAAAAAGGGGGAGGGGGGGCTCGCTGGGTTGAAAACCTGCAAGGGCGACCTAGGCAAAATTAGAGCGACCCGGTAGGTTGAAAGATCGGAAGAGCAACCTGCGCAAAAGTTAGCGTCAAACAGATTTCTCGAAGCAACAAACTGGGGCAGTTTGAATTTAAAGGCAAATCATGTCCTCGGAAGGAGATTAAAGCAGTACTCGAGATCATACAAGTGACTCTTGAAGAAATGCAAACTGCAAACTCGGGCAGTTTGAAGGCGAGTCATGAAGTGCTCTCAATACATGAAGACTGGAACAAACCATGTTCTTGAAAGCTGATTAAAGCGGTGCTCGAGATTATACGCATGAGAAGCTAGCACTTATCATCTTAAAAGAGTATCACCTGAAGAAAAGTGTGAACTCCATCCCGTCATTGTTTCCTTCCTTCTAACAACCTTTAAATTCTTTTGCTCATATCCTTACCACTTTCCACATATTGTTACTCCCTGTCCATCCTCTATCGTTTACATACCCCTCTTTCTACCATAGACTCAATTTGCATTCTTTAATACATACTGAAAGGTGAAGCAAGTATCAATAATGATATCATTTAGAGTTTCTCTCAGGATGCAAAGGTCATGGAAAGTACATCAATCTCCTGACAAATGGCAATGTTGGAAAAGAAAGAGAAATCAAGCAGTCTCATCCATCGGGATAATCATTTTAAATAGGCATATTTGTGACAAGGGGCAAAGCATCGATGGGGCAAGAAAATGACAATTCGGATCAATGAGTGACATTCCAGTTCTTCCTTAAATTTGGCTGTGATCGAAGCTTTAAGGGGCTAGAAATCAAAGAGTGGTTTGCGAAAAATGATCAAAGTTCATTATCAATCACTGAAAGAATCTTTTGCATCATGCATTATTTCATGCACCAGAATCAACATCATTGCATCACATTTAGGCATAGGGCCCATAAGCTCCCATTTTACTGGCTTTTACGGGCTTGGAACCCATAAGCTTCGCTTTTGTTAGCTTTAGCAGACGTAGGGTCTCTAAGCTTTCGTCCGTTTTAATGGGCATAGGGCCCATAAGCTTTGTTTTGTTAACTTTAGCGGACATAGGGTCTTTAAGCTTTCTTTTGTTTTAATGGGAATAGGGCCCATAAGCGTTGTTTTTGTTAGCTTTATCAGACGTAGGGTCTCTAAGCTTTCTTTTGTCTTAACGGGCACAAGGTCCCTAAGCTTTGCTTTTGTTAGCTTTAGCAGACATAGGGTCTCTAAGCTTTCGTCTGTTTTACTAGGCATAGGGCCCGAAAGCTTTGTTTTTGTTAGCTTTAGCGGACATAGGGTCTCTAAGCTTTCTTTTGTTACCTTTAGTTTTAGCAGGCACAAGGCCTCATAAGCTTCGTTATGTTTTTATTCAGCTTTGATGGACACAGGGCTCATAAGCTGCGTCTTTATTAGCTTTAGTAGGCATAGGACTTCATGAGCTTCGTGTTTGTTTTTGTTTAGCTTTAACGGGCAGAGGGCTCATAAGCTATACCTTTATTGGCTCCTATAGGCATAGGACCACACAAGCTTTTTATCTTTCAGTTTGAGCTTCTGACGGGCAATCCACCCCGTAGGCTCTTTTATCTTTCAGTTCGAGCTTTTGACGGGTAATCCACCCCGTAAGCTCTTTTATCTTTCAGTTCGAGCCCGTAAGCTCTTTTATCTTTCAGTTCGAGCTTCTGACGGGCAATCCACCCCGTAGGCTCTTTTATCTTTCAGTTCGAGCTTCTGACGGGCAATCCACCCCGTAGGCTCTTTTATCTTTCAGTTCGAGCTTCGTTCGAGCTTCTGACGGGCAATCCACCCCGTAGGCTCTTTTATCTTTCAGTTCGAGCTTATGACGGGCAATCCACCCCGTAAGCTCTTTTATCTTTCAGTTCAAGTTTCTGACGGGCAATCCACCCCGTAAGCTCTCTTGTCTTTCAGTTCGAGTTTCAGACGGGCAATCCACCCCGTAGGCTCATTTATCTTTTAGTTCGAGTTTCAGACGGGCAATCCACCTCATAGGCTCATTTGTCTTTCTGATCAAGTTTCTGACGGGCAATCCACCCATTAAGCTCTTTTATCTTTCAGTTCGAGCTTCTGACGGGCAATCCACCCCGTAGGCTCTTTTATCTTTCAGTTCGAGTTTCTGACGGGCAATCCACCCCGTAAGCTCTCTTGTCTTTCAGTTCGAGTTTCAGGCGGGCAATCCACCCCGTAGGCTCATTTATCTTTCAGTTCGAGTTTCTGACGGGCAATCCATCCCGTAAGCTCTCTTATCTTTCAGTTCGAGTTTTAGACGGGCAATCCACCCCGTAGGCTCATTTGTCTTTCTGCTGAAGCTTCTGACGGGCAATCCACCCCGTAAGCTCTTTTATCTTTCAGTTCGAGCTTCTGACGGGCAATCCACCCTGTAGGCTCTTTTATCTTTCAGTCCACCCCGTAAGCTCTTTTATCTTTCAGTTCGAGTTTCTGACGGGCAATCCACCCCGTAAGCTCTCTTATCTTTCAGTTTGAGTTTCAGACGGGCAATCCACCCCGTAGGCTCATTTATCTTTCTGCTCAAGCTTCTGACGGGCAATCCACCCTGTAAGCTCTTTTATCTTTCAGTTCGAGCTTCTGATGGGCAATCCACCCTGTAGGCTCTTTTATCTTTCAGTTCGAACTTCTGATTGGCAATCCACCCCGTAAGCTCTTTTATCTTTCAGTTCAAGCTTCAGACGAGCAATCCACCCCGTGTGCCCATTTATCTTTCTGTTCGAGTCTGACGGGCAATCCAACCCGTAAGCTCTTTTATCTTTATGCTCGAGTTTCTGACGGGCGATCCACCCCGTAAGCTCTTTTATCTTTCTGTTTAAGCTCGGCAGACGATCCACCCTGCAAGCTTTTTATGTGTAAACCCAATGGGCAATCCAATCCACTGGTCCTTTACAGGAAGTCATTTTGTAGTCACGGGTTTTTTCTGTTTGTCAATGTACCCCGAACAAAATTGGAGTTCATGTCTTTACTCGTTTCTTATAACGATAATAGGCTAACTACGGTTACATCTACTATCGAATAAGAAACAAGTAAAGATGTGCAGCTGTGAACGCCTAATTTTGTCTGGGTATTTTCCTTTTTAATTAATATTTTGAAAATAAAAAAAGAAAATGCATAAAAATTCTCTAAAAAATTGGTTATGTTATTGGCCCAATTTGTTTTTGTTACAAGTTGTTTTGAGTCCAAGCCCAAGTGAAAAGATATTTAAATAAAAAAAACACAAAAAAAAAACAAAAAGAAATGTTTTTCTAGAAGTTAAATGTTTTGTCCAGTGTGTTTTCCCCATCTCCACCATAGCTCTCACAAGGCTCAAGGCCTCAAGCAGCTAGCCTCCCATTTATGGGTAATGTTCAGAACTTGGGAAGGTTTTTTTTACCTTGATCAGAGAAAAGAACATAAAAATGGAAGTTGAGAGGGACAGAAGGAGATTTTGCCATCTTCAACAATCCAATTTACGTGGTCCCAAGGTGAAAGCAGAGACTAGAAATTTTCTCTACAAATATCAATCAACAAACACAGCAAAGGAGGGACCAACCCATTACAAGAGGGCTTCAGGCATACAAAACAGGGGCATTTTTCAGAACAGGAAAAAACAAAAGGGGGAGAAGACAGCACAAAAACTCCATATTCTCCTCTCTAACCTCTAGCAATCATCACTCCCAAATCACAAATCAACACAAAAATATCAAAGACTCTCTGATACCAAAAAGAATAAAAAAATCTCCTTCTTTCTTTTTCTCTTTCGTTCTGTCTTTCTTGCTTCTTGCTTCCTGCTTCTTCTTCTTCAACAAACCACCCCTTCACTCATCCATCCCTTCCACCATTCTCCACTTTCCTCCTTCATCTCTCCTTCACTCAACCGCACACCACCAGATCCGCGAAACCACCGCGACTTCCGCCGCTGGGGAGTTGCAGATCTGCGAGACCACCACACGGATGCCGCCCTCCACCGCGCGAACGCCACCCCTCTGCGCGACCACCACGCGGACACCGCCCTCCACCGCGCGAACGCCACCCCTCTGCGCGACCACCACGCGAACGCATCCCCTTTGCCGCCAGCCCCTGCCACACACCAGATCTGCGACCCTCTCTCCGCCGCTCCCACCTCGACGCCAGCGCCCAGTCCCGTCGCCGTGCGAAGCCTCTTCCTCCGTCGCCCTCTTCCCCTCTGTCTGCAGCTCCTGGGTCCTTCATTGGTAATGAAGAAGCAGCTTCTGATGGCTTGCTTTCTTTTAACCTTATTTTCAGTCTTTTATTATGTTGAATTGTTAACCTATTTGGGTTTTAGGCCCAATCATATGAAAAAGGAGGGGGTTCTAACTCATCTTGTTTCTAAAAAATAACATGAACCAAAATAGTTAATAAAATTCTTTCAATCCCTCGTTTCAAATAAAAATCTCCTTTTGGGTTCACGCAACAATCTACAATGTTGATGTATGATTTTTCATCCTCAAGCGTTGTATGAATTGTAAGGGTTCATCGTATAGCTTTGCTATCTTTAACCCCATGCAAGAGTGAATCCCCTTTAAAAATATTAAATGTTTTTTTATTTATACTTTTAATCAATTTTACCCAATTTCATTTTTTATAAAAAAATCTTTTTAATTCACGCAACAATCTACGACGTTGATGTATGAACTTATTCATCCTCAAGTGTCGTGTGAATTGTAAGGGTTTATCGTATAGCACTGCTATTTTGGACTCTAAGCAAAAGTGAATTTATTTTTAAAATAAAATCCCATTCTTTAACAAAAATCAAAGATCAAATAAATTCCAATCTTTATCAAAATTAAAATCAATCAAACAATCAAATCTTTTCTAAAAGAACTACGTGGCTTTTAGTTTCCCATCGCACCCGGGAATACGTAGGAGCAAGATAAATCATCTTGTCAAGCCAAAACTAAATTTTCCTTTTTTGTGTCTCTTTTTATGTTAAAATAATTAAACTTTTCCCCTTTTTAACAATAAATTCAAAAAAAATTTAAAAATTAATAAAATATAAAAAAATTAAAATAATTATTTCTTATAAATAATTTTTTGGGTAAAATAAATATTTAAAAGGTTATTAAAATTTTTTGCACAATTAACTTGAGGTACCGTTTTTTAAACGGGCGTTGTGGGGTTCTAACACCTTCCCTACTCGTAACCGGCTCCCTGACTCATCTCTCTTTTTTTTAGACCAGTTTTCTGTAAAATAAATGATTTTTCCAATGTTTTTTTCGAAAATAAAATATTGGTGGCGACTCCTCCTCTTTTTACTCCTTTTTTGCGGCTCCCGGACGAGACGGTCGCGACAAATCACAAATAAAAAGGTAATTATTCCATTAAATAGCAACAGAACTTGATTTAAATACCACTGATAGGAGTTTGTTCATCTACTTATTACCCATTTCTAATTATTGTAAAATGATAATAATATATCTTATTGTAAACGAACCCTTATTACCACTGCAGTCAGCAATTGTAACACACTTTGTTTTCCAAGCTTTCAACAACACCTCTTCCTCTTTTGTATTTGTGTATTTGTGTTGATCTTAAGATAGATATCATCTCTGGATTATTATTCTCATTTATTCTGATTTTGCACATAATATTCCTGATCTCCAATCCTTTTTTTTTTACTATTCGGTATTAGTGTTTAGTTCTGTTTTACTTTTCCAATGTTTGTAATGAGCCGCTTGATTGAATAATATAGTTAAAATATGAAATTTGGAATCTGATTTCATGAGGTTTTTAGTTTGTTTTTAATGATGGTTTTTTGGCAAAATTTATGTTGCCATTTGGACACATTTCAATTCAAAAAATGTTAAATTTCATAATTTATATTTCATAGTGTGAATGATGTTGATGATGAATGAGTTTGATGGATTGATAAAAATATAATTCACCGTTACACCAATATATTGAAGTAATCTTGACTACCTTTTTATTAAAAATATGGCTGAATCAATATAGTTGTTCAAAATGATTAGACAGTTTAAAATGATTTTTAAAGATTTTATAGAAAACTATATATTGTAGCATTCTTATGTTGTAAACAATTTGGTATCTATCTTCTGCAGCCTGTGTTTTCACATAGACAGTTATATGTTGCCATTTCAAGGGTAAAATCACGTCATGGACTAAGGTTACTAATATGTGACGAGGAAGATCAAGACTCCAACATCACTTCTAATGTGATTTACAAAATGATTTTTCAGAATTCAAAATAGGTAACTCATACTTAACCTATTCTGTTTACGACTCCATTTCCTTGGTTGGATTAAATTTATAAAACATACAAATGAGTCCATTAGTAAAAAAATGAAGAAGGTCTATAAACTTATATTTACATTGACCTTTATGTTTGATTGTTATGCCTCAAGAGAATTTATATAGGTTCCATACAAACATTAACTTTAGCTATATATATACAATCTCTTTCTAATTTAGGTTTTTACCTATCAAACATAAACTATTTCTAGAATTAACAAATAAATTATGCAATGCTCAAGGTGGGCCAATCATTATGATGCTCAGTACTGAGTAGCAGGTTGACACCATACATTTCTTAAAATAATGACAAAAACCTCTCATCATTTGAGGTATGTTACATAATTATATTAATATGATAATAGATTCTTAGAGTGTATGCAACAAAATTAAACAATCTTTATAATTGATGTAGCCTAATTTATTCTCTATATTATTATTATTTTTGTTTTCTGTAGTGACTTGTGGTTCATTCGTGAAGTTTTAATGTTTGGATGACTGAATAGACATAAATATATTATCATTTAAATTGGTTATATCATATTGTGAAAAAATGTTTCCTTTTTTCCCCCTCATTTTCTAATCTAAATCATGGTCGTTATTATTTCCAAATTTGGTATGGTGCAAGCTGCATAAAAATAATAATTCATCGAATTCGATACCACCTATAATATAATGATCTTTACTATCTAGCCAAGTTACTCAACAAAAAAACATATTTACAGGTCCAAAACACATAACACAAATTCAATAATGTTTCATTTCCTATAATATAAATCATGCTCTTTATAATTTTCATAATTGGTATGGTGCAAGCTGCTTAAAATTTTTTAATTTTTTTTTACCAATAATCAAATTTGATCCCACCTATAATATCAGGATCTCTACTATCTAGCGAAGTTACTAAACATAAAAATATATTTAAAAGTCCAAAAGACATAAAACCAAATCAATATTTTTTCATTCAAATAGCTAAAAAAATATTAATTTTAATTTGATCAACAATATAAAAAAAATAACTAGCCAGTCCCGGGTACAAGATCTAGTAATTAATATTAATATATAATATAATAGTTATAAATGTGAAAACGTAAAACTTATAAGCAAGCAGAGCGCAAAAAAAAAAAAAAAACTTATAAGCAAGCAGACAACGTTAATATTGGATGTTTAGTTTGACGATTTAAAAAGTATAGAAAAATAAAATAAATCCAAACTTTGTTGATTTAAAGAAAAATGCGAATTGGCTAACGCGTATTGTCAGACAACACGTTTGTATTAATAAAGGTTTTGTTTTTTTTTACTAATTGTATTAATAAAGGTTACTAACTTACTATAATGTAAAACTGAGAACATAAACTTTGTTTATAAAAAAAAAACATAAAGTTTAAGTGTATATAAAAAGAAACAAAAAGTTTAAGTGTGTATCTATTCTATTGAAAAGAGAAATTAAAAATCACCACTCAAAAAATAAAATGTATAGTAAGAAGTTTTTTTATTTATAATATACATTATTAAGTTTTATTGTAGATAATTATGTTTTTTTTATAAAAAAAAATTATGAAATAATCTGTTTTTTGTGATCAATGATAAAATTACATAATTTAATATAGATTATAAATATATACATATTAAATTATTGAAAATGTATTTGTCAAAAAAAAAATGTATAATTTTTAATAAATATAATACTTTAATGAGAAGTTAATTAAGGTTGAAAATGTCTCTTTATAAGTAATTCCCACTATTATCTCTCCTCGCGAAACTAGTATCCATTTTTCTCTTTTCAATTTTGTAGTGTTCAAGCTTGTAGTTTTCAAGCAATCAATCAAAACCGCATGGTTTAGAAAACATCTCTTCTCCCTCCACCGGTTCTGGTGAGGCTCTGCCTCCGCTCCGGATTCTTTTTATTTTCCCCAGTTCTTGGTCAGTTCTACCACCTTTCTGGGTTTATGTTTTAAAATTTTTATATTTCTTGTTTTAATTTGTACATTATTTGTTTTTACTGTTTTCATGTTTTAATCTCCATATTTTAATTTTGTTTTTAAATTAATGTAATTTTCGCCTATAGAGGATGACGGGGTCAAGGAAGGGAAAGGGGAAAAGAGAGCAGGATGAAAGAAGTAAGAATTAATTTAAAAACAAAATTAAAATATGGAGATTAAAACACGAAAATAATAAAAACAAATACTGTAAAAATTAAAACAGTAAATATAAAAACTTTAAAACATAAACCCAGAAAGGTGGTAGAACCGACCAAGAACTGGGAAAAATAAAAAGAATCCGGAGCGGAGGCAGAGCCTCACCGGAACCGGTGGAGGGAGAAGAGATGTTTTCTAAACCATGCGGTTTTGATTGATTGCTTGAAAACTACAAGCTTGAACACTACAAGATTGAAAGATTGAAAGATTGAAAAGAGAAATAAGAAAACTGAGGGACTCACAGTATGAGAACTCTCAGAACTCTCAGAGTTTCTCACTCTAAAACTCTCTCTAAAACTTCGGATGTCTAACAACTGAGCCTAACATCCTTTTTATAGAAGATTGAAAATTTACTATTACAACAGTATCGGTAAATTTGACCTATACTATTGCAACTATTGAAGAACAGTGCCGGTAACATGACTGGGACCGTCTTTGTCGATAAATGAATAGTGCTTGAATTTGAGAACTGTGACTGTCGATAAGGAGCAGTATCATCGGGTGACTGGAACTATTCGTGCCAGATTTTTGATTGAATTTGCTGGTTGAGTGATTGGGATTACTCATCATCACTCAGGTTGACTGTAGTGTCAATACCATAACAATCATCTTCGTTTTGATAGAAGGGATCCGAACAATGGCTTGAATCCTCTTCGTCTTCATCATCATCAGATTGGGGGAGCTTCTGCTTGGAGGATTTTGATGAAGAGGCTACCTCCTCCTTTGCAAGCTTTAAGATAGCTTCCATATTCTGAAGGAAGCTTTCTTTCGATTTGGATCCTGCCAAGATCGAAACTATCTGAGATCTCTGATTGAGGAACTCACATGTCTCTGGGTTAGCTGCTTTCATCCATTTAGGATTCTGCTGGAACCAGATTTTGACATTGTCACTTGTGGCTGCCGCAAAATTGAACTTAGACCACCACTTGACATAAGTTGCTCTTTGTAAAATTGGCAATATACCAGGGTAAAGATCTTGCTTCTGGTATTTGTATTGCCAGCTGAACACCCATGAAAGGGAAAATTTTGAGAAAAATATTAGATTGATAGGAAAAGGACTTTCCTTGATGTCAAAATATTTTTCAAATGCTTGATATCCTTAAAGGACTTCTGCAGGAAGGATCTGTTTGATTGGGCCAAAAATTCTCCACCAATGGACGAACCAGTGAGGAAATTTGTAGTCAACATTCTTCTTGAAATAGATCAACCAAGAATGTTTGTTTTGATTGTTTTGGTATCAGAAAATATTGTACCAAGCTTGTTGATAATCCCAGTAATTAAAACCAATGGGATCAAAAGTTTGAGAATTTTTTTTGAAAACATTCAAGTTCTTTTCGAATTGCTCAGGTGTTAAAACCTTTAAAATTTGGAAAGTTGAATGAGTGTATATTGATTGATCCTTTGGGTCACGATAATGTTTAATGGTGACTGAATCTTTATCAATCAAGATAAACTCATAAAAATTTCTATTTTTATTTGATTGTGTTAGTTGAAAATGGGAACCGTTTTGAAAGATTTTGGCAGGAACTTTATTAGGGTTATTATCCCAAAATCCTGGTTCCATTTGAACAACAAAATGGCTTTGGTTTTTTGCAACATTGTTGGTTGCGGCTGTTTGTGTTTGGGTGTTGTTTTTTGATAATCTTGTATCAGGTTTGACAACGTTTAAAAGAGTAGCTGTTTGGGCTAACTCTCTGATTAGGTCTTTGAGAGGGGGTGGAGAACCTGATTCATTCTCCACTCTATCTCCCCAAGTTCCTTTAGGGAGTTTGATTAGGCCTTGATCTTGAAAGACTAAAAAAGATTGGATGGGGATGCCATAGTCTTCTTTTGACTGTTTGGCGGTTTGCAGGGTTGAAGACCCAGATTGGGTTGATGACCCAAGCTTGATTGCTGGTTTTTGGGTTGATGATCCAGATTGATTTTGGGTTGATGACCCAGATTTTGATGCACCTTGGCGATTGAGTCCCTTAAGGACTATATCTTTTCCTTTCCCCTTTGCAGAGGAAGCTTCTGACTTTGGCATTGCTGCCACTCTCACTCTACTACTTACCCTGTAAATATTCACGAGTAAGGAAGTCAGGAAGAGAATTTGAAGAGACTTTGAGAAATTAAATTTGAAAATCAAAAGCACTTAAAATTGCTTTCCATCTGGCAAAAATTTACTTTGATGCTAAATTTTTAACATCTTCTTGTAAAATATCTTTAGCAGATTTACAATCTACTCTAACCAAAAAATTTTGATAAAGTAAATCAGATTGAAATGCATAAAACTATTGCCAAAATTTCTTTTTTGACAGTAGAATAATTTTGTTGAGCAGAATTCCAATGTTTAGAAGTATATGCAATGATATGCTCTTTTCCTGAAATTCTATGTTTCAAAATGCCGCCATAACCAATGTCAGAAGCATCGGTTTCAACAATTTTGAAAGCAGATATGTTTGGAAGATAAAGACATGGAAGATTCTTTATATGAGACTTGATAATTTTGACCACTTTTGTATGATCATATGTCCAAGGAGGGGGTTCCTTCTTTAGACGGTTGTGCAAAGGCTTGATGATGTTGCTAAGGTTGGGGACAAAGCCAGCGACATAGTTGAGGCATCCTAAGAATCTCTGAAGCTGAGTATTGTCTATTATTTGATCCGGAAACTTGTCAGCAAATTCAATTGCTCTATTGATTGGAAAAATAGTTCCTTGGAAAATATTATGACCAAGAAATCTAATTTTTGTTTGGAAGAGATTGACTTTAGTTTTAGACACAGCTAAACCATTTCTTTTGATCACACTTGTGAAGATTTTCACATGTTTGAAGTGTTGATCAATGGATTGAGAAAAGACTAAAACATCATCAATGTAGACGAGTGTAAAGTCTGAATAAGGATTGAAAATATCATTCATAATTCTCTAGAATTCTGAAGGAGCATTTTTGAGACCAAAGGGCATAACATTCCATTCATAATGCCCAAAAGGAACAGTGAACGCTGTTTTGTAATGGTCATTGATGAGTGTGATTACACCTCATATTTGCTTATCATTTTTGCATGCATTTTCATATAGTTTAGGCATATTTAATTTGATTTTGGTTAGTTTTTACCTTGGAACGGGTAAGGCGGTTTTGTGGTGTTGTTTTGCAGAAATTAAGGATAAAATGCTCAGGATTAGCCATGATGGAGCTTGGATGAAGATGGAGCTTTAAAAGTGAAGAAAATGAGCAAAACAGAGCCCGTCACGGCCTAGACGTAATGACCATCACGGCCATGATCGAGCAAAAACTGAAAAGAAAGAAGGCAAAAGTCAGAATCCGTCACGGTCTGGCCGTGATGACCATCACGGTTGTGACTTGTCAGCTGAACCAGACCCTCACAGGCAGAACTGATCACGGCCTAGCCATGATGGTGGTCACGACCGTGACAGACCAAAAAGTGAAGAATCCCCCAAGGCAGAATCCGTCACTTCTGGCCGTGATGGCCATCACGTCCGTGACGCGCATTACTTGGATATGAAGCAACTGTTTTGGATCTGATTTGTGTTTGATTAGGATTCAAACTTCCCTAATCTATAAATATGGCATCAGGCTGAAGACTTGAGGAGGACTTTTTGGCTGCTACTCTTAGGCTATAATTTAGGATCTTCCTCTCCTTCTCCTTCTCCTCTCTTAGTTTTATTTTCATGTTATTTGTAATCAAGCTTGTCATCACCATGGCAATGCTTGAGTAGTAGCTTAATTTCTAGGTATTGGGGGCTATGCCCAAGGTTGATTTATGTTGTTAATTTAATGTTGTACCTTTGTTAATTTCGATTTTGCTTTAGATCTGATTTCTAGTGTTTTAATTACTCGTAAATTCGGCGGCCGCTTATTTACGTGACGTAGATACCCTAAGGAGGAACCTAGTGGCGAACTTAGGTATCCGATCTATAGAATCTGACTTAGGACTGAAATCACGAGAGTTAGAAGCCGTCCTTTGAGGATTAACGAATTGTCACGAAATGCAAAGGGTCTAATCTAAATTCGACTACCACGAGAGTAGGGGTTGGTTTAATTGGACACGGTTTTTGTAACCCGAGAGGGAGCTTAAACTATTTTAGGATAAATTCGCCTTCAAAGCAATTTCAATAATTAACAAGGGGTGATCAATTCAGTAACATAAACGATCTTGTTGGTAACCCAAATTCCTAGGAATTCATTTAGATCTGAAAAACCATAAACTGATTTACTTTCTGTTTTACTTGATTCTGATTTTAAGTTATCTCTTATTTCAAATATCAAAACCTTTTTCAAAATCTTTTTATAGTCTAGTTTTATCGATTTAGTAATTAGTTGCGATTTGAGATCACGGTCTCTGTGGGATCGATATCTTTTTATTACTTGGTGACAATCCGGTACACTTGCCGG
Organism: Sophora flavescens; assembly: GCA_030762895.1. Taxonomy (NCBI): domain Eukaryota; kingdom Viridiplantae; phylum Streptophyta; class Magnoliopsida; order Fabales; family Fabaceae; genus Sophora; species Sophora flavescens. The sequence goes on along the minus strand of CM061062.1, from coordinate 278,405,167 downwards.
ATCGCACGTGCACCCGCACGACATCAAGTTTTTGCCGCAGTTACCGGGGACCATGCTTTCTCGAATCTCAATTTAATTTTTAAATTGTTTTTTCTGGACTTTTTCTTTTCATTTAATTTTTATATACCATTTTTAAATAAAAAAATTCTTTTTCTTTCTTTGTATCTATCTTTGTGTTTTTTCTTTTTCCTTCTAGAGTATCTATATCTCTGTGTTGTTTTCTCTTTTATGCAAAGATCACTAAGTCTTGGAGACCTTACTGAGGTTGACCTCGAAATCGATAGGATCTTTCACAGACGTAGGAGACTACTAAGAGAGAGAGAGAGGTTAATTCCCATTCCACTCATGGCGAATCTCTCGGATACGAAACCGTTGAAGGACTACGCAGCCCCAAATGCTAGGGGATTACGAACTGGGATTGCTAGGCCATAGATTGAGGCGGAGAACTACACTATACCGCCTATGCTAATCAACATGATTAGGCAACATCAATTCGGAGGATTGCCCTCGGAGGACCCGACTGATCACGTGGAGACATTCTTGGAGTTCACCGATGCAGTTAGAATTCAAGGCGCCCCGGTTGATGCTATTCGTTTGAGGTTGTTCCCCTCTTCTCTTACTGGAAAGGCAAAAGCTTGGCTGAAGCAAGTGCCCGCTAATACCTTGTCGACTTGGGAGCAACTGGAGCAGGCATTCTTGGAGAAATTCTTCCCTCCCTCCAAAACGGCTTACCTACGAGCCCAGATCACCGGCTTCTTCCAAAAGGATGGAGAATGCTTATTAGAAGCTTGGGATCGCTACAAGGGATTGCTGGAGTCTTGCCCACATCATGGACTCGAGAGGTGGTTGTTAGTGCACACCTTCTACAACGGATTGGATTACTCTTTGAAGGTGTCACTCGATTCCGCAGCTGGTGGAGCCTTTATGTATAGGCCTCTGACTGAGGCATTCAACATCATTGAAAACGTTGCCACCAACTACCACCAATGGGGTTCAGAAAGAGGTAATAACCCGAAAAAGATTTCGGGGGGTAAGTTTGAAATGAATAGCACAGATCTTATAATGTCTAAAATTGACTCACTGAATAAACGGTTTGATCAGCTTGAAAGGGCTAACGTGAGTTCAATAGGTGCTACTAACATTGTTTGTGAGATTTGTGGAATGCAGGGACATGACATAATGGAGTGCCCACGTGGTATCGCTCATGGATCCGACGCTTCGGGGGAACAAGTGAACGCTTGTCACAACTTCTACGACACGAACCCGAAGTTGCTAAATTATGCTCCCCCAAATCCTTACAACCAAGGAAGGAAGAACATCCCTTACCTCTCCTACGGGAACTACAGCAACACGCTGAACCATGAGTTCCAAGAAGGCCAAGGTAATAGGAAACCCGCAGCGGGGTATCCTCGGGTACAGAAGTCTAAACTCGAGTCTTTATTGGAAAGTTTTGTTGAAACTCAAACAAAACAAAATGAAGAGTTTAGGCAACAAGGTAGGGCAGTAAACGAGGCAATAAAAGAGCTAGCATCTAAGGTAGATAACTTAGCAATCCATAACAAGATGCTAGAAACTCATATTGCCCCAACAAGCCAGCACATACTCTAGGCCTAAGGGTACGTTTCCGGGACAACCCGAAGTTAATCCCAATGAACATTGTAATGCCATATACTTGAGGGATGATAAACTTGGGGTAGCTGAAAAAGATGTGGGGTGTGAGGAGGACATGAACGAAGATGAAAAGATAGAACCAAAGTATGTCCCTCCACCACCGTACCAACCCCCAATACCTTTCCCACAAAGGTTGGTCAAGAGAAAGCAAGTAGAAATAGAAACTAAAAGCTTAATTGAGGAGCACAATGTCAAGATAAAAACTAATATGCCTCCTAAGCTAAAAGATCCAGGTAGTTTCTCTATCGCTTGCTCAATTGAAGAAGTGCAAATAGACCAAGACTTATGTGACTTAGGGGCTAGTGCGAGCTTGATGCTGCTCACTATCTTGGAAAGGTTGGGAACCAAAGAGCCGAGTCCATTCAAATTCTCCTTACAATTTGCGGATGGCTCGACTAGGACTCCTCTAGGCATACTAGAGAATGTTCCTGTAAAGGTAGGGAAATTTTTCATCCCTACCGATTTCCTGGTATTGGATATGAAAGGGAATTCTGAATTCCACATCATTTTAGTAAGGCCATTCTTGGCCACCGCTGGAGCAATAATAGACGTAAGGAATGGCAAACTCTCTCTGAATGTAGAGGAAGGTAGGGTAGATTTTGAATTGACTAACTCATATAACAACCCTCCTTTTGTGAGTCATGTGTGCAGGATCGATATAACGTCTCTAGTGGTAAAGGAAGAGCTCAACATGGAAGCAACTCCGAAGATTTGCATGGCAAATGATGCACCCAGTAGTGATGAAGTTGGAGTTGCTGATCATGTGGAAACAAAACTTCCGCCGGGAGGGAGTAAGGCCATGAAGCTTAGAGTGAAAAGAGTGAAGCGGAAGCGCAATTGGCCATATGAGCAGAATCGGCTCTTTGAAGGACTCCCATGGAAGAGAAGTGTTCCTGCACTTCTACGCCCTGCCGACCCCGGTTGACTGAAGGCAGTATGGTCAAGCCTAAGACCGTAAATAAGCGCTTCTTGGGAGGCAACCCAAGTTTTCTTTCCCTTTCCATTTGTTTTTGAATTTAGCTCTTGAATAATTTGAGAAGATCAAGAGGAAAAAAACATAAATTAATAGATTTGTCGAGTGTTTACAGGTTAAGAAGGAAGGAAGAGCAAAAAGGGCAGGGACAAATAAAGTCAGAGCCCATCACGGCCTAGCCGTGATGACCATCACGGCCGTGATGAGCTAACCAAGAAGACCAGAAAGGATCACAGCCTAGCCGTGATAAGCGTCACGGGCGTGATGGGAAGGACCCTAAAGACCAGAGAGTATCACGGCCTAGCCGTGATACAGGTCACGGCCGTGATAGGCCAGCTCCTGAAGACCAGAACTGATCACAACCGTGATATAATTTCCAACAAGCTTTTGACTGGCATGTGAGCCAGCACCCGCTACCACCTCGGTGGGTTGTTCCAATTTTTCTCCTCTCTCCGACTTGATTATTTACAATGGGGACAATGTAAGTTTTTAAGCTTGGGGTAGGGGTATTTTTGCAAATTTTTGCATTTTTGCATTTTTCATGTTGCATTCGTATAGGGATAGTTTTGCATGATCACATGATTAGATTGCCCCCTTGCTTAGATTATGCATCCAATTGTGAGAACTTGGTGCCAAATAAATTGAGATAGTGAATTTTTGAACCCAATTTTTTTTTTATTCTTGTGATAAGGCTAAAAATAAAAATGCTTAAGATGATCTTTTGATAGTTGATAATTAGCATGTGGTTTCTTAAATTTGTGTTTCTCATTGATTTTAAACTACTGAATGTGAGATTTTTGAGCCTTAAAGGGGTGCTCACTAAATCTACCCTATTCTTTGTGATAGAGTGTTTTATTCCTCTTGGATTGTATTCTCTAGAACTTGACTTGAAACCGCTTTGAAACTTAAAAAAATTTTGAAAACATTTTTTGAAAATGATTGAGGCATTAGGTGTTTTTCTGGCCTTCTGAGATTTGATTGATTAAATGCTACCCCTTAGTTGCCCAATTTTGAGCCTAAAAGAATAAAATACTTTTCTTGGTACCTTGAAATATTTTGAGGAATGATGCTTGATATGGCACCTTTTAAAGTATTGCAAAAAGGGTAAAAAGGTAGTTGAAAAATTTTGGGATGAGAAGGATAGAAAAATATTTCTCTTGAGCTGAAAATCTCCCCTTCTCCAAATAAATAAATAAAATAAACAAAAAAAAAAAGAAAATGGAGAAGGGGATGGCAAAAAGAAAGTGAGAAATAAAAATAAAAAGAAAGAAAGAAAGGTGGAAAAGTGAACAAAAGCCCAAAAAGGTATTTTAGAAGGTGTCATGCTTTGCAATGTTGATATTTTGTTTAACCCCCTTGAATTTCCTTTTCTTGATTTCCCTACCTAACAAATAATCCCATGACCCCATTACAACCAAAGTAAAAGACCTCTTGATTCTTATGTGTTTTCATTAATAAAGTAGAGATGTGGTTGATAGTCAAGCTTATGGTAGAATACCTTCCTTGAGGAAATTGAGCGAATTGTCATATATACCCTTAAACACTTGAGTGAGGTGAGAAGAGTGCCCGAATAAGTGAGAATATGAATTTAGGAAACCTAAGCTTCTAATTGGACTTGAAATTGACTGTCTCTTGGGTGTTTATTGAATATGCATGTTACTTGGATCAGTTACTCGGGTTCTTGGTTCACTATCCATGCTCTGATTGATTATCTTGTCTGGCCTTGGTAATTGCTTGAGGACAAGAAAAATCTTAAGCTTGGGGTGATTTGATGAGTGTGATTACACCTCATATTTGCTTATCATTTTTGCATGCATTTTCATATAGTTTAGGCATATTTAATTTGATTTTTGTTAGTTTTTACCTTGGAACGGGTAAGGCGGTTTTGTGGTGTTGCTTTGCAGAAATTAAGGATAAAATGCTCAGGATTAGCCATGATGGAGCTTGGATGAAGATGGAGCTTTAAAAGTGAAGAAAATGAGCAAAACAGAGCCCGTCACGGCCTAGACGTGATGACCATCACGGCCATGATTGAGCAAAAACTGAAAAGAAAGAAGGTAAAAGTCAGAATCCGTCACGGCCTGGCTGTGATGGCCATCATGGCCGTGACCTGTCAGCTGAACCAGACCCTCACAGGCAGAACTGATCACGGCCTAGCCGTGATGGTGGTCACGACTGTGACAGACCAAAAAGTGAAGAATCCCCCAAGGCAGAATCTGTCACGGCCTGGCCGTGATGGCCATCACGTCCGTGACGCGCATTACTTGGATTTGAAGCAACTGTTTTGGATCTGATTTGTGTTTGATTAGGATTCAAACTTCCCTAATCTATAAATATGGCATCAGACTGAAGACTTGAGGAGGACTTTTTGGCTGCTACTCTTAGGCTATAATTTAGGATCTTCTTCTCCTTCTCCTTCTCCTCTCTTAGTTTTATTTTCATGTTATTTGTAATCAAGCTTGTCATCACCATGGCAATGCTTGAGTAGTAGCTTAATTTCTAGGGATTGGGGGCTATGCCCAAGGTTGATTTATGTTGTTAATTTAATGTTGTACCTTTGTTAATGTCGATTTTGCTTTAGATCTGATTTCTATTGTTTTAATTACTCATAAATTCGGAGGCCGCTTATTTGCGTGACGTAGATACCCTAAGGAGGAACCTAGCGGTGAACTTAGGGATCCGATCTATAGAATCTGACTTAGGACTGAAATCACGAGAGTTAGAAGCCGTCCTTCGAGGATTAACGAATTGTCACGAAATGCAAAGGGTCTAATCTAAATTCAACTACCACGAGAGTAGGGGTTGGTTTAATTGGGCACGGTTTTTATAACCCGAGAGGGAGCTTAAACTATTTTAGGATAAATTCGCCTTCAAAGCAATTTCAATAATTAACAAGGGGTGATCAATTCAGTAACATAAATGATCTTGTTGGTAACCCAAATTCTTAGGAATTCATTTAGATCTGAAAAACCATAAACTGATTTACTTTCTGTTTTACTTGATTCTGATTTTAAGTTATCTCTTATTTCAAATATCAAAACCTTTTTCAAAATCTTTTTACAGTCCAGTTTTATCGATTTAGTAATTAGTTGCGATTTGAGATCACTGTCTCTGTGGGATCGATATCTTTTTATTACTTGGCGACAATCCGGTACACTTGCCGGATCGCAGTCACTTTCTTTGATTTCTATCTGATAGTAACCAGACTTCATGTCAAATTTGGAAAATAATTTTGCCATGCTTAGGCGGTTATGCAAATCCTTTTTGTTAGGAATTGGATATCTAATCCACCTAAGGGCTTGGTTTAAAGGTTTGTAATTGATAACTAAGCGAGGTGTACCTCGCTCAATTTCTGCTTGTTTGTTGACATAAAGGCAGAACAGGACCAAGGAGATTTACTCTCCCTGATTAAACCTTTGTTTAAGAAATCACTAATTTCCTTTTGACAATACCTAAGGAGTTCATGATTCATTTGGATAGGTCTAGACTTAGTTGGAATTTGCCTCTCATTGAAATCTTGTTCATAAGGCAAGTCAACAACGCATTTCTTTCTATTCCAAAATGTTGTTGGTAAATCAGAATAGATAGATTTTTGGATTTCATCAAAGAGGATCTGGATCCTATTTTTGATGTTTGGTTGTTGCAATTGCAGCTCAATATTCTTAAAATAAATTTATTCTTTCAAGAAATTGATTTTGTTAATCTTACAATTGAGAAGATTTAAGTCTCGAATGATTGGTTTCCTAATGAAGGGAAAAACTATGTCTTTTCCCAAATGTTGAGTTGTGATTCCATTATGGGTAATGGATAGAGGAAAAAGTTATCTGATGAACGGAGTTCCAAGAATCACTTCATTCTTAAGATTCCTGACTAATAGAAAAGGGGTTTCAACTTGGATACCTTGGTTTTCTATTAAAGCTTTTGACAGCTTATAATTGATTCTAAGCTTAGAACCATTAGCTGCGCTTAACTTCTCAGAGGTTTTCTCAAAGTATTTGGTAGGAATTAATCCTTCTTGAATATAATTTGAATCAGCACCTGTATCGAAAAGCGCTGTAGAATCAAGAACAAATTCTCCAATGATAATTTTGATCTTGATATGGAACTTTTGAATCCTTAATTGGTTTACTAAATTCATAAATGCCTCATCCTCATGATCATCCTGAACCTTAATAAGATTGTCATGCTCATCTTCTTTGATGGCACTTGACTCCGGCTTATCTTCATTACCAGAATCACCTGATCGAGCCTCTGCTATTTGAGACAAAATCAGTTTACGAACAACTTGTTCTTGTGTGATTTCTTTAACCTCTTGCTTCATATTCTTAATCTCTTGCTGGAGATCATGAATCGTAACAGGTTTTGTTTGTTGAGCAACATCCAACCGCTTAAGAATCTGTTTGAAGTCAAAATGATCTTTGACTATAACTTTGCCTTTTCCTTTGAAATCCTTTTCCTTTGAGGATTCTATGGAAGATTTAAGCTTGTCCAGATACTTTCTCCTTTCATCTGGATCAGCTATTAAATTAATAACTTCAAAAAGGAGATCTTGCTCCTTAGTTAAGACATTAATTTCATGAGATGAATCGGAACTAAGATTACCAATATCATCTTCTTGAACATGATTGATATCTTCAGTAAAATCACCATCTAATTCTTCTTCTGAAGTATCCGATTGAATCAAAAGGTTATTCAGTTGCCCCTCAACCGATGGTTCAAGATTCAGTTCTTTGATTCTTTTCTTTAGCCTACAGTATTTACTGATGTGGCCAGATTTGCCGTAGTCATAACAAGTAACTGCTTTCCTATCACCAGTAGCTGGCTTAGGTTTGAATTCTGGCTTAAGTTTGCCATACCGTTTGTTTTTCTTATACTTAGTATACTTGGTATACTAAGTTTCTTGGGGTTTGCCTTCGTATTTCTTAGAAGACTTGGCCTTATCTTTTCGACTAGGGGGTATACCAAATTGTTCACAAAAAGACCCTAAATCCTTCTTGGCAGCCTTTTCTTTTTTGAACTGATCTCTGACTTTGTCTTCCTTACAAAGTCTTGCCCCTATTTTTTGGGTAGCTGCAATGAGTTGTCCATAACTCAATTGCTCATATGGAATATTTCCATCTGGAGATTGTGCTATGAGATCATCTTTAACAAGATCACCTAACGTTGTAGGGAGACCTGCGATGAACTTTTCTTTCCAGAATCTATTCCGGCAATCTTCTCTGGTGTAAACCCTAGTTAGGAAGGTATCTTTATACCACCTAAAACTGGATAATGATCTACACTTGAGATTGGACAATAATTCAGCAAATCTATCCTTCCAAGTGGAAGAATTGCCCATAAAATGTCCGCATATTGAGAAGATTAAGGTGTTAACCGCATCTGGAATGGTTGCACCTTCATTACCATAAATTGGATTTCCCTCTGCATCGGTTTTGATTGCAGAGAACATTTGTTCTTTATGTATTTCAGAGAAAGAATAGTCCCACCAATCTTTTAGTTGGCATGTGAAACCTGCAGACAAAATATTGTAAATAGCTTCTTCAGAGCAATCATTTGTGGTTTGATATGCCGTAGCCATCATTGTCATATGCTGCATTGTTTGAAGCATTTGATATTCCGTTTGGCCATCTATGTTCCATTCATAGATGTTGTTGGCATTGAAGCTTCTAAAAGTTGGAGTTTTTTCTTCAAAGAGCATATATGGAGGAGTTGCTCTAAGATAATAAAGTTTTGAGGGTTTTTTCCATGATTGGGTAAGGACAGGATTGATATTGATTGGGGATTTATCCCGAGTATTTGGTTTGGAAGTACTGGCCACATATTCCGTTTCTGAGCCTCCTTCATTGATGACATTAATGGTTGGACCTTTGTCTCTGGTTAAAGTTCTTCCTTCTATAAAAAGGATGTTAGGCTCAATTGTTAGACATCCGAAATTTTAGAGAGAGTTTTTAGAGTGAGAAACTCTGAAAGTTCTGAGAGTTCTCATACTGTGAATTCCTCAGTTTTCTTCTTTCTCTTTTCAATCTTTCAATCTTGTAGTGTTCAAGCTTGTAGTTTTCAAGCAATCAATCAAAACCGCATGTTTTAGAAAACATCTCTTCTCCCTCTACCGGTTCTGGTGAGGCTCTGCCTCCGCTCCGGATTCTTTTTATTTTCCCCAGTTCTTGGTCGGTTCTACCACCTTTCTGGGTTTATGTTTTAAAATTTTTATATTTCTTGTTTTAATTTCTGCAGTATTTGTTTTTACTGTTTTCATGTTTTAATCTCCATACTTTAATTTTGTTTTTAAATTAATGTAATTTCCGACTGTTTTCCTACTTCTTTCATCTTGCTCTCCTTTCCCCTTTCCCTTCCTTGACCCCGTCATCCCCCTGGTATCAGAGCCAGATGGGGAAGTAGGAACTGTAGTATGGATCTAAGATCCATACCTTCCTGAATAGTAAAAAAAAAGAGTTTTTCAGAAGAAATTATTATGCTTAACTGGTCAGGGTACCTTTTAACTGGTAAGGACCTCCGTGTTTATGCTTTGGTATGTCTTCTTAAAGCTGTAGCAGTAAGACCTCGAAGGATGATGAGGCAGTAAGTCTAATTTGCCGATGCTTGAAGCAAGATAAATCAAAGAATGAATTACGAGTAGCAATAAGTCTACTTTGAGGTAGCTTTTGGTTAATTAAAGTAAATCCTTTTTCCCAAAGGTATGGTACAGCTATGGTTAAGAATAATAAGATCTAATGATTTTTGTAAATTCATGTAAAGAATTTATTTTTGAAAATATTATGAAAAATATTCATCGAGAGTGCGGCTTAGGTCACTACTAACTGTTGCTATGGAACCAAAGGAAGGCAATGATATCGAGAATTTTGAAAATTATGTTATCCCGCTCCTCTCCAAGCTTTCTTTCCGTTCTTCTCAACCCTCTTCTTCTTCTCTTCAGGAATCTGATATTCCTACCAATCCAAGCAGGATTTTCCAAGAGGAAATTGATAGGCTCTGGCAAGCGTACCGGATCGAAGCAAGTAATAATTAAACCGGCAAGTAAATTACCGAGTATCGAACTCAGGGATTGGGAAACCAAGTACCACTTCAAAAATTAAACAACTATTTAGACCAAAAAATAGGTGTGAAAAGATTTCAAGAAAATAAAAGAAACAATAAAATAAAATCAAATATTTTTGGGACTTTCAATATGAAAAAGAGATTTCCAGGAGTTGGGTTACCAACAAGACTGCTCATGCTACTAAATTGACTACCCCTCTTGTTAATTATCAAAATTGCTTTGAAGGTGAATTTATCCTAAATAAGTTAATGTTCCCTCTCGAGATACAAGAACCGTGTCCAATTAAACCAACCCTTACTCTCGTGGTAATTGTATTTAAATTGAACTCATTAAAATTCGTGACAATTCAATGGCACCCTCGAAGGACCGCTTCTAACTCTCGTGATTTAAGTCCTAAGTTCAATCCCTATAGATCCAATACCTAAGTTCACCGCTAGGTTCCTCCTTAGAGTATCTACGGCATGCAAATAAGTGCGCACCAAATTCACAAGTAATTCATGCAATAGGAGTTAAATCATAAGCAAATTGGAATTAACAAAGGGAAAACATCAATTCATAACATAAAACAAGTCTTGGGCATAACTCCAATTCCAAGAAGAAAAAAAGAACTACTCAAGAATTGCCATGGTCATGGCAACCTTGAATAACAAAAGCATAAAAATCCTAAGAGAAAAGAAGAAATTGAGAAGAAGAGAAATCCTAATTTTTGCCTAAGGTAGCAGCCTAGAGTCCTCCTATTTTCGAGCCTAATTGCTCTATTTATAGAGTAGGGTAACTTGAATCCCAAGTAATTACAAAATCAGATCAAATCAGGTTTTAAAATTCCAGATATTGTGCGTCACGGCCGTGATGCCTGTCACGGCCAGGCCGTGACAGATTCTGTCTTGGAAAACTTGGCACTGATGACCTGTCACGGCCGTGATGGCCATCACGGCCTGGCCCTGATGGCCATCATGGCCGTCACGGCCTGGCCATGACAGGTTCTGACTTTTTCGTTCTCTTCTTTTCAGTCTTGCTCGATCATGGTCATGATGGCTATTACGGCTAGGCCGTGATGGCCTCTGTTTGGTTCAGTTTTCTTGTTTTTCAAGCTTCATCTTGATGCAAGTTCCATCATGATTGATCTTGAACATTTTAATCTTCATATTTAATTGCCAAATCAATATCTCCAAATCAATTGCCAAATCTTATCATATCCTTTGTTGTTGTGATAGGCAATTATTATCCAAATCCAATTTGATTTGGATCAATCTTTTATCTCAATGCCAATTGAATTATCTTTTAATCATAATAATCCAAATCCAAATTGATATGGATTCAAATCCATCATGTGGGCCCTTGCAATTTACTTGGCAATCTTCAATTTAACTGATTTCCATTCTTTTCTTCTTGATACTTTCCTAAAAATCAAAAAATAAGAATAATATCAGAAAATTAATCAAAATCTAATTAAAATTAATTAAATACACACATTGACTCTAAAATAACCAAAATAGGAAAACAAATTCTAATTTGGGCTAAATAAAGCATTCAATAGAATTTAATTGATGAAATCCGTTCTAAAATAATAGATAAAACATGATAAGACAGTGGATTATCAAAATACCCCAAACTTAAACTTTGCTTGTCCTCAAGCAAACTAAAACTCAAAAAGACTCAATTGGGTAAGCTCAATGGACTCAATTAATTTCGCACAAATTTCATGCAATTTTATCAATTCAATTTTTCTTCAATGTTTTCCCCCTTTACATCAATGTAATCCCCACATTCATTTTCTTTAAACAATTGAGAATTTAATCATTCATGCAATTATTAATCTAAGAAAAGGGTTCGAGTTACACACAAAAAGGAGATCAACAATTTCAAACATTTGCCTTCCTCACAAGGGCATTTAATAATTCACTCATTCGCTCAATTTGTCTAGGCTATCAACTTTCACTCAATTTCACGTTTCAAGAGCACTTTCCATGAATTTGATTTTCATCTCAAACAAAATTCTCACGAAAACATGCGTGCATCATCAAAAGGTCTTTCATAGGTTGTAATGTGGCCTGGATAAAGGTAGGATATATAAAGGTGCTAGGCTTTACATCCCTAGGAATTAAGAGAGCATGAAGCTTTGTGCACTATTATTTTCACTATAATTCCTTTTTCCATTTTTCTTTTTGATGCTTTGGGTGGCTACAACCTATTTCCTTTGACACCCTTTTATTTTGCCCTTTTTTGACATTTTTTTTATTTTTCTTCCTTTTCTTTTTCCCTTTGCCTTTGGCTTCAACCTATATTTTTTTTTTCTTTTTCTCAATCCAAAACAACATATCTTATCCTTGTAGCCACCCCAAACTTAGTTTCCTTCAACCCTTGTCTTGCTAAGCATCCATGCTCTCATAAATCCTAAGATTTGGTTAACATGGTTTTTCCGGATTTTTTGGCTTATAACATAAGGTCATCAAGAAACAATAGGCTTATTAGGTTCAATGTGGCTAACTAGGGAACATGCATTAGGGATGGTCCTTTTTAGGCCAAGTATCTATTTCAAAGAAAATTGCCTAAATCATTTGATGCAAACATATAACCATGCAAACCATGAAGAGATTCAAGCAAATCCGGGAAAGTGCAACTTAAAAGTGATTCACACAATTTAAAAACAATGTTGGAGGCTCAAATTCCTCACCTGGACATTTGTAGCAAATTATTTAACCGAGATACAATCCCTATTGTGTGCATCTCTTTACCCCAAACTTATCATAAATTATGCAATCACAATAAAATTTCTCAAAGTTCCATTTTCAACTTTCCACATGGGGATCAATTTTCAATTTTCAAATCATTAGGGGAAATCATCAAAAATCAATATTTATCATGCAATCCATTTATACTAAATTTAATAAAATACATTCAAGCTCGCCGACAGAAGACTCACACACATATGACTCAAGTAAAGAAAAGCAAAATAATTAAAAAGAGAAGGGTTTAGAAAAACTCATTGAAGATGCTTCCACCCAGATCCCATAGCCTGTGGTAAAAAGATCAAGAGATGCCCAAGATGTAAGGCCTTCTTCCCGGATCCCATGGCTTGTGGAGTGGAGATGGAAGAAGCAAGTGTGATGAGATTCCATTGACTTCTTTAAGTGACATGATGAGCTTACTTCCTCTTGGGTCAAATGGTAAGTCACCTACTCCAAGAATGGCCTTTATATAATTAATTTCTCCATGAAGCACTAGAACCATAACTTTTTGAGGCGACCTTAGAGCCTTTGCCTCTGTTGATGAAAACTCCCAATTCTCAGGCAATGATTTGAACTCCAAAGTTGGTATTTTCACAAAGTAATGTTGTAGACAAATAGAAGGTACCAACTTTGTTATACCCAAACATGCATGTAAACCAACATACTTATCCAACTCATAATTTTTAGTCTCCTCAATAGGAATGGTGAGAAAAGTATTTTCCACATGATTGGTCTCTTTTGTCCCTTGCAAAGGAACAATAGGAGATATTTCCTCCTTGCACTCCTCTTGGTGATCCTCTCCTCTTGAATCATCTTCCACCACCACTTCATCTTCATTCACTTCCATGCTAGCAAATAGATTCTCTTCAATTTGAATTCCATGTTGCTTTTCTACTAGCAATTTAGAAAATTCACTAGCTTGTTCTTCTAACTTCTGAAAGTTGTCACTTAGCGATGCCGCTATCTTTCTAACATTTTTCCCTGCTCGCATTTCAGCCCTCTAAATCATGGAACTAACTTCCTCCTTGCTACGCTCTATGCTCATGCTCAAAAGATAAGCATCTATATCCCAAAGAATCTCTAGCAAATCAGGATCCAGCTCGAAGTATGGTGGTGGTTGCAAAGATGACAAATAGGATTTTCATTCCTCTTTGGAGTATATCTTCATGTGCTTATCAGTGATACTATCAAACACAATCCAATCAAGTTGATATTCCTAAATTGGATAGTAACGGTAGTCCATGTGTTTCATCAACCTTGCACAAACAAAACTCAAAAGAAAAGGTCAAATATATACAAATAAAATTAAAAATACTAAACTAGTTGCCTCCTTTGTTACTAATGATATTGGTATTGCCAATCCCCGGCAACGGCTCCAAAAACTTGATGGGCTCCGGCAAGCGTACCGGATCGAAGCAAGTAATAATTAAAACGGTAAGTAAATTACCAAGTATCGAACTCAGGGATTGGGAAACCAAGTACCACTTCACAAATTAAACAACTATTTAGACTGAGAAATAGGTGTGAAAAGATTTCAAGAAAATAAAAGAAACAATAAAATAAAATCAAATATTTTTGGGATTTTAAATATGAAAAAGAGATTTCCAGGAGTTAGGTTACCAACAAGACTGCTCATGCTACTAAATTGACTACCCCTCTTGTTAATTATCAAAATTGCTTTGAAGGTGAATTTATCCTAAATAAGTTAATGTTCCCTCTTGAGATACAAGAATCGTGCCCAAAAAAACCAACCCCTACTCTCGTGGTAACTGTATTTAAATTGAACTTATTAAGATTCGTGACAATTCAATGGTACCCTCGAAGGACCGCTTCTAACTCTCGTGATTTAAGTCCTAAGTTCAAACCCTATAGATCCAATGCCTAAGTTCACCGCTAGGTTCCTCCTTAGAGTATCTATGACATGCAAATAAGTGCGCACCAAATTCACAAGTAATTCATGCAATAGGAATTAAATCAAAAGCAAATTGCAATTAACAAAGAGAAAACATCAATTCATAACATAAAACAAGTCTTGGGCATAGCCCCAATTCCTAGAAATAAGAAAGAACTACTCAAGCATTGCCATGGTCATGGCAACCTTGAATAAAAAAGGCATAAAAATCCTAAGAGAAAAGAAGAAATTGAGAAGAAGAGAAATCCTAATTTTTGCCTAAGGTAGCAGCCCAGAGTCCTCCTATTTTCGAGCCTAATTGCTCTACTTATAGAGTAGGGTAACTTGAATCCCAAGTAATTACAAAATTAGATCAAATCAGGTTTTAAAATTCCAGATATTGCACGTCACGGCCAGGTCGTGACAGATTTTGTCTTGGAAAACTTGGCACTGATGGCCATCACGGCCTGGCCCTGATGGCCATCATGGCCGTGATGGCCATCACGGCCTGGCCATGACAGGTTCTGACATTTTCGTTCTCTTCTTTTCAGCCTTGCTTGATCATGGCCGTGATGGCTGTCACGGCTAGGCCGTGATGACCTCTTTTTGGCTCAGTTTTCGTGCTTTTTAAGCTCCATCTTCATGCAAGCTCCATCATGATTGACCTTGAACATTTTAATCTTCATATTTAATTGCCAAATCAATATCTCCAAATCAATTGCCAAATCTCATCATATCCTATGTTGTTGTGATAGGCAATTATTATCCAAATCCAATTTGATTTGGATCAATCTTTTATCTTAATGCCAATTGAATTATCTTTTAATCATAATAATCCAAATCCAAATTGATTTGGATTCAAATCCATCATGTGGGCCTTTGCAATTTACTTGCCAATCTTCAATTTAACTGATTTCCATTCTTTTCTTCTTGATACTTTCCTAAAAATCAAAAAATAAGAATAATATCATAAAATTAATCAAAATCTAATTAAAATTAATTAAATACACACATTGACTCTATAATAACCAAAATAGGAAAACAAAGTCTAATTTGGGCTAAATCAAGCATTCAATAGAATTTAATTGATGAAATCCGTTATAAAATAATAGATAAAACATGATAAGGCAGTGGATTATCAGAAATATGCTTTGAAAATATCAATCAAGATATTGATAATTGGGTAATTCCCAGAATACCCATAAAAGATCTGTACAAGTCAGAAGGAAAGTTTTTTACTACTTCTGATTATGTAATTAAAACAGAAGAGAAATATATTCCAATCAGACCAGAGAGTGAGGAATTTCATCTTCTCTCAATGGATACGATAAAAAATCACAAACAAAAGTACAGGTACTTACACATTGGATGGGTTCAAGTAGCTGTCAAACCTTTAATCCGTGAAGGATTAAACGCTTCAATCTTGATGTGCTTAAGAGATATTAGGCACAATAAATTCCAAGACTCCCTCTTAGGTACTGTAGAAACTAGCCTAAGCCATGGTCCAATTTATTTCAATTGTTATCCAAATATAACTTCGAGTCTTCAGGATCAAAACATCGTAGATTCTTTGTTCCTAAATCTTAAGATCTGTGGCTTAGACATGAAGCCTGGATCTATCCTAGCAGCTTTGCTTTACAGAATTCAATACAAGGCTATGAATTCTTGTAATTCTAAAGTTCTCAAAACTAGAACATCGAGAAAGACAACCCCGTTTCTTACTGATGTTACTAAAGCAAACGTGATTGTCCCAAAAACAATCCTTTGGAAGGACGTAGTCCTACCAGAAAGATGGATTTTGGATAAGGCTGTTCCAGCTTTACCAAGGGAAACAGCAGGTTTCAGCAACATAGTTCAAACTCCAATAGGAAGAGTTGAATTAATCTTTGAAAGAAGGAACTCTTTCAGTTCTGCCAGATCCTCTAGTCTTAGATCAGAAGACTTCAGATCCGTCCCTTCAAGACAATCCTTTTCAACGGCATCTCAGATGACAACCATAAATCTTCAGGGATTAGATACATCATCTACCATCCCAAGACCAATTTATCAGACAGAAGATGATCACCGATCAATTCAGTCTCCAACCTTTTCCTCTCTTAATGAATCTTATAATGATTTGTAAGTTCATTATTGATAAGGAATCCCTTCGAAAGGACTTTTACTCTGAGGAATGGAAACCTCAAAGAGAATGGTTCTTGCAAGAGTTTAAGGGAACAAAAAGGAAAAATATTCATGAAGAATATTATCAATTTCTTAACAATGTTAAGACAAAGGTTTTATTTTTTGACTGGTTTCATGCATACTCAGTCAAACATTCAATTAATTATCCTTGGAAGACAAGGATAGATATTGATAAAACCACCAATGTCATTACAATATGGCATTTAAAAAATGGTGAGTTCGTCAAGATAGAGTTACCACCAAATAACTCTTTCCAACTCCCTGGTATTAAAGATCCTTTCACCAACAAACCCATCATAGCTGCTTCGTTCAAAAACAAGAATATTGATGAAGCAATCTCTGCCCATGACATGAACAAGTTAATGGAGCAATCAAATTATACGAATAAATACCTTCAAGTGTTAGGAGAACACTTGATAAAAAACGATGCAACCATCCAAGCATCAACTTCGGGAATTAAGAAGGATATTCCCTTAGAAAAAACCCTTGTTCAAACCTTTTAAAATGAATAAGAAGATCAAAGATAGTTTACTTCTTCTTCATCCTAATGTTAAAAGGGAAAAACAAGAATTTATGGAGAAAATAGAAGAAAAGCTGAAATAATTAAGTGTTCCGGAATCTCCATCTGAAAATCAAGAAGGGAGACCTTTAATCAGAGACAAAGGTCCAACCATTAATGTCATCAATGAAGGAGGCTCAAAACAGAATCTGTGGCCAGTACTTCCAAACCAAATCCTCAGGATAAACCACCAATCAATATCAATCCTGTCCTTACCCAATCATGGAAAAAAAAACCCTCAAAACTTTATTATCCTAGAGCAACTCCCCCAGATATGCTATTTGAAGAAAAAAACTCCAACTTTTAGAAGCTTCAATGCCAACAATATCTATGAATGGAACATAGATGGACAAACGGAATATCAAATACTTCAAACATTGCAGCATATGGCAATGATGGCTACTGCATATCAAACCACAAATGATTGCTTTGAAGAAGCTATTTGCAATATTTTGTCTGCAGGTTTCACAGGCCAACTAAAAGGTTGGTGGGACTATTCTTTCTCTGAAATACAGAAAGAACAAATGTTCTCTGCAATCAAAACCGATGTAGAGGGAAATCCAATTTATGATAATGAAGGTGCAACCATTCCAGATGCGGTTAACACCTTAATCTTCTCAATATGCTGATATTTTATGGGTAATTCTTCCACTTGGAAGGATAGATCTGCTAAATTATTGTCCAATCTCAAGTGTAGATCGTTATCTAGTTTTAGGTGGTATAAAGATACCTTTCTAACTAGGGTTTACACCAGAGAAGATTGCCAGAATAGATTCTGGAAAGAAAAGTTCATCGCAAGTCTCCCTACATCGTTAGGTGATCTTGTTAAAGATGATCTCATAGCACAATCTCCAGATGGAAATATTCCATATGAGCAATTGAGTTATGGACAACTCATTGCAGCTACCCAAAAAATAGGGGCAAGACTTTGTAAGGAAGACAAAGTCAGAGATCAGTTCAAAAAAGAAAAGGCCGCCAAGAAGGATTTCGGGTCTTTTTGTGAACAATTTGGTATACCCCCTTGTCCAAAAGATAAGGCCAAGTCTTCTAAGAAATACGAAGGCAAACCCCAAAAAACTGAGTATACCAAGTATACTAAGTATAAGAAAAGCAAACGGTATGGCAAACCTAAGACAGAATTCAAACCTAAGCCAGCTACTGGTGATAGGAAAGCGGTTACTTGTTATAACTGCAGCAAACCTGGCCACATTAGTAAATACTGTAGGCTAAAGAAAAGAATCAAAGAACCGAATCTTGAACCATCAGTTGAGGAGCAACTGAATAACCTTTTGATTCAATCGGATACTTCAGAAGAAGAATCAGATGGTGATTTTGCTGAAGATATCAATCATGTTCAAGAAGATGATATTGGAAATCTTAGTTCCGATTCATCTCATGAAATTAATGTCTTAACTAAGGAGCAAGATCTCCTTTTTGAAGTCATTAATGTCATAATGGAATCACAACTCAACATTTGCGAAAAGACATAGTTTTTCCCTTCATCAGGAAACCAATCATTTGAGACTTAAATCTTCTCGATTGTAAGATTAACCAAATTAATTTCTTGAAAGGAGAAATTTCTTTTAAGAATATTGAGCTACAATTACAACAACCAAACATCAAAAATAGGATCCAGATCCTCTTTGATGAAATCCAAAAATCTATCTGTTCTGATTTACCAACAGCATTTTGGAATAGAAAGAAATACGTTGTTGACTTGCCTTATGAACAAGATTTCAATGAGAGGCAAATTCCAACTAAGTCTAGACCTATCCAAATGAATCATGAACTCCTTAGGTATTGTCAAAAGGAAATTAGTGATTTCTTAAACAAAGGCTTAATCAGGGAGAGTAAATCTCCTTGGTCCTGTCCTTCCTTTTATGTCAACAAACAAGCAGAAATTGAGCGATGTACACCCCGCTTAGTTATCAATTACAAACCTTTAAACCAAGCCCTTAGGTGGATTAGATATCCAATTCCTAACAAAAAGGATTTGCTTAACCGCCTAAGCACGGCAAAAGTATTTTCCAAATTTGACATGAAGTCTGGTTACTATCAGATAGAAGTCAAAGAAAGTGACCGTTACAAAACAGCGTTCACTGTTCCTTTTGGGCATTACGAATGGAATGTTATGCCCTTTGGTCTAAAAAATGTTCCTTCAGAATTCCAGAGAATTATGAATGAGATTTTCAATCCTTATTCATACTTTACACTCGTCTACATTGATGATGTTTTAGTCTTTTCTCAATCCACTGATGAACACTTCAAACATGTGAAAATCTTCATAAGTGTGATCAAAAGAAATGGTTTAGCTGTGTCTAAAACCAAAGTCAATCTCTACCAAACAAAAATTTAGATTTCTTGGTCATAATATTTTCCAAGGAACTATTATTCCAATCAATAGAGCAATTGAATTTCTTTGACAAGTTTCGGATCAAATAATAGACAAAACTCAGCTTCAGATATTCTTAGGATGCCTCAACTATGTCGCTGACTTTGTCCCCAACCTTAGCAACATCATCAAGCCTTTGCACAGCCGTCTAAAGAAGGAACCCCCTACTTGGACAGATGAGCATACAAAAGTGGTCAAAATTTTCAAGTCTCAGATAAAGAATCTTCCATGTCTTTATCTTCCAAACATATCTGCTTTCAAAATTGTTGAAACCGATGCTTCTGACATTGGTTATCATTTTGAAACAAAGAATTTCTGGAAAAAAGCATATCATTGCATATACTTCTAAACATTGGAATTCTGCTCAACAAAATTATTCTACTGTCAAAAAAGAAATTTTGGTAATAGTTTTATGCATTTCAAAATTTCAATATGATTTACTTAATCAAATTTTTTTGGTTAAAGTAGATTGTAAATCTACTAAAGATATTTTACAAAAAGATGTTAAAAATTTAGCATCAAAGCAAATTTTTGCCAGATGGCAAGTGTAACACTCGGGTGCCGACGAGGGAGGGGAGTGGTCACCGGTGCAAGAAGGCACGGACAAGGAGCGGATCTTGGCAGGCTTCTAGGTGGATGGACACATGAATGAACCGATTACACACCCGAATGAGAGGGATCCTGAGACTGTGCAGGTATCGGACTATACAGTTGAGGAAGGCTAATATGAATTGATTAGTACTACCTATACTAACAAGATGCATATTCTTTTCGGGAGCCCATCACTTAATAACTCCACAGTTAAGCGTGCTTGACTTGGAGTAATTCTGGGATGGGTGACCTCCTGGGAAGTTTTCCCGGGAAGCGTGTGAGTGAGGACAAAGCACACTGAAAAGACCCGTGTTGGTTTGTGGGGATAGTCGTCAATCTATAAAGCAGCCAGGGATGTTACAAATGGTATCAGAACGACACCTCTCCCAGTACGGTGTGGTTCGGGGACGAACCAAGCGGAAGCTGGTGGACATGTAACACCCGGGTGCTGACGAGGGCGGGGAGTGGTCGCCGGTGCAAGAAGGCACGAACAAGGAGCGGCTCTTGGCAGGCTTCTAGGCGGAGGGATACATGAATGAACCGATTACACACCCGAATGAGAGGGATCCTGAGACTGTGTAGGTATGGGACTATACAATTGAGGAAGGCTAATATGAATTGATTAGTACTACCTATACTAACAAGATGCATCTTCTTTTCGGGAGCCCATCACTTAAGAACTCCACAGTTAAGCATGATTGACTTGGAGAAATTCTGGGATGGGTGACCTCCTGAGAAGTTTTCCTGGGAAGCGTGTGAGTGAGGACAAAGCACACTGAAAAGACCCGTGTTGGTTTGTGGGGACAGTCGTTAATCCATAAAGCAGCCCGGGATGTTACATCAAGCAATTTTAAGTGCTTTTGATTTTCAAATTGAATTTCTCAAAGGCTCTTCAAATTCTCTTCCTAACTTCCTTACTCGTGAATATTTACAGGGTAGATAGTAGAGTGAGAGTGGCAGCAATGCCAAAGTTAGAAGCTTCCTCTGCAAAGGGGAAAGGAAAAGGTATAGTCCTTAAAGGACTCAATCGCCAAGGTGCATCAAAATCTGGGTCATCAACCCAAAAGCAATCCGGGTCATCAGCCCAAAAACCAACAATCAAGCTTGGGTCATCAACCCATTCCGGTTCTTCAACCCAGCAAACCGCCAAATAGTCAAAAGAAGACTATGGCATCCCCATCCAATCTTTGTTAGCCTTTCAAGATCAAGGCCTATCCAAACTCCCTAAATGAACTTGGGGAGACAGAGTGGAGGATGAATCAGGTTCTCCACCCCCTCTCAAAGACCTAATCAGAGAGTTAGCCCAAACAACTAATCTTTTAAACATTGTCAAACCTGATACAAGATTATCAAAAGACAACACCCAAACACAAACAGCCGCAACCAACTATGTTGCAAAAAACCAAACCCATTTTGTTATTCAAATGGAACCAGGATTTTGGGATAATAACCCTAATAAAGTTCCTGCCAAAATCTTTCAAAACGGTTTCCATTTTCAACAAACTCAATCAAATAAAAATAGAAATGTTTATGAGTTTATCTTGATTGATATAGATTCAGTCACCATTAAACATTATCGTGACCCAAAGGATCAATCAATATACACTCATTCAACTTTCCAAATTTTAAAGGTTTTAACACCTGAGCAATTCGGAAAGAACTTGAATGTTTTCAAAAAAAATTATCAAACTTTTGATCCCATTGGTTTTAATTACTTGGATTATATATCAACAAGCTTGGTACAATATTTTCTGGTACCAAAACAATCAAAACAAACATTCTTGGTTGATCTATTTCAAGAAGAATGCTAACTACAAATTTCCTCACTGGTTCGTCCATTGGTGGAGAATTTTTGGCCCAATCAAACAGATCCTTCCTGCAGAAGTCCTTGAAGGATATCAAACATTTGAAAAATATTTTGACATCAAGGAAAGTCCTTTCCCTGTCAATCTAATATTTTTCTTAAAATTTTTCCTTTCATGGGTGTTCAGATGGCAATACAAATACCAGAAACAAGATCTTTACCCTCGTATATTGCCAATTTTACAAAGAGCAACTTATGTCAAGTGGTGGTCTCAGTTCAATTATGTGGCAGCCACAAGTGACAATGTCAAAATCTGGTTCCAGCAGAATCCTAAATGGATGAAAGCAGCTAACCCAGAGACATGTGAGTTCCTCAATCAGAGATCTCAGATAGTTTTGTTCTTGGCAGGATCCAAATCGAAAGAAAGCTTCCTTCAGAATATGGAAGCTATCTTAAAGCTTGCAAAGGAGGAGGTAGCCTCTTCATCAAAATCCTCCAAGCAGAAGCTCCCCCAATCCGATGATGATGAAGACGAAGAGGATTCAAGCCATTGTTCGGATCCCTTCTATCAAAACGAAGTTGATTGTTATGGTATTGACACTATAGTCAACCTGAGTGATGATGAGCAATCCCAATCACTCAGCCAGCAAATTCAATCAAAAATCTGGCACAAATAGTTCCAGTCACCCGATGATACCGCTCTTTATCGACAGTCACAGTTCCAGTCAAGTTACCGGCACTATTCATCATCGGCACTATTCATTATCGACAGCACAGTCCCAGTCATGTTACCGGCACTGTTCTTCAATAGTTGTAATAGTATAGGTCAAATTTACCGATACTGTTGTAATAGTAAATTTTCAATCTTCTATAAAAAGGATGTTAGGCTCAGTTGTTAGACATACGAAGTTTTTAGAGAGAGTTTTAGAGTGAGAAACTATGAGAGTTCTGAGAGTTCTCATACTGTGAGTCCCTCAGTTTTCTTATTTCTATTTTCAATATTTCAATCTTGTAGTGTTCAATCTTGTAGTTTTCAAGCAATCAATCAAAACCGCATGGTTTAGAAAACATCTCTTCTCCCTCCACCGGTTCTGGTGAGGCTCTGCCTCTGCTCCGGATTCTTTTTATTTTTCCTAGTTCTTGGTCGGTTCTACCACCTTTCTGGGTTTATGTTTTAAAGTTTTTATATTTACTGTTTTAATTTTTACAGTATTTGTTTTTATTATTTTCGTGTTTTAATCTCCATATTTTAATTTTGTTTTTAAATTAATGTAATTTCCGCCTATATTCTTACTTCTTTCATCCTGCTCTCTTTTCCCCTTTCCCTTCCTTGACCCTGTCATCCTCTATAGGCGGAAATTACATTAATTTAAAAACAAAATTAAAATATGGAGATTAAAACATGAAAACAGTAAAAACAAATACTGTACAAATTAAAACAAGAAATATAAAAATTTTAAAACATAAACCCAGAAAGGTGGTAGAACCGACCAAGAACTGGGGAAAATAAAAAGAATCCAGAGCGGAGGCAGAGCCTCACCAGAACTGGTGGAGGGAGAAGAGATGTTTTCTAAACCATGCGGTTTTGATTGATTGCTTGAAAACTACAAGCTTGAACACTACAAAATTGAAAAGAGAAAAATGGATACTAGTTTCGCGAGGAGAGATAATAGTGGGAATTACTTATAAAGAGACACTTTCAACCTTAATTAACTTCTCATTAAAGTAATATATTTATTAAAAATTATACATTTTTAATTTTTTTTTGACAAATACATTTTCAATAATTTAATATGTATATATTTATAATCTATATTAAATTATGTAATTTTATCATTGATCACAAAAAACAGATTATTTCATAATCTGTTTTTTTATTAAAAAAACATAATTATCTACAATAAAACTTAATAATGTATTATTATAAAAAAAATTCTTACTATATGTTCCGTCCAAATATCTCAAGTTAGAGATACTCGTCCGGTGGAACTCTGTGGGAGTATTTATGGAATAGTTTGACAGAATTGATATTCTGCTCCTACGTATCCCAAGTGGGAATCAAAGCAACGTAGTTCTAAGTGAGGGGGTTGATCCCCTATTTATAGAGATTTTTAGGTATAACAGTTTTAGTTGGACTGTTATTGAGATCGTATCTATCTGATAAGTGATAAGCCTCTGGCTTATCTAGTTTTATGACTAGATGAACTAGGGTTTATGTGTCTATTTATCCGAGTTCACTCTCGTTTTCGCCCAAATTTGCCTTGTTTTGTTCCTGAGTTGGGCTTTGACTCGTTTTGCGTCTTTTGTGTAGTTTTTAGCTTATTTTGGATAGAATTACGCTTGTGGGTGTTTTTTGTGTTTTCAGGTTAAATAAGTGAAGCTCCGGGAGTCAAGGAAAGTCGAAAAGCAGTGGAAATTGCAAGTCTGGAGACACTCGCCTGCCCCGCGAGCCTGAAAGTCAACAAAGCAGCAAAAGTCATCACTTCAGTCTCGCCACGCGAGAGGTGTCTCGCCTCGCGAGCTCATGAAAACCTGCAAGACAGAGACCATCACGGCCCAGCCGTGATGAAGGTCACAGCCTAGAATTGAAGACTCGCCCCGCGAGAGGCTGCTCGCCTCGCGAGAGTTTAAATTGAAAGCACGCCAATTTTAATTCTCGCCTCGCGAGAGAGCGCAGATCAGGATTACTATTTAAAGGCTGTTGCATATCAGAACGGGGATCCAACTTTAGAAGGCAGTTTTCCACTTAGGTTAGGGCAGTAGTTACGAATTCTTATTTCTCCTTGGAGCTGCGTCTCCTTTTCGGGTTTCTTTTTATTTTACGATGGTGATTATGTCCGATCGCTTGTCTATGAGCATGAGGAACTAATCCCGTCGTCCGAGGGAACGATGAAGCCACCCATGGCGATGTAAATCCGATTTGATGTATGTCTTTCTCCTTAATTCAATTCTTGTTTTCTAATTCTGATTTGAATGTGTTGATCATACGTGTTGCGTGATTGACTTGTTAACGTTGATGAGGCTTAGTCAGCGATTCACGTTTAGAACTTGAATTAGAATCATCGATCGAATATTGCACGAGAGTGAATAGGAGATCGGTGCGACCTTATAGGGAACACGAATTAACAGAATTCGAGATTAGGGTTAAGAGACCTAGCAAGTAATTAACTCAAATCATCGAATACGTCCTAATGAGCACGGAAGTGGATTTAGGAGAATTTAGGGGTCCCGGTTGACATTTGATGAGTGTGATTTCACATCACTTTTCATGTACATTTCTGCATGCATTTGCATATAGTTAGGCCAATTTAGTGTTGATTTTGTATAGTTTTTCCTTTGGAATGGATGAGGTGGTTTTTCTGTGTTGTTTTGCAGGATTTAGTGGAAAATTGCCCAGAAATCAGCCTTGGTGGAGCTTGGATGAAAAAGAGCTAGAAAAGTGAAGAATATAGCCAAACAGAGCCTATCACGGCCTGGCCGTGATGACCATCACGGCCGTGATCAAGCAGGGAAGAAGGCAAAAGTCGAGAGATCATCACGGCCTAGCCGTGACGGACATCACATCACGCCGTGACCAACCAGAAAATGAGGGCTCGCGTCGCGAATACTTCTCTCGCCTCGCGAGAGTTAAAAACTTGAAGACACGCCTTGGGCCAGAAGCGTCACGGCCTGGCCGTGATGGCCATCACGGCCGTGACGGCGACAGACCTATAAATAACAAGACACAGAGGAGAAAAGGGGACTAACTTCTAACCTAAAACAATGCACTTGGAGGCGGTGAGGTGGTGGTGGAGAGGGTTTCTACCCAAAAAGGGGGCGTTTTCTCTGCTCTTGGATGGAGAGAAGATTGGAGGAAGCTTGTCTATGAGTGTTCTTCATCCCTTCTCTTTTTCCTTTTTGTATTTCCTTATCATGAGTAGTTAAATCCCCATTGTTGGGGTTAGATGTAACTTTTCTGAACTTGTTGTAATTGATTTGGTATTTTAATACAAGTTTCTATTTCGTTATGAGTATGTGATTCTGTGTTTAATGCTTTCCTTGGATTAGCTACCCATAGGAATGATTTGTTGCTTTGATAGATGACTGGAAGGTTGGTATTAAGGCATGCTCATGAATCATATGCCAAGTAGGTCAAGAATCTAGACATAGGTGTTGGCTGCTTGCAATCTTATAAGTCTTAACTTAATGCAAAATCTCAGGTTATTCCACCTAAGACATTAGGGTTTAATTTGGGGTTTTAGGCTCAATGCACCTAAGACATTAGGCTTGAGTACTTTAGAAAAGGCTTGATTGACATAATTGAATTAGGACTTGTGTTAGAAGCCATTTCATTGCAACTAAGGGAGGATTAGTGTAGTCTAACCCTGACAATTCTAGCCACATCTCTCTTTGCCTACCAAGTGTTTGACAAAATTCCAAAAAGACAAAAATAATTTGTTTCTTTATTTTAATCCCTCACACTTTAGTTAAGTCTAAATAGTTGTTGAATTTGCGAATTGGTAATTGACATCCAATCCCTGTGGATACGATAACCGGTCTCACCACCGTATTACTTGATTGCGACAAGGTGCACTTGCCTTTATCCTTTAATTCTAAAAATACATGCATCAAGTTTTTGGCGCCGTTGCCGGGGATTGGTTTTGTCAATATCATTAGTAACAAATGAGACAACTAGTTTAGACATTTTTTATTTTATTCTTCTGTATATAATTGATCTCTTTCTTTTGTTAGTTTTGTATATATTTGTTTTTGTGTTTCTTTGATCTTGTGCTTAATTGTCTGTGAGGTGAAAAATTGATTAGATAGGATCATGGACTACAATTGGTATCAACCATCTGATGCAGAAAGTGAATTATCTGAGCTGCAATTGGGTAGATATCTTGCCGAGTTGGCCGTAAAAATCCAACAAGTGAGTGATGAGCTGTCAAGGGCAACTGTCCCTCCTCCACCAATGGTAGGTTATTCTGAATGGGGAAATCAATTTCCCAACACTTCTAATCCATGGTGGGGGAACCCTCCAAACAATACTTTGATGGATGAAGGGGAACATTGGGAATCTTCCACACCTTGGAATGATGAGCCATCCCCATTGGAAGTTACTTGGGAGAACTTCAAATCCGCATTCCCAGTCGAGGTTGAGCAACCTATCCCGGATAGTCAATCTCACTTAGAGGTTGTTTTGGAGAACTTCATGGCAACAACAATGGAAGAATTCAAGAATCAAGAAGATGCCATTCGAGGTCTCGGGGTACGTATTGAGGAACTCTCTAACCTTCTGTCCAAAATGCCAAATGAGGACTTGATGGATGATGATGAAGATGATGCAATGATGGATGAGGAGGAAGAAGAAGAAGTGGGAGCAACCGAGTCAAGAAGTGAAGACCCTGTTTTGGAGAACATAGTTGCACCACTCCCCATTGAACCCTTGACTAAGGAGCCTGAAAGGAAGAGGCAATTGGAGGACATCTATTTCACCATGCTTGGAGATGATGAAAAACTTTTGGAATTAGATGGTGCTATTGGTTCCTATGCATGTGTGGAATGTGATGGGAAAAACACTTGTGTGGTTTGTGCGGAGATTTCTGCATATTTGGAAGGTGATGAATTTGGCAATGCTGAGAGTGAAGACTATACAGAAGCCAGAACAGCACCAATGATCCTCTCGAATTGTTGGCCACCTCACATTTTAAAGCAGTCAACAATGGAGTTCATGCCTCTACCTGAGGTTGAACCCCATTTTTATTGGGAAGATTTTGTGGATGAAGGGGTCAATTTTGACCCAAGAGGGAGTGAGAAATTCAACACATTTGGTGAGGTCACCATGATTTTCAAGAGCTCACTCCCATATTTATGCTGCAAACCGTGGGATCCGATTGAAGGATCTTACATGGTTAGCATTCCTTGGTCCTTATACCACAGGTTATGGGATCCAGGTGGATGCTTCTTAATAAGTCAAGCTAGTGACGTTAAAGAAGCGCTTATTGGGAGGCAACCCAACTTTTCTTAACCCTTCTCTTTAGTTAATTTTGTTTTTGCTTTAACCTCTTGAATAATTTGAGAAGCTCCGGAGGTTTGTTAATAATTTTGTTAAGTGTCTTCAGATTTTGAATAAAGGAAGGAGAAAAAGAGCAGGGAGAAACAAAGCCAACAAGCATGTGAGCCAACACCCGCTACCGCCTCGATAAGCCGTTCCAATTTTTTTGCTTTATTTTATTTTTCTCTCCTCTCCAACTTGATTGTTTACATTGGGGACAATGTAAATCTTTAAGCTTGGGGTAGGGGTAATCTTTTTGCTTGCATTGTGAATATTGCATTCATATAGGCTTAAATTTGCATGATCACATGAATTGATTACCCTTGCTTAGATTGAGTTTATGATTGTGAGAACTAAGTGCCAATTAAATTGTGATAGTGGATTTTTGAACCCAATTCTGTTTATTCTTGTGATATGGCTGCAAATGAATATGCTTGAGATAATCTTGGATAGTTGATGATTAGCATATGTTTCTTTAGACTTGTGTTTTTCACTGGTTCTTGAACTGATAAATGTGAGCTTTTGAGCCATTAGGGGGTACTCACTAAATCTGCCCCCATTCTTTGTGTAGAGTGTTATTCCTCTTGGTTTGTTTTCTCTAGAACTTGACTTAAAACCATTTTGAAGCTTAGAAAATTTTTTGAAAACATTTTTGAAAATGATTGAGGCAATAGGTATTTTTCTGGCCTTCTGAGTTTTGAATGTGTAAATGCTACCCTTAGTTGCCCAATTTTGAGCCTGAATGAATAAAATGCTTTTCTTGGTACCCTGAAAAAATTTTGATACATATACTTGATAAGGGACCTTCTAAAGTATCACAAAAAGGGTGAAAAAGGTAGTTGAGAGTTTGGGATAAGAATCAGAAAAAAAAAAAAAAATCTTGATTTGAAAAATTTCCTCTTCTCCAAATAGAAAAAAAAAGAAAAGAAAGAGAATAATAAAGTAGAGAAGGAGATGACAAAAAGAAGTGAAAAATAATAAAAAGAAAAAGAAAGAAAAGAAGGGTGGAAAAATGTATTGAAAACCCAAGAAGGTATTTTAGAAGGTTTCTTGTGTTGAAATGTTTGATACTTGGTTTAGCCTTTTGAGATATCCCTTTCTTGTTATCCCCACCTAAAGATTAATCCCATGGCCACGTTACAACCAAATAAAGACCTCTTGATTCTTAAGTGTTTTTCATAAATAAAGTGGAGATTTGGTTGATAGTCAAGCATATGGTAGGAATCATTCCTTGAGGAAAATGGAGCGAATTGTTATATATACTTGAACACTTGAGTGAGTGAGGCAAGAAAGAGAGCCAAGCAAGTAAACAAGCTTGGGGTGAGCTTCAAGTGAGCAAGAGTGCCCGAATCAGTGAGAATGTGAGTCTAGGAAACTTAAGCCCCTAATTGGACTTGAATTGATTGTCTCTTGCTGAATTGTTTGAATTGCCTGTTACTTGGATCATTTTACTCGGGTTCTTGGTTCACTATCCATGCTTTGACTGTTTATCTCTTCTGGCCTTAGTTTTTGCTTGAGGACAAGCAAAGTCTTAAGCTTGGGGTGATTTGATGAGTGTGATTTCACATCACTTTTCATGTACATTTCTGCATGCATTTGCATATAGTTAGGCCAATTTAGTGTTGATTTTGTATAGTTTTTCCTTTGGAATGGATGAGGTGGTTTTTACGTGTTGTTTTGCGGATTTAGTGGAAAATTGCCCGAAATCAGCCTTGGTGGAGCTTGGATGAAAAAGAGCTAGAAAAGTGAAGAATATAGCGAAACAGAGCCTATCACGGCCTGGCGTGATGACCATCACTACCGTGATCAAGCGGGGAAGAAGGCAAAAGTCGAGAGACATCACGGCCTAGCCGTGGCGGACATCACGGCCGTGACCAACCAGAAAATGAGGGCTCGCGTCGCGAATACTTCTCTCGCCTCGCGAGAGTTAAAAACTTGAAGACACGCCTTGGACGGAAGCGTCACGGCCTGGCCGTGATGGCCATCACGGCCGTGACGGGCGACGGACCTATAAATAACAAGACACAGCAGACGAGAAAAGGGGACTAACTTCTAACCTAAAACAATCTGCACTTGGAGGCGGTGCTGAGGTGGTGGTGGAGAGGGTTTCTACCCAAAAAAGGGCGTTTTCTCTGCTCTTGGATGGAGAGAAGATTGGAGGAAGCTTGTCTATGAGTGTTCTTCATCCCTTCTCTTTTTCCTTTTTGTATTTCCTTATCATGAGTAGTTAAATCCCCATTGTTGGGGTTAGATGTAACTTTTCTGAACTTGTTGTAATTGATTTGGTATTTTAATACAAGTTTCTATTTCGTTATGAGTATGTGATTCTGTGTTTAATGCTTTCCTTGGATTAGCTACCCATAGGAATGATTTGTTGCTTTGATAGATGACTGGAAGGTTGGTATTAAGGCATGCTCATGAATCATATGCCAAGTAGGTCAAGAATCTAGACATAGGTGTTGGCTGCTTGCAATCTTATAAGTCTTAACTTAATGCAAAATCTCAGGTTATTCCACCTAAGACATTAGGGTTTAATTTGGGGTTTTAGGCTCAATGCACCTAAGACATTAGGCTTGAGTACTTTAGAAAAGGCTTGATTGACATAATTGAATTAGGACTTGTGTTAGAAGCCATTTCATTGCAACTAAGGGAGGATTAGTGTAGTCTAACCCTGACAATTCTAGCCACATCTCTCTTTGCCTACCAAGTGTTTGACAAAATTCCAAAAAGACAAAAATAATTTGTTTCTTTATTTTAATCCCTCACACTTTAGTTAAGTCTAAATAGTTGTTGAATTTGCGAATTGGTAATTGACATCCAATCCCTGTGGATACGATAACCGGTCTCACCACCGTATTACTTGATTGCGACAAGGTGCACTTGCCTTTGTTTATATATCTCTAAAATACACGCATCAACATTGTAATTGAACCTAGGGAGGAATTCATCATCACTTGGGTGTACATATTGGGTAGGTGGATTTGTGACCTTGGACATTTTAGTTTTCTGATTTTTAGTTAATTAGTTTATTTAGATTGTTAGTTGAATTTCGCTATTAATCTTCTCTCTCAACCACCTTCTTCCGTAACTTGACCAAACGTATCTGACTTCCCGCGGATTAGTCGAATTGGTATCCCAATCCTTGAGTTCGACCTCGGTAATTACTTGCCGTGTTATTTTTATTACTTACGGACGACCGGTACACTTGGAGTCACAGTCACAACAAGTTTTTGCGCCGTTCTTGGGGGATTGGTTGTGTAATGGCAAAGTACCGGTCGCAAAGTAATAAAAATAACACGGCAAGTAATTACCGAGGTCGAACTCAAGGATTGGGATACCAATTCGACTAATCCGCGTGAAGTCGAGATCGTTTGGTCAAGTTACGAAGAAGGTGGTTGAGAGAGAAGATTAATAGCGAAATTCAACTAACAATCTAAATAAACTAATTAACTAAAAATCAGAAAACTAAAATGTCCAAGGTCACAAATCCACCTACCCAATATGTACACCCAAGTGATGATGAATTCCTCCCTAGGTTCAATTACAATGTCAACCGGACCCCTAAATTCTCCTAAATCCACTTCCGTGCTCATTAGGACGTATTCGATGATTTGAGTTAATTACTTGCTAGGTCTCTTAACCCTAATCTCGAATTATGTTAATCGTGTTCCCTATAAGGTCGCACCGATCTCCTATTCACTCTCGTGCAATATTCGATCGATGATTCTAATTCAAGTTCTAAACGTGAATCGCTGACTAAGCCTCAT
Organism: Sophora flavescens; assembly: GCA_030762895.1. Lineage (NCBI taxonomy): Eukaryota > Viridiplantae > Streptophyta > Magnoliopsida > Fabales > Fabaceae > Sophora > Sophora flavescens. The sequence continues at coordinate 278,373,518 of CM061062.1, read as the reverse complement.
CAACGTTAACAAGTCAATCACGCAACACGTATGATCAACACATTCAAATCAGAATTAGAAAACAAGAATTGAATTAAGGAGAAAGACATACATCAAATCGGATTTACATCGCCATGGGTGGCTTCATCGTTCCCTCGGACGACGGGATTAGTTCCTCATGCTCATAGACAAGCGATCGGACATAATCACCATCGTAAAATAAAAAGAAACCCGAAAAGGAGACGCAGCTCCAAGGAGAAATAAGAATTCGTAACTCACTCCTTTAACCTAAGTGGAAAACTGCCTTCTAAAGTTGGATCCCCGTTCTGATATGCAACAGCCTTTAAATAGTAATCCTGATCTGCGCTCTCTCGCGAGGCGAGCAGCCTCTCGCGAGGCGAGAATTAAAATTGGCGCGCTTTCAATTTAAACTCTCGCGAGGCGAGCAGCCTCTCGCGGGGCGAGTCTTCAATTCTAGGCTGTGACCTTCATCACGGCTGGGCCGTGATGGTCTCTGTCTTGCAGGTTTTCATGAGCTCGCGAGGCGAGACACCTCTCGCGTGGCGAGACTGAAGTGATGACTTTTGCTGCTTTGTTGACTTTCAGGCTCGCGGGGCGAGCAAACACTCGCGAGGCGAGTGTCTCCAGACTTGCAATTTCCACTGCTTTTCGACTTTCCTTGACTCCCGGAGCTTCACTTATTTAACCTGAAAACACAAAAAACACCCACAAGCGTAATTCTATCCAAAATAAGCTAAAAACTACACAAAAGACGCAAAACGAGTCAAAGCCCAACTCAGGAACAAAACAAGGCAAATTTGGGGCGAAAACGAGAGTGAACTCCGGATAAATAGACACATAAACCCTAGTTCATCTAGTCATAAAACTAGATAAGCCAGAGGCTTATCAAAATACCCCAAACTTAAACCTTGCTTGTCCCCAAGCAAGCTTAAAACTCAAAAACGACTCAAGACTTGGCAAGCCTAAAGATCTAATCAGTTTCGCACAAATTTCATGCAATCAAAACAGTTTTTCTCTCCAATGATCTCCCCCCTATATTAATGTAATCCCCACATTCATCTACTTTAAACAGTTGAGAATTTATCATTCATGCCATCATTACTCTAAGTTGAGGCTCAGAGATACACACAAGGGAAGATCACCTATCTCAAACAATTGCCTTCCTCACAAGGGCATTTAAAATTTCACTCGTTCGCTCAAGTTTGTCTAGGTTATCAACTTTTTCACTCAATTTCACTTATCAAGGGCACTTCCCATGAATTTGATTTTCATCTAAAAAATGGTTCCCACGAAAACATGCATGCAACATCAGAAGGTCTTTTAAAGGTTGTAATGGGGCCTGGCTCAGGGTAGGATAATGAAGGATATTTAGGCTTAAGTCCCTAGGAACTAAGAGAGCATGAGCATTTTTGCACTTTTTCCACTCAAATTCCTTTTTCCATTTTTCATTTGGGCTCGGGTGACTACAGCCTTTTCCTTGCTAATCTTTTTATTCTGCCCCTTTACCTTTGGCAATTTTTTTTTTGTTTTCTTTCTCTTTTTCTTTTTTTTTTCTTTTTTTTTTTCGCCTTGGGTTTCAACCTTTATTTTCTTTTTCTCACCCCAATATGACATATCACCTCGTAGCCACCCCAAACTTAGTTTCTCACAACCTTTCTCTTGCTCATTTCCATGCTCTCCTAATCCTAAGATTGGGTTAACATGGTTTTTTTTTTTTAGATTTTGGCTCGTAATGTAGGGTCATCAAGAAACAATAGGTCAATTGGGCTCAATATGGCTAACTAGGGAACATGCATGAGGGATGGTTCATTTTAGGCCAAGTAGTTAATTCAAAGAAAATTGCCTAAATCATTTGATGCAACATATAAACATGCAAACCATATAGAGATTCAAGCAAATTCGGGAAAGTGCAACTTAACAGTGATTCACACATTCAAAAACAGAGTTGGAGGCTCAAATCCTCACCTGGACATTTTGCAAATTGTTTGACCGAGATATGATTCCTAGTGTGTGCACCTCCTCACCCCAAACTTGTCATAAATCAAGTAATCACAATAAAATTCTCAAGGTTCAATTTTCAATTTTTAAGTGGGGATCAATTTTTCTAATTTCAGAACTTAGGGGAAAATCATCAATGGTCAAATAATTCATGCAATCAATCTACGCTCAATCTAATTAAAATCCAACAAGCTTGCCGACACGACATTTCATACAAAAACTCTTGATCTTCTCAAATTATTCAAGAGCGACAAACAAAAACACACACAAACATACATAACACAAGTGAAGGGTAAGAAATTTTTATCTTAGTGGGATCCGCGCGGACCCCATGTTTGCAGCTGGCTCTCCTTCCTCTTTCCATCTCTCTACTGCCCCGCTTCACAGCGAGGCTGGTTTTGACCTCATCCTTGCCCAATTGATTGACCCTTGTAGTTCCGGGCATTCCACATAATTCCATCACAAGCAAACATGAATGTTAAGCAATATATCATAATAATTAACAGTTATCCATGTCTACTAGTAACAAGTCAGTATAAAAATAGTTTCTAGCTAGCAAAATAATATACAACCATATCGAATCATCCTAGTTAGAACTAAAACAAAAAGTACAGGGGCCCGGATCAAGTGTCGAAATCGACGTCGTCCACCGGGTCGCCCTGGTCCTGTGGTGCTGCTTCTCCTCTGGGTCTGTGGCATACTACCCTGGTCCTCTGGATAGTCCTGCCACCCAAGTCGAGAGGACAGCTCCTCCTCGGAGGGGTATCTTGGCACCCGACCCTCTCTTTGGGCCAATGCCATCGCTCAGAAAAACTCCCGCATCACCTCATTATCCCTCCTCAAAGCCTGCTGGTTCTGCAAGAGCGAGCCATGTCCGATGGTCGTGGCCTCCGAGTGGGTAAGGGTGGCGGCCTCCTAGGTGCGGCGGGGCTACATAGCGAGAAGCGCCGGATGTAATCTCGATCAATCGGCTGCCTCGGCACCTTCTCCATCATCCTACTCACCGGTATCCCGCCCGGCGGATAAGCTCGGTGATCACTGTCCGTGTCCCAGACTCTCCTTCGCTAGCTCGGGAGTTTGCCTTCATCTGTATGTCTGCGGCAATGACTCCTCCCACATTAATAGTTCTACCGACAAGATGCCATACGATAAGTGGGCTCTGGCGGCGGTGGCTGTGGACTCATGCGAGCTCACTCGTAAGTTGGCGTGTAAGAACGCCAACCGGACCTTGGCATCCGGGGGTGAGGTCCTGTCTCCTAAGTCTCGGGGAGGTTCCCGGGATGTCCCCATTTCCCGAGGCAGCTCTGGGACACGGCATGTGTCTAAGATGGCACGAGCAAGTGCATCTGCTGGGAGCTGCTCATAGTCGCGGGGCTCCTCTCCAATGGGGATCCCCAAACATGAGTTAATGTCTGCATTTGTGAAAGTGATGGGGACCCCCAGAACCTCATGTAACGCAACTCGGGCTCGTGACCTCGAGTTTGAGAGCGTTGGCATAGAACTCCTGCACCGAGTTTAATATCATACCGGTGCGGGAGGTGCATCAACATCTCCCAACCTCGGTCGCGAATCCGCTCTCGGACACTGGCATAGTCCTGCCCCACGAGGGACACACGCCTCTCTAGAACCATTTCCTTCCTCACAACCAAGTTCCAATGCTCCCTGTGATCAGGAGAGCGGAACCTGGGGGAGTAGGAGTTGGCCCTAGAGGAGCCGCCTGGCCCTGAAGGCAATACTACGTCGTCCCCAGGAGCAGAAGTGCGCTTCTTGCGCTTTACCGGCTGCTTTTGCGGGGGTTGCTCTTAGGCGGAGCCATACACGAAAATCGAGAAAAGTCCCAATACAGTTTATATTTAGCAATTGAGTGAAACCAGGCAAAATACGATGTTAACCCCCCTTTGTCCTACTATCATACAGATCTGCAATAAAGAATCATGACAGTATCCCCACTATATTCATAATTATCAGAGCAGACTCAGTGCACAGCAGCATTCCTAAGACTAGACAGTTCATGAACATGGCATCTACCCTATTACCAATCATAGTCATGAATTTCGTGCATAGTGTGGTAGTGACTGTCTGCATTCCAGTGTATGAACAGGGAAGGAGATGACTTACCTTGCAGAGACAAATGCGTGATGGTGAGAGTGAACTGAGTGAATGGACGTGGGGTAGTGTGTGGTAGTGATGGGTGATGAGTGCGAGAGAGACAGAGAGAGAGAGTGTCTCGCAGTCTGAGAGAGAAGAAGGAGAGGGAAGGTCGCGCGAGTGCCGCGCGGCCGCTCGCTGGGCTTTATAATTTTCCTCTTTCGCGAGGCGAGTGTATACTAGCGACGCGAATTTTAAAATTCTGCCCCAAATTGAAAACCCTAATTGCAGATTCGCGCGGCGAGACAACACTCGCGAGGCGAATCTGGAAACTTGTTCTTCCCATTCTTCAGAATCGCGAGGCGAGTAGTATCTCGCGAGGCGAATCTGGAATTTCGATGGTTGCTTAAGCCCAGATTCGCGTGGCCATCATGTGCTCGTGGCCAGCCCCCCCTTTTTTTTTTTTTAGAACAGAAACTATAAATAAATAAGGATATCTAGCTTGGGTTGCCTCCCAAGTAGCGCTTGTTTAACGTCCGAGCCCGACTTATTAAGAAGCATCCACCGGATCCCATAGTCGTGGTACGAGAGGCCAAGAGATGCTCATCATATCAAATCCTCCACCTGGATCCCATGGTTTGTGAAGTAGCCCTCGCAGAGGCAATACCACTCTATTCATTATTCCACCAAGCCCGAGTGTGGAAAACTCCATTGACCTCCGTCTTGATGAATTCACTTCCTCTCGGGTCAAATGGTGTTTTCACGAGGAAAATGTGCTAGACAAGTGGGAGGGTCTAATTTCTGGGTGTCCACACATGCATGCAAGCCAACATATTTATTTAACGCATCAAAATCAGGTTGCTTGGCAGGCATGGTGAACTCCTCTCCCACCTTATTTGCATTTTGTTCTCTACCCCCTTGCTCCAGTGCCTTGTCCTTTGCCAACTCCTCTCCCTTAGGTTGCTCTTCCTCATCATGTGGTTGTTCCGGGGCCATGACACTTGCCAATTCCTTTTCCTCCGGTTGTTCTTCCTCAACATGTGGTAGGTCTTCCTCAACTCCCCGAGAACTAGTTACATCCCAGTCATATCCCAACACCCCACTGCTTCTAGTTGTTGTGGCATTGCATTGGTTCTTAGGGTCGTTCTCGGTATCAACTGGGAAAGTCTCTAGGGGATGCTCATTTAGTTGCTCTACGAGTTGAGCCAACTTGTCAACGGATGTGCTTGTCTTGATTGCAAATTTCTCAACTGCCGCATTCATCTTCTCCAGAGCCAACTCCCAAGGTTGTGGTTGCCAACTCTGTTGAGGTTGTGGCTGCCAGGCTAGACCATCGTCAGCATTACTCCAAGCGAAATCCGGATGGTCTCTACTCATATCACCCCAATATTGATTCTGACTCTGATAGTTGTTCTGGGGCACGCTGTCATTATGCCATGGTTCCACATAAACTTGAGGGAAGTAGAACGGACAACTCCAAGTGTCATGGTTCCCATCACAATACTCGCAACCCGGAAGCATTCCTTCGTGTACCTCGCATACAAAACAAGGCAAGACCAAGTGGAATCAAAGAAGTAGAGAGATAATGGTAAAATAAAATTAAAATTAAAAATAAAAGAAAAATAACTTAACCAAATAGTCAAACTTCCCTAAAATCAGAAAAATTGGTTGTGCCAATCCCCGGCAACGGCGCCAAAAACTTGTTGTGACTCCGGCAAGTGTACCGGGTCGTCGCAAGTAATAAAAATAACACGGCAAGTAATTACCGAGGTCGAACTCAAGGATTGGGATACCAATTCGACTAATCCGCGGGAAGTCAGATACGTTCGGTCAAGTTACGGAAGAAGGTGGTTGAGAGAAAGATTAATATCTAAAATTCAATTAACAAATCTATGAAATAATTAACTAAAAATCAGAAAACTAAAATGTCCAAGGTCACAAATCCACCTACCCAATATGTACACCCAAGTGATGATGAATTCCTCCCTAGGTTCAATTACAATGTCAACCGGGACCCCTAAATTCTCCTAAATCCACTTCCGTGCTCATTAGGACGTATTCGATGATTTGAGTTAATTACTTGCTAGGTCTCTTAACCCTAATCTCGAATTCTGTAAATTCGTGTTCCCTATAAGGTCGCACCGATCTCCTACTCACTCTCGTGCAATATTCGACCGATGATCCTAATTCAAGTTCTAAACGTGAATCGCTGACTAAGCCTCATCAACGTTAACAAGTCAATCACGCAACACATATGATTAACACAATCAAATCAGAATTAGAAAACAAGAATTGAATTAAAGGAGAAAGACATACATCATATCGGATTTACATCGCCATGGGTGGCTTCATCGTTCCCTCGGACGAGGAGATTAGTTCCTCATGCTCATAGACAAGCGATCGGACCTAAACTCCATGATAAAAAGGGAGACGCAGCTCCAAAGAGAAAAGAAACTACCCTAAACGCTACTCTAAACAGTGGAAAACTACTAGGATTCGCGGCCCTCCAAAAGCCCTACAGCCTCCTCCAGATTCCCCTAATCTGATCTGCAACAGCCTTTAAATAGGAATCCTGATCTGCGCTCGCTCGCGAGGCGAGCAGCCATTCGCGAGGCGAGAATTAAAATTGGCGCGCTTTCAATTTGAACTCTCGCAAGGCGAAAGAGTGTTCGCGGGGCGAGCCTTCAATTCTAGGCTGTGACCTTCATCACGGCTGGGCCGTGATGGTCTCTGACTTCCAGGGTCTTCAAACTCTCGCGGGGCGAGATCCTTCTCGCGGGGCGAGCATTCAAACCTTAAACTGCCACGGGCGTGGTATTCATCACGGCTTGGCCGTGATGGTCTCTGTCTTGCAGGTTCTCATGATCTCGCGAGGCGAGACACCTCTCGCGGGGCGAGACTGAAGTGATGACTTTTGCTGCTTTGTTGACTTTCAGGCTCGCGGGGCGAGAATACACTCGCGAGGCGAGTGTCTCCAGACTTGCAATTTCCACTGCTTTTCGACCTTCCTTGACTCCCGGAGCTTCACTTATTTAACCTGAAACAACAAAAGCACCCACAAGCGTAATTCTATTCAAAATAACCTAAAAACTACACAAAAGACGCAAAACGAGTCAAAGTCCACTTAGGAACAAAACAAGGCAAATTTGGGCGAAAACGAGAGTGAACTCGAATAAATTGGCACATAAACCCTAGTTTATCTAGTCATAAAACTAGATAAGCCAAAGGCTTATCAATAAGATTATGTTGTTATCATAACTAGATAAGGATAAGGCTCGGAGTTATACGGAGAGATATTTGAATAATCGAGTAAGATGTTTCACCAAGTCAGTTGTGACCGTATTGCACGGGACCGAGATGTCCTCATCCGCGGTCTATGATGGGTTAGGTCCGAGTATTTATCATCGGCTAGCAAGTGTATTAACAAGTCCTCGGCTTTGGAGGAGTTTGGGTCAAGGCCCATTTACAGGAGTAAGCTTGGTCGATCCGACCTTATATTTTCGGTCGGTACACAAGCCCCCCGAGCTCCGAGCTTAAAAAAGTGAAAGAGCTGACAAGTATCAAACCGAGCTTATACTTCGGCTACGTAGACTTTCTTCCTTCCGTATTTCAAACCGTCACTTCAACCCGTCATTTCAACCGAATTTTCCTTCTCCCTTTTTTTTGTAAGAGAAGGCAATCATTCCCCTTCATCCTTCTGTTACACGTTATAGGTGAGTAACCCTAGAGCTCCACGCTCATTTAATGAGGGAGTAAAATTAAAAGTCGCGCCCTTTTTCTTCTTTTATTTAAAGGAACATGAACCGTTGATTGTGTCTCTTCATCAACCGCTGGCATCTTTTTATAAATATCTCTTTTAATTCCACCTTGTTTTTCCTTGTCCATTACCTTCTTTAACTCTGTTTTTCGAGTTTTGGCGATCGTTTTTCTGCCTTTCGTTCTTCAGGTACGCCCAGCCTTCTTCCTTCTTTCGTGTTTCTAAGTTTTATTTCTTGCTTCCGGATATGAGTTCATCTGAATCTACTGAGTCAAACACTTCGCCTCTGGTGGAACGCGAGATTTCTCCCATTGGGGGTTCTCCTTCCAATTCTTCTGTTCCTTCACAGGAACTAAACGTCGGTCAGGTAAGGGGGTCCTCTTCCGGGTCGTCTTCTTCTGGGCCGTCTTCTTCTGGGTCTGGTTCTCCCTCCCCCCAAATTTCCAAACCCAAAGTACGCAAACGACCCCAAAGGGTTCCTAAAGACCTTATTCCCGATATTACCCTTCTTGGGTATACCTGGGTTAAGGGCGAAGTTGGGGTTTATTTTTCTAGCTATCAATCTTCGGATTCAATCACTCGTCTTGATCAGAGATTACTATCTCGGCATCACGGAGATGAGTTCGAGTTCATATGTTCTCCTTGCTTGGGTAACGAGTATGTTTTCCTAAGTGCTCATCCTTCCGAGCCTTTTTTTACATATATGTATAAAATACTTTTTTCTCAGCTACGTGTGTCTCTCCCCTTTACTGAGTTTGAGTGTGACGTTCTGAGAACCATGAATGTCGCACCTACTCAGCTTCATCCTAACAGTTGGGCTTCTTTAAAAGCCTTTCAAATTCTCTATCAATACATCGGGATGGAGCCTACCACCCCCAAATTTCTGTACTTTTACCAAACAAGGTTTGGCGCGAAAACTGGGTAGATCTCCCTCAATGGACTGAACCGAAGAGGGTTGATTAGTTGGTATACATCATCGTATAAAAACTTCAAAGTTGACTTCTTCCGAGTTCGCCCCTCGGATTCTCACCTCTCCTTCTTTTTTGATGAAAACGGATGTGCCAGGTTTCCTTTGTATTGGCAATCGTCCCCTACCAAATTTGTTGGTTTTGAATACGAATCCCTTCCTGCCGAGGATAAACGGGATATAGATATCTTAGAAAACTTCCTCGGCCTCTCCATTGTGGACGTCTTCTGAAACTCACCTTTTAATCCACTCTGAGAGCCGATTTTAAAAGTAAGTGTTCGGTTTTTAGTTTTTCAATCTTTTTTGTATGTGTTCCTGTACTAACAGCTTTCATTTTTGGCAGTTATTATGGGGAAATTCGACTTTTCAAAGCTTTTGAAATCTTCCCCGAAGGAGGGTCCTTCGACGATCGAGAATCAGAAGAAGAAAAGAGTTTCTTCTGCCGCTGCTAAGGCCGCTGCTAAGGGGACTTCATCATCTTCCCCTCAAAAAAGAAAAAGAGAGGAGATGGTAATTGATGCCGAAGATTCTTCCCCTCCTCGCCCGAGTCCCAAACGTCCTACCACACATGAGGTAGGTGCTAAAGAGCGAGAGGAGCAACTTCCTCTTCCTGCCGACTTGAAGTGGTATAACACTTCTTTGAAGGCAGGAACCTCGTCTCTCTGGATCGATGACTTCAACCCCTTCTCTTCTTTTGACTCGCATTTCCTGAAAGTTGCCGATCTCCTCTTAATTAAGCAGCATGGGGCTCAGTCTAGTATGGAGGCCCTCTCAGTCTACTGTATCCGAGCTGTTGCTCTGGCCCGCTTGTGTAGCCGAGAATTGACAGATACCGAGAGAAAGTCCCATCTCTTGGAGGCAGAGTTTGCTTCGATCGAGAAGCTGAAGGGGGATCTCACCCAGATTTCCTCGGAGCGCGATGAGCTGGCCCAAACCAATAGACTCCTGAATACTACCATCGCCGAGCTTAATGGTCGGAACTCCGAGTTGAACTCCCAAGCAAAATTAGCTGAGGAGGATAAAGCTCATGCTGAAGAGGATAAAGCTCGTGCTGAGGAGGAGCTCAAGGAGGCTCAAGCTGTAATTGAACAACTTAGAGCCGACTTGAATGCCGAGACTAAGGCCAAGATGGAGGTTCAGGAAGATTTGAAAGAGGCCACTAATTGCATCCTTCAGGAGCATCGGGCAGGATTCGCAAAGGCCATCGCTCAGATTCAAATTCTCGCTCGGGGGATTGACATCTCGGGTACTGATGTAAATAAAGAGGTACAAAATGGGGAACTTGTTCCCATTATTCCCGAAGAGGACGAAGAGGAGGAGGGGGGGGGGGGGGGGGAGATTCTCCCGAGGACCACGTCGATACTGAAGATAGCCATAGGGATGAGTAACTGTATTTTTGTTTTTCATACCCTTGTAATGGGTTTTCCCTTTGTAATCCTCGTTGACTTAATGAAAACTCTTCCAACATTTTGATGACTTCCTCTTCCACTTATAGCGTTTGTTCGATCGAGATATTCTTCGAATACTTCGAGTAAGACCGAAATATTTTTATATTCTGACGTTGTTTGTATTGCGTTCTCGACTGTTTAAACAAGACTTCGACTAAGGCCGAGATATTTTGTCATTCCTATCAAAAACGACTGGTTGTTATCAAACGCTAAGTGCATGATTCACGTTTCATATATGCGTTCACACGTTACGTGCCTTGGAAATTCCAGTGGGTTCATGCAATTACTGCTTTTTGCTAAGTTTCGAGATTTATTTTTTCAATAAACCTTTTCCCAGTGCATGTCTCCTCTTTCCAACGCCTCTTCCTCCTTATAAATAGGGTTGTTTGTTTGCTTCGCTTCTTCATTGTTCATCTTTTCGACCAGCAAAGTTCGTCTTCTCTTGACCCGAGTAATTCTCTTCAAAATATTGCTAGGGGTTTACGTTCCTCTCTCCCAGTTAACATCCTTTTTTGAGCTTTATAGCTGCCAAAAAGGATGTAATTGGGAGATGGGATCCAGAATCCCTTTCGTGATTTAATCCTTTTAAAAAGGATGTTAACTGGGAGAATATCAGTTTACGGGAGTGGAGAATGGGGTAACGACCATCTCCACCCGAAGCTGGCCGAGCGACTCATCATCCAGCTTTCTCAGGGGGGGAAGTGATTACTTCCTCCACTAAAGGAAGGTCGGGGCATCCGAGTGGGGGGTCAACTGGTAATACCCGGGCTTCTACTCCTAGACCCAGAATGTCCTGGACACTTGGTCTTGCTCCAGTTCCGAGGACTTTGAGGTCGGCTCGGTCTTATTTTCTATTTCAGATTTGTAACTAAGTTGTAGTATTTATTAATACTTGAACTCTGCCTTATTTTCAATTTCAGCATTGTACTCGGTTTCCTTAATAATTTCATGGCTCATATTTGGCCTTTGGATTCAAACTTTGTTCTTCTTTAATTGATGCCCGAATTCGATTTCTCTTAACAATTTCAAGGCTCGAACTCGGCTTTAATAATTTAATAGCTCGAACTCGGCTTGTAGGCTCAAACATGGCCTTAAACAATTTAAATGGCTCGAACTCGGCCTTCAGGCTCAAACTTGGCCTTAAACAATTTAATGGCTCGTACTCGGCCTTTAGGCTCAAACTTGGCCTTAACAATTTAAACGGCTCGAACTCGGCCTTTAGGCTCAAACTTGGCCTTATCAAATTAAATGGCTCGAACTCGGCCTTTAGGCTCAAACTTGGCCTTAACAATTTAAACGGCTCGAACTCGGCCTTTAGGTTCAAACTTGGCCTTAAACAATTTAAATGGCTCGAACTCGGCCTTCAGGCTCAAACTTGGCCTTAAACAATTTAATGGCTCGTACTCGGCCTTTAGGCTCAAACTTGGCCTTAACAATTTAAACGGCTCGAACTCGGCCTTTAGGCTCAAACTTGGCAAATTAAACGGCTCGAACTCGGCCTTTAGGCTCAAACTTGGCCTTAACAAATTAAATGGCTCGAACTCGGCCTTTAGGCTCAAACTTGGCCTTAAAGTTTTAATATTTGCGGAATAATAGTAAATACATCGGCAAAATAAGGAAATGGACCAATGTTCATAATAAATTCTTTATTGGATAGAAGAAAAGTCTGCGGTGTGCCTCGTTAAAACCTTCTCGGTCAAAACCCTTTTTTGGGAAAAAATATCGAGGTAGGAAAAGAGTACATCACCAGACTATATACATCAACTGTAATAAAATTTCAAATGGGAAGCATTCCAAGTTCTCGGAATAGATTTCCCTGACAATTCTTCTAATCTGTATGCTCCGTTTCCTAAGCTTTCTACTACTCGGAATGGTCCTCCCCAATTCTCTGCTAGCCTGCCCTCAGTATGATCTTTTCTTGCTTCTCCTTGCATTCTTAGCACCAAGTCCCCGTGCACGAAACTCCTCGGTTTTAGCTTTGAATTATACCTCCGAGTAGCTCTTTGTTTGCAGGCTTCCTCTCTGATTTTAGCCTTTTCTCTGATCTCCTCCACCAAGTCAAGTTCGACCCTTAGGTTGCTTTCATTCTCATTTTGCTCATATTGCATTCGCCGAAAAGACGGCTCACCGACCTCAACTGGGATCATGGCATCCGTTCCTTATGTCAGCCTGAAGGGTGTTTCTTGAGTAGTGGATTGTGGCGTGCAGTGGTACGCCCAAAGAATACTCGGCAATTCTTCTGCCCAAGCTCCTTTAGCTTTTCCCACTCTCTTCTTCAGCTCTCCGAGAATGACTTTGTTGGCTGCCTCGGCTTGTCCATTGGTTTGGGGGTGTTCCACCGATGTGACATGATGTTTAATACCGATATTGACAAGGAATTATCGCAAAGATTTATCTATAAACTGCCTTCCATTATCGGTGACAATTGCGAAGGGAATTCCATACCTGCAGATGATATTTTTCCAAACGAACTTTTGTACCTTCTGGGCAGTAATTTTTGCCAAAGGTTCTACTTCAATCCACTTTGTGAAGTAGTCTACCCCCACCAAAAGAAATTTGACTTGACCTTTGGCTACGGGGAATGGTCCAAGTATATCCATCCCCCACCTAGTAAAGGGCCAAGGCGAGTTCAATGTGTGGAGTTCTTCGGGTGGGGTACGACTTATATTGGCAAATCTTTGACTTTCATCACATTGTTTTGTCCACTCGATACAATCTGCTCGGATGGTAGGCCAATGGTATCCTGCTCGGACTACCTTGGAGGCCATCGATCTGCTCCCGCAGTGAAAACCACAGATTCCTTTGTGAACCTCTTCCATTACATATTTTGACTGGGCTTTAGTTAGACACTTCAACATCGGTACCGAGAATCCCCTTTTGTACAACTCTCCAGAAATAATAGCAAAATGACTCGCTCTAAGCCTGATTTTTCTGGCCTCAGCGTGATCTGGGGGCAAAGTACCTGAGGATAAATATTCCCATATGGGTGTCATCCACTCTCGGTCAGCTGGTTCATTAGCCATCACCTCTCCAAGCGTAATACTCGGTTCAATAATGGTTTCCTGAATAACTGTCTTATGTTGGCCTGGCCTCTTAGTGCTGGCCAATTTTGACAGTAGATCTTCCCGAGTATTTTCTTCCCCGGGAATGTGTTCAATAGTAAATTTCTCAAAATTGGAAATTAACTGATTTACTTTACATAAATACCTGGTAAGTTGAGGTTCTTTTGTTTGGTATTCTCCAGAGATTTGACCTGTGACCAACCGTGAATCACTTAGGTATCTAACAGCTTTTGCTCCCATTTCCCTAGCCAACATTAATCCTGCTATCAAGGCTTCGTATTCAGCTTGGTTGTTTGAGGTTTTGAACTCAAACTTTAATGATTGCTCTAAGATTAGCTCTTCTGGACCCTCCAGTATTACTCCAGCTCCACTGCCTTTGACATTCGAGGATCCATCCACATATAGATTCCACTATAAATCTTCAGTAATTGGCAGTGGATTGAGCCCGGCTACGAAGTCAGAGATACATTGAGCTTTCAGGGGACCTCTCAACTCGTACTTGAGGTCAAACTCGGATAATTCCACCGACCAAGCAATCATGCGGCCTGCCAACTCAGGCTTTTTGAGGATTTGTTTAATAGGGTGATTAGTTTTGACAATCACCTGGTGACTCTGGAAATATGGACGCAATCGCCGAGCTGCAGTTATAAGAGCTAAAGCTAGCTTTTCTATAACTTGATACCGGGTTTCAGCGTCATGAAGAACTCTGCTGATGAAATACACCGGCATTTGCGTTTTCTCTACTTCTTGAACAATGACCGCACTGATGGCATACTCGGTGGCTGACAAGTATAAATACAACTCTTTCCCTGGGATAGGTCGAGTTAATATTGGCGGTGAAGATAGAAAGGTCTTAAAGTCAACAAAGGCCTTCTCGCATTCCTCAGTCCACACGAAAGTTTGAGGTTTCTTCAACAATTTAAAGAAAGGCCGAGATAATGATGCTAGCCGCCCTGCAAGCCGTTGCACTTCTTTAACATTTTGTGGACTTCGCATCTCAATCACGGCTTGGCAGTTGTCCGGATTGGCCTCGATTCCCCGGTGTGTCAACATAAAACCGAGGAATTTTTCGCCTTGGACACCAAAAACACATTTTTCTGGATTTAGTCTCATATTGTACTTTCTTAATTGCTGAAAAATTTCTTCCAAATCCCTCGGATGATTGTTGTGGTCATCGGATTTTACAACCATATCATCCACGTAAACCTCCATGTTCTTCCCGATCTGTTTTTCAAACACTTTGTCCTTGAGCCTTTGATAAGTTGCTCCAGCATTTTTTAATCCGAATGGCATTATCCGGTAACAATAGTTTGAGCCTTCGGTTATAAAAGCTGTTTTTTACTCGTCCGGGGGATACATTCGTATCTGATTGTACCCTGAGTATGCATCCAAGAAGCTCAAAATTCTGTACTCGGAAGCACCATCCACCAACCTGTCAATACTTGGTAAAGGATAAGAATCCTTTGGACAAGCTTTGTTTAAGTCTGTATAATCAGTGCACATTCACCACTTGCTGTTTGCTTTTTTAACCAGAACCACGTTGGCCAGCCAAGTAGTGTATTCTATTTCTCGAATAAAGTTGGCTTTAACCAATTTTGCTGTTTCTTCCTCTACCACTTTTCTTCTTTCCTCACCAAGTCTCCTCTTCCGTTGAGCTACCGGTTTTGCCTCGGGACAGATTGCTAGTTTGTGACATAAGAAATTGGGGTCAATCCCCGGCATATCTGATGTTACCCAGGTGAACAAATCGGCGTTGCTCCGGAGTACTTCCGTTATTTTTTCTTTTAAATTCGGCTCGAGTTGACCTCCTAGTTTAGTGCACTGATCGGGCTGTAATCCAAGCTGGAATTTTTCCAACTCCTCGATTGGTTGTGGCCGTTGTTCTTGCATGTCAGTCCTCGGGTCTAGTTCAACAGAACTAACCGAGTTTACAGACTCGACTTTTCCTCTTTCTAGTGTTTCTTCAGGTGTAGATTTGAGTTTGCTCACACACAGGCTATCTGCATAGCACTGTCTGGCCATTTTTTGATCAGCCCGGATAGTAACTATGTCTCCCGAGTTGGAGGGGAACTTCATAGTAAGATGGGGAGTAGAGACCACGGCTCCCAACTCGTTCAAGGATGGTCTTCCAATCAAGATATTGTACGATGTTACTGCATTAACCAACATGTACCTGATCAGAATACTTTTGGACGTTTTGCTATCTCCAAAAGTAGTTAGGAGGTCTACGTATCCTCGGGTATCCACCTGCTCTCTAGCAAAGCCGACGAGTTTACTGCCGTATGGCTGAATAGATTTTTCTGGGATCCCGAGCTTCTGAAATGTTGAATAATATAGAATATCAGCTGAGCTTCCCTAGTCGACGAGAGTTCTTTTGACGGAGAAGTTGGCCAATTGCACAGTGATTACCATTGGGTCGTCCTGATTAGGATCCACACCCAAGAAGTCTTCATCGGAGAAAATAATCGATGGGGAAATTCTCGGGGGTTTGCCAACCACCGAGTTTACCGCCCAAATAGCCCGCAGGTGTTTTCTCCGAGCTGAACTCGTTGTGCCTCCTCCCACAAATCCACCTGAAATAGTATTTGTTACACCTCGGACAGTATTATCCTCCGCTCTCCTTTCATTCTGCTCTTCCCTATTTTCTCTTCTTTCATCATTTTGCCGACCATCACCCCTTCCCGGGTTTTGGCCGCCTGATGAGTGTGATTCCACATCATCTTTGTCTATCATTTTGCATGCATTTTCATGTAGTTTAGGCATATTTTTATTAGATTTTAGGTTAATTTTCCTTTGGAACGGGTAAGGCGGTTTTCGTGTGTTGTTTTGCAGATATAAAGGGTAAATTGCTCAAGATCAACCATGATGAAGTTTGGATGAAGATGGAGCTTTAAAACTGAAGAAAATGAGCCAAACAGAGCCCATCACGGCCTAGCCGTGATGCCCATCACGGCCATGATCGAGCAAAACTGAAAAAGAAGAAAGGTCAAGTCGAGTTCATCACGGCCTGGCCGTGATAGCCATCACGGCCGTGACCCAAAACCACCAAAAGTCGAGCACATCACGGCCTGCCGCGTGAAATTCTTCACGGCCATGAAAGGAGGGCTCGCGACGCGAGCACATTCTCGCCCGCGAGAAACCGGATTTTCCAAAAGTGCCGGAGGCGAGACGAATCACGGCCAGGCCGTGATGGCAATCACGGCCGTGACGCGCATTACTTGGACTGAAGAAACCGAAATAGATCAGATTTTGAGTTGGTTTGGGACTCTAACTTCCCCATTTCTATAAATATGGACCAAGGCATCAGATACAGAGATCACACAATAGAAGGAACAACACATTAGGGGCTACTACTCTAGGCATAGATTTAGGATCTCTTCTCCTCTTCTCCTCTCTTCTCTTTTCTGATTTTTATTATGTTGTCATCCCAGCTTGTCATCTCCATGGCAAGACTGGAGTAGTAGCATAGTTTCTAGGGATTAGGGCTCTGCCCAAGGTTTGTAAATGATGTTAATTTGATGTTGAAACCATTGTTGATTTCATAATTGTTTTAGATCTGATTTCTAGTGTGTTAATCACTCATAAATTTCGGCAACCGTTTATTTACGTGACATAGACGTTCTAAGGAGGAACCTAACGGTGAACTTAGGATTTCTAGGGTGATTCACTCGTAAAGCCCGGCAGCCACTGGTTTGTGAGATGTGAATGATCCAAGGAGGAACCTAGCGGTGAACTTAGGTTATTTGCATGACTTAGACATTATAAGGAGGAACCTAGCGGTGAACTTAGGTGTCGGACCTATAGAAGTCAAACTTGGGACTGAAATCACGAGAGTTAGAAGCCGTCCCTCGAGGAGCAACGAGTTGTCACGGAACGCAAAGGGTCCAATCTGGGATCGACTACCACGAGAGTAGGGGTCGGGTCAATTGGGCACGGCTTTTGTAACCCGAGAGGGAGCTTAAGCTATCAGAGGATAAACTCGCCTTCAAGGCAATTTCGGTAATCAACAAAGGTAAATCTGTTAGCAACATAAACAGCCTCAAAGGTAACCCAAATCCCTAGGAATCCGTTTTAGATAAAAACCACAAAAACAATTGTTTTCTGTTTTAATTGTTCTCTGCTCATCTATCTTTCAATTCAAAAACCAATTTCAAAACCCTCTCTAAAAAGTCCAGAACTTAATCGATTCGAAAACCGATTGCGATTCGGGAACACAGTCTCTGTGGGTTCGATATCTTTTATTACTTGACGGCAGTCCGGTACACTTGCCGGATACGCACGAGCGTCGTCGCACGTCGACTGACGCGAGACATCAAGTTTTTGGCGCCGTTGCCGGGGACTGTGCCTTTTCGAATCTCAATTCAAATTTTGAATTGATTTTTTCTGGACCTTTTCTTTTCTTTTTGTTTGATTTTTATTTCTGAAATATAAAAAAAAAAAAAATTTCTTTTCCTTCTATTGTATCCATCTCTCTTGTGTTATATGCAAAGATCTCTAAGTCTTGGGAGCCTTAGTGAGATTGATCCGGAGATCGAGAGGACCTTCCACAGACGTAGAAGACTACAAAGAGAGGGAGAAAGGTTGAGTCCCGTTCCACTCATGGCGAATCAACCGGATACAAAACCTTTGAAGGATTACGCAGCCCCAAATGCGAGAGGCTTGCGAACTGGGATTGCAAGGCCAGAGATTGAGGCGGAGAACTACACCATACCGCCTATGCTAATCAACATGATTAGGCAACATCAATTCGGAGGATTGCCTTCAGAGGACCCGACCGATCACATAGAGACATTTTTAGAGTTCACCGACGCAATCCGGATTCATGGAGCCTCAGTCGATGTTGTGCGTTTGAGATTGTTCCCCTCATCTCTCACTGGAAAGGCGAAGGCCTGGCTTAAGCAAATCCCCGCTAACACTTTGACCACTTGGGACCAATTGGAGCAGGGCGTTCTTGGAGAAATTCTTCCCTCCATCCAAGACGGCCTACATAAGAACCCGGATCACCCGCTTCTTCCGGAAAGACGGAGAATCATTATCGGAGCCTTGGGATCGTTACAAGGGACTGCTGGAGTCGTGCCCACATCACGGACTCGAGAGGTGGTTAATAGTGCACACCTTCTATAACGGATTGGACTACTCTTCAAGGTGTCACTAGATTCTGCAGCCGGTGGAGCATTTATGAATAGGCCTCTCACTGAGGCATTCAACATCATCGAGAATGTCGCCACCAACTACCACCAATGGGGATCCGAAAGAGGTAATAACCCGAACAAGATTTCGGGGGGTAAGTTTGAAGTAAGTAGCATTGATCTGATAATGTCTAAATTTGACTCACTAAATAAACGATTAGATAAGATTGAAAGAGCTAATGTGAGTGCAATAGGTGCTACTAACACTATTTGTGAGATTTGTGGAATGCAGGGACATGACATGATGGGATGCCCACATGGATCCGGCGCTTCGGGTGAGCAAGTGAACTCTTGTAACAACTACTATGATACGAACCCGAAGCTGCCCAACTATGCTCCCCCAAACCCCTACAACCAAAGAAGGAACAACCCTTACCTCTCCTACGGCAACTACAGCAACACGCTCAACCATGAGTTCCAAGAGGGTCAAGGAAATAAGAGAGCAGCACCGGGGTATCCTCAGGTTCAAAAATCTAAGCTCGAGTCTCTCATGGAAAACTTTGTTGCCACTCAAGCTCAGCAGAATGAGGCAATAAAGGAGCTAGCATCTAAGGTAGACCACTTAGCCACTCATAGCAAGATGCTAGAAACCCAGATTGCCCAACAAGTCGGCACGTACTCGAGACCTAAGGATACATTCCCGGGGCAACCCGAAGCAAATCCCAATGAGCATTGCAATGTCATACACTTGAGGGATGATAAGCTTGGGGTGGGGGTAGCTGAAATGGAGGTGGAACCGGAGGAGGACACGAGCGAAAAGGAAGAGCTTGAACCGAAATACGTCCCTCCACCACCGTACCAACCCCCGATACCTTTCCCACAGAGGTTGGTCAGGAAAAAGCAAGTAGATGTAGAGACTAAAATGCCTACTAAACTGAAAGACCCAGGTAGTTTCTCCATCGCTTGCTCGATTGAAAAAGTACAAATAGACCGAGCCTTGTGTGACTTAGGGGCTAGTGCAAGCTTGATGCCCCTCACTATCATGGAAAGGTTGGGAAGCAAAGAGTTGAGACCATTCAAATTCCCCTTACAAATTGCGGATGGCTCAACTAGGACTCCTCTAGGCATACTAGAGAATGTTCCTGTAAAGGTAGGGAAAATTCTCATCCCTACCGACTTCCTGGTATTGGACATGAAAGGGAATTCTAAATTCCCCATCATTTTAGGAAGGCCATTCTTGGCAACCGCTGGAGCATTAATAGACGTAAGGAATGGCAAACTCTCTCTAAATATAGAGGAAGGTAGGGTAAATTTTCAGTTGACTAACTCTTGTAACAACCCTCCTTTTGAGAGCCATGTGTGCAGAATTGATGTAACGTCTCCAGCGGTAGAGAAAGAACTTAGCATGGAAGCAACCCCAAAGATATGCATGGTTGAAGATGCACCCAGTGGTGAAGTTGGAGTTGCTGTCCATGCGGAAACAAAACTTCCGCCGGGAGGAAGGAAGGCTAGGAAGCTCCGAGAGAAAAGAGCGAAGCGGAAGCATTATTGGCCGTATGAACAGAAACGGCTATTTGAAGGAGTTCCTTGGAAGAGAAGTGTGCCTGCACTTCTACGTCCAGCCGACCCCGGTTGACTTGAGGAAGTATGGTCAAGCTTAAGACCATAAATAAGCGCTTCTTGGGAGGCAACCCAAGTTTTCTTTCCCTTTTTCCTTTTGTATTTGATTTAACCTCTTGAATAATTTGAGAAGATCAAGAGGCAAAAATATCATTAATAGGATTGTCTAGTGTTTTCAGGTTGAGAAAGAGAAGAAGAGCATAAAAAAGATAAAGTCAGAGGCCATCACGCCCTGGCCGTGACAATGGTCACTACGTGATGAACTAAACAAGAGCACAGAAAGGATCACGGCCTAGCCGTGACAACCATCACGGGCGTGATGAGTAGGATGCCGAGGTCAGAGAGCATCACGGCCTAGCCGTGATGTAGATCACGGCCGTGACAGGGCAACTCCTGAGATCAGAAACGATCACGGCCTGCCCGTGATAAGCCTCACGGCCGTGATAAAATTTCTACCCAAGTTTTGACTGGAATGTGAAGCCAACACCCGCTACCGACTCGGTAAGTTGTTCCATTTTTCTCCTCTCTCCGACTTGATTATTTACATTGGAGACAATGTAAGTAATCAAGCTTGGGGTAGGGGTATTTATTTTTGCATTTGCATTGTTGCATTCATATTGCATTCTCATAGGCATAGATTGGTATGATCACATTCTCTAGATTGCCCCTCACTTAGAACATGCATCCAATTGTGAGAACTTGGAGCCAAATGAATTGAGATAGTGAATTTTGAACCCAATTTTTCATTATTCTTGTGATATGGCTAAAAATAAAAAATTCTTGAGGTAGTCATTTGATAGTTGATAATTAGCATGTGGTCCCTTAAACTTGCGTTCCTCACTGATTTATGAACTACTAAATGTAAGATTTTGAGCCAAAAAGGGGTATTCACTAAATCTACCCCATTTCTTGTGATAGAGTGATTTAATTCCTCTTGGACTGTATTTTCTAGAACTTGACTTGAAACCATTTCAAAACTTAAAAATTTCTGAAAACATTTTTGGAAATGATTGAGGCACTAGGTATTTTTCCGGCCTCCCGAGCTTTGAATGATAAATGCTACCCCTTAGTTGCCCAATTTTGAGCCTAAAGAAAAAAAAATACTTTTCTTGGTACCATGAATTAATTTGATAAATAATGCTTGGTATGGCACCTTTTAAAGTATTACAAAAAGGGTAATTGGTAGTTGGAAAAAGTATGGGAAGAAAAAGCTAGAAAGTAATTTCTCTTGAGCTATAAATCTCCCCTTCTCCAAACAAATAAAAATGAAATAAACAGAAAAAAATGGAGAAGGGGATGACAAAGAAAGTGAGAAATGAAAAGAAAAAGAAAAAGAAAAAAATAATAGAAGGAGAAAGGTGGAAAAAGTAAATCAAAGCCCTTAAAAGGTATTTTAGAAGGTGTCATACCTTGTAATGTTTGATAATCTATCTAGCCTTCTTGAAAATTCCCTTTCTTTGATTTTCCCACCTAACAATAAATCCCATGGCCACATTACAACCAAAGGAAAAGACCTCTTGATTCTTAAGTGTTTTCTTAAATAAAGTAGAGATTTGGTTAATAGTCAAGCCTATGGTAAAATAATTTACTTGAGGAAATGGAGTGAATTGTCATAAACCCTAAAACACTTGAGTGAGGTGAGATGAGTGCCCAAATCAGTGAGGACATGAACTTGAAAAACCTTAGCTTCTAATTGGACTTGAACTTGATTATCTCTTGAATGCTTATTAAAAAATGCCTATCACTTGGATTAGCTTCTAGGGTTCTTAGTTCACTATCCATGCTTTGATTGATTTATCTTATGGCCTGAGTAATTGCTTGAGGACAAGCAAAGTTTTAAGCTTGGGGTGATTTGATGAGTGTGATTCCACATCATCTTTGTCTATCATTTTGCATGCATTTTCATGTAGTTTAGGCATATTTTTATTAGATTTTAGGTTAATTTTCCTTTGGAACGGGTAAGGCGGTTTTCGTGTGTTGTTTTGCAGATATAAAGGGTAAATTGCTCAAGATCAACCATGATGAAGTTTGGATGAAGATGGAGCTTTAAAACTGAAGAAAATGAGCCAAACAGAGCCCATCACGGCCTAGCCGTGATGCCCATCACGGCCATGATCGAGCAAAACTGAAAAAGAAGAAAGGTCAAGTCGAGTCTGTCACGGCCTGGCCGTGATAGCCATCACGGCCGTGACCCAAAACCACCAAAAGTCAGAGCACATCACGGCCCTGCCGTGAAATTCTTCACGGCCATGAAACAGAGGGCTCGCGACGCGAGCACATTCTCGCCCCGCGAGAAACCGGATTTTCCAAAAGTGCCAGAGGCAGAGACCGTCACGGCCAGGCCGTGATGGCCATCACGGCCGTGACGCGCATTACTTGGACCTGAAGAAACCGAAATAGATCAGATTTTGAGTTGGTTTGGGACTCTAACTTCCCCATTTCTATAAATATGGACCAAGGCATCAGATACAGAGATCACACAATAGAAGGAACAACACATTAGGGGCTACTACTCTAGGCATAGATTTAGGATCTCTTCTCCTCTTCTCCTCTCTTCTCTTTTCTGATTTTTATTATGTTGTCATCCCAGCTTGTCATCTCCATGGCAAGACTGGAGTAGTAGCATAGTTTCTAGGGATTAGGGCTCTGCCCAAGGTTTGTAAATGATGTTAATTTGATGTTGAAACCATTGTTGATTTCATAATTGTTTTAGATCTGATTTCTAGTGTGTTAATCACTCATAAATTTCGGCAACCGTTTATTTACGTGACATAGGCGTTCTAAGGAGGAACCTAACGGTGAACTTAGGATTTCTAGGGTGATTCACTCGTAAAGCCCGGCAGCCACTGGTTTGTGAGATGTGAATGATCCAAGGAGGAACCTAGCGGTGAACTTAGGTTATTTGCATGACTTAGACATTATAAGGAGGAACCTAGCGGTGAACTTAGGTGTCGGACCTATAGAAGTCAGACTTGGGACTGAAATCACGAGAGTTAGAAGCCGTCCCTCGAGGAGCAACGAGTTGTCACGGAACGCAAAGGGTCCAATCTGGGATCGACTACCACGAGAGTAGGGGTCGGGTCAATTGGGCACGGCTTTTGTAACCCGAGAGGGAGCTTAAGCTATCAGAGGATAAACTCGCCTTCAAGGCAATTTCGGTAATCAACAAAGGTAAATCTGTTAGCAACATAAACAGCCTCAAAGGTAACCCAAATCCCTAGGAATCCGTTTTAGATAAAAACCCCAAAAACAATTGTTTTCTGTTTTAATTGTTCTCTGCTCATCTATCTTTCAATTCAAAAACCAATTTCAAAACCCTCTCTAAAAAGTCCAGAACTTAATCGATTCGAAAACCGATTGCGATTCGGGAACACAGTCTCTGTGGGTTCGATATCTTTTATTACTTGACGGCAGTCCGGTACACTTGCCGGATACGCACGAGCGTCATCGCACGTCGACTGACGCGAGACATCACTGCCTCCTCTTCTTCTACCTCTGCCACGCCCTTCACCATTGTTGTGACTTCTTTGAACGAAATTATTCAGATGACCAGCTTGCACTAGCTCTTCAATCTTGTCACGCAAGACCCAGCACTCCTCGGTGGTATGCCCGTAGTTACGATGGTACCGACAATGCTTCTGTCGATCAACGTTCTCGGGCGTGTGACCACGGTTGGGGAGTGGCAAAAGTTCTGCGTTGTAGGCTTCCTCAAACACCCGAGCTCGATTGGTGTTGAGGGGGTATAGTGCTCATACTTTGGCCCCCTATATGAATGCTCGAATGTCTTTTTGAATTTCTGCTTGTCACCTCCAGCTCTCCTCCTTTCTTTCCCCTCTCGTCTATCAGAATCATCGGTTCTTTTTCTCTTCTTAGACTCTTCTATTTCTTCCATATTAATGAATCCGACAGCTTTTCTCCTTAACTCGTCCATGCTGGATAGAGGCTTCCGAGCTAGATGTCTGGCGAAAGGGCCGGGTCGTAATTCGGTCAAGATAGTATGCAGTGCTACACCGGCACTGAGATTCCGGATCAGGACAGTCTCTTTGCTGAACCTGGCCATAAAATCACGCAGGGACTCATTTTTTTCTTGCTTAAAATTTACCAACGAAGCCGAGGTTTTTTGATGAGCTCGGCTTGTGGCAAACTGAGCATTGAATTTAGTCACAAACGTGTCAAAGGAGTCAATTGACACTGGCAGTAGCTGGGTATACCAGCTTAACGCAGCATCTTTCAGAGTAGTAGGGAAAACTTTACACATAACAGCATCATCATTGATAAAGAGATATATTTGGGTGGTAGAAGCATCTAAATGACGTTCTGGATCCGTGGTGCCATCATACCTGTCAATGTTTATTGATTTGTAATTGGTCTGGTAGAGGAACTCCCATGATGGCATCGATAAAGGGATGTCTCGGCTTCAGCGCCAGCCCTTTCATTAGACCTATTTACCTGAAGTGAAAGTTCAGCGGCCTGTCTAGGAAATTCCTCCTCATCTCTTCGGTCAACATGATGAGAAACACGGGGTTGTGAGATTCCTTCTTCTCTGCACGTGTTCCTGGATCCTTCATTCCCAGCTGTCTGGCTCTCTCTCTCACGAGGAGAAGAGGCAGATCTTTCTCGGCTTTTCTCTCGTTCACGACGGCTGTTCTGCCGACGAATCTCTTCATTCTCCCTTCTCAGCATTGCCACCTGCGCGAGAAGTTCTTGAATAATGGGATTGTCGGTCATCATCGCTGGGTTTATGGATCGTTCTCCATTATCCCCATTGTTGGCATTCTCCAGGCGCTCTCTCCTGCCGTTCCCGCTCCTTGTCCTCACCATTGTATGTGGTATGGGAAAATTTTGCTTCGATTCCCACAGACGGTGCCAATGTTCCGTCCAAATATCTCAAGTAAGAGATACTCGTCCGGTGGAACTCTGTGGGAGTATTTATGGAATAGCTTGACAGAATTGATATTCTGCTCCTACGTATCCCAAGTGGGAATCAAAGCAACGTAGTTCTAAGTAAGGGGGTTGATCCCCTATTTATAGAGATTTTTAGGTATAACAGTTTTAGTTGGACTGTTATTGAGATCGTATCTATCGGATAAGATTATGTTGTTATCATAACTAGATAATGATAAGGCTCCGAGTTATACGGAGAGATATTTGAATAATCGAGTAAGATGTTTGACCAAGTCAGTTGTGACCGGATTGCACGGGACCGTGATGTCCCCATCCGCGGTCTATGATGGGTTAGGTCCGAGTATTTATCATCGGCTAACAAGTGTATTAACAAGTCCTCGACTTTGGAGGAGTTTGGGTCAAGGCCCATTTTCAGGAGTAAGCTTGATCGATCCGGCCTTATATTTTCGGTCGGTACACTATACATTTTATTTTTTGAGTGGTGATTTTTAATTTCTCTTTTCATTAGAATAGATACACACTTAAACTTTTTGTTTCTTTTTATATACACTTAAACTTTATGTTGTTTTTTTTTAGAAATAAAGTTTATGTTCTCAGTTTTACATTATAGTAAGTTAGTAACCTTTATTAATACAATTAGTAAAAAAAAAAAAACTTTATTAATACAAACGTGTTGTCTGACAATACGCGTTAGCCAATTCGCATTTTTCTTTAAATCAACAAAGTTTGGATTTATTTTATTTTTCTATACTTTTTAAATCGTCAAACTAAACGTCCAATATTGACGTTGTCTGCTTGCTTATAAGTTTTTTTTTTTTTGCGCTCTGCTTGCTTATAAGTTTTACGTTTTCACATTTATAACTATTATATTATATATTAATATTAATTACTAGATCTTGTACCCGGGACTGGCTAGTTATTTTTTTATATTGTTGATCAAATTAAAATTAATATTTTTTTAGCTATTTGAATAAAAAATTATTGATTTGGTTTTATGTCTTTTCGACTTTTAAATGTGTTTTTATGTTTAGTAACTTGGCTAGATAGTAGAGATCCTGATATTATAGGTGGGATCAAATTTGATTATTGGTAATTTTTTTTAAAAAAATTTAAGCAGCTTGCACCATACCAATTATGAAAATTATAAAGAGCATGATTTATATTATAGGAAATGAAACATTATTGAATTTGTGTTATGTGTTTTGGACCTGTAAATATGTTTTTATGTTGAGTAACTTGGCTAGATAGTAAAGATCCTTATATTATAGGCGGTATCGAATTCGATGAATTATTATTTTTATGCGGCTTGCACCATACCAAATTTGGAAATAATAACGACCATGATTTAGATTAGAAAATGAGGGGAAAAAAAGGAAACATTTTTTCACTATATGATATAACCAATTAAAATGATAATATATTTATGTTTATTCAGTCATCCAAACATTAAAACTTCACGAATGAACCACAAGTCACTGCAGAAAACAAAAATAATAATAATATAGAGAATGTACCGGCCGAAGAGTGAAACCCGGCCACCGAGCTCGAATATCCGGCCCAGTCCGAAAGTTAAAGATAATAAAGTTAAAGATCACTTAAATCCTGATATTATCTGAAATAACCTTATCTGGTTAAAAGAGATAATATCCCTTAAATTAAGGAATCACATCTCAAAAGAGATTTAAGAGATAAATCAGATCTCTAAAAGATATTTAAGAGATAAATCAGATCTCTAAAAGATATGGGAATCCTATTATAAAAGGAGAAGTACCCATGATAGAAACTCGCTTTTCACTGAACTCCGGTGACTCTCTCTTAAGCGTATTAGAGAAGCTAACGTCGACCAAGAGACTATCAGAGAGACCTTGCTCCTTAGTATTCATCATATACAGGATTAAGAGATCGAGATCACCGCACCACCAAGGGTTGAACCTAGAACTACGTCTGGCTTTGATTCCCATTGGGATACGTAGGACCGGAATATCAGATTCTATCAAGCCAAAGTCTAAAACAACCCCCATTGTCCACTCTTTGTATGATGTTCTACAGCGAGATTCAGGCAAGTCGGATCTCGGCAGGAACATTTGGCGCCCACCGTGGGGCCGAGGCAAACTTTCCCCGACCGCACATCCATCGACATCTGTCAAACGATTGATTATTTTGATGACTTTTCTCCGTGAATTAGAAAAGAAACAAGGCAGAGAAAGGAAGAGGAAGAGGCAAAGATAAAGGGAATTAAAAGGCAGTGCGCAGTGTTCAACACAACAATCAAAATCACTCATCACCAATGGAGCAAACCAGAATCGACCCAAGAAGTGGTTTCTGCAGCTCCAATTCAATCTACTACAGCAAGCGCAAACCTCTCCCACTCCCACCAAACCCTTCCTTAGACGTCACCACCTTCATCTCCTCCCACTCCCACCACGGCAAGACTGCCTACATCGACGCCGCCACCGGATCATCCTCATGGATCAACAAACCATGATGATGAAGAAAGAACCACCCTCGTTGGACCGAGTCAAGGAACGAGTCAACCAGGACGACACGACAACTTTATTATACTCATCCGGAACCACAGGACCTTCCAAAGGCGTCGTGTCATCACACAGGAGCATTTGGAGATCAGTTGAGAACTTCGAATCAATTTCTGAAATATTAAATAATTTTTTGTGGACTGTAACTGCAATTTTTGGCCATATAAACTCATAAGAAAGACAACTCCAAATGCAGGATGGCTTGCTGGAATTACTGATTTCCTATCAAGTGATTCACCGGTTAAGAGATCTTTTTGCACTTCATAATAGGCCTCAGATAGAAGGGAAATTGGTAGCGAAGGGGCTAATTTTGCAGATTCCTGGCTTGATTACAGTCCCTCATCCGTGATCAATAGAAGCTCAGTTATGCATTTACCTGATGTCCCTGAGGATAGACCTTTGGATGAAACAATTAAGGTGAACAGGAGTGATGAATCCATTGCTGTTGGCAATGATTGTGAACCGGACCAAATCGATAGTTCTGTTAAATCAAAAAATGATGATATGGAAAAGAAAGATGATCTAGATCAATCTAAGAAAAATCAGATTGGGGATATTGCTAATTCTTCTGTTCCCCAGATGGAAGAAAAACATACAAGGGTAATTGTTAAAGCACGAGAAAAATGAAAACGTATCAATTTTGGCTAAGCCGGTGGTATTTCTCCTATCAGCTGCTTTTAAACAGGATTTGTCGGTCTCCCTTTTCTTCCTCGCTGTTCTGCTGCAGGCAAACAATAGATCATCCTCTAAACAGCGAACGCTGGCTAGGCCAGATCTGAAAATGGAAATTTTCCATTTGATGAGCTTCCTTCTTTCTCGTTGCACCAGCAGGTGGAAAGCTCCTAATGACCAGGAAAAAAATGGAGCACTCGTGATTTTCCCACTTGCCCTATGAACATCTTTGAGAGATAGAATAGTATCTTAGAAAGCTCGGCCACCACAGTCCGGCCTCAAAAGGAAGAAGGTGTCTCAGAGAGCTGAAGATGTTTAGGAGAGCTCGACCATATGGGCTTGAGGGAATGCCTAAATCAGAGGCCGCGAAATGCTCAAGTGATATTGTTCTTTAAATCTAGTTTAAATCTAATATGATTTGATATGTTTTGCTCCACGCCTTTTAATGCTGTGTTATGTAGCATCATATCAATTTTTTTTTATATATTTGAGCAAACTGCTCGGCTGATACCACTCCCAGAGTCACAAAGTTTGCAACTACAAAGTAGTTGAGCTCTGGCTCCCTTGAAAATAATAGGCCGAAGTCCTATGCTTCCCTTTCCACAAGGTCGAGCTTCAGCTTCCTCAAAACTCACAGGTCGAGTTTTTCTCCCTTAAAAACTCACAGTTCAGCTCCGGCTCCCGAAAGGCCGAGCCACAACTCCCTCTCAAAATTTTACTAAGAGGAAAACGAGTCGAAGCTCCTCAAATTAAAACCATGGAAGCCGAGTTAGACTCCCTCTATAAAAATCATAGAGATCGAGCTCAAGCTCCATCTAAATGGAACAGTGTGGGGAAAATAAAATTCCATCAGCACTCAAACACTATACTAACTCACAAAAAGACAAAATCCTAAAGAGACTGACCGAGCCATCGACTGATCAGGGTCGAAGTGCCGAGCCTATAAAGGTGTATAAATCCTAAAGAGGCCGTCCGAGCCTATAAAGGTGCTTAAATCCTAAAGAGGCCGTCCGATCCTATAAAGGTGCTTAAATCCTAAAGAGACCGTCCCGAGCCTATAAAGGTGCTTAAATCCTAAAGAGGTCGTTCGAGCCTATAAAGGTGCTTAAATCCTAAAGAGGCTGACTGAGCCAAAATCGACCGATCAGGGTCGAAGTGCCGAGCCTATAAAGGTGCATAAATCCTAAAGAGGCTGCCCCGAGCCTATAAAGGTGCATAAATCCTAAAGAGGCTGACTGAGCCAAAATCGACCGATCAGGATCGAAGTGCCGAGCCTATAAAGGTGTATAAAACATAAAGAGGCTGACCAAGTTAAAATTGGCCAATCAGGGTCAACGTGTCGAGCCTATAAAAACATCAGAAAATTTTCCAACTGCAAATAGATTCACAAGTAAATAAGAAATTTCATTAAAATAAAGGGGCAAGGCCCCGAATACATGAAGATTCAAAAAGAGGACTGCACAAAAACAATGTGTTTCCTAAACTACTTATACAATTTCAGGGATCAAGGTCCTCCTCGGCATTGGGAGGGATGATAGCAGATTGACCAGGTTGGCCCACTTCATTTTCGGGTCCCTCCTCGGTCCCTTGACCCTCGCCTTCCTCCCATTGGGTTACGGCGTCCTCGTCCTCATCCTCCAGCTCGGTCAGTGGAACAAGGATTCCATCTCGATCCTTGTCCACATCGGCACTAGAGGAATCAGTGGTCGGGTTGAAATGCTGAAGTTGCTTCACAGC
The DNA here is from genome assembly GCA_030762895.1 of Sophora flavescens. Lineage (NCBI taxonomy): Eukaryota > Viridiplantae > Streptophyta > Magnoliopsida > Fabales > Fabaceae > Sophora > Sophora flavescens. The sequence goes on along the minus strand of CM061062.1, from coordinate 278,343,601 downwards.
TCGGGAGAAACCGTTAACATGCTCCCTCATGATAGAAGCCTCAGCTTCAGCCAGATCAGAACGGAGCCTCAGATTCTCCTCCTTCTCGGTTTCCAACAACTTCCACAACTCAAGACTGGCTTCCTTCTCGGCTTGAAGCCCTTCCACGACCTTCGGAAGGTTGAGCCGGTCGGTTCTTTCCATTTCCAGCTCGGCCATAAGGGTGGTATTGCCTTTTTTCAGCTCTACCTTTTGGGCTTTCAATTGTCCAATTAGCCGAGCTTGCTCTTCACACTTTGCCATGGCTTTTTCAAGCTCATCCCCAGTACGCAAAGTTCGGGCAGCTTCCGCCTTCATACTTTTCATTATTAGAAAGCTCGTGGCTCAAAAAACAGGTAATGGAGGAGACTCAGAAGAGCATGAGCGACCGCAACTTTCCTGCTCACATCATGGCCCAATTCTAGTAAAAGCCGAGCATATGCTGGCTTAATAACTTGGGAACCCACTAAAGGGCCAGAGTTAAAATTGTCTAGCTAAGAGCAAAGGGCAGAAGCCCAGAAATCCGACGTCGAGCATTGCTCCCTCGCACCAAAAAGCCGAGGTCGAGCTATGCTCCCTCGCACTACGCATCAGAAAAAGTCGAGGTCGAGCAATGTTTCCTTCCTCGCAATAAAAATCCTAGGCCAAGCACAACATCTTCGCACCAAGATAAAGTCCACAGCAGATCATGCATATTAGAGACCCAGGATTCGAAGGAAATCCTGGTAGTGTTAAACCAAATAAGCCGGAATCCCAAGTAAGACTGGGCTCCGCACAAAAATCCGAGCAGTGGTCGGCCAAGCAAGACGATAACCCAAGAAAGGATTGGTTCTACAAAAAATAGATTTCCAAGCAATGCTTCCGCGAATCATAGTCCAAAGTCCTCGGTACCAAAAAGCGTGTTAAGACATGCGGGTTGGCATTTAAGCTCTTTCGCTTATTTCAAGCTCGGAGCTTGGGGGGCTAATGGGGATAAAGGAAGGATATTCTCGGAAATTACAGAGAAAGGATATCCCTTAGCCTATAGCTCGAAGAACTTGTAGGAAAATTATTTTCTCATACAAATTGGAGAAGTTTATTCCGAGACACACCTTCAAGATCGGGAAAAATAATCCGAGGTCAAGTTTCAAAGTTAGTGGGTATTTCAAAATCCACCAAATGAAAGGGTTACGAGCTACTCGAAGAAAATGTTAAGAGCTCTCAAGAACTTCTAAGATCGAGCAACATTCGGCAAAAGGTGAGTCAAGTTCAAACTCTCAAGATAAGCATCTTAAAAGCATCAAAAATTAAAGGATGAAATACAGGAGCCGAGGTAAATTCCTAATGATCGAGTTTGAACTTGACTCTTCAAAAGATTGGTTCGAGCCTGAATCACTGATAAATCGAATCTTAGCTGCCAGCTTCTAAACTTGTCTTAAACAAAGGTAAGATTGAAGTATCTTATGTTCAGAGCATGTTACTGGCCGAGATGTGAACCTCAACCACTAAACTCGAGTACGGCCCGAGAGGTATTAGTCGAAGTAAGAGGATCTATGCAAATCCAGTACTTTATCAACACTAAGGACAAGCTCCGCTTCTTTCATAAAGCTCTTTCGCTTATTCTGAGCTCAAAGCTTGGGGAGCTTATATACTGATAGAGATGTTAAACTCGACTGCCGAGCCTACCAAACTAAAATATTGGACGAGAAGTAAAGCTAGATCTCCAAACCCAAACAATCAAAGGGAAATGATTACTAGACTCGCCCACCGAGCCCGCTGAACTTAAGAATTGGCCGAAATGCGAAGCTCGACAACTTAAAATGAGAAGCTCGGGCTCCCTACTCGGTTGAGCTCCAGCTCCCGACTACTTGTTCGAGCTCAGGCTCCCTACTGGGTTGAGCTCCGGCTTCCAACTGCTCGGTTGAGCTTCGGCTCCCGACTACTGGTTCGAGCTCAGGCTCCCTACTCGATTGAGCTCCGGCTCTCAACTTATCGTCTGAGCACGCAACTACAGCGCAAACCTCGGAAATGATGCCGTAAAGGCCACGCGTCACGCAGAATAACGTCTCTTTTCCATATCGGGAACCGAGAAAATATGGCCTCAACAGGAAACAAGTAACCATCCCCACCTCGGCTCGGTACCTCAAAAGTGTCAAGCTCGGTCACCCGAGATGCTCACCGAGTTGGAGGATGTAAACACATATATAAGGTATGAAGCTCGGCCAATCACCTCGCCGAGCCGAAAGACCAAAAGGTGAGACCAAGTTCCTAGCCTCGGCTCCTTCGAAAAAGCTTCCACGTGATCAGCTCGAAGCTTGGGGGGCTTGTGTATGAGCCGAGATATAGAGCTCGGCTAAACATCATGAAAGCTTCTACGCCTAATAAGCTCAAAGCTTGGGTGGCTTGTGTACCGGCCGAAGAGTGAAACCCGGCCACCGAACTCGAATACCCGGCCCAGTCCGGAAGTTAAAGATAATAAAGTTAAAGATCACTTAAATCCTGATATTATCTAAAATAACCTTATCTGGTAAAAAGAGAAAATATCCCTTAAATTAAGGAACCACATCTCAAAAGAGATTTAAGAGATAAACCAGATCTCTAAAAGATATTTAAGAGATAAATCAGATCTCTAAATGATATTTAAGAGATAAATCAGATCTCTAAAAGATATTTAAGAGATAAATCGGATATCTAAAAGATATGGGAATCCTATTATAAAAGGAGGAGTACCCATGATAGAAACTCACTTTTCACTGAACTCCGGTGACTCTCTCTTAAGCGTATTAGAGAAACTAGCGTCGACCAAGAGACTATCAGAGAGTCCTTGCTCCCTAGTATTCATCAGATACAAGATTAAGAGATCGAGATCACCGCACCACCAAGGGTTGAACCTAGAACTACGTCTGGCTTTGATTCCCATTAGGATACGTAGGACCGAAATATCAGATTCTGTCAAGCCAAAGTCTAAAACAACCCCCATTTTCCACTCTTTGTATGACGTTCTACGGCGAGATTCCGGCAAGTCGGATCTCGGCAGGAACAGAGAATAAATTAGGCTACATCAATTATAAAGATTGTTTAATTTTGTTGCATACACTCTAAGAATCTATTATCGTATTAATATAATTATGTAACATACCTCCAATGATGAGAGGTTTTTGTCATTATTTTAAGAAATGTATGGTGTCAACCTGCTGCTCAGTACTGAGCATCATAATGATTGGCCCACCTTGAGCACTGCATAATATATTTGTTAATTTTAGAAATAGTTTATGTTTGATAGTTAAAAACCTAAATTAGAAAGAGATTGTATATATAGCTAAAGTTAATGTTTGTATGGAACCTATATAAATTCTCTTGAGGCATAAAAATCAAACATAAAGGTCAATGTAAATATAAGTTTATAGACCTTCTTCATTTTTTTACTAATGGACTCATTTGTATGTTTTATAAATTTTATCCAACCAAGGAAATGGAGTCGTAAACAGAATAGGTTAAGTATGAGTTACCTATTTTGAATTCTGAAAAACCTCTTTGTAAACCACATTAGAAGTGATGTTTGAGTCTTGATTTTCCTCGTTACATATTAGTAACCTTAGTCTATGACGTGATTTTACCCTTTAAATGGCAACATATAACTGTCTATGTGAAAACACAGGCTGCAGAAGATAGATACTAAATTGTTTACAACATAAGAATGCTACAATATATAGTTTTCTATAAAATCTTTGAAAATCATTTTAAACTGTCTAATAATTTTGAACAACTATATTGATTCAACCCTGTTTTTAATAAAAAGGTAGTCAAGATTACTTCAATATATTGGTGTAACGGTGAATTATATTTTTATCAATCCATCAAACTCATTCATCATCAACATCATTCACACTATGAAACATAAATTATGAAATTTAACATTTTTTGAATTGAAATGTGTCCAAATGGCAACATAAATTTTGCCAAAAAAACATCATTAAAAACAAACTAAAAACCTCATGAAATCAGTTTCCAAATTTCATATTTTAACTATATTATTAAATCAAGCGGCTCATTACAAACATTGGAAAAGCACTACAAGAAATTCGATGATTAGCTACGACAAATTTGATAGCTAATTTGTAGCTAATCTCTAGCAAACAAATTTAGCTACAAAATAGATGCAGAATTGGTGGTAGCATAATTTGAGTGGCAAATTAGCTAGAAAAATGTTCCTAGCTAATTCATAGTTAAACTTAAAAAAGTTCTAGCTATTTGGTAGCAAATCTCTAGTAATATCTTATTATGAATTTCTTTTTTCTAGCTAAATAGCTACGATATTGTCGTAGCGATTTTGTAGCCAATCTATAGCAAAATTTCGTAGCAATTTTATAGTTATTTCCTAGCTAATTCAAAAAAAATTAAAAAATCGATCACTAAATTGATCCCAAACACCTATTCTATGGACCAATTTAACGATCGATATTTATCAACTTTATTATTTGGTTCTAGCTCTAAAACCACATACCAAAACAGAAGCAACAAAACTTACAAATAACAATAAAATAATTCATAATAATTCATTAGGAAAGCAAACATACAACAATATAGCTGAATAACATTTCTATCTGTGTTAAACAATGAAAAGTAAATAATTTTATACAAGACTAATATATATATAGTTTAAATCACAAGAAAGGCATGCCTATGATAGGCTCTCTCAACATCCTTCTGCTTGGAAGTTAGAACTAGCATAAATGAAACCTTCAGTACCACGAACAATATGGCACTGAAAATGTTGTAAACATCATGTTGATTAAATAATTGGCCCAACAAAAAAATCCTAAACTTATTAAATGGTAACATATAAATACACCTTAGCAGTTAACAGCACAAAGACATAATTACAAACAAAAAATATAAAAGAAATGCACAAGCTGCCAAAAATAGTTTCACAAAAACTATGAAAAGGATAAGGTATTAGCATAAAATTCAGATACCTTGAGTGCAGGAATGATTTCAGATCCAAAGTCATTGGATGTAGGATATCTCCATCTCAGAAGATTGAGTAAAAATTCTGTCTTGAATACATAACCCCCATAGATGCAATATATGGTGACTTTAATGCATCTTGGGGTGACAACCCAAAAAGAGAAGTATCTGCTTGCTGAAGAGAATCAACATGAACAAATAAATATATTACAATCACATTATTATGCCATGATGCAAAAACTTCCAAAAAAAAATAAAAAAATCGGGGACTGCAAGTTTGTATAAAAATCATATATCTAAGGAAATAAGAATAAGAGGCGACTTTGAGGGTTCAATTTTGCATAATTTGTATGTTTTATATATATATATATATATATATATATATATATATATATATATATATATATATATATATATATATATGCATGTTCTTAACATGTTAAACACATCATCCCATGATGTATTACAAGTCATTCTGGATTAAAATATGATCTTTACAGAACATGCTATAGTGCTAAGATGCTCACTCTAGTGGCTTATTCTTGTCTATCAATCATAGCAGCTAAACAAAAATGAAGTTTCCATAATAAAAATATTAGCACAATTAATGAATCATTTCAGGTACATAATTTCTCTATTTTAAAACTACAAAAATCAAAATCATTGACCCATCAATTCAATTTTAGGATAATAAAACTTCACCCCATCAAACGGTTGCAGACCCTTTTGGAAAAGCAGCAATGCTAGCTAAAAACAAATTGAGCCATGGGTAGAACTGCCATAATCATAATTTAAGTATATACCAGGACAATAAGTTCTGTCAACATTTCAACGAATTGATAGTGAAAGGAGTGTGGTGCCTTTGTACAATTGTTCGTTTATTGTCAGCACCATGTGACAGCAGGTGACCCCCACAGAAAAAACACATGTGGACCTCATTCTCAGCAATACCAGACAAACTGTATTTCCTACCATTTTCAATTCCTTCCTTGCTAATACAATACCAGTTTAATATTTCTAGGACTAAACTGAACCTATCCAAATGTATATATATATTTTAATTATTATGGTTAGTCTGAAATGGCTTAAAATAGATTGTAACTTGGTATAATATTTTATGGACAAAGATTTTTGGTTTAAACTACTTAGGATTATTGCAATTAAACCATAACCTGACAGCTGCACCTTTTGGCCATTGAATTAAAGATCAGACAGCCATCTAACAGCAATTGTTAATTTTTTTTTTACATGATTAGCTACCATTACTGATAAGTTATAAGCAATAACAAAAATTCCCGGTCAGGAGCATAGGTATCAGCCCCCCTGCCCCTGGTGAAAAAAGAAAAAAATACAGAGAAGCACCAGAAAATAGCATCTAAATGGTAAGTGAAAAAGTTTGTATATATTATTACAAAGGAAAAACTAAGTACTTTTCTTCTGGTTTGGTCTAAAGAAACACACAGATAGATAATTTAGGGGGATGGAATGGGAGTAAAACAGAAAAGGAAAACTACACTTATAAACTAATGTCTGTCCAAGTATGCAATATGTATTGCTTGCTGTTAGTAGTATGTATTGATGATGGTGGTGACCCCATTTGGTTCATATCTAGGATAGAGTCTTTTGATCTAGGTGTATTCTGTTATACATCTAGAAGATTCTCTTTCCTGTATGCTTCTATAATCCTGCATAGGAACAAACCAGAAACAGCAATCAGTAAAAGACGCACTAGTTTACTAAACCATATGCAAATTCGGGATGATTTTTACTTGTAAAAGAACCAACAAAAAGAAAAAAAGAAAAGAGAATGTTACCCTAATAAAAATGATCCCCTGCCAGCTACTTCTATTCTTATTACCTACAATTCAAAATCCCGCTGCGAAGAATGGAACCTAAGAAATATGTATATATCAACTTGTCACCAGAATTCTTTCCACATCCATTATGCAGGGAAGTGTGAGATACAGATAGCAACCAGAGGTACCTTGGATTGTAAATAAAACTAATATGAAGCCATGTCATTAAATGCGGTTGGCGGTTCTAACTTGTTATGAGAAGATGAGCTAATTGAGAATACAACACTCTCTTTAACCTCTGCCAAAGTAGAGAAGTCAGAGAGATTATCTCCAGCTGCTTTTGTTGGTGAAGCAAAGAGACTATCAGGAAGGGCCTGCTCCACACTTCTCCAGAGCCAAGAAAGCAACACCCAAAAAGGAAAAATGAAGGATCACTTGAACTCTAACAAAATGGCACACTTAATTGGGAAGGGGCGAGGCACATAAATTTCATTTTCAAAGCACAAAAAGAAAATCATTTTCAGGCGTCAATGAGATGAAATATAGGACATGCATAATCAAAAAAAAAAAAAAAAACTCCTGACTAAGCCATACATTATTCTAACAAACAACAAAAGGTAGACTGATATTCTCTCCTTCTATCTAAAGATTTGTACGACATCGGTAACATGAACTCTTATCAATTAAACCAAATATGTATGACTATCTTTTAACAATTATGGAGAGGAACATATTTCCCCCAGCGAGAATTAATGTCTTTATATAATGATCACCCTCCAAGAACAATATATCAGTACATCAACCTATTGGCTAACATAATTGCTACTTTCTCCGTGGTTGTGACAGCTGAGCCTAAATCTTCGTTTACTACTAATTAACTTACTTTATGTTCCTTCCACATCCCCAAACTTTATTGAACATGATGATGCTCCTGCAAGAACCAACACTTCTTCTGAGTCAAAAGCCACAGATTACCTGAAAATCAACACAACAAAAATCAAAATGCAAGAAGAAGCATGAAGCTGAATGGCACACACATTCACCCTCCTTCCAAGCTGTCAACACAGATATCACACACACAGCTAGAATTGAAATTATTTTAGTGTTTCAAAGAAGCAACAACAAAAATCAACATGCAAAGAGTAAATAGCAAAATCCACAGATGTAGAAAAAATCCACAAAACGCTTGGAGTGCCCAAAATTTAAATATCACTAATTGAATAAACATGCCAAAAATTCTGATCAATACAAGAGAACTTTACTTAAGCATTTTGTCGAACAAGTGGGGTGCAATACAGGAAATGGAGTATAGATCACATGCATTTAACAAATCTCAAACAAATTGAGAGAGAGAAAGCAAATTGACAAATCTTACCTTCAAATTTCAGATCGAACTTCAAGTAATTCTTGTCTTCAAATTGCAGATCCCTCGCCTTCAAATCTCTTCAAATCGCAACACGAGAGTGAGAGAACATTAGCGATATATAGAGAGAGAGATTGAAGACAGAGAGTGAGCAGAGACCACCATGCGAGAGTGAGCAGAGAGTGTGAGAGTGAGCGATCGAGCCTGAGATGCAGAGAGAACCACCATGCGAGATGCGAGACAGCGAGAGCGAGAGAGCGAGACAGTGAGAGTGAGTAAAGAGTGTGAGACAGCGAGAGTGAGCAGAGAGTGTGAGACAATTTTTTTATAAAAAAAATAGTTAATAGTAGCTTAGATTTAACAGTAGTAAACAAGTAGTTAATTAACTTAAAATTAGCTACAGGTTTTATTATTAGCTAAAATTAGTAGCTAAGTACTGTTTTTCTTGTAGTGAAGTAAAACAGAACTAAACACTAATACAGAATATTAAAAAAAAAGGATTGGAGATTAGGAATATTATGTGCAAAATCAGAATAAATGAGAATAATAATCCAGAAATGATATCTATCTTAAGATCAACACAAATACAAAAGAGGAAGAGGTGTTGTTGAAAGCTTGGAAAACAAAGTGTGTTACGATTGCTGACTGCAGTGGTAATACGGGTTCGTTTACAATAAGATATATTATTATCATTTTACAATAATTAGAAATGGGTAATAAGTAGATGAACAAACTCCTATCAGTGTTATTTAAATCAAGTTCTGTTGCTATTTAATGGAATAATTACCTTTTTATTTGTGATTCATTATTGGAAAAGGAAAAGTCTGAAAACTTATCCAGATAAAATAATCGGTGAAGCTCAATAAACGTTGTTAAAAAGAAGAAAAAAAAGAAAGAAAGTGAATTGACAATATTACCTCATACTACCTTACTTTTACAAACTTCAAGTGATTTTACAAAATTGTCCCAATCACTACCTTTCTTTTAATAATAATGATACTATATAAAATCAATAAATTTTTATATACCATCAATTAATTTGTTTCCATTTATATTTGGTGCGAAAGTTTTGTAAAACTCCTTCGAACGCTGAGGAATTAATATTCAAAGTTTCAAACGAGATAATCACCGCTACCTAATTTCAAACAGTAAATAAATACACTTGATGGATTTAGTTTTTTTTTAGTGGCATTTATAGGGAAGAGAGGAAATTGGAGATACCACGGGATCGAACCCACAATCTACAGACATTAAATATCCTTGAACTCTATCATTTGAGCTACGTTAGGAGTACTGATGGCTTTAGCCTTTAGCTAGGTTGGTTTGACGAAAAATACTTATACACGAGCAAAACTCTTAATGGTCTTGTCATCATATATATTTAATTTGATGATATCTTATTTTAACATGTATTATTACAATATGATGGTAGATTAATTCTATTATGCTCGGGAGTGGTTATTAAAGAAAAAAAATTATTCACTAATTTATCTAACTATCGATAAGTTCCAACTACAGTTTGGAAGCTTCATTTTCTTTAGTACAAAGTCCACATGTACCGTTGATTTATAAATATATATTTTTTCGAGGATACGTCACCATAATTTATGATTTATAAATATATATAATTAAATCTCATCTAAAACAATTTTTTTAATTAGAGTCGACGAATGTTTGTTCAGTTGATAAGGATACGACTCATAACCCACAAGATCGTGAGTTCGAATCTCATTACTGATGTGAGAACCTCGTTGGTGGGTAATCTATAAGTACCTCTGTAAGTGCTCTTTGAGCCGTGAGGTCTGTCCTGGAACTGGTGAGCCCCCGGACCCAACTCACCCAGACTTTTGAGCTCAAAAAGTAAAAAAAAAAAAGAAAGAAAGAAAGAAAGAAAGGAGAATTAGAAGATAAGGAAAGTAATTAGAACATTAATGGGAAGAAAATGATGGAGCTACAATGAAAGAAGGGGAGAGTTCCAATTGACTTAGGAAGAGATAAAAGGCACACCACGTAGGGAAAGCTGCATCAATTCAAATTGAATTGGGAAGAAGAGATGACATGAAAGAGAGGAAAAAGAGTGTCAAAGGAGTTCTCTAAAATGAATTTTGAATGTAATCTTTGCTTGATAAAAAATTGCAAGGAAGAAGAAAATTGATGATTGTTAGGAGTGAATTTTCATATTTGAGTTTTCGTCAGACAGGCAGAAAGAGGCTACATGAAAATTGAGAAAGAAGTCCGAAAATTGGTATATACTGGTTTGGCTAAAAGAAAGTTGACAGAAAATTGGCCAAGAAAGTTGACAAGTACTAAGTTGACAGAAGGAAATTGGTCAAGAAAGTTGACAAGTACTAAGTTGACAGACGGAAAGTTGACAGAACAAGAAAGTTGACAAGTACTGAGTTGACAGACGGAAAGTTGACAGAAAAATTGGTCAAAAGTAAGATTGTCAAATTCATAAGAAATTCCCAAAGTAGACGAGAGTTGGATTGAAGAGAGGAAAATTGACCAAGTTCAAAGTCGACAGGAATAAAGTTGACAGAAGAATGTACATAAAGAAGAACGTCGAATTCAGAAGAGTATAGAAGAATTGGCAACTGTGAAATTGACAAGAAGTTCTTCAGTTGACATGTCAGACAAGAAAAGCCGTAAAAAAGGCGAAACTTAGAGCGCATCTGTCAACGGTGAAATTTCTGATTATTGACGGATGCATTTGACTGGCTGACAAAGGAACCGAGAATAATGACTGATATTTTCTAAGTATTATACTTAGTTGACAAGAAAATACTGGCGGACAGAAAGGATAAATTGACAACCCAGCTTTTTGACAAAGTGTTAAGAAGAGTTGTCAAACGTACAAAAGTGTGAAAATGGCTAAGTCCTCAAGGCTGACAAGGCATCAGCAAGATAAGCCGTCAAACAGCCAAATCGTTGACAACAAACAAGTTGACACAAAGCGGTTCAAAGAATTGAGCAGTTAGAGAAGTTTGCTTGTCAAATAGTTTGAATTTGAATATGGCAAACTGCCATACAGGTGTCAGAAAGTAGATTAGGAAGTTACCTTTAGGAAGTTACCTTTAGAAAGTTATTTACTTTTTCTATAAATACTAGATTCTACGATGTAATAATGGTTGGAACTTGAAACATCCTAGCCACGTCTCGATCACACAGCAGACTGACGGATTAACTCAAGTATTCCTTCCACCCTTTTATCATCAATACAATGTTCAATTTCAATTCAATATTGGTTCATTTCCTTCAAAGTTCTTCATATACTTTTCAGATTATTCATTATGTTCTTCATATTCTTTCTGTAACTTTCATTACTTTTCAATTCCAATACTTCATTTCATGTATTTACTTTTCTACATTTTACATCTCTTGCAATTTATCTTTCATGTCTTTCACTTGCTTTCTTTTAACTTTTTGCACTTTAAATGCTTTCTTTTACTTTTCAACCATTGAAATGCTTTTCTTTAATTGATTTCTTCCTTTAATTTACTGTCGTTTATCTTTCATTGTCATTTACAAGCTTTCAATTATTTTCCTACAACTTACATGATTTCCTTTAAATTCATGTATTTATATGAATTCATGCATTTCTCTTCTACTACCAATCAAATTGTTTTTTTCAGACCATTTGAGTTCTTTTTCATGCTTTGAATGTTGTCAACTTTCACTATTGGCAATATTCTGTACATCTCTTTTAAACTTACCTATTCATTTTAACACCAAGTCCTTGCCAGTATTTACTAGATTTGACTGATTTGTCAAATTCATACTTGACAGACATATATACACATATCCTGATGAGATTACCGCATAACTCGTTCGTCCCACACTCGTTTGATATTTAATTATTTGTAACAAAGGGATTTTGGACAACCAAAAACCAGCGTTAAGAATGATATGAAATTATGGATGTAATCAGTGACATGAATTGTACTATTGATGTTACTCTCATGATGTCTTTGCAAAAGTTTTAATATTAAGGGATGATGTCGATTATCTTGATATTGTTAAGTTGACTTATTTATTTATTTTTTTCACTTTTTAAGATTTAATATTTATTTATTATATTGGTGTCTCCATCAATTACGTTGAGTTTTATTTGTGTTATCCGATGACAATTATTGAATTGTATAATATTTTTTATGTATCAAGGATATCTGCCGTTGATAGTTAGATACTAATAATCTTTGAGAAGTAAAGATCATGGAAGTTAGTTTTGCCTTTCTTAATAAAATATTTGTAACAGAATCAAATCTCCTAATCTGCTGACAACATATTTAAGGAACTCTGTTATCTATTAACTATGTGTATGTGTTGAACACTTGAACCTTGTTGGTATTGGATATTATGATTTGATAATTTCTTCTTTTTTTATATAAAAAAAAAGTTTAGATCGGAAGAAGTCACGTTCTTGCAAAATCTAGGAATCGAACCCAAGTCATAATTAGTGTGAGCGAAAAGGATTAGATGTGACAACCCATGTTGGCTATGATTTGATAATTTCTATTAATTAGGAAGATAAAATCATTATATTTACATTTATTTTTTAGTGTTTTATTAATATATATTTCATGAGCACGTGCTTTTACTTTTCTTGCTAGATATTTATGAGATGAATTATCTAAATAGAATAACTAATACAGCTAATGTTTGGTTATTTCTTATCCTTAAGTCATCTTTAATCTAATCAAAACTTAATTTTTTTTTCTTATTTTCTTCTAAGTTGCTCTTTATTTTAACTTACATTTTTTCTTTTGTACTATTTTAATAGTGCAATTGATTAAGATAAATAAATTCATCAATATATAAAATTGAACAATATGTTTTTTTGAGATGGACCTCATTGACCATAGTTTGCTAATGCTGGAATGTATAGTTGGATAGATACGACTCTTGCAGACTTGAAAAAGTCAAGACACCAACACGTTAGCATTCGATGGTGAAGTTACAGTGAAGGAGGATGAACTCAAACAAACTATAAGAGCAACTTGTGCAAGTGAACGTGGCTTCTTCACTCACATTCATGGACAAGGGAGCTTCACTATTTATTTTCTTTTGAACGTGCTACGACGAGTCGTTTGAAACATTACATCTTATACATAAAACAAATTTCAATATCTTAACCAGCGCTTTAAAAATCTGACCAAATTACTCAGTCAAATGATTGAATCATGAGTCAATGATATTTTCAATTAAAAAAAATATCTAACTCAATTAAGGTTGAATTACAAGTCTAACCAGTTCAACGAATCAGAGTTTCTCTTGTTTTTCATTCTCATTCACATAAAGAATGAGTAATATGATACATGAAGAAATGAACTCTCTTTCTTTTCGGATAGGCCCAAAAAGAGTAAGGAAGGTTAAATTGAATTCACCTCTAACCCGAGAGTACAATACCCATTTTGGATCTCATCAATTTAATGGTTAATTTTTAAAGGGTTTAATTATAATAATACTAGTAATTGAATATGTGCAACGCATGAGAACTATTTTTGAAAAAATATAGTTAAAAACTAGAATTACTTAATACCAAATAAAAATATACTAAATATGATTAATAACTATAAGCATTAGAAATAAAATGTATTTATATTGTTACAAATTCGGTTGTCACTTCAAATTTTATGAAAATTTATGGATGAATTACAAATTTTAACCAAGGTTGATGGTTAATTTTGACTCTTATGAGTTTAGAGAAATGACAATTTCATAATTTGACTTTCACACATCAGGTAAAATTTCTGAAAAACAACTTTCATTCTTAAGCCAAGAAAGCCTCTCATTACTTGTTCCCACACTGAAGTTTAAATATGACCTTCCTGGAATAATAATATTTAAGAGGGATCAATGAATGAGTCAGTAGTGATCATTTCCTAAAATGCATATTGTTTTAAAATTTAACCTTTTAGTTTGGTGCATATTTCAATTGATAAGTAGTAGTAGGTAGGTAGTTTTAGTTAGAGAATATATATTTTTTTCGAATATATAAAATCATATATATATTTGTTGTTCATATATCAAATCAAATCGTATCATATCATATCATATCATATTCATATTTCATATATATAATATATATGGCCATATATTTTTTTAGAATATTTAAGCATATAATAGTTAATGAAATAAATTATAAAATTTAATAAATTATTTATAACATTTTAGTAACGTAGATCGAATTGTAAATATGGAGAATGTATTATGTTTTCCTAATCAAATGCATAGAGTCGATTTGAATAAAACTTACGTTTCAAAAATAATTAGCGTGATAAAATGTATTATAGAAAATAAACAAGTGTTAAATGAAAGGTTATATAAATTAAATGAAAATAAAAATAAGAGAATTATTTTCGACATTAAAAAAATTACTTTTATTAAATTAAGTGATAATAATAAAAAGATAATATAAAACATTAAATTTTAAAATAAACATTGTAAATAAGATCTTTGGAATATAATTAAATCAGGTATTAATAATTTTTTTCTACTAAGATAGATATTAATTTGTTTGATGATAAAATCGAGTTATTGACCAATTAAGATTTGTAAGTTTTGAATATTGGTGACTTTTATTGCCACCATCATGCAGCCATCTGGAAGTCGGCCACAATATTGTGCCTTAGGAGTTGGGAAAATATTTCTTTAAAGTAAAATTGATTGTAATTAAATTGAGAAAATAAGACTGTATTTACCCTTTAATCATTATTAAGTGTGCTGATCATGAGATTTCAATAAATTTTAATTAATATAAATATATCATTACTTTTTCATTACATTTAAGCTCATTATTTTAGTGGAGCCTTGTACTCACTCCAAGGGAATGATAACATATACTAGTATAGAAGTTAAGATAAAGTCAATTTGCCATAAAAGCTTCGTATTTATATGAATGGTTATATCTTTTAATCTTGCATTACGTGTTGGTTCTCTTTTCTTATGTCTATAAATACGAATAGACCTTCATTCACAATTTACAACACAAAGCATATATTTGGTCAGTATTTCTTTATTGTTACTTTCACAAAGTGTGCCAAGGTTAATTCTCTTTAATTTGCTAGGTTCTCAAATTAAGAAGTAGAAAAGATGTTTCATAACATGGTGAATGCCCTCACCGGAGAGGACAACAAGAACAAGATAAGAGGGACAGTGGTGTTGATGAAGAAAAATGTGTTGGACTTCAACGACTTCACTGCTTCCTTTCTTGATCGTGTTCATGAGTTTGTGGGCAAAGGGGTTTCTCTCCAACTTATAAGTGCTGCAAACGTTGATCCTGGTAAGTGCTTCCTCAGTTTTTATTATCATTATTATTTTCTTAGGTTTTTCCTTGTACAATCCTCTTTTTCTCATATCAAACTTCTCTAAATTGATCAAAAGTGTAAAATGATAAAGTAATGTATTTACATTTGATTAATTAAAGTGTATTGACATTTTAACTCACTTTTTTTGGTTCGGAACCCATTCTAATCAACCTTTTGGACCGAGTGGATCCAGCAAAGTATCCCCACAACTTAGATCTTTCGAACCCAGGTTCCCCAGGTCATTCTTCTTATGGGGGCAAGTTGCTTCTAGACCAACACCCCATTGGTTTAACTCTAATTAATCAATAATGTTACATAGATACTTTCTCATTTTACACTTAATTTTGTTCACTTTAAATGGGCGTTATTTGTTTTTTATCTCTAGCTAGTGTACGTCTTTTTATAGTTGTTTCATGTTATCTGTTTTTTAGTGAGTATGAACCTTTTCCCGTGTTACACGGCTTAAGAGAGATAAATATAAAAGTCGTAATTAATACATGCATGATCTCACAAATTTTAAGCAGGTGTCATTATTTAAGATTTTATGTTTGCATCATGTGAATATTTCATATGAGAAAAAACATCTTTCTATTTTAATATACTATTATTTTATATTATAGTGCCACGATTTTTTTTTTAAACATACAGTGCCACAATTGTTGACACTAGCAAATTTGGCAAAATCCCAGCTGTATACCGTATACGTATTAAAATAAATTAGAAGTAATTGTTACTCAGATTCTATGATCTCCACTAGTGTAAAATAGATATGTTCACACATATATATATATATATATATATATATATATATATATATATATATATATATATATATATATATATATGTTCACACATATTTTTGTGACATTGATTTTTGTCAAAAAAAATAAATCTTATTAGGTGACATTTAGTATCTAACATAATTTGATATTCATAAGAAAATGAGGTAGAGATAAAGGTTTTTCATATATATTTGATACAAGAAACAAATCATGCACAAATAAAGATGCACAAAAATAAATTTTGTTATTGAAACTTGAAAAATGTATTCTCATTTATGAGAGTTAAAAAAAATATTCTTAAAAATGGAATTCCCAAAAGTATAATTTACTAGAGAATAAAATATTTCTCAAACATTGTACCAAAAAAAATTTTCTCAAACAAAATGTTACCTGAGCTCAAACTAACCTATCCCAAAAGGCTTGTACAGAAGAGAACGTTTGCAAGATAAAATAGAGCGAAGTGGCCCATTATAGCTAAATCAACTCTATGAGTCAAAACCTTGTTTAGTTTTTAATTTGTCGATTAATTTCGGGGTAATGAAAAATAAAAGAAATACCGTTCCTCTAGAAAGAAATAATCAACATGTATTATTTTGGGTCTTTCATTCAAACCCTTTAATTTGTTTAAATAGCATTAATTAACATATAAAATTAAATTTACGCTTTAATTTAAAATGGTTTGTCATATGGTTCTGTGAAAGCAAATTCTATGAAATATGTCTAGCTGAAATTCATGATAATAGTTATATATATATAAATATTTGTTTGTTTTGTTTCCAGTTTCCAGTTTTCAGAAATAATTACAAAACTATCACTTCATTTTTATTTCGTTTTCCGTCTTCAGAAATTTGTACGGCAAACACTGAAAACATTTTTTTTTGTTTTCATTATTTCCTGTACAAATATTTAGAAACATGAAATAAAATGAAAACAAGATGACAGTTTTATAATAATTTTTTTAAAAAAAACATCAAACTGGAAATAAAAGACGCCCTAAATTATCCTCAAACCCATGAAACTAGTAAAGAGATCCAAGTAATTAGCAATGCAACGGTGCAACGAAACTAGCTTTTATAACACGTATCCAAATTTTATTTGAATTTGTGCTTCTTATCTCATCCAACTCTGATGTAGGATGAGTGGGGATATTAACACAAGTCTGAACGATAGAATATGAGGGAGAGTGATTAATAGGGTATTTATCAAGTGGAAGCAACTTGCCCCCATAAGAAGAAGGACTCATAAACCCGGATCCGAATTATTATGGAGTCACTCTTATTGGGAGACTGAGAACCAAGGATAAAACCTTGCTCAATCAATCGTCGCATCAGAGATTAGTTTCATAGCGGACTCGAAGGATCTAAGCTGTGGGGATAATCTGACGGACTCGCTTGACTCAAATGACTAATTAAGATGACCCAAATGACTAATTAAGATGAGTTGCTAAACAAAAAACAAAACGAGGGAGAGTGAAAGTTAGAACTTGGTTTATTTGAGGTCTTCCCCCTGTTTTATAACACAAAAGTGCAAATGACTATGACGGTATGACCGGGTTCCAATTATGATAAGATGGAAAGCCTTGATTTGTTGGAGGAATGATAAAAAAACAGATAGTGATAAGTTCAATATCTTGTGCTGATGATAGTGGTTCTAGAAGGATAGGTCTCTACTCTCTAGTGGGCCTTGATTGGAGGCAAGTTCGTACAAAGAGTATGAAGGTTGGCATTGTGCCTCAGCTACGAAGCTGGATCGACCCAAGGAGGAATATAACTCTTATTCTTGCAAGTTGCAACTCTCACTAATTTCATCTCTAATATGTATTTGCCTTTTTGTGTTGACATTTTTTAACGACTGATAGGAAATTATGTATAATGTTAAACTCAGTATTTTGTTTTTTGTTACAACATTTAGAATTTATCACTCAGAGAAAAAATCCATCTTTAATTTGGCTATTTGCATGAAGTTTAATATGGCACTTTAATGATATTATGATGACAAATTTGGAAGGGAATGGCTTGAAAGGAAAACTTGGGAAGCCTGCATATCTGGAAAATTGGATTACCACAATCACATCTTTAACAGCAGGCGAATCCGCATTCGGGGTAACATTTGATTGGGATGAGGATATAGGAACACCAGGAGCATTTTTAATAAAAAATAATCATCACAGTGAGTTCTACCTAAGAAGCTTGACACTTGAAAATGTTCCAAACCAAGGTGATATCCACTTTATCTGCAACTCTTGGGTATACCCTTCAGATAAATATGTAAAGGATCGCATTTTCTTCAGCAACAAGGTAAACCTACAAACGCAACAATACTAGCACTTTTTTTAACCAATGTTATATGTTAACCAACTCTTGATTGCATGTATATTACTTAGAAGAATGCTAACCAGTGTCACTGGTTAGCATGACCCTATTGCTAATTACACTTATAGTTACTTTTGCCTGGTGATATGTTGTAGACATACCTTCCAAGTGAAACTCCAATGCCACTACTTAAGTATAGAGAAGAAGAACTAGAGAATTTAAGAGGAGATGGAAGAGGGGTCCTTCAAGAGTGGGATAGGGTCTATGATTATGCATACTATAATGATTTGGGTGATCCGGATAAGGGTCCACAATATGTTCGTCCAGTTTTAGGAGGATCAACAGAATATCCCTACCCTCGAAGGGGAAGAACCGGTAGACCACCCTCAAAGTCAGGTTAGGCTTTTTTTTTAATAATATATGTACTATATTAGTTGGTTTTTGCTATTCATTAAAGTCAAATTTTATTGAAATAATTTGGAATATAAATTGAGTTTAATTGCTATGCACTGTCAATGTAACGTTTTATACACTGTCAACCAATCAGAAATCATGATTTGAATGACTTTTAAGGTAGTTAGGATAATAATCAAAGATTTTAATGATTTGTCAATTTTTGATTGGTGCGATGAAGTAAAAAATTTTATACTGTCAATACATATCAATTAAATGCATATAAATTTCAATTACTTTCTATTATGTACTTTTAAAATTTTGATGTGGTGTTTTTGCTTTATTATGTTGTTATCTTAACAGATATGAATACTGAGAGTAGATTGGATTTAGCCAAAAGCTTAGACATCTATGTCCCAAGGGATGAAAAATTTGGGCACTTGAAAATGGCAGACTTTCTTGCCTATGCACTGAAATCAGTAGTTCAAGTTCTCAAACCAGAGCTGGAATCTATATTTGACAACACCCCTAATGAGTTTGATACCATTGAAGATACACTTAAACTATATGAAGGTGGGATTAAGTTACCCGAGGGAATACTTAAGAATATAAGGGATAACATCCCTGCAGAGATGCTCAAAGAAATTCTTCGAACTGATGGTGAAAGGTTCTTAAAATATCCCCTACCTCAAGTGATTAAAGGTAATTTCCATGATTTTTGAACTACTAACTTGGATAGGGCTATGTGGGTAACTTAATATGTTGTTTTTAGATACAATAACCTAGAAAAGTCATGCATTTTGCAAACTATTGTTTGTGTATGATAAACTAATGATGGCATTCTTAATGATTTGGAGAAGAGGACAAGTCTGCATGGAGAACAGATGAAGAATTCGCTAGAGAGATGTTGGCTGGTGTAAACCCTGTCATGATTCGTTGTCTCCAAGTAAGGATAAATGATTTTAATTAATTGGAATAAATTGTATTCTACTAAAGGATAGTGTGTTTTTTTTAGGTTAAATTAATCGTCCTTGAACTATTTGTGAATTTTAAAATAGGTCCTTATACTTTGAAAGTTTATAAATAGGTCACTGAATAGATAGAAAATTTGTAATTGGGTCCCTCACTACACTTGTTCATTAGGATTTCATTAAGTATCCATTAGGATTCCATTAAGTGACTTATCCAGACATCATTTATCTAAGCACTGAACTTCTAGAAAAAATTCAAATTAGTTCCTATACTTTTTAGGAAAATTCAAATAGCTACATGTACTCTTTGGAAACCTAATTAACGAGACCCAAACGGAAAAGTGTATGAAGGCCCACTTACAATTTTTCTATTTGTATGGGTACCTATTATAAACTTTTAAATTACAGGAATCTATAGATTAATTAAAACCTTTTTTTTTATTATAAATTATCAAGTTTTTTTCTTTCCTAAACCTGACATGCTCACTATCTAAATGGATATTTGACTACGATTGTTTCCCTCACAAATCACAATCATCCTAAATTAACGGCAGGAATTCCCACCAGTAACCAAGCTAGATCCTGAAGTCCATGGTGATCAAACCAGTGCAATGAGGAAAGAACACATTGAGAGCAACCTGGACGGGCTCACTGTAGATGAGGTAATTTTCAAGTTTGATATGATATATTTCTTTGACAATATGAATTTTTTATGTAAATTTTGTGACAGCATTGTAGTCAGACCGATTGGTTTAATCTGATATTGTGATTCATACTATTAATTTGTATTTGGTTGAATAGGCAATTAAGCAAAAGAAGTTGTTCATATTGGATTACCATGATGCTCTGATGCCATACTTAAGGAGGATAAACTCCACTTCTTCAAAGATTTATGCCAGTAGGACAGTCCTTTTCTTACAAAATAATGGGACTTTAAAGCCATTGGCCATCGAGTTGAGTTTGCCACATCCTAAAGATGATCAATATGGTGTCATTAGTAAAGTTCACACTCCTGCAGAACAAGGTGTTGAGGACTCCATCTGGCAATTGGCTAAAGCTTATGTAGTGGTAAATGACTCAGGCTATCATCAACTTATCAGCCACTGGTATAGCTCTGTTCAGGAAGCCAAATACAAACTTTGTTTATCTATGAATGAAATTAAGGGTGTGTTTGGTTTGCATTTTCATTTCCTATTTTTAAAAATAATTACAACAAAAATAGTTATAAAAATATAATATTGTTTTCATTCTATTTCCCGTTTTAAAAAATTTATATAGGAAACAATGAAAACAAATAAAATGTTATTTTCAATATTTCCTGTACAAATATTTAGAAACAGGAAGTTGAATGAAAAACAAACGTGATATTTTTATAATTAATTTTGCTATAATTAGTTCTAAATTTAAGAAATGAAAATGAGAAACGGGAACAAACCAAATAGACCCTAAATATTGATATCTTTCCATATGTCACAGGTTACATACCCATGCAGTGATTGAGCCATTCGTTATAACCACAAACAGGCAACTTAGCGTGCTTCATCCTATTTATAAACTATTGCATCCTCACTTTCGTGACACCATGAATATAAATGCACTTGCGAGACAATTACTCATCAATGCGGGTGGCATTCTAGAGACAACGGTTTTTCCATCTAAGTATGCTATGGAGATGTCATCTGTGCTTTATAAGGATTGGACTTTCCTTGAGCAAGCACTACCTACAGATCTTATCAAGAGGTAAACCACACAAGCACATGATCATTGATTTTAATTAAGCTATTTGACATTAAGTTTTGTTTTAAATATGATTAAACAAAATTAAAATCATGATAGCATGACATTATCTTGTATAATTTGGAAAAATGCCAGTATATATAACCAAACCTACTTGAATGCAATGGGGCATATAAAACTACAATATAGTAGTTGTTTCTTATGGCTACTCCGAATTTTTAGAAGTTAAGTTTTTTATATGTAATATATTTTTAATAGAAATATAAGTTCTTTAATTTGGCCCATATATAAAGTATTATTCTATTTTGCCTCCTCCATAAAATCTCGACTCTGCCCCTATTTAAACCAAATATACCATGTTAGAATAGAACAAAGACAGTTCCACTAACGTAGCTCAGGTGGTCGAGCTTGTAAAGGACATTTGGAGTTTTTGAGGTTGTGGGTTCGACCGTGTTGTACCTCCAATTCCCCGTAAGGGTTAAATATGTCTCCTTTTTGGACCAAAAGAAAAAACAGAATAGAAGAAAGACATTTTTTTTTAATGAGCTGATTTATAGTTGTTTTTTTCAGGGGAATGATTGTTGAAGATTCAAAGTCTCCACACGGCTTTAGACTATTGATTAAGGATTACCCTTATGCAGTTGATGGGCTAGAGATTTGGTTTGCTATCAAGAGATGGGTTGAGGATTATTGCTCCTTTTACTACAAAGATGATGACACAGTAAAAAGAGATGCAGAACTACAATCTTGGTGGAAAGAATTAAGGGAGGAGGGTCATGGTGACAAGAAAGATGAGCCTTGGTGGCCAAAGATGCGAACTCGTGAAGATTTAACTGACACTTGCACCATTATTATATGGACTGCTTCCGCTCTGCATGCTGCAGTCAACTTTGGACAATACCCTTATGCAGGTTTTTTTTTATTTTTTATAGGCAAATATTAGTACGTTAATATTAGTATTTTTGTTAGTGGATGAAATTTGAATCCTCAACCTCCTTTGCAGGTTACCTCCCAAATCGCCCAACTATAAGCCGAAGATTCATGCCCATGAAAGGAACTCCGGAATATGATGAGGTTGTGGAATTTCCTGAGAAGGCTTTTCTAAAAACAATCACAGCACAGTTGCAGACACTTATTGGCATTTCACTCATAGAAATATTGTCTAGGCATTCTTCTGATGAGGTCTACCTTGGACAAAGAGACACTCCTTATTGGACATGTGATTTGGCTCCATTAGAAGCCTTTAACCAGTTTGGAAAGAAACTAGCAGAGATTGAGGAAAGGATCATTGGAAGGAACAATGATGAAGAACTCCAGAACCGAGTTGGACCGGTTAAGGTGCCATACACCTTATTGTATCCTACCGGTGAAGGTGGACTCACTGGCATGGGAATTCCCAATAGTGTTTCGATTTGAAGGGGCTATACAATACAGCTATGTGGTCTGTTCTGCAACTTAGAATTATGATTTTATAAAATGTTTCTTTTCCTACCACTGTCAATGTTTATTAGTAATTCTTCAATCAATGTAAACAAATGTACTAGTGTTTGTGACTTGCGCTAAGTCGCGATTACAAACAGGTTTTAACATAAATTCTTAAAATAAAGCCCCAATTTGATACTTGGAAAAAAACACTCATTGTATTATTATATTAATAAACTAGATTTTTATACTGAAAACAACACGTTAGTATTATATTAATAAACATATAATAATTTAATGAGTAGTTAACATTGAAAGTGTCTCTTTATTAAATAATTTCCACTATTATCTCTCGTTACTAAAGTAACCATTAATTGTTCTCTATCTTCAATAAATTAAATAATTCTTAAACCATTAAATAATATTATATTACTCGTCTAAAAGTTTTCGTTTTCAATGTTCCCGGAGGGAAAAATTGAGTTCAATAAATCAATTTCTCTCAAATTGATTGGAAGAGTGCAAATTGCCAAATATTATTAGTGATTAATAATTAATAAACCAGTCTTGCCAAAAAAAATAATTAATACATCAAAAAGATGTGAAAATATATTAGTAAAAGATTGCAAAATGGCAAATACCACCTTTTTTTTTTATAAGCAAAAATTTATTGAATAGGGAGTACAAGGAGTACACTAACCCAATACAATACCAAATCTTTACAGCAAATGTTCAAAACATCCCAACGGATTCATACACCAATCAGAAAATTTCCACTTTGAATTTCTACATTCCTTAGCCAAAAACCAACCCCAAAAAACCAATTTTATATTAGGTATAGCATCGGAATGGTCAGCCACGCCATCACCGAAAATGATTATGTTACGTAATAGCCATAGACACCATACCACCGCACACCAGATAATCACTACAAAAAAAGGGTGTTTAGCGACCGAATAAATCGGTCGCTATTCATCAAAATTCGGTCGCTAAATAGGTTAACGATCGAATTAGCGATCGAATAATGACGGTCGCTAAAACCCTGGTCACTAAATCATTTAGCGACCGAATTTGTAATCGGTCGCTATTAGCGACCGAATAATTCGGTTGCTAATTTATAAAAATCAGTCGCTAAATTGGTCTCCTAAAACCAGTTATGTGACCAATTTTAGCAACCGAAAATTCGGTTGCTAAATTGGCCACCAAATTAAAAAAAATCAGTCACTAAATGTGTCCCCAAAACATGTTCTAGGGACCAATTTAGTGACCGATTTCTTTAAAAAACATATAACAAACCAAATATAATTTTTTTTTATAAGCTACAGTGTATTGAAAGAGTATAATGGGTACTCTAAACTCATAAACAAAAGAACCAAATATAAGAGGGATAAGGTTGAGATTCAACCAAAGTCGGATAATGGTGGATATACTAACTAATCGTCGACCAAAAAGAATTCCTCAGCACCTAATATCTAAAACCAATCCACCGCCCAACTATTGGCAATTTAGTGCCTGAAAGCTTATTAGGGATAACAGCAGCAAAAGAGAAAAAGCCCTTTGAACCTTTACACCCTATAGAAAATCAAAAGCCCAAAAAGACCATAACAAGTCCATAAACTTTTAATCTGTAGCAATTAATTCAATGGAACACAGATGATTTAATAGAAAATTGGATATAAAATGTATCCACAAATTCACAATCTTCAAAATCTTCAACAACCTTGTAGGCTATAATCCTTTTCTATCAAGCTGTCTTATCAATAAGAGAAAGAGAAATCATATCATACAAAGTCTAAAAGAAATGGGTAGGATTCATTTCTTCCCTTTTCTTTACATTTCATTCTTTCTAAAAGTTTCCACACGAAGTCTAAGAGATATGATTTGTGGACTTACTCACGTGAAGAGATGTTCTTGTTGACATGTTCGCTAGAAACCAAACCACAAAAATTACCCAGAAATACATCATACCCTGCGAATAAGAAAATAATATACATGATATAATTCCAAAAAATGATGTTCCCTAAAGCACAAATATTATCTTGACAAACATAACAAACCTTGATCATACGCTTCAAAAGCTGGAGAAACAACAACACCATTAGATACCCAACTGAATCCAATTCATTTTAATTTCTGCATTTCACACATAACAATCACACTATATGATATTTCAATGCAAACTCAAACTCAACCAATATTATTCAATTGTTACATATCTTGAAACAACATATAACCAAAAGTTCAAAGATACTTGCATGCTTATACCCATTAACAAGAGTTCAACCATTTTTATCATACAAAAATCTAAAATCAACATGCTGGAGTTCAAAACCAATTTACATCTCATACAACAAATAAAATTCAATAACACATTGAGCAATTGATTCAAGCATTTTCTCAAACAGATTATGTTCAATCTAACAAGTTGATTCACATAGAACTAGAATTCATAGGACAATAAAACCAGAAAAAAAGAAATAAAGAACCAACAGAGAGTGGGATGATAGTTGTAGGGCGATGGGGACGAACGCAACAGCATGAGCACGAATTGGGCACGTTACCTAGCGGTGGCGGATGGGAGGGAACGAGAGCGATGGGGGAGAGAGAGACAGAGGGAGAGAGAGACGCGAGTGAGACAGAGAAGGAGAGAAGGAGAGGGAGAGAGAGACGCGAGTGACAGAGAGAAGGAGAGAAGAAGAGGGAGAGAGAGACGCGAGTGACAGAGAGAAGGAGAGAATCAGAGGGGGAGAGAGACGCGAGTGAGAGAAGGAAAGGGAGAGAGAGACGCGAGTGAGAGATAGAAGGAGAGGGAGAGAGATATGTATGCTTACCTTGTGGAGGAGGTGGTGGGCGGAGAGGAGGTGGTGGCCGGCGAGGGGCTTCTGCGGCGTTGCGTGTGAAGAGAGGAAAAGAGAGAAATGGGGGAAGAGAGGAAGTAAATCGCGATTTAGGGATTTTAGTTTTAGCGACCGAATTATTCGGTCGCTAAATCGGTCGCTAAAATGGTTAATTTGAAATTTGAATTCATAATTTTAGCGATCGAATAATTCGGTCGCTAAAACGCTCTATTTTAATTTTTTTACGCGTCGTTTAGCGACCGATTTAATATCGATCGCAAAAGATAACTTAATTTTAACCGTTGCATTTAATTCGGTCGCCATTTCGGTCGTTAAAAAGTCATAAATTTATGACTTTTACTTTCTTTATTTTGCGACCAAAATAGAGACCGATAACTCTGCTACGCTCTATTTCGGTCGCAATATCAACTCTAATCAGTGTTTGATTTAGATCCTACAATTGGTCGCTAAACACCCTTTTTTTTGTAGTGAATATATTTTACCTTCTTACCCCGCCTACCTCTGCAAGGAAGACAATGCTGCACAAAATTTTCAATTACCTCATGATGCCAAACCCCAGACATACCAATCCAATCAAAAACTGAGCTCCACACTTTATAAGCAAAGGGGCAAGAGAAAAGAGCATGACTAGCAGATTCAACATCGACAAAACAAAAAACGCAACAAGTGTTATGATTGTCCACAATAATGCCTCTTTTGAGAAGAGCATCCCTAGTCGGCAACCTATCTAACAAAAGCCGCCAAACAAAAACCGCCACCTTGGAGGGAATGGAAGTCTCCCAAACAGTCATAATAGCTCTAGAGAAATTCTGATTCAAAGCAAACCCATCATCTCTAGATATGATATCTGAATAAGCTGATTTAACAGAAAAAGTATCCGAGGGATCAAGTTTCCACCTCCAAATATCATTTTCTGATTCACAAGAATTGTGCCCGTGTAACAAAGCTTGTGCCTCCACCAAGAAGACTTCCTCCAATGCCGAAAGTTGACGATTCCAGACCCAATTCCACACCCAAGTGCCGTTGAACCACGAGCCAGCTTCAGCAACGGATGCATTTTTATTTGCTGCAACATCAAACAATATCGGAAAAACAGATTTAATTGAACAAGGCCCTAACCAGTTGTCTTCCCAGAAGCGTGCAACATCCCCTCTCCCAAGTTTAATGCAGACTGCATCATTGAACCAACCTGGATGAAAAGACACCAAATCTCTCCACAATATTGAATCATGACTGCGAACTCGGACGCCCTCAAGGAAAATTCTGTCAAGAGGACCATATTTAAGAGATAAAAATCTATACCAGACCGCATCGGGTTCATGTAGACACCTCCATTTCCACTTTGAGAGAAGACTGATATTGAAGACTTCCAAATTTTTAATTCATAAACCTCCCATCTCCTTAGGTTTACACACCTTCTCCCAACTCACCCAATAAACTTTTCGGGATTCATTAAAACCACCCTACAAAAAATTCCTTTGAATACTATTTAGAACCTTTAGCACTTTCTTAGGAACTTTATACATGGAAAGTAAGTAGACAGGTAAAGCAGACAGAACCAAATTAATTAGCGTAACCCTTCCACCTATAGAAAGATGCCTATGTTTCCAGGAAGCTAACCTTTTACGCATCAATTCCACCAACGAGTGTCAAGTAGAGTGATGAGTGTGATTTCACCTCATTTTCCATGTACATTTCTGCATGCATTTGCATATAGTTAGGCCATTTTAGTGTTTATTTTGTTTAGTTTTTCCTTTGGAACGGATAAGGTGGTATTGTGTGTTGTTTTGCAGATATTCATGATTAAATGCCCAAGAATTAGCAAGTATGAAGCTTGGATGACTTAGAGCTTTGAAAGATAAGAAATTGAGCCAAGCAGAGTATCACGGCCTAGCGTGGCATCTCTCACTACCGTGAGGGAGCAGTAGCTGAAGAAAGAAGTGAGCCACCAGTCAGAAGCTGTCACGGCCTAGCCGTGAGTGCTATCACGGCCGTGACGTGTCACCTGTGCCAGATCTCCAACAGTCAGAGACGATCACGGCCTAGCCGTGATGGATATTAAGGCCGTGACAAATCAATTGGAAAATTCAGAGACTATAACGGCCTAGCCGTTATGTCTATCACGCCGTGACCTTTTGTTGGAAAAGTCGAAAAGGATCACGGCCTGGCCGTGATGAGTATCACGGCCGTGATGAATCAGTAAATGAAGCGATGCCAAGTCGAAACCATCACGGCCTGGCCGTGATGGCTGCCACACTGCCGTGACCGCGCACGCAGTACTAGAAAACGAAGCGAAACAGAAGAAGATTCATTCGGAAAACCCTAAGGAGAAATTCTCTGCTGCTGTGGGTGTGTGTGCATCATTCCATGGAGCTCTCCCCTTTCTTCATCTCTCGTAATTATTCCTTTTGTTTTACTTTCAATTATGTGTAGCTAAACTCCCCTTTTGTTGGGGTTAGACTATTGCTATCTGAATTTGGTTGTAAAAATGATTTGATTTTAATACAGTTTCCTTGTTCTTTATGAGTGTTTGATTCCATGCTTAATGCTTTCTTAGGCTTGATCACCCTATGAATGATTAGTTGCTTTAATAGATAACTGGAAGGTTGGTGTTAGAGCTTGCTCATGAATCAAATGCCGGGGTAGTTCATGAGCCTAGGAATAGGTCTTGAGGTGCTTGCAATCTTATAAGTCTTTACTTAATGCAAAATCTCAGGTTAATCCACCTAAGGAATTAGGGTTTAACTTGGGATTTTAGGCTCAATGCACCTAAGGAATTAGGCTTGGGTATCTCTCGAAAAGACTGGATTGTCATATTAGAACTAGGAACTGTGTTAGTTATCATTTCATAACAACCAAGGGAGGATTAGCTTAGTTTAACCCCAGCAATCTTATATCATTGTTATTCATCTCTTTGTTTTCACATTAACTGTTTGAGAAAAATCCAAAAAGAACAAAAATATTTTCTTCTTGTTTGTTTGCTAGATGTTAAAACAACCTTCAATCCAAAATTCGATCGCCTAGATAGTAGTCAAATTTGCGAAGTGGTAATTGTCCACGATCCCTGAGAACGATATCCGGTCTTACCGTTTTTATTACTTGCAACGAACCGGTACACTTGCCGAGTCCGTGTCATAGAGCATCTCCTGGGATTTGCCCCCACCGGGATGCCAAGGAACTTGAACGGTAGTGAGCTAGAGGCACAGGATAGGAAATTAGTAGCCGCCATCATAAATCTTTCAGTAACATTGATGCCAAACAAACTACTCTTGGAAAAATTAATTCGAAGACCGGACACCAATTCGAAACCCCTCAGAATAGATTTTAATCTCCATAGATTATCCCAAGTAGGTTCACACATAAAGATCGTATCATCCGCGTATTGCAAAATTGGAAATGACACCTCGGGAAAAGCCATGTAGGTAGTAAAACTACCCTTCTCAACAACATTAGATACCAGGCCAGATAAACCCTCAGCCGCTATTAGAAATAAAAAAGGGGCAAGTGGATCTCCTTGGCGTAAACCACGGGACATCTTAAACTCCCTGGTAGGACTGCCATTCACAAGCACTGACATCGAGCTTGATCTAATACATGCTCTCATCCACCTTCTCCAAACCAAAGAGAAATGCATCCTAGACATCATATAATCCAAATAGTCCCAATCCACCGAGTCGTATGCTTTCTCAAAATCTACCTTAAAGAGTAAGAACTTCCCTTTCCTCCTCTTAACCAGATCAATCATCTCATTAGCAATGAGGACACCATCCAGAATATGCCTTTTAGGTAAAAAAGCGGACTGACACGGGGAGACGACTTTGCCGAAAATTACTTTAAGCCTGGAAGCCAATAACTTTGCAATAATCTTATACAAGCAACCAATTAAGGAAATAGGACAGAATTCCTTCAAGGATTGTGGATGTTTAGTCTTCGGGATGAGTGCCAAAAATGAGGATGTGATAGCTTTAGGGAGACATGCATTTTTCTGAAATTCCAGGACATACTCCAGCAGCTCCAACTTTAATAACTCCCAATTTGCCTTAATGAAATTAAAATTAAAGCCGTCCGGCCCCGGGCATTTATTACCATCACAAGACCATACAACCTCTTGAAGCTCCTCAAAAGAAACCGTATCAATTAGGAGACTATTATCTTCTGCCGAAATTTCTTTAAAGGATATACTGTTGAGTCACCGACAAGTGTACCGGGTCGTCGCAAGTAATAAAATAAACACGGTAAGAATTTACCGAGGTCGAACACAAGGATTGGGCTACCAATTCAACTAATTTGCGAGAAGTTCGATACGTTTAGTCAAGTGACAGAAAGTGGTTGAGATTGGAGAGAAAATAGGATCGCAATCAAATTAAAAACTCAATTAAGCTAAGGTATTAAAATCAGAAATTAAATATCTAAGGTGTCAAATCCACCTACCCAATCATGCATAGTACCCAAGTGATGATGACTCTTCCCTAATTCAATTACAATGTCAACCAGGACCCCCAAATTCTCCTATATTCACTGTCGTGCTCAATAGGACGTATTCAACGATTGTGTTAATTACTTACTAGGTCTTATAACCCTAGTCATCAAACTCTATTAATTTTTGTTCCCTATAAGGTTGCATCGATCTCCTACTCACTCTCGTGCAATAGTCGATCGATGATCCCAATTCAAGTTCTAAAACGTGAATTGCCTCCTAAGCCTCATCACGTTTAACTAGTCAATCACGCATGCATATGATCAACGCAATCAAATCAGAATTGGAAAACATTAATTGAAAGAAGGGAGAAAAACATACATCACATCGAATTCTACACCGCCATGGGTGGTTTCATTGATCCCTCAGACGAGGGAATTAGTTCCTCGTGCTTGTAAAGACAGACAAGCAATCGGACATAACCACCATAGTAAAATAAGAAAAAGAAAAGAGGAGACGCAGCTCCAGAAACACAAGGATTCGTCCCTAAACGCTACAAAACAGTGGTAACCAAAAACTCCTCAATTCTGCCCTAAAACAGCAATATATAGGATTCAGGATCTGCGCGAACTCACGAGGCGAGCAAGCTCTCGCGAGGCGAATATTAAAATTGGCGCGCTTTCAAATTGGACTCTCGCGAGGCGACACAGAGAGGATGACAAATCTGGCACAGTCAGGCCTTTAGGATCGCGAGGCGAGTGGTATCTTCGCGGGGCGAGACAAAAAGGATGATTGTTGCTGCTTAGCTGATCTTCAGGCTCGCGAAGCGAGAATCCACTCGCGGGGCGAGTATTTCCAGAATGGCAATTTCCACTGTTTCTTGACTTTCCTTGAGTCTCAGAGCTTCACTTCTAACCTGAAACAATAAAAAGAAACAACAAGCGTAATTCTATTCAAAATAGACTAAAAACTACTAAAAATGCCTAAAACGAGTCAAAGTCTAACTTAAGAACAAAACAAGGCCAATTTGGGCGAAAACGAGATTGAACTCGTATAATTAGCACATAAACCACAGTCTTACTAGTTATAAAACTAGATAAGCCAGAGGCTTATCAAAACACCCCAAACTTAAACCTTGCTTGTCCCCAAGCAAGCTAAAACTCAAAAAGGACTCAAGACTTGGCAAGCTTAAGGGATTCAATCGATTTCGCACAAATTTCATGCAATCTTAACAAAACAGTTTTTCCTTCAATGAATTCCCCCCTTGCATCAATGTAATCCCCACATTCATTTACTTTAAACAATTGAGAACTTCATCATTCTTGCACTCATTAATCTAAGTTGAGGATCAAAGTTACACACAAAAAGGAAGATCACCAATTTCAAACAATTGCCTTCCTCACAAGGGTATGTAAAATTTCACTCATTCGCTCAATTGTGTCTAGGCTATCAACTTTTCACTCAAATTCACATTTCAAGAGCACTTCCCATGAATTTGATGTTCATCTCAAAAATAGTTCCCACGAAAACATGTATGCAACATCAGAAGGTCTTTTAAAGGTTGAAATGGGGCCTGGCTAAGGGTAGGATATTCAAGGATACTAGGCTTAAGTCTCTAGGAACTAAGAGAGCATGAGCATTTGACACATATTCCACTCAAATTCCTTTTTCCATTTTTCTTTTTGCCTCGGGTGACTACAGCCTTTTCCTTGCTAATCTTTTTGTTTTGCCCCCTTTCTTTTGGCAATTTTTTTTCCTTTTTTTTTGGGTTTCAACCTTTATTTTTCTTTTTCTCCACCCAAAATGACATATCACCTTGTAGCCACCCCAAACTTAGTTTCTCACAACCCTTCTCTTGCTAAGCTTCCATGCTCTCCTAATCCTAAGATTGGGTTAACATGGTTTTTCAGATTTTTGGCTTATAATATAGGGTCATCAAGAAACAATAGGCTAATTAGGCTCAATGTGGCTAACTAGGGAACATGCATTAGGGATGGTTCTTTTTAGGACAAGTATCTATTTCAAAGAAAATTGCCTAAATCATTTGATGCAACACATAAACATGCAAACCATGAAGAGATTCAAGCAAATTCGGGAAAGTGCAACTTGATAGTGATTCACACAATCAAAAACAAAGTTGGAGGCTCAAATTCCTCACCTGGACATTTTTTTTGCAAATTGTTTGACCGAGATACAATTCCTAGTGTGTGCACCCCTTCACCCCAAACTTGTCATAAATCAAGCAATCACAATAAAGTTTCTCAAAGTTCAATTTTTCCCATGGGGATCAACTTTTCTATTTTCAGAACCTAGGGGGAAATCATCAATGGTCAAAATAATTCATGCAATAAATCTATGCTAAATTTAATTAAAATCCAACAAGCTTGCCGACACACATTCATACACATACTCTTGATCTTCTCAAATTATTCAAGAGTGACAAACAAAAACAAAAACAAAAACAAAAACAAAAACAAAAACAACAATTGGTTCCCTCCCCCACACTTAAAGCATACATTGTTCTCAATGAAAGAACACAGATATATAAAATAAGAGTGAGGAAGGGAGAGGGTGCTCCCTGATCCAATACTAGTGGAGGTGGCCGCTTCCACGGAAAGTTCTTCTACGGTTGCATCCCCGTCCAATTGTTCCCTCGGGCACCCCTCTGCTGGGCCAAAGGCCTCTCCTAGAAGAAATCCAGCAAATCAAAAACTTAATTGCAGATTCGCGAGGCGAGAGATCACTCGCGAGGCGGATCTGGAAAATTGTTCTTCACACTTTCCAGAATCGCGCGACGAGTAGTATCTAGCGAGGCGAATCTGGAATTCCAACATGTGATGATGCCTAGAATCGCGAGGCGAAATAAGTCCTCGCGACGCGATATAGAAGCGTGAGCAAGCCTCTGAGATTTAGGGCTTCTGTCTCGCGTGGCCACTGTGGATTCGCGTGGCGAATCAAGCTTTTTTTTAAAAATATATATATATATATATATATATATATATATATATATATATATATATATATATATATGAAAATGACAGAAACTAAAAATAAAGGATACCTAGTTTGGGTTGCCTCCCAATAAGCGCTTCTTTAACGTCACTAGCTTGACTTATTAAGAAGCATCCACCTGGAACCCATAGCCTGTGGCATAAGGGCCAAGAGATGCTCATCATGTGAGATCCTCCACCCGGATCCCACGGTTTGTGAAGTGGCAATTATAGAAGCAATACGACTCTTTCCACAATTCCACCTAGCACGTGTGTGAAAACTCCATTGACCTCTGCAATTATGAACTCACTCCCTCTCGGGTCAAATGGTGTTTTCTCGAGGAACTGTGCCAGACAAGTGGGAGGGACTAACTTACCAGTGTCTACACATGCATGCAAGCCAACATATTTATTTAACGCAACAAAATCAGATTGCTCAGCAAGCATCATGGAGTCCACTACCACTTTATCTTCATTTTGAACTATCCCCCAAACCAGATTTTGCTCGAATTGTGCTTCATCTGACTCTTGTACTAACTGTTTGCAAATCTCCTGCACTTGCGTTTTGAAGTTCTGCTTCACGCTTTAAATCTGTCATAATTGGCTCTTGCCTTGGCCTCAGAGGTGGATAGTTCTTGGGAATACTGTTCTAGAGCAACTTTCAAAGGTGTTTGCTCATTCCATTCCCATTCCTCCTCATGCTTCATGATTACACTATAAGCTTGTTGGTCACGCTGTCGCGCACGCGCCAAAAAGGACGAGCGGGTTTTAAAACTGTAGTTTAGGGCGACAACTCGGATGTCGTTCTCAAGGACCCTTAAAGTGTTATTTTTCATAAAAATTAGTTTTTTTTGGGGGGGGGGGGGGGGGGTTTGGTTTGGGATGCAATCAAAGAGAACAAAACAATGAAAACAGAGCAATAAAATAAGGCAGTTCAAAGAGGTTATCAAATGACCAAAAACAGATTAATCTATTGCTCTCGATTTCCCAACTATCATAGGTTCATGCAATTTCCAAGCCCTAAGCAGATTTTAATCCCCTCTCGATTGTAGCAACAATTTACAAGCGAAACCACTACTACAGATACATGTCCCTATTCCCGAATTAAGCAAACGGGGTTAAGCCCTTCGTGAACTAAGCGAATACGAAATGTACACACGCGAATTAAGCAAACGCGATTAATTATAGGAACATGATATCACCGGAAATAAATCAACACAATACAATATACTCCTGAATTAAGCAAACAGAAATATAAAGCATGTCATTGAAGAGTGAAAAGCATACAAAACAGGAAATACAAGAACCTCAAGTATAGTGGAAATCAATTACAATAGATTAATCCTAGAAACGTAGTTCTCCATAACAAAAACGAAAACACACAGAGAAAAAATGTAAACAGAACAATGGAGAAGCAAAAGTCGTTCATAATCTGCCAAGACAGCTATTTATAACATTCATGAATTATGCACACTCGCGAGGCGAAGCCTCTCTCACGACGCGATTATTGTGAACAGTCTGCAACCTTTGGTATTCTCGCGGGGCGAACACACCTTCCGCGAGGCGAGGAACTGAAGAGTCTTCTTATTACGCCCGTTATGAACATCAGGGGCCAACCGTGATGCTTTCTGACTTCCAGACTCGCGAGGCGAATGGATGCTCGCGTGGCGAGACTCTTCAACTTCGAAACTGCCACAGCCGTGACCTTTAACATGCATCAACCGTGCTGACTTTTGGTCTTCAGGGATGGATTACTTGCGACGCGAGTAAAGTCTTCGCGAAGCGACACAGAAACCTTGCAATTTCCTGGAACAGTCAGCCTTCGGGGTCGCGAGGCGAGAAGACCAGTCGCGGGGCGAACCAGAGAGGATGTCAATTTCACTGTTCTGCTGGCTTTCAGGTTCGCGAGGCGAGCAAAACTCTCTCGAGGCGAATCCCCTGCTTCTTTATTCTCTCAATTTCTACTTAACCTGAAAACAAAGAAATAACTATAAGTATATTATTTGACTCAAAACTGGATAATTTAACCTAAAACTACTTTATAGACTCAAAACCTTGCTTGAGAACAATCTAATCTAATTTGGGTGAAAATAGGATATAATTTGCACAAAACCCTGGTCATACTAGCCATAAAACTAGATGAGCCAGAGGCTTATCAAAATACCCCAAATTTAAACTTTGCTTGTCCCCAAGCAAACTAAGACTCAAAAATCAAAAAGACTCAAGACCTGGCAAGCTTAAAAGATTCAATCAACCTTGCACAAATTCAAGTAACACATCAAAACAGTTTTCTTCAATGTCCCCCCTTTCAAACAAAGCAATCCCCACATTCATTTATTCTAAACAATTGAGAATTTCATCAATCAAACAATCATTAATCTAAGAAGGGGATCCAAGTTACACACAAGAGGGAGATCACCAATTCCAAACAACTGCCTTCCTCACAAGGGCAATTATTGTTCACTCAATCACTCAGTTTGGATGAAGCTAACAACTTTGCACTCAGTTTCACTTTTCAAGAACACTTCCCATAAACTTGATTTTCATCTCAAAATGATTCCCACAGAAAACATGCAAGCAACATCAAAAGGTCTTTTATGGGTTGTAATGGGGCCTGGCTAAGGGTAGGATATACAAAGGAACTAGGCTGAGGACCCTAGGAACTAAGAAAGCATGAACATTATTTACACTTTGAAATTCCACTCAAGTTCCTTTTCTCATTTTTCTTTATGCCTTGGGTGGCTACAGCCTTTTATTTTCTAATACCTTTTTTTTTTCACTTTCTTTTTTTTCAATTTTTTTTTCTACAAGCCTTTGGCTCCATCCTTTTTATTGTATATTTTTTTCTCTTTTTTTTTCAATCCCAAACAACATATTACACTTTGTAGCCACCCCAAACTTAGTTTCTTGCACCCATTCTAAGATTACACGCTCTCCTAATCCTAAGATCGGGTTAACATGGTTTTCCAGATTTTTGGGCTTATAACATTAGGTTATCAAGAATTAAAGGCTAATAGGCTCAATGGGGCTAACTAGGGAACATGCATTAGGGATGGTTATTTTTTTTTGGCTAAGTAGCTATTTACAAAGAAAATGCCTAAATCATCTGAAGCAAACACATAATCATGCAAACCAAAAAGAGACTCAAGCAAATTCAGGAAAGTGCAACTTGAAAGTGATTTTCACACAGTCAAAAACATGTTGGAGACTCAAAACCTCACCTGGACATTCATGCAAATTGTTTGACAGAGATTCTATCCCTAGTGTGTGCTTCCTATCACCCCAAACTTATCATAAATCATCATAACAAAATCCCAAAGTTCAGTTTTCAATTTCACGTGGGAATCACTTTTCAAAACAAAAAATTTTCAGCCTAGGGGGAATCATCACATATCAATCATGCAAGCAATCTGTGCAACACCAATCAAAATCCAATAAACTTGCCAACAAAAGACTCAACACACAAATACTCCTGAGCTTCTCAAATTATTCAGGAGCTTTATTCAAAGAAAAGGAAAAACTACAACTAGTTCCCTCCCCCACACTTAAAACATGCATTGTCCCCAATGAAACAATATATCAATGAAATCAGAGTGAGGGAAAGGAAAAGAAACTCCCTGATTAAGTGTCAGTGTAGGTTGGAGCTTCCAAGGAGAGCTCCTCAACATTAACTTCCATAGGAATACCAGCATCCACACCATGGAATGGCTTCAGCCTCTGCCCGTTAACCTTGAAGGTCTTGTTGGTACCTGTACTTTGAATCTCTACTGCACCATAAGGAAACACATTAGTAACCACAAATGGTCCAATCCACTTGGACCTAAGTTTCCGACCATCAATCTCAAAGTGGAGTTAAACAATAAGACCTTCCACCCACAAAAATTCTTTCCTAACAATCATCCTATCATGAAAAAGTTTTGTTTTCTCTTTATAAATCCTGGAGCTTTCATAGGCTTCTAGCCTAAGCTCCTCAAGTTGCTTTAATCGCAGTTTTCTTTCAACACCAGCCTTCCTTCATGTCCAAGTTACTGACTCTTTCTTGCCCAATATGCACGGTGCTCAACTTCCACCGGGAGGTGACATGCCTTGCCAAATACAAGCCCGAAGGGGGACATTCCTATAGGTGTCTTAAAAGCAGTCCTCTGGGCCCCACGGTTCGTCTTCCGGACGGCGGCTCCATTCCCTTCTGTTCGCCGCACCATCTTCTCTAGAATTTGCTTGATCTCCCCTGTTTGATATTTCAGCCTGGCCATTGGTTTGGGGATGGTAAGCGGTGGACACTCTATGTACAACCCCATATTTTCCGAGTAAGGCTTCCATGGTTCTCATTGCGAAGTGAGTGCCACAGTCACCGATGATGGCCTTGGGTATGCCAAACCTGCAAAAATGTTGGACCTAACAAATTTGGAAACAATTTGAGCATCGTTAGTCCTAGTGGGGATTGCTTCCACCCACTTTGAAACATAATCTACAGCCAAAAGAATATATACAAAACCAAAAGAAGGAGGGAAAGGACCCATGAAGTCCATCCCCCACACATCAAAAACCTCACAATAAAGCATGGGCTGCTGAGGCATCTCACTCCTACGAGTGATGGCAGGGCCTGCTGTTTGACATTCTTTACAATTCTTGTATACCTCATAGGAATCCCTAAAAATTGTGGGCCAGTAGAACCCAGAATCCAGGACTTTTCTTGATGTCCTCTGTGGTCCAAAATGTCCTCCAACTTGGGAGGCATGAGAGAAGTGTAAAATGGACTCTGTCTCATGATCGGGGATACACCTCCGAATAACCTGATCACTGCAAAACTTCCACAGGTAGGGATCATCCCACACATAGTACTTTGCATCGCTTTTGAGCTTGTGGAACTTATGTCTACTTGTACCTGCAGGAACAACACCGGCAACAAGAAAATTTACAATGTCAGCAAACCAGGGGGTTACCCCATACAGATGTAAAAGTCGCTCATCAGGGAAATCATCTTGGAAGGGAGAAGGATCCTCATCCTAGCTATCCGGCTCAAGTGATCGGCTACCAAATTTTCAGCTCCACTCTTATCCATTATCTCCACATTGAATTCTTGGAGCAAAAGCATCCACCGGATCAGTCTTGGCTTAGCTTCTGGCTTCTTCAACAGATATTTCAGAGCTGCATGGTCAGTGAAAACAATAACCCTAGAACCTAGCAAATAAGACCTAAATTTATCAAGTGCAAATACAACAGCTAGCAGTTCTTTCTCAGTGGTGGTGTAATTTGATTGTGCAACATCTAATGTCCTAGAAGCATAATGAATTACATGGGCAACCTTGCCCACCCTTTGTGCCAGAACTGCTCCCACAGCAAAATTGGAAGCATCACACATTAGTTCAAAAGGGAGTGTCCAGTCTGGGGGCTGGATGACAGGGGTAGAAGTCAACGCTTTTTTCAGATAGTCAAATGACTCATTGCACTTTTCATCAAACTGGAACAGGGCATCATTCTTCAGCAGGTTTGACAACGGCAGAGCTATCTTGCTGAAGTCCTTTATAAAGCGCCTGTAGAAACCTGCATGGCCAAGAAAAGAACGGATCTCGCGTACGCAAGATGGGTAAGGCAATGAAGAAATCACATCAATTTTTGCAGGATCTACAGAAATGCCCTATTTAGAAATTACATGACCCAAAACTATCCCCTGTTCTACCATAAAGTGGCATTTCTCATAATTCAAAATCAGATCAGTATCAATGCATCTTTGTAGAACTAAACTTAGACTATGCAGACATGCATCAAATGAGGAGCCATATACAGTGAAATCATCCATGAACACCTCTATGCAATTTTCAATAAACTCAGAAAATGCTAAGCATGCATCTTTGAAAGGTGCCAGGAGCATTACAAAGGCCAAATGGCATCCTCCTATAGGCAAACGTACCGAAGGGGCACGTGAAAGTGGTCTTTTCCTGATCCTCAGGGGCAATATGGATCTGGAAATACCCGGAAAAGCCATCTAGAAAACAATAATGAGATTTACCAGCCAGCCGATCTAGCATCTGATCTATGAACGGCAAAGGAAAGTGATCCTTTCTGGTGGCCTGGTTTAACTTCCTATAATCTATACAGACTCTCCTTCTATTCTGGACTCTAGTAGGTACAAGCTCATTATTTTCATTCCTAACTACTGTTAGACCGGACTTCTTTGGTACAACTTGCACCGGACTTACCCAAGTACTATCAGAGATGGGGTATATAATACCTGCCTGTAGAAGCTTAGTCACCTCTTTCTTCACCACATCCAGAATCAGTGGGTTAAGTTGCCTTTGGGCCTGTCTTACTGGTTTAGCTCCATCCTCCAATAGAATTCTGTGCATGCATCTGGAGGGGCTAATTCCTGGAATATCAGCCAATGTCCACCCAATAGCCTTCTTGTGCTTCTTCAGAACCTCTAAAAGATTTGCTTCCTGGTTAGAATCAAGGCTGGAAGAGATGATGTCTGGAAGTCTTTCATTTGTCTCCAGGTAAGCATACTTCAGGTTCTCTGGGAGTGGCTCGAGCTCTAAGGAGGGCGGCTGCTCGACAGATGGTGCATTGGGCATAGCCATGATGCCATGGACTCCTGCAGAACAGACAGCTGCACTCTCACTATCACTATCACTACCACCCTGCAAGGTTGAATCCAGAAACTCAGAACAAACAGAACACGGGTTAGTGTTAGTACAGTTAGTACAAGTATATACATCATCAAAACCAGAAACAAATGGAAAATCAGAAATAAAGTCATCATGGGTATCCTCAATAAGCTCAGAAAGCAACTCTAAGTGGAAAACAGAGTGCTCCTCCAGTGGGTGTTTCATAGCATCAAAGATCTTGAACTTGGCCACAATACCACCAAACTCCATAGACATAGTCCCATCATACACATCAATCTTAGTCTTGGATGTCATCATGAATGGTCTGCCCAAAATTATTGGTGATCTACTGGAAGGTGTCTCTCCTGCCATGTCTAGGATGTAGAAGTCCGCAGGGAAGATCAAATCATCAACTTGCACTAGCACATCTTCTACCATCCCCATGGGTCGCACTCGGTCCTCGTTAGCTAACCTGGATGGTGAGACCAGTATCTGCAATGGCCCAAGATCAAGGTTGTTAAAGATGGAGGTAGGCATGGCATTTATGGATGCTCCCAAGTCTAGCATGCGGTTTTCAAACTTCCTATCCCCAATAGTGCATGGAATAGTGAAAGTTCCTGGATCCTTGCACTTCAGGCAATGCCTCGAGTAGGGGTTAAAGCAACAACTCTTTACTCGGCTTAGACTGGATAAGCGCTGAGACATTCATTCCCAAGTCAACTCTCTCATTATTCTTCATCTTCCTCTTGTTGGTGCATAGATCCTTCATAAATTTGGCATATCTGGGCACTTGCTTGATCACATCTAGGAGAGGAATATTTACAGCCACCTTTCTGAATACATCAAGAATTTCCTTCTCCTTGTCTTCACCACCAATCCTCTTATTTTTCTGAATTCGGTGTGGGAATGGGATTGGTGTTCTGTACACTTTCTCAACTTCAACTTCAACAATAGGCTCAGGAGTAACCTCAACAGTAGGCTCAGGAGTTACCTCAATAGTTTCTTCATCCTTTCCAGAGGTGGCCTCAACAACTTTTCCCGATCTCAGAGATATGGCACTCACATTAGGGTTGGAGGCATTGGGATTTATCACTGGTTGTGCCGGCAGCTGGGTTGAACCTTGAACTTGCGGTATGTTGTTTATGGATGTGGCCAGCTGTCCAATCTGTGTATGCAAGGCCTGAATACTAGCATCCGTCCTCTGCTGAAACTGTGCCTGCGAAGCTGAGACCTGTCCAACCTGCTGCTGAAACTGTGCCTGTGAGGCCTGAATCTGTCCAATTTGCTGCTGGAACTGGAGATTTTGTGCGGCCATTTGTGCAGCCATTTGTTTGAGCATGTCATCTACTGAAGGTCCAGAAGGTGCAGAAGTGGTCACTGGAGGAGGATTCTGAGGTGCCATCGGTTGTTGTTGTTGGGATGAGTTCCCATACCGCAGATTAGGATGATTCCTCCAGTTAGGATGGTACCTATTTGTTGAGAGGTCTGGAGTGCTGTACCTGTTCTGGTTATTGCCTTGATTATACGGATGGACTGCAAAGGCTTGAGGTGATTCAGTAACTGATCCTCCTTGCAGAATGGGGCATGCCTCATATGGGTGCTCAGGAGAACTGTACATGCCACACAACACCGCAGGATGAACCCTATCCATTGCCAATTTCTCTACCAAAGAAGTGAGCCTATCAATTCTATCATCACGGTCATGGTTGGAAGTAGAACTGTGGACCTCATGCACTCCTCTTGTCTCAACCGAATTTCTTCTGGTAGTAAACTGTTGGGAATTCAGTGACATATTTTCAATGAGGAGCTTGGCAGCAGCTGGGGTTTTATCAACAAGAGCTTCCCCACTAGCAGCATCCAAGATATTCCTATCCATTGGTAGTAATCCTTCATAAAAATATTGGATGAGAAGTCGTTCGTAAATCGATCTTTGGGGGCAACTGGAT
Source organism: Sophora flavescens (assembly GCA_030762895.1). Classification (NCBI taxonomy): domain Eukaryota; kingdom Viridiplantae; phylum Streptophyta; class Magnoliopsida; order Fabales; family Fabaceae; genus Sophora; species Sophora flavescens. The sequence goes on along the minus strand of CM061062.1, from coordinate 278,301,740 downwards.
GTCAACTGCTTGAACCTCTCCCAATATTCAGCTAGCGACTCATTTCCTTGTCTGATGCCACAGATTTCTTTCCTGATTGAGGTAGCTCTGGAGGCAGGAAAATATTTCTCTAGGAAGAGCCTCTTCAAATCGTTCCATGTGGTGATGGAGTTTAGCTCTAGATACAACAGCCAATCCTTTGCAGCTCCCTGGAGTGAGAACGGAAAAGCTTTCAACTTAATGTGATCTTCAGTTACTCCCTCTGGTCTCAAGGTTGTGGAGCAGACGACCTGGAATTCCTTCAAATGCTTGTGTGGATCCTCACCTGCAAGACCATTGAACCTAGGCAACAAATGGATTAGACCAGATTTTAATTCAAATGGAGTATCACCACCAGGATATGAAATACACAATCCATTGTAATTTACATCAGGGGTAGCAAGCTGTCTTAATGTCCTTTGGTCTCCCATGTTTTCAAAAACAGTTTTGGAATTAGAATTACTACTAGTGCTAGCCCCGAAATTCTCTACGGAGTGTGTGCAGTGTTCTTTTAATTTCCGGATCAAATTCACAGAGTTCAGGGCAATTAGATCTAGTAGCCAGACTAATTCAAAATAAAAGAAAAATAAAAGAGAAAAACATAAATAAAAATGCGAAAATAACAAAACAAGAGTCCCCGGCAAAGTTGTGACGCCGGCAAGTGTACCGGGTCGTCGCAAGTAATAAAATAAACACGGTAAGTAATTACCGAGGTCGAACTCAGGGATTGGGCTACCAATTCGACTAATCCGCGGGAAATCCGATACGTTGGTCAAGTCACAGAAGAATGGTTGAGAGAGAGAGATTAATATCTAAAATTCAATTAACAAATCTAATAAAATAATTAACTAAAAATCAGAAATTAAAATGTCCAAGGTCACAAATCCACCTACCCAATATGTATTCCCAAGTGATTATGAATTCCTCCCTAAGTTCAATTACAATGTCAACCGGGACCCCCAAATTCTCCTAAATCCACTCTCGTGCTCATTAGGACGTATTCGACGATTGGATTAATTACTTGCTAGGTCTCATAATCCTAATCTCGAATTTGATTAATTCTTGTTCCCTACAAGGTTGCACTAATCTCCTACTCACTCTCGTGCAATATTCGATTAGTGATCCCAATTCAAGTTCTAAACGCGAATCACTGACTAAGCCTCATCAACGTTAACAAGTCAATCACGCAATACATATGATGAACGCAATCAAATCAGAATTGGAAAACATTAATTGAGAAAAAGAGAGAAAGACATACATCACATCGAATCTACACCGCCATGGGTGGCTTCATTGTTTCCTCAGACGAGGGGATTAGTTCCTCATGCTCATAGACAAGCAATCCGACATAACCACCATGATAAAATAAAAAGCAAAGGGAGACGCAGCTCCAAAGAGACAAGAAACTACCCTAAACGCTACTCTAAACAGTGGAAAAACTACTAGGATTCGCGGCCCTCCAAAACCTCTCCAGCCTCCTCAATCTGATACTGAAACAGCAATATATAGGATTCCTGATCTGCGCTCGCTCGCGAGGCGAGCATCCTCTCGCGAAGCGAGAATTAAAATTGGCGCGCTTTCAATTTGAACTCTCGCGAGGCGAAAGTATGTTAGCGGGGCGAATCTTCAAACCTTCCTCTGTCAAAACCGTGACCTTCATCACGTCTAGGCCGTGATGGTCTCTGTCTTCCAGGGTCTTCAGAATCTCGCGAGACGAGAATACTCTCGCGGGGCGAGACAGAATTGATGACTTTGCTGCTTTGCTGATCTTCAGGCTCGCGGGGCGAGCATCCACTCGCGAGGCGAGTGTCTCCAGAAGTGCTTTTTCCACTGCTTCTTGACTTTCCTTGACTCTCAGAGCTTCACTTATTGACCTGAAACAACAAAAGCAAACAAAAGCGTAATTCTATTCAAAATAACCTAAAAACTACACAAAATCCACAAAACGAGTCAAAGTCTAACTTAGGAACAAAACAAGGCAAATTTGGGCGAAATCGAGAGTGAACTCGAATAAATTGCACGAAAACCACAGTCCATCTAGTTATAAAACTAGATAAGCCAGAGGCTTATCAAAACACCCCAAACTTAAACCTTGCTTGTCCCCAAGCAAGCTAAAACTCAAAAACGACTCAAGACTTGGCAAGCTTAAGGGAACCAATCGATTTCGCACAAATTTCATGCACTCAAAACAGTTTTTCTCCAATGATCCCCCCCTTTACATCAATGTAATCCCCACATTCATTTACTTTAAACAATTGAGAACTTCATCATTCATGCAATCATTAGTCTAAGTTGAGGATCAGAGTCACACACAAAAGGAAGATCACGAATTTCAAACAATTGCCTTCCTCACAAGGGTATGTAAAATTTCACTCATTCGCTCAAATTCGTCTAGGTTGTCAACTTTTCACTCAATTTCACATATCAAGAGCACTTCCCATGAATTTGATTTTCATCTCAACAATAGTCCCCACGAAAACATGCATGCAACATCAGAAGGTCTTTTAAAGGTTGTAATGAGGCCTGGCTCAAGGTAAGATATTCAAAGGATAGAGGCTAAGTCCCTAGGATCAATGAGAGCATGAAACTAATATCACAACAATTGAATTCACTCTCATATTATTCTCTTCCTTGCAATTGGTGGCTACACACCTCTTCCTTTTTATATTTATTTTTCTTTGCCCTTTTTGGCACATATTCAATGCTTTTCATCACCCCATTTTCTTTTTTTCTTTTTTTTTTCTTTTTTTCTCAAGCCTTCGGCCCTTACTTCCATTTTTCTTTTTCTCAACTATGATTCATGAACTTGTAGCCACCCCAAACTTAGTTCCACAACAACACTCACAAAGCTAAAATTCCATACTCTCTTAAATCCTATGATAGGGGAAAATCATGGTTTTTCTGAGTTAATGGCTTGTAACGTAAGGTCATCAAGAACAATAGGCTTCAAGGCTCAATGTGGCTAACTAGGGATCATTCATCAAGGTTGGTTCAATTTATGGCCAAGTAGTTAATTCAAAGAAAATTACCTACATCATTTGATGCAACACATAAACATGCAAACCATGAAGAGATTCAAGGAAATTCGGGAAAGTGCAACCTAAAAGTGATTCACACAGTCAAAAACAAAGTTGGAGGCTCAAATCCTCACCTGGACATTTTGCAAATTGTTTGACCGAGATACGATTCCTAGTGTGTGCACCCCCTCACCCAAACTTATCATAAATCAAGTAATCACAATAAAATTCTCAAAGTTCATTTTTCAATTTTTAAGTGGGGATCACCTTTTCTAAATTCAGAACCTAGGGGGAAATCATCAATGGTCAAATACTTCATGCAATCAATCTATGCTCAATCTAATCAAAATCCAACAATCTTGCCGACACGACATTCATACAACAACTCTTGATCTTCTCAAATTATTCAAGAGTGACAAACAAAAACAAAAACACAAACAAAAGCAAAAACAAAAGTGAGGAAAGGCGAGGGTGCTCCCTGATGAAGTTCTTATGGTCTGCTTCCTCATCCAATTGGTCTCACGGGCTCCCTTCTGTTGCATATCATCCTGCAAGAACTCCTGCAAATAAAAACCTTAAGTGCAGATTCGCGAGGCGAGAGACCACTCGCGAGGCGAATCTAGAAAATTTGTTTTCACACTTTCCAGAATCGCGAGGCGAGTAGCAACTCGCGAGGCGAATCTGGAATTCCAGCAGCTGATGATGCCCAAAATAGCGAGGCGAAATAAGCCCTCGCGACGCGAGACAGAAAAGTGAGCGACCCCAGAGATTCAGGGCTTCTGTCTCGCGCGGCCAATGTGGATTCGCGTGGCGAATCAAGTTTTTTTTATTTTTTTATTTTTTATTTTATTTTTTATATATATGTGAAAATGACAGAAACTAAAAATAAAGGATACTATCTTGGGTTGCCTCCCAAGTAGCGCTTGTTTAACGTCCCGAGCCTGACTCAAGTCACCTCTAAGGGTTACTCCGGAGGAAGAAACTGCTTGCCATGTTCTGCCTCAATCCGTTTCCTGTAGGCTCTTGCCCTTTCATATGCTCGCAAGCTGTTCCCGGACAGCTCATTTAAGTCCAGCATCCTTCTATAATCAGCACGAACTCTCCATCCCGTGATGGTCCTTTTTGGGATCAACTCATTGTCTGCATTGACCATCACGGTTGTGCCACCCTTCAACCTTGGTGCTTTACCATTCTTTTTCATGCCTTTGTTGCTGAGCTTTTCCCTCGCACATTCTTCCCTTGGGAGACTCGGTAAGGCTTCCAGGTCTTTCAACCACTCGAGATAGACCTCATCCCCCAAAGGGTCTTTTTCCTCACTGTCCCCATCATGGGATTTTACCGACACTTGAGCAAGTGAAGAACCATGGGCTTCTCTAGTTGCTCTTGCCTTGACAGTTGGATCCACCATATCCACACGATACACTTCCGTCCTCTCTGTGGGGTGCTTCATTGTATCAAAGAGATTGAAGACTACCTCCTCATCTTGCACCCTTAGAGTGAGTTTCCCTTGTCGCACATCTATCAAGGCACCCCCAGTGGCCAAGAAGGGCCTACCCAATATGAGAGGGATCTCGGTGTCTTCATCCATATCAAGCACTACAAAGTTCGCCGGAAATATAAGCTTGTCCACCTTCACTAACAAGTCTTCGACCACCCCATAAGGATATTTTATAGAGCGGTCGGCCAGTTGGAGCGACATCCGTGTATCCTTGACTTCTTGGATCCCCAACCTCTTCATCATAGAGAGGGGCATCAAGTTGATGCTTGCCCCTAGATCACATAATGCCTTCCCTACAGTCATCTCCCCAATGGTACATGGTATCGAAAAGGAACCGGGATCCTTCAACTTTGGAGGGAGTTTTCTCTGAAGGATGGCACTACACTCCTCGGTCAAAGCAACCGTTTCCTCATCCTCTATTTTCCTCTTCTTGGTGAGAAGATCCTTCATAAACCGGGCATATGATGGCATCTGTTCCAAGGCTTCCGCAAATGGAATGTTAATCTGAAGTTTTCGGAAGACATCAAGGAACTTATTGAATTGCTTATCCTGTTGAGGCTTCTTCAATCTTTCAGGATACGGTACCTTCATGTAAGGTGGGAGGTCTTGGGGTTCAACCCACTTCTTCTTTCGGAACTCTTCATCTACAAGTTTCAGCCTTCCCCCTTGCTCCGGTTCCTTGTCACTTGCCAACTTCTCTTTTTCAGGTTGCTCTTCTTCAACATGTGGTTGTTCCGGGGCCTTGTCATCCTGAGAACTAGTTGCACCCCTGTTAGGTTCCAACACCCTTCCGCTTCTAGTAGATATGATGTTGCATTGTCCCTTGGGGTTGTTCTCGGTATTACCTGGGAAAGTTCCTGAGAGACGCTCATTTAGTTGCTTTGCGAGTTGGGCCATCTGTGTCTCTAGATTGTGAATTGCCGCCCCTGTATGCGTTGTCCACTTGTCAATGGCAGTATTTGTGTCGATTGACAATTTCTCCATTGCTGCATTCATCTTCTCAAAAGTTGTGCCTGTAAAGGTTGACAACTTCTCAAAAGCCAGCTCCCACGGTTGTCTTCCACCATCTGTTATTTGCAACTGATTAGGCCCTGGAAGAGCCTGCTGGGTATTGCACTGCTGGATTCCAATGTTTGGCCTCAGACCCTGTGGAGGTTGTTGCCAATTCTGTTGAGGATGTTGCTGCCCGGATAGACCACCACTAGCATTACTCCAAGTGAAACCCGGATGGTCTCTCCTCATATACCCCCTATTCTGATTCTGACTGTAGTCATTCTGTCTGTTCCTCTAATAGTTATTCTGGGGCACAGTGTCATAGAAATTGTGGCATGAGTCCACATGTTCCTGAGGGAAGTTGAATGGAAAGTTCCGAGTGTCATGATCTCCATTACAAATATCACAACCCGGAGGCATTCCCTCGTGTATCACATTAGCCTTCTTGTTTTCTGACAAAGCCGCAACTTGCATCTTCAATGATTTGACTTGCTCTAGAATGGCTTCCATTGTTCCAGCACTGACTCGACTTGAGTTTTCCCTACCACGGTTGTAATCATTATATGACATCTTTTCCAATAGTGCCCATCCATCCTCAGCTGATAAATATGAGAAAGAACCGCCACTGCGGCATCACGATTCATCCGATAGCGTCCCCTCAACCCATTAAAGAAGTGCTGAACTTTGGAGACGGGGTCAAAAAGAACGGCTGAAGGGCATCTTCTCAATAAGCCATTGTACCTCTCCCAAGCTTCATTATATGTTTCATCCTCTCTTCTCTGAAAGAGCGTATGGCTATTCTTGCTTGTGCCGCTTTCTGAGGAGGAAAATATTTGGTTAGGAACTTTTGTGCCATTTGCTCCCAAGTTCTGATGCTGTTCCTATCCAAGCTGTCAAACCAATCGCGAGCGACATCCCTAAGAGAGAGAGGGAAAAGCCGCAAGCGAAACTCATCTTGTGAGACTCCTCTTGTCTTCTGTAAGTCACAAGCTTCAAGGAAGCGAGTGATGTGTCTATGAGGGTCCTGTTTGCCACTCCCATCAAACTGATTCTCGCGGATCTGGAATGTGACACATGCTTCAACTCTGAAGGAGTCTGTGCTCAGGTTGCCCCTCACAATAGAAGAGTCACAATCACCCAAGCTGGGTAGATCGTACTCGAAGAGAGGCTTGTAACGAGGAGGAGGAGGAGGATTTTCTTCGGCCATTATCTCTATTTTAATTGCTTCCAGCCTCTTCCTTTCTCCGGCCTTTTTTCTTAATTGCCTCTCGGTCCTGGTGATCTCTGAATCGAATAGCAAGTCCTCTTGTGAAAGGGTACCTCGCATACAAAAACACGGCAAGACCAAGTGGAATCAAAGAAGTAGAGAGAAATAATAAAGAAATAACAGAAAAATAAAAAGAAAAATCAACTTAACCAATCAATCAAATTTCCTAAAAATTAGGAAAACTGGCTGTGCCAATCCCCGGCAACGGCGCCAAAAACTTGTTGGTGACGCCGGCAAGTGTACCGGGTCGTCGCAAGTAATAAAATAAACACGGTAAGTAATTACCGAGGTCGAACTCAGGGATTGGGCTACCAATTCGACTAATCCGCGGGAAATCCGATACGTTGGTCAAGTCACAGAAGAATGGTTGAGAGAGAGAGATTAATATCTAAAATTCAATTAACAAATCTAATAAAATAATTAACTAAAAATCAGAAATTAAAATGTCCAAGGTCACAAATCCACCTACCCAATATGTATTCCCAAGTGATTATGAATTCCTCCCTAAGTTCAATTACAATGTCAACCGGGACCCCCAAATTCTCCTAAATCCACTCTCGTGCTCATTAGGACGTATTCGACGATTGGATTAATTACTTGCTAGGTCTCATAATCCTAATCTCGAATTTGATTAATTCTTGTTCCCTACAAGGTTGCACTAATCTCCTACTCACTCTCGTGCAATATTCGATTAGTGATCCCAATTCAAGTTCTAAACGCGAATCGCTGACTAAGCCTCATCAACGTTAACAAGTCAATCACGCAATACATATGATGAACGCAATCAAATCAGAATTGGAAAACATTAATTGAGAAAAAGAGAGAAAGACATACATCACATCGAATCTACACCGCCATGGGTGGCTTCATTGTTTCCTCAGACGAGGGGATTAGTTCCTCATGCTCATAGACAAGCAATCCGACATAACCACCATGATAAAATAAAAAGAAAAGGGAGACGCAGCTCCAAAGAGACAAGAAACTACCCTAAACGCTACTCTAAACAGTGGAAAAACTACTAGGATTCGCGGCCCTCCAAAACCTCTCCAGCCTCCTCAATCTGATACTGAAACAGCAATATATAAGATTCCTGATCTGCGCTCGCTCGCGAGGCGAGCATGCTCTCGCGAAGCGAGAATTAAAATTGGCGCGCTTTCAATTTGAACTCTCGCGAGGCGAAAGTATGTTAGCGGGGCGAATCTTCAAACCTTCCTCTGTCACAGCCGTGACCTTCATCACGTCTAGGCCGTGATGGTCTCTGTCTTCCAGGGTCTTCAGAATCTCGCGAGAAGAGAATACTCTCGCGGGGCGAGACAGAATTGATGACTTTGCTGCTTTGCTGATCTTCAGACTCGCGGGGCGAGCATCCACTCGCGAGGCGAGTGTCTCCAGAAGTGCTTTTTCCACTGCTTCTTGACTTTCCTTGACTCTCAGAGCTTCACTTATTGACCTGAAACAACAAAAGCAAACAAAAGCGTAATTCTATTCAAAATAACCTAAAAACTACACAAAATCCACAAAACGAGTCAAAGTCTAACTTAGGAACAAAACAAGGCAAATTTGGGCGAAATCGAGAGTGAACTCGAATAAATTGCACGAAAACCACAGTCCATCTAGTTATAAAACTAGATAAGCCAGAGGCTTATCAGGCAACGGCGCCAATTTTTGGTCGCGCTGTCGCGCACGCGCCAAAAAGGACGAGCGGGTTTTAAAACTGTAGTTTAGGGCGACAACTCGGATGTCGTTCTCAAGGACCCTTAAAGTGTTATTTTTCACAAAAATTAGTTTTGGGGGGGTTTGGTTTGGGATGCAGTCAAAGAGAACAAAACAATGAAAACAGAGCAATAAAATAAGGCAGTTCAAAGAGGTTATCAAATGACCAAAAACAGATTAATCTATTGCTCTCGATTTCCCAACTATCATAGGTTCATGCAATTTCCAAGCCCTAAGAAGATTTTAATCCCCTCCCGGTTGTAGCAACAATTTACAAGCGAAACCACTACTACAGATACATATCCCTATTCCCGAATTAAGCAAACGGGGTTAAGCCCTTCGTGAACTAAGCGAACACGAAACGTGCACACGCGAATTAAGCAAACGCGATTAATTATAGGAACATGATATCACCGGAAATAAATCAACACAATACAATATACTCCTGAATTAAGCAAACAGAAATCTAAAGCATGGCACTGAAGAGGGAAAAGCATACAAAACAGGAAATACAAGTACCTCAAGTATAGTGGAAATCAATTACAATAGATTAATCCTAGAAACTTAGTTCTCCATAACAAAAACGAAAACACACAGAGAAAAAATGTAAACAGAACAATGGAGAAGCAAAAGTCGTTCATAATCTGCCAAGACAACTATTTATAACATTCATGAATTATGCACACTCGCGAGGCGAAGCCTCTCTCGCGACGCGATTATTGTGAACAGTCTGCAACCTTTGGTATTCTCGCGAGGCGAACACACCTTCCGCGAGGCGAGGAACTGAAGAGTCTTCTTATTACGCCCGTTATGAACATCAGGGGCCAACCGTGATGCTTTATGACTTCCAGACTCGCGAGGCGAATGGATGCTCGCGTGGCGAGACTCTTCAACTTCGAAACTGCCACAACCGTGACCTTTAACATGCATCAACCGTGCTGACTTTTGGTCTTCAGGGATGGATTACTCGCGACGCGAGTAAAGTCTTCGCGAGGCGACACAGAAACCTTGCAATTTCCTGGAACAGTCAGCCTTCGGGGTCGCGAGGCGAGAAGAGCAGTCGCGGGGCGAACCAGAGAGGATGTCAATTTCACTGTTCTGCTGGCTTTCAGGTTCGCGATGCGAGCAAAACTCTCGCGAGGCAAATCCCCTGCTTGTTTATTCTCTCAACTTCTACTTAACCTTAAAACAAAGAAATAACTATAAGTATATTATTTGACTCAAAACTGGATAATTTAACCTAAAACTACTTTATAGACTCAAAACCTTGCTTGAGGACAATCTAATCTAATTTGGGTGAAAATAGGATATAATTTGCACAAAACCCTGGTCATACTAGCCATAAAACTAGATGAGCCAGAGGCTTATCACTTGTGCATGAGGGCAATTACGTCCCTAGCGCCAGTGATCTCCCAGGGTTACATTAGACCCAAAGTGATATTTTGTAACACCGTCCAAGGCTGGAAAATAAATAGTCTCCATGATTTGCAATCCACCTTGAAAGGGTACCTCGCATACAAAACAGGGCCAAGACCAAGTGGGATCAAAGAAGCAGATGGAAATAATAGAAAATAAAAATAAAAATAGTAAAAATAAAAATAAAAATAAAAATAGCTTAACCAAATAATCAACCTTCCCAAAAATTAGGAAAACTGGTTGTGCCAATCCCCGGCAACGGCGCCAAAAACTTGTTGAGTCACCGGCAAGTGTACCGGGTCGTCGCAAGTAATAAAATAAACAAGATAAGAATTTACCGAGGTCGAACACAAGGATTGGGCTACCAATTCAACTAATTCGCGAGAAGTTCGATACGTTTGGTCAAGTGACAGAAAGTGGTTGAGATTGGAGAGAAAATAGGATCGCAATCAAATTAACAAGTCAATTAAGCTAAGGTATTAAAATCAGAAATTAAATATCTAAGGTGTCAAATCCACCTACCCAATCATGAATAGTACCCAAGTGATGATGACTCTTTCCTAATTCAATTACAATGTCAACCAGGACCCCCAAATTCTCCTATATCCACTGTCGTGCTCAATAGGACGTATTCAACGATTGGATTAATTACTTACTAGGTCTCATAACCCTAATCATCAAACTCTATTAATTTTTGTTCCCTATAAGGTTGCATCGATCTCCTACTCACTCTCGTGCAATAGTCGATCGATGATCCCAATTCAAGTTCTAAAACGCGAATTGCCTCCTAAGCCTCATCACGTTTAACTAGTCAATCACGCATGCATATGATCAACGCAATCAAATCAGAATTGGAAAACATTAATTGAAAGAAGGGAGAAAAACATACATCACATCGAATTCTACACCGCCATGGGTGGTTTCATTGATCCCTCAGACGAGGGAATTAGGTCATCATGCTCGTAAAGACAGACAAGCAATCGGACATAACCACCATAGTAAAATAAGAAAAAGAAAAGATGAGACGCAGCTCCAGAAACACAAGGATTCGTCCCTAAACGCTACAAAACAGTGGTAACCAAAAACTCCTCAATTATGCCCTAAAACTGCAATATATAGGATTCAGGATCTGCTCGAACTTGCGAGGCGAATATTAAAATTGGCGCGCTTTCAAATTGGACTCTCGCGAGGCGATCATACTCTCGCGAGGCGACACAGAGAGGATGACAAATCTGGCACAGTCAAGCCTTCAGGGTCGCGAGGCGAGTGGTATCTTCGCGGGGCGAGACAGAAAGGATGACTGTTGCTGCTTAGCTGATCTTCAGGCTCGCAAGGCGAGAATCCACTCGCGGGGTGAGTATTTCCAGAATGGCAATTTCCACTGTTTCTTGACTTTCCTTGAGTCTCAGAGCTTCACTTCTATCCTGAAACAATAAAAAGAAACAACAAGCGTAATTCTATTCAAAATAGACTAAAAACTACTAAAAATGCCTAAAACGAGTCAAAGTCTAACTTAAGAACAAAACAAGGCCAATTTGGGCGAAAACGAGATTGAACTCGTATAATTAGCACATAAACCACAGTCTTACTAGTTATAAAACTAGATAAGCCAGAGACTTATCATATACCATCCCAATTCGGACGCCTGAAAGACAGATTTGAGGAAAAATTCTCCTTGAAAAAGCTATGCGTTTCATTCTTTATATCCTCAACCAACTCAATCCATGAATCACCAATCTTCAAAGCGGCCAGCTGATTTCTCCTTCTTCTTCCTTTAATATAGGCATGAAAAAAAGAAGTGTTTGCATCACCCTCTTGAAACCACCTTGTTCTGGATTTTTGAAGAAGAATACTTTCTTTTTTATGAAGCAAATTCCAAAACTGATTATTCAAGATCTGTCTCTGTTCTGGCTTTGGATCACCACCACTGGCAGCTATTTCATCAAGAGAATTCAGACCCAACACAACTTCATCAATTCTTAAGCCAACCACACCAAAAACTTCTTTATTCCACCATTTCAGCATATCTTTCAAAAGCTTGAGTTTTTCCTTTAAAACAAAGCCCCTCCATCCCTCCACACTAAAATCAACCCAACAATTTTTAACAAAATCCCCAAATCCTTCATATTCCAACCAACAATTGTTGAAACGAAACGGCTTTGGACCCCAGTTCCGTACACCTCCTTTCAGCCACACCGGGCAATGATCTGAAATATCTCTATCCCCCACCCATTGAGCAGAAATTTTCCAATCCTGGATTACCCCTTCAGATAAGAGAATGCGATCAAGTCTGCTCATTGATTTACCATCGGGGCTTAACCAAGTGAATTTTTTCCCTGACAGAGGGACATCCACCACCTCCATATAATCGACGAAGCGTTTAAATCCCAGCAATTCAGCCTGGTTCACCTGTGAATTCCTCCCCTTTCTTTCATTGATATCTAACACAGCATTAAAATCTCCCGCCAGACACCACTCCCCCTTCTCAAATCGCCCTTAGACATACACAAATCATCCCACATTTTGCAATTTCTGATCATAGAACAAGGTGCATATATATTGACAATATATACAGGTCTATCTGAGTCACTATCCTTTGAGCAGATTCCAACAAAACTTTAACCCAAAAATTGGAATATCATATTAAACAAACCAGTTTTCGACATCATAACCAAACCACCAGAAAGGCCATCAGCATCTTTAGCAACCCATTCAACCTCCTCACTACCCCAAAGACTATGAATAAATTTATTATCAATCGAAGCACATTTGGACTCTTGAAGCATACAAATATCAAAATTACCTGATTGTAAAAGGGATCTGATTCTGCGACGCTTAGAAGGATCCCGTAACCCCCTCACATTCCAAGTGACAATTAACATGGCTGGCCAATTTTTCTCTCATTCACACCATGGGCATTCTGATCTCTGGCTTCCATGGCTCTGATTTCTGAGATATATGTCTCATCCCGCTCCACTCCGCACACACCAAAGGCTTTTGCCTGTGCCCAGATTTTTCCCGACAGAGACTCTTCGTAGTTCCTCCAAAATCTAGCATTACCACAGACCACGTCCGAGCTGTGAGTTGAGTCACAATAAAGCACCGAACCACTAGAAAAATTTGAGACCTCCAAGGCGTGTTGATTCTGTTGTTTATAAGGACCCCTTCCCTGGATTGTAATCGGGTCAGTTGTGACACCTGCAGAGCTTTGACCCTCACAATTTTCACTCGTCACCTCATTAGGAATTTCTGCAGAGGTTTCCTGTGTCCCACCCGATCCCATTTCAGCATGAGAGCCCAATTTCTCCCCACCAACTCTAACGTCATGGGCTTGTTTAAATATTGAGCCCACACTTGAAGTCTCCACTATGTCCATGACGTCACCAACGACCTGCACTGGAACCGGCTCCTCATTTACCACAAAAACTTGAAGGAAATTACAATTCTCCAAACCGCAACCATTCTGAGTGCACTGCACCTCCTGAATACATTGCGCCTTGCCAGCCTCAAACGAAGGGCTCTTGAAATCAGCGGCATTCCCATTTCCTAAGACCAGACTATCATAATTAATCATTGTGCCATTAAAGTTTGAAATATCCACATCAATGTCCTCTAGAATCTCTCCTTCCTCCAACTCCTCGAAATCGTCGGTCTCACTGGCCTTGGCACCGTGGTCGCGCTGTCGCACACGCGCCAAAAAGGACGAGCGGGTTTAAAACTGTAGTATAGTGCGACAACTCGGATGTCGTCTCTCAAGGACTCTGAGAATATTATCTTACACAAAAAAAATCAGTTTTGGGGGGGTTTGGATTGGAGTGCAAATAAGAAACAAACAAAACAGAGCAATTAAAAACAGGGCAGCTGAAGAGAGGTTATCAAATATCAAACAACGATTAATCTACTGTCAAGAATTCCCAACTATCCTTGGTTAATGCAATCCCAAGCCCTAAGCAGATTCTAATCCCCTTTCAGTTACAGTAACAACTAACAACGTAATTGCTACTATGGATGCAAGTTCCTATTCCCGAAATAACAAACAGGGTTAAGCGCTCATGAACAAACGAACATGAATGAACACATGCGAAATAACAAACGCGATTATGTATAGGAAAATAACATCACTGAAACAAATCAATACAATACTACACACTCCTGAAATAACAAACAGAAATGTGTAATATGGTATTGAAAAGGGAAAATCAATTACAATAGGGATTTACAAAACCTCAAGTATAGAGAATTCCCATACAGTAGACTAATCCTAGAACTTAGTTCTCCATAACAAACGAAATTACACAGAGAAAAACGTAAAACTAAACAATGGAGAAGCAAAAGTCCCTACAAAATGTTCAGAACAACCTTTTATACAAATTCTGAAATTAACTAGCTCGCGAGGCGAGCACACATTCGCGAGGCGAATTTCATGAACTGTCAGCAACCTTTGGCATTCTCGCGAGGCGAAGTTCTGCTCGCGAGGCGAGGATATGAAGAGTTTTCTCCTTACGCCCGTTATGGCCATCAGGCCCCAACCGTGATGCTCTCTGACTTCCAGACTCGCGAGGCGAATGGATGCTCGCGAGGCGAGACTCTTCAACTTCAAAACTGCCACGGCCATGACCTTCAACACGGGAAAGCCGTGATCGTCTCTGACTTTTTCAGGGTTGCAAGACTCGCGGGGCGAGACCTTCTTCGTGAGGCGAACCAGAGACTTAGAAATTTCTTGGAACAGTCAGGCTTCGGGGTCGCGTGGCGAGCGTGTCTTTCGCGGGGCGAATCCCCTGTTTCCTTATTCTCTTGACTTTCACTTAACCTGAAAACAAAGAAATAACTATAAGTGTATTATTTAACTCCAAACTAGCTAAATTAACTTAAAACTACTCTAGAGACTCAAAACCTTGCTTGAGGACAATCTAATCTAATTTGGGTGAAAATACGATATAATTTGCACAAAACCCTGGTCATACTAGCTATAAAACTAGATGAGCCAGAGGCTTATCAAAATACCCCAAACTTAAACTTTGCTTGTCCCCAAGCAAACTAAGACTCAAAAATCGAAAAGACTCAGGACCTGGCAAGCTTAAAAGATTCAACCAACATTGCACAAATTCAAGCAACTTCAAAAACAATTTTTCTTCATTGTTTCCTCCTTTTCAAACAGAGCAATCCCCACATTCATTTATTCCAAACAATTGAGAGTTTCATCATGAAAACAATCAGAAATCTAAGCAGGGAATCTAAGTCACACACAAGAGGGAGATCACCAAATCCAAACAACTGCCTTCCTCACAAGGGCATTATTTGTTCACTCAGTCACTCAGTTTATGTCAGGCTAACAACTTGCACTCAGTTTCACTTTTCAAGTACACTTCCCAAAAATTTGCTTTTCATCTCAAAATGGTTCCCACAGAAAACATGCAAGCAACATCAGAAGGTCTTTATTGGGTTGTAATGGGGCCTGGCTAAGGGTAGGATATACAAAAGGAACTAAGCTGAAGACCCTAGGAACTAAGAGAGCATGAACTATATTTACACCTTGAAATTCACTCAAGTTCCTTTCTTTATTTATTTTTTTTCTTTACACTTCTGGGTGGCTACAGCTCTTTTTATTTCCTTTTGGCATTTTTGTATTTTTTTATTTTTCATTTTTTTTTCTTCTTCTTTTTTTTTTCTCTTCTTTTTTTTTTCTTTTTTTTTTCATTTTTTTCTTTTTCCTAATCCCAACAACATATTACACCTTGCAGCCACCCCAAACTTTAGTTTCTTGCACCCATTCTAAGATTACATGCTCTCCTAATCCTAAGATCGGGTTAACATGGTTTTCCAGATTTTTGGGCTTATAACATTAGGTTATCAAGAACTAACAGGCTAATAGGCTCAAAAGGGCTAACTAGGGAACATGCATTAGGAATTGGTTTATTCAGACCAAGTAGCTATTTACAAAGAAACTGCCTAAATCATTTGCTACACACATATAATCATGCAAACCAAAAAGAGATTCAATCAAATCCAGGGAAGTGCAACTTGAAAGTGATTTTCACACAGTTTAAAAAAACATGTTGGAGGCTCAAAACCTCACCTGGACATTCATGCAAATTGTTTGAAAGAGATACTATCCCTAGTGTGTGCTCCCTATCACCCCAAACTTATCATTCATCATGCCATCATAACAAAATCCCAAAGTTCAGTTTTCAATTTCACATGGGAATCACATTTCAAATTTTTTTTTCAGTTAGGGGGAATCATTACATATCAATCATGCAAGCAATCTGTGCAACATCAATCAAAATCTAACAAACTTTCCAACAAAAGACTCAACACACAAATGCTCCTGAGCTTCTCAGATTATTCAGGAGCTTTATTCAAAGAAAAGAAAACTTTATTCAAAGAAAAGAAAAACTACAACTAATTCCCTCCCCCACACTTAAAACATGCATTGTCCCCAATGAACAACAGAATTATAAGATCATAGTGAGAGAAAGGAAAAGAGTACTCCCTGATCAAGTGCGATTGTAGCGGGAGCTGTCACCGGATCCCATTCCTTGCAGTCTAAGTCCAAAGAGGTAGAGAGGGCCTCCGGTGCTGCTTCATCTTCTTCATGTTTCTCATCCACTGCACTGACAATTTCATCACCTGCTAAACATGCAGCAATCTCAGCACAAACCACAAAATGGTTAGCGTTAGTACAATCAAGAAAAGAAAGAATATCATCACAGCCAGAATTAAGTGGAAAATTAGAAAACAAGTTCTCATGGATGTCCTCAATAGTCTCAGATATCAGCTCAATGTGGAATACAGAGTGCTCTTCCGCTGGATGTTTCATGGCATCAAATATGTTAAACTTTGCAACTATATCCCCAAACTTCATAGACATGGTCCCATCATCCACATCAATGTTAGTCTTGGCTGTCTTCATGAATGGCCGGCCCAGGATGATTGGTGATTTACTGGAGTGTGTCTACTTTGCCATGTCCAAGATGTAGAAATCAGCTGGAAAGATCAGATCATCAACTTGCACTAGTACATCTTCCACCATTCCCATGGGGAGGGCACATGTCCTGTTGGCCAACTGAATAGTGATACCTGTGTACTTCAAAGGACCAAGATCCAGTTTGTTAAAGATAGAGGTAGGCATGACATTGATAGATGCTCCCAAGTCCAAGATGCGGTTTTCAAACTTCTTGTCCCCAATAGTGCATGGGATAGTGAAGGTGCCTGGATCCTTGCACTTCGGTGGCAGTGCCTGAGTGAAAGCAACAACTCTTTCTGGCTTAGACTGGATAAGCGCTGAGACATTTCTTCCCAAGTCAACCCTCTCATTAGTCTTCATCTTCCTCTTGTTGGTGCATAGGTCCTTCAGAAATTTTGCATATCTGGGCACTTGCTTGATCACATCCAACAGAGGGATATTAACACCCACCTTTCTTAAAACATCAAGAATTTCCTTCTCTTTATCTTCACCACCACTCTTCAAATTTTTCTGTAATCTGTGTGGGAACGGAATGGGTGGTCTATACACTCTCTCAGTTTCAACTTCAACCACAGGTTCAGGAGTAACTTCAACAGTAGGCTCAGGAGTAGCCTTCATAGTTTCTTCATTCTTTCCAGAAGTGGCCTCAACAACCTTTCCAGACCTCAGAGATATAGAACTCACATTGGGGTTGGAGGCATTAGGATTGATCACTGGTTGTGCTGGCAGCTGGGTTGTTCTTTGACCTTGCTTTATATTATTTATGTCTGTAGCCATCTGTCCAATCTGTGTATGCAATGCCTGAATACTCGCATCCGTTCTCTGCTGAAATTGTGCCTGTGAGGCCTGGAACTGTGCCTGGAACTGTCCCATTTGCTGCTGGAAAAGTGTAGTCATTTGTGCATTCAATTGTGAAGTTATTTGCTTGCACATATCATCAACTGACGGTCCGGGAGGTGCAGAAGTGGTCACTGGAGGATTCTGAGGTGCCATCGGTTGTTGGGATGAGTTCCCATACCGCAGATTAGGATGATTACTCCAGCTGGGATGGTACCTATTTGTTGAAAGATCCGGAATGCTGTATCTGTTCTGGTTATTGCCCTGATTATACGGATGGACTGCAAAGGCTTGAGGTGATTCAGTAATTGATCCTCCTTGCAAAATAGGACAAGCTTCATATGGGTGCTCAGGAGAACTACACATGCCACACAATACCGCAGGCTGCACCCTATCCATTGCCAATTTCTCTACCAAGGAAGTGAGCCTGTCAATTCTATCATCACGGTCATGGCTGGAAGAAGAAGTGCGGATCTCATGTACACCTCTAGTCTCAACAGAATTTCTTCTTGTAGTGAATTGCTGGGAATTTAATGACATGTTCTCAATGAGTTGCTTGGCAGCAGATGGAGTCTTGTCAACCAATGCTCCCCACTAGCAAAGATCCAAAATATTCCTATCCATAGGCTGCAATCCTTCATAAAAATATTGGATGAGGAGCTGTTCAGAAATTTGGTGTTGGGGGCAACTAGATGTCAACTACTTGAACCTCTCCCAATACTCAGCTAGCGACTCATTTCCTTGCCTTATTCCACAGATTTCTTTCCTAATTGCAGCGGCTCTGGAGGCAGGAAAATATTTCTCCAGGAAGAGCTTCTTCAAGTCGTTCCATGTGGTAATGGAATTCGGCACAAGGTATAAAAGCCAATCTTTTGCAGCTCCCTGGAGTGAGAATGGAAAAGCCTTCAACTTGATATGATCCTCAGTTACTCCTTCGGCCTCAAAGTTGTGGAGCGGAGACAACTTGGAACTCCTTCAAGTGCTTGTGTGGATCTTCACCGCAAGACCATTAAATCTAGGCAACAAATGGATTAGCCCAGATTTTAACTCAAAAGGGGTGTCGGCACCGGGGATAAGCAATGCACAAACCATTGTAATTCACATCAGGGGCAGCAAGCTGCCTCAAAGTCCTTTGGTCTCCCATATTTTCAAAAGCAGTTTTAAAATTGGAATCACTACTAGTGCTAGCCCGAAATTCCCTACGGAGTGTGTGCAATGTTCTTTCAATTTCCGGGTCAAAATCACACAGTTCAGGGCAATGAGATCTAGTAGCCAGACCAATTCAAAACAGAACAGAAAATAAAAGAAAGAAAAGAAAAGAAAATAAAAACAAATTGCGAAAAATAAAAACTCAGTCCCCGAACAGCGCGCCAATTTTTGGTCATTATTTATGCCGCACACGCGCCAAAAAGGACGAGCGGGTTTAAAACTGTAGTATAGTGCGACAACTCGGATGTCGTCTCTCAAGGACTCTGAGAATATTATCTTACACAAAAAAAATCAGTTTTGGGGGGGGGGGGGGGGGGTGGGGTTTGGATTGGAGTGCAAATAAGAAACAAACAAAAAAGAGCAATTAAAAAAAGGGCACCGGAAGAGAGGTTATAAAATATCAAACAACGATTAATCTCATCAAGAATTCCCAACTATCCTTGGTTAATGCAATCCCAAGCCCTAAGCAGATTCTAATCCCTTTCGATTCTACGAATAACAACTAACAACGTAATTGCTACTATGGATGCAAGTTCCTATTCCCGAAATAACAAACGGGGTTAAACGCTCATGAACAAACGAACATGAATGAACACACGCGAAATAACAAACGCGATTATGTATAGGAAAATAACATCACTGAAACAAATCAATACAATACTACACACTCCTGAAATAACAAACAGAAATGTGTAATATGGTATTGAAAAGGGAAAAGCAATTACAATAGGGATTTACAAAACCTCAAGTATAGAGAATTCCCATACAGTAGACTAATCCTAGAACTTAGTTCTCCATAACAAACAAAATTACACAGAGAAAAACGTAAAACTAAATAATGGAGAAGCAAAAGTCCCTACAAAATGTTCAGAACAACCTTTTATACAAATTCTGAAATTAACTAGCTCGCGAGGCGAGCACACATTCGCGAGGCGAATTTCATGAACTGTCAGCAACCTTTGGCATTCTCGCGAGGCGAAGTTCTGCTCGCGAGGCGAGGATATGAAGAGTTTTCTCCTTACGCCCGTTATGGTCATCAGGCCCCAACCGTGATGCTCTCTGACTTCCAGACTCGCGAGGCGAATGGATGCTCGCGAGGCGAGACTCTTCAACTTCAAAACTGCCACGACCATGACCTTCAACACGGGCAAGCCGTGATCGTCTCTGACTTTTTCAGGGTTGCAAGACTCGCGGGGCGAGACCTTCTTCGCGAGGCGAACCAGAGACTTAGAAATTTCTTGGAACAGTCAGGCTTCGGGGTCGCGTGGCGAGCGTGTCTTTCGCGGGGCGAATCCCCTGTTTCCTTATTCTCTTGACTTTCACTTAACCTGAAAACAAAGAAATAACTATAAGTGTATTATTTAACTCCAAACTAGCTAAATTAACTTAAAACTACTCTAGAGACTCAAAACCTTGCTTGAGGACAATCTAATCTAATTTGGGTGAAAATACGATATAATTTGCACAAAACCCTGGTCATACTAGCTATAAAACTAGATGAGCCAGAGGCTTATCACACCGGCATCGCTGTCGTCCTCCATCGACGAGCGTGGGTAGGGCGTCAACCACTGCATAGGACCATACCAGTCTTCAACCATTTTTATCGAGAAAAACGCATCATTGATGTTTACAGTCGACACCCGGTTAACGAAATCATGGGTCTTTGTACGATACAGAATTCTGGCAACATCCATGCATTTTTTCTTTCTGGTGTTATCGTCGACATCAACAAAGGTCCCAAACGGAGAAACTAGGAATTCAAAAAACTCCGAACACCATGCATGCGCATGAATCCTGTAACACCTGATCCAAGTCAAACGTTCATTATCCACCTCCCTTGGGCTCCACGGTCTGACTTCCTCGAACCACTGTGACAGCCAGTCTCTTCCTTCTTCAATCAACGCTTGCATGTCTTCATTGTCCTCTGTTTCCAAAAGAACCAGATTCACCCCCATTGGAGTAGCCTTAACTGCAAAGTATACTTGCCGAAGGAATTCATCCTGAATGCAATAGGTAGTACCCGGGGTGCACACTTTCCCCACGTAAGCATTTCCCAGTTTTTGGATTGTTCCCATATCCACCGAAAACTCCAGATTCGCAGGGCGCCATTTCTTCACATAACGCCTCTCCTTCACCGTAAACCCCTTAGTGACACTTGTTCCATTTTTAACTGCGTTGGCGTATGAAGATCCCTCATGGCTATCTTTCTCCTTGCATGAACGAGGTTGGGCAGCTCTTACTGTTTGAAAGACCTGATTTTTCCCAAGGACCGTTTTCTTGTCCCCATGTTGCAAGTTGCGTTCAAATCTGGGAATATTCACGTAGATTTTTTGACTGCCGATTATGATATTATCAAGTTTAGTTGCAAAAAACTTTGGGTCTGTTACGTTCGTGAACCTGACAAAACCGAAGCGTTTCCCCCACCTGTCACGTTTGCATGGCACGACAACCTCAATAGCTCTCCCATATTTTTGAAACACACTCAGCATCTCCTTTGCCCCGAATGCATCTGGGAACTCAAAAGAAAAAGGAAACTAAATGGGTCTTGTTGACATTGAGCTTTTCGCCTGTGACAGCAATATCCACCATATGCTGCCTGCCTTTATCAATAATCTTTCCTTTGAAATTTCGTTTTCTTCGCACGACCACCCATTCATCTTCCCTGGAGGCTCCCATGTTGATCATCTCCCCGTTTGGTGATAGATTGATTTATTATGAGCAACATGCAAATACCACCTTAAATGAGTTGTACGACTAGAATTTATATGTTTTAAAGTGGATGGATTCTAGGATGAGGCACCTAAATAGGTGCCTCACCCTTGAACCAACAAATAATAATGTAAAAACTCATTTTTACCCTTATTACTACGAAATCCTCCATTTCCTTCACATTCAACTCATCCAGATCTGGTATCGAACAACAGCCCCTATAATCACCGCACCGGAAGCACCGTCATTTGCACCAGACGCCACCATGCAGATTCTCCCAGGTTGTGTCGTCCCTCCCCGCACGCACCAGAGCCAACCACTGCACGTTGCCACCGCTCACGTTGTAACACCCCGATTTTTATGCCTTCTAAGATCGATATAAATATAAATAAATGTTTATATTTTAATCTGAAACTTATAAAATGATTTTGGGAAAATCAAAGTCATATTCATATTATACTTATTTTTATAATATACGGTTAAATTTTGGGTTGAAAATTCAGACGGGACCCGATTTGCGTTTTTGCTGATAGTAAAATTTTACTGATCAGAAAACCTAATTTTGACTCGTGAACCAAATGAATAGATTTTATATCTCATTTCCAACGATATAGGTTATTTTGAAAATTTTCAAAATAAATAGGTTATTATATTTGATTCGGACTTAAAAACCTAAATTGGGTAATCGACGGAGTCAAGAATGGACGTGCAGAGGCAAAACCCGACATCGGATACTGAGATATCTTGCCACCTAGGGTGGTGAGTCATAGGGGTGACTCACGTAACATTTAATTTATTTAATGATGAGTTTAAGTGTGAAAAGACCAAAATACCCCTAACTTAATCTATCCTAGTTAAATATTGACCATGGTTAAGGCAAGACAAGTTCAAATTGGCTACTTCCTCTTGTTTTTCTGGACACAATCAGTCACACCTACAACAAATCCTTGCCACATGTTTGTCATGATGGCTTTTGGAGTGAAACGACCAAAATGTCCTTAAGTCCTAACTTAATCACAAAATTGCCCTAAGTGAAATTACACATTTGTCCTTAAATGAAAAATAATTTGGACCCTTTAGCCCCTCAAGTCCCATAGCCATAACACCTTTCTTTGGCCATTTCATTTGTTTCATAACAATTTAACAAGTTCATAAGCTTTTCTCTCAAAGTTCATAAGCTCCTACAACTAAGTTTGTGAAGAAACTATTTGATCTTGCACTCTTTTTCAATCTTCAAGAGGTATATCATGCTCTTCTCACTTTGTGAACACCTAATTTTGTCCGGGTGTCCTTTTAATCAGTGTTTTGAAAAAAAATTTGAATAATATAAAAATAAAAAATAAAAAATATTGAAAAAACTGAAAGCAAGCAGAACTTCAGCATATAGGGCCAAGAGGAAAAAGTCAAAGTTTCAAGTTTCTAATACATCCCAGAAGCAAAGAAAGCAATGGCAGACTTAGGCATTGGCAACAAAAAACGGTTTCAAATTTTAAGCATCAGAAAGGAAAAAATGGGAACATGTGATGCTGCTATCCTTGAAGCATGGTCAAACCTGAATCAAGAGAAAAGTCACTCTACATAAACAAAGGAAAGTTGCAGCACAACAGAGAAGTCCTACAGATACAAAATCGATGAGAATGGAAATGAAAAAGACTCTACAATTCAACAACCTTGGATTCTGTTTTGGAGTCTTGCTAGAAGAATAGAGCATAAAAGGGAGAGCATACAGAAAAAAGGGGGGAGATCCTTTAGAAAACAATACCTCTTCTTCTTCATTCTAACCATTTTTTTCTTCTTCTACCAGTTCATCTTTTCAAGTAGAACCAGAAAACCCAAAAAATATAAAATTAAAATACCATAAAAAAAACAACATATCCTCTTCCTTGGCCAGCACCACAAATCTGTCATCATCTTGCCAATCACCTCCGCCGTCGTCTCCTTCGCCCATGGCCACCCGTCATGTAACCCCGGCACCTCCGCCATCACCTCCTGTTCCTTCCGCATCGCATAACAGATCAGAACCTCATTCTGCCGTCGCAATCGTGTCTCGCCGCCGCCTTGTCCCAGTCTACCGCAACCACTCATCCACCGCAGGCAGCCATCACCACCACGGTACCAAGCTCGTCGCTACTGCATCGCGCCTCGTTGTCCCACCGCCATTGTTGACACCAGTTCTGTTGAGGTCACCTCCACAGATCTCAGAACCGCCGCAACTCCACATCGCTCTGCCGTTCATCGCGCCGCCTCCACGACCGGCCACCATCGCTGCGTTGCTCTGCCGGGGCGAGGGTCACCAAGCTGCTGCCCCGTTCTTTGGTTCTTCCCTGTTCTCCTTCTCTGTTTTCGTTCTATAGCTTATGTAACATAAGCTTTAAGTTTTATTTATTTAACTTTAAGTTTTGTTCTGATTTACTTTTTTATTTTTTTATTTTTTTATTTTTTAAAAAGAAGGCTATTGGGTCCCTTTTGGTAATGGATGTGTATGTGTATGGGCCAGATGCTTAGCCCACAGAAAATGTTTCTTTCCAAAATATGTAGAAGCTCTTGGACTTGGGCTAAGAGAGGATATGTTTTGTTTTAAGGAATTTCTTTTTGGTCTTAATGGGTCCGGGTTAGGTTTTGAATAAAAATAATTTTCAAAGGAAAACCCCCAAAAATATATTTTCTGGTCGTTTTTCTTTATTCAAAATCCCTTTTCAAAAAAAAAAAATATCCTTTTGAGATTTTTTTTTGGTTTTTTTTAATGAAAAATATTTCCAAAATGAAATCCTTTTTAAAAGAAAATTCTTGAGTTCACGCAACAATCTACGACGTTGATGTATGATTTTTCATCCTCAAGTGTCGTATGAATTGTAAGGATTCATCGTATAGCTTCGCTGTCTTTAACCCTGTGTAAAAGTGAGTTCTCTCATTTTAGAAATAAAAATGATTTTTATGTTCTACTTTGATAAACTTTTTTTTTACAAAAATAAATAAATAAATAAACGAATGCTTTTAAGTATCTATTATAATTTTTTTAATAAATAAAAGTTTTTCTCATTCATGCAATAATCTACTATGTTGATGTTTGAATATTCATCCTCAAGTGGCGTATGCATTGTAAGGGTTTATCGTATAGCGCTGCTATCATGGATCCTGTGCAAAAAATGACTTTATTCTAAAATAAAATCTTTTTTTTAAAATATAAAATAAAAAAATCAAACCTTTTCCAAAAAATAAAATCAATCAACCATTTAAACATTTTCCAAAAGAACTACGTGGCTTTGAGTTTCCCATCGCACCCGGGAATACGTAGGAGCAAGATAAATCATCTTGTCAAGCCAAAACTAAATTTTCCTTTTTTTTGTGTCCTTTTTTTATGTCAAAATAATTAATCAAGATAATTAAACTTTTCTATTTTTAGGGATGCTCTATGGACACGGTGTCATGTTCAGTCTCTTAGATTTGAGGTTACCCTATGGGCTCATGTGCCATGTTCAACCTCATTTAGTTTTTTTATATAGACAACAAATTTAAGAATATAATAATTATTAAAATTTAAAATATTAAAAGTTAAAAATAATTCTTTCTTGTAAATAATTTTTGGGGTAAAATAAATATTTAAAAGGTTATTAAAATGTTTTTGCACAATTAACTTGAGGTACCTTTTTTTTAAACGGACAATGTGGGGTGCTAACACCTTCCCTACTCGTAACCGACTCCCGGACTCATTTCTTTTTTTCAGACTAGTTTATCTTTAAATAATTGGGTTTTCTAAGATTTTCCCAATAAAAATTTTAGTGACGACTCCTCCATTTTTACATTCTTTTTCACGGCCTTGAACGGGCAGTCGGGACAAGCTCGACTCATTTGGGATTTTCGAGAGTCAGGCCTATAATAGTTGTTTGTGCAATTTCTTTTAATAGCTTTAAAAGTATTAACTTTACCCTTTTTGTTTATTTTCGTAAATAGTTTTAGTTGTTCTTATAAATGTCTTTGTATATTCTTGCAACCCTAGGATAGAAAACTCTTTTAAATGTTGGCTGTTCTTTTGCAAGTATGGGGGTTAGTTTTTTAGGTTTTGTGTAGGTTTGCTTGCTCCCAGCACACACATCACCATCATATATTCACACACTTTTGGGCTCTATACCCGAGTCTTGGAATGCAATAAGATTAGAAGGGGCTTCAGTGATGTTATTGTGATGCTTTTGCATCCCTGACAGACATTGATTCTCCCGCTCGGATTGCTACCGGAACATGGACTGCCATATTGTGACTTTTCGGTCCCTGCGATGAGGTTCATAGATTCGGGTCCTCATTTTTAGATGAGGGTAATCCGGGGACCATTTGTTTAGGGGTCTAGATCTGTCCCAGAAGTCATGCAACTAAAATGCCATTAGTAGCCTACCAAACTAGGGTCTTGACCTCAGAAGTTCAAACTTTAGGATATGACCCATGTAGGACAAAAGGGAGCGCATTCCACTTTTTTTCTGCAACATGAATAATCACATGCATCATAATAATTTTATGCATGCATTCCACAGACGCCTTCATATGCCATTCATTCATGCATCCTGTTACATGCATTATTATTCATTGTATGCTCGTGCATGTAGTACTTTAAGTCATGCAATGTTAATATGTCATTCATGCATTTTGTTACACTCTCATGCATAAGTAAATTTGCTTTCCAAATGTTGTTAACAAATTAAAATTTCCCTCCACAGATAATTTGGTTTGAGATAACACCTTTGATTACAAGAGATGGAAAAAGTCAGACACACTAGCAATGCTCCCACCACCAAGGGCTCCAGGGTGATATTAAACTCATTAGAGAATCTGAAAGAGTTGAGCCAATCTTTGCCTCAAGAACATCGAAGAAGCTTCGCCAAGAAGTATGGAGGGATCTTGGACCTAATTTTCATACAGGTTGAGACTGCTGCTTTGAGTGCTTTGTGTCAGTATTGGAACCCCCACCTCAGATGTTTTGAATTGCCAAACATGGACATTACTCCCACCATCGAAGAATATGCTTGCCTGTTAAGGTTGCCAATGAAGAAAAACACCATCGTGTACTTTCACTTCGGGCAATACTTGACCACTACAAGCATTGCAGGGTTACTAGGGCTTCCTGAAAATGATGTGAAGTTGACCGGGCACTCAAACTCGCGAGGGTTAACCCGAACTCTTCTCGAAAATCATTTGAAGAAATTAATGGATCGTCAAGATTGGGAAACCTTTGAGAGGGTATTGGCGCTAACAATATATGGGTTGGTTCTATTTCCATCAACGCTAGACATGATAGATCAAGCGGCAATGGATGTATTCTTCACGGTAGAAAGAAAGAAAAACCCCGTGCCGGCAGTGTTAGCTGAAACGCTTTTGACTCTAGAATTTTGCCAGCGGAATCCAGAGGGGAAGCTCCTATGTTGTGTACAATTGCTCTATGTGTGGGACATGACTCACATGTATGCAAAAGGTTATATCACCTGCCATTCAGATCCACTAAGAGGCTTCCATAACATCCCTATAAGACAGCTAAATGAAGAGGAATGGAAGAACGACTTTGACAAAGTGGAAAGGGACTCTTTTAGGTGGGTATGCCCATGGTACGAAGGTCAGCAGAGGAAAGATATCATTTATAGTTGTGGTGACTATCCCAATGTTCCTTTGATGGGTCCAAGAGGGTGCATATCCTACACACCCGCCGTAGTCTTACGACTGCTTTGTTGGACGCAAACCGTGCCAAGAGAAGAACAACTCGGCGGATGCTGTTTCCGGTATGAGGATGGCGAGAATACCAAGTTGTTAGCAAAAGCAGTTAGAAATGCATGGAAAGATGTGAAGATGGCAGGGAGAGCACAATTGGGCCGACCAATCCTAATCATTGTCTCAGAATACGAAGCATGGAGAAAGTCAAGGAAAGGTCCCGTCAACATTCCTGCAGAAAGCACGAGAGATAAAGACTACTCCCCTTTGGTAATTCAAATGGCAGAACAACTGAAAATCCTAGAAGCACAAATTAAGGAAATGGAACAACAAAAGCAAGATGCCGAGTTAAAAATAGCCATTGGACAGAAGCGTTGTGAGAAGTTAGCAAAGAAAATGAACACTTAAAAGATTTGTGTGCAGATATCTCCACAACCTCAAGAGTCCAGATGAATACAGACAATGTCTCACCAAGCATCATGGCTAAGGTCCAGAATCTTGAAAGTAAAGTATTGTCCTTGACAACGGAGAGGCATCAGCAAAGAAAAGAAAAGTGTCAGTTAGAAGAAGAAGTCATCCAGCAAAAAAGTATGAGAAAGTCATTGGAGGTGGAGGTTGATCGATAAAGGGGAGTCAATAGCAACTTACAGAAGCAAATTTGTTCACAAAGTAGGATGACTGATGAATTGGTACAAAAGGTCAAAGAACTGAATATCCTAATGGTCAAGATCAAGAAGCAGTGGGATTTAGGGTGGACCTCGGCAAAGCATTATCATGATCACGTGGTTCAAGCAATGAATGCCATAAAATGGTGGAGAGAAGAAGCACGAGAGCGAGGGATAGATATTGACATATGGAAAAAGAGATATGTGAGTATGAGTTTGGAGCTAAGCCATTGCGTTCCGAATTTTGTCCGAAGTTTTGAGAAGGCAGAACAACAAATCTGTGCGGACCCTATGCTTCGTCTCCCGTCTGAACTGGACGATTTTATGCAAATGTGTGGGGGGTTTGCTCGAGGGATAAAAAGAAAGAGACCTAAGCTGTTGACTTTAGGATGAAATGTTGTAACAATGTTGAAAATTATGATTTGACAATGATGTAATCCCAATCTATGTACTGCTTTGAGGAACTTTTAATGAAATCTGTTCTTGCCTCTATGATTCCTTCGCACTCCAACTCTTACACTTGACCTGCGACGACACCTATCGTGGAGCATGGTCTCCCTTTAGTATGTTGTCAACTACATCTTTGCCTTA
Source organism: Sophora flavescens (assembly GCA_030762895.1). Lineage (NCBI taxonomy): Eukaryota > Viridiplantae > Streptophyta > Magnoliopsida > Fabales > Fabaceae > Sophora > Sophora flavescens. Next base: position 278,273,152 of record CM061062.1, on the reverse strand, counting down.
TAGGATTCTTCCTTCTGCGCAAAGGGTAGGTCGGGATGTCTCAATTCAGAATTCACATTGCTAGTGTGTTTAAGACAACATCTATTGTGGAGAGATGTTTTTCCCCATATTTGTTGTCAACTCCATTTCATCTTATGAGCACAATGCTCTCTGTGGGGGATGGAGGGACCATCTCTTGTCAGTCACAAGGTGTTAACTATATATATATATATATATATTAAATAAATAAGAACTCCAAAGGTGGTTTTCACTAAAACTTTTACTTTTTTGTCATGTCCTTACTTTCTTTGTTTTGATTAAAACAGTGTGACTCTTCTGAACAATTGCTCCAAGACACCCTTATCGCTCTCGATCACGGGCAAGGGCCATGGCGGATGAACTAGAAGAAGTCCAAGAGATCAGGGATGAAGTCAGTCAAATCAAGGATCAGATGACTAAGATGATGGAGATCCTACAAGCTATGCAGAAGGAAAAGAACACAAAGGAGAACCCTCCAGCCTCGAACGAAGGACATCCAACCACACCTCTCATACCGCCCGGTTTTTCTCAGATTCCTATTCAAGGCTTCAACCAACCAGGGGCCGTGATGCCTCTCACTATTTATCCAAGCAACCAAACTTATTTTTCATTTGACCCGAACAATCCCCCATAAGGCTTGCCTCATGGATTTGTGCCACCAACAACCCCCAGCCCACAAGATGGCATTCAAAACTCCGAACACATCACTCAGACACAAACCCCCACCAATGATGTCGAAATACCGCAAACACAAACTGTCAACCCTACAGATGGTAACACCCCGATAGTGACACCTTCTGTCAATCCAAAGCCCCCATAATACACCCTACATTATGGACCCCAGGGGGCTCAAATGATGCCAAACTTCGGTTCCTCCTCTATACCATATTCATTTCCCCATAATATGTACGGAGAAAATCCAGTGAATTAGTCGGGAGGGAATTCCCAATCAAAAGAAAAGTTGGAAGTACTAGAGGAAAGATTGCGGGCCATTGAAGGGGTAAATAGCTATGGTCTTCGGGATGCCTCAAAACTTTGCCTGGTGCCAAATGTTGTAATTCCGCCAAAATTTAAGGGCCCGATTTTGACAAATATCGGGGAACAACTTGTCCCAAAAACCATTTGACCATGTATGTCAGGAAGATGACATCATATGCCCAAGATGATAAGCTCTTGATTCACTTCTTCCAAGACAGTTTTACTGGGGCAGCTTCAAATTGGTACACGCATCTCGAGCGGGCACACATCCGATACTTCAAAGATCTAGCAGATGCATTACTGAAGCAGTACAAGTACAATATTGACATGGCTCCCGATAGGATGCAACTCCAAAATATGTCAAAAAGGGACGTAGAGACTTTCAAAGAGTATGCACAACGATGGAGGGAACTGGCTACTCAGGTGGAGCCTCCCTTAGCCGAGAAAGAAATCATAGCAATGTTCATTGATACACTCCAGTCGCCCTTCTATGATAGGATGATTGGGAGTGTGTCATCCAAATTTTCTGACATGGTCATCATCGGTGAGAGAATTGAAAGTGGAATGAGGAATGGCAAGATCACCGAGACTTCAGTAGGGAACGGCCACAAGAAAGCCCCGTTTTTGAAAAAGAAAGAGGGAAAAGCACATTCAGTAACCTTTGAACAAAATAAATCGAACCAATGGAGACCGAACCAAACACCTGCCTTCCAAGCCCAATACGCCCCATATTACCAACCACATCCATATCACCAAGCCAACTAGCCATACATCGCTGCCACCTCACAATTTCCAAATCCTCAACAGATGGCTCCTTACCGACCATCATACCCTTCTCAGCCTCAAACACACCCTACCATGCCAAATGGTTGAGCTTTCAGAAGGATGCTCTAAACGTGGCACAGGGTCCTATGCCAAATCATGGGAGTTCGGGAGTCAATGCCATTGAAAGCTTCTTGGAACATACTCTCAAGAGTAAAGTGGTCGATGTTAGGACTCCTATGAGAGTTATTTTCAGAGAGATGTGCAAATACGGATTGATCCAAATCCCGATCATGGAAGAAAATGTTCTCGGTAAAGAGATAAGGTGTGACTTCGACAAGAGTATAGGGCATTCGATTGAAGACTGTGCAGAGTTTCGACAAGTTGTGCAACAATTAATGGATATGAAGATTATCTTAATTGGTCGTGAATCAAATGAGTATGGAATTAATATGGTTACTGAATCTACGATTTCCCCAACCCCAATTAAGATAACCCCTTTTACTGTTGTGGTTAATCCTCAACCAGTTCCTGAGAAAATCACTCCGAAACCAGTGGTGATATATTATACTGAGAAGAAACCTTTGCCGGTTCCAAGTGGGCCAGCACCAATCGTCATCCGAGTTCCAAGTCCTTTCCCTTACAAGGACATCAAAGCGGTACCCTGGAGATATGAGATGCAGGTTCAACCCAATCCTTCTGACGGGACTACTGTGGTTACCAATATTTCAGGAATTGGTGGAATGACTAGGAGTGGTCGCATTTACACTCCAGAGGTATTCCGAAGGGAGGAAACAGAAAAGGAAGGAAAGGATCACAAGGGGAAAGAGAAGGTGGAAGGAATTCTATATGACAAGGAAGCAAACGGGGGTGAGAATAAAAAGAGGTATCTGACGAAGAAGTCGGTGAATTCTTGAAGTTCATCAAGCAGAGTGAAAATAGGGTTGTGAATCAGTTAAATCGAACTCCAACGCGGATATCTCTTTTGTCTCTATTGATGAACACTGAGCCACATAAGAGAGTACTGATGAAGGTGCTAAATCAAGCTCATGTCTCCCATGACATCACAGTTGATAAGCTCGATAACATTGTAGGTAACATAGTCGCTGATAATTATGTCACTTTCACCGATGATGAAATACTGAAGGTATGGGGCACAACAAGGCATTGCACATTTCTGTGAAGTGTCAAGATCATGTCATGGCTAGGGCTATCATTGATAATGGATCTTATTTGAATGTAATGCCAAAGTCAACACTGGCAAAGTTGCCTTTCGACGGAACTCATATGAAGCGAAGCACAATGATTGTAAGAGCTTTTGATGGCACCCGAAGGGAAGTCATGGGAGAAATTGAATTGCCCATTCAGATTGGCCCTTGCACCTTTGAAGTACTCTTCCAAGTAATGGATGTCACACCAACTTACAGTTGTCTCCTAGGACGACCATGGATCTATTCGTCTGGAGCTGTACCTTCTGCATTGCACCAGAAGGTGAAGTTCATTATTGATCGTAAGTTGATAATTGTTTATGGAGAGGAGGATCTGTTAGTAAGCAAGCCATCAACAACCCCTTATATTGAAGCTGCCGAGGAAGCTCTCGAGACCGCCTTCCAGTCCCTTGAAATTGCCAATGCCACTTATGTTGGGGATAGTGCTCCACTCTTGAAACCTCGGTCAGTTCTTCCCCAAACCGCTTCCAAGTTGGAGGATCTGTTAGTAAGCAAGCCATCAACAACCCCTTATATTGAAGCTGCCGAGGAAGCTCTCGAGACCGCCTTCCAGTCCCTTGAAATTGCCAATACCGCTTATGTTGGGGATAGTGCTCCACTCTTGAAACCTCGGTCATCTAAAGCGTCCATCATAATGTCCAAGGTTATGCTCGAATGAGGATACCAACTTGGAAGCGGTTTGGGGAAGAACAGCCAAGGTGTCGCTGACATCCTCGTGCTCACTAAGAACAAGGACAGGTTTGGGTTGGGATACAAACCCACCAAGGCCGACATGATGAGGGTTATAGAAGAGAAGAAAAGAAAGAGGTTGGCTCGGCTGGAAAATCGTGAATACAAGGCTGAAAGGGTTCCCATCTGTGACATTCGACAGAGCTTCCGAAGCGTAGGGTTCGCATTCCTGGACCAAGCAGTAGCTATTGAAGATGATTATCCTGCCGATCATGGTATCAATCTAGTGTATCCATGCTCTCCGGATACAGAGCTCAACAATTGAGAGATCGTTGAGTTCCCCAGGACCATAGAGTCTTTTTCAAAGTAATTATGTAATCCCTATCCTATAGCTCTGCCCAAGGCTTTAGGAGTTTTGTTGTAATGGGCTTACTTGTTTCTATTTCAGTATGACCTATCAATAAATGCATGCATTCAGTATCTTTGTGTTGTTATATCTCTGTTTTTTTTTACTTTCATTTTGTTCACCATTCCTCACCAATAAATGCAGATTCTCGTCTTTAACCTTTATTCATTCATCTTTCCCTGATAACTACCAAAATGCAGATCTAAAAGTGACTTGGTGACGAATCTGGGCAAGTATACCCAGTTGTGCAAGTAATACGGTGGTGAGACCGGTTATCGTATCCACGGGGATTGGATGTCAATTACCAATTTACAAACTCGGCAACTATCTAGACTATGAAGAGAAATCAAAACAAACAAAAGAAAAGAAATAAAATCTTTTTTTTTCGTTTTGGGACTTTTAACAAACACTTGGAGTGCATAAAGGATATGTTGGGACTAGACATCACCAAACCTCTGTCTTATGTACTATCAGGACTAGATACCTCCCATTCATGCTTCAGATATTAAAATCAATCCACTAAAATACTCAAACCCCGATTCCTCGGATGGCAAGAGCCTAAATCCACTAATAGACCCTAATTCCTTAGGTGGCCTAGATTAATGAATTTGCATTAAGATTAGGGATTACGCGATTACTAGTAAACCTAAATCCATTCCTAGATGAAAGGGTTACTAGGTGATTAAATTCAATTACGGTTCTAATAAGAATTTCCTAATTGCATACTAAAACACAAATCAAGTCATGAGGGTGCTAGCCACAACAAGCATTAAGCACAGAAAATTAATCACTAATATGAAGACATGAACATAGAATAATCAGTCAAGATAAATACATAATAATCAATTTGGTTACATCTAATCCCAACAAACGGGATTTAACTATTCATCACTACAGAGAAAGCCAAACCAGAAAAGCAGTAGAGAAAGGAGGAAAGGGAGAACTCCATTGAAGCTTCCCACTGTTATCACAGCAACCCCCTAACTCAGCTCCCTTCTAGGGTTGGAACCCTAATCCAGTCGCAGCTCCAAGTGCCTCCTCCAAGAACTCCCAAAAACTCCAAAACTACAAAACTGTTCAGTTCTGCCCTAAAACAACAACTTATACCAATCAGTTCTGCGCTCGCTCGCGAGACGAATGTACTATCGCGAGGCGAATGTTAAAAATCTGCTGCTTCAGAGAATTGAACTCTCGCTAGGCGAGAGTTGCTCGCGACGCGAAACAGTAAATTGCTTCTCCAATATGCTCGTGAGGAGCATCAGGGCCTGGGCGTGATGACTTATGGTTTCCAGACTCGCGAGGCTAGACAAGGTTCGCGAGGCGAACCAGAAAGGCTTGCATTTTCTGGTGCAGTCAGCTTTCAGGGTCGCGAGGCGAATCCAGTCTTGCGGGGCGAATCTCCAGAATCCTGCTTGGCTCAATTTATTCTCTTCTCTTTTCAAGCTCTAAATTCTTCCAAGCTTTATTATGGCCAAATCTGCACAGTTTTTCTCAATTTCTGCAAAACAACACACAAAACCACCTTCACCCGTTCCAAGGTAAAAACTAATAAAAATCAAATAAAGAATGCCTAATCTATATGAAAAATGCATGCAAAAGTATACATAAAATATGATGTAAAATCACACTATCAAATCACCCCAAGCTTATTCAATTGCTTGTCCTCAAGCAATCACTAAGGCCAGAAGATATAAATAATCAAAGCATGGATAGTTAACCAAGAACCCGAGCAAATAATCCAAGCAATAGGCAATTCAAACAATTTAGCAAGAGACAATCAATTCAAGTCCAATTAGAGGCTTAGGTTCCTTAGACTCATGTTCTCACTGATTTGGGCACTCTTTCTCACCTGAAACTCACCCCAAGCTTGTTCATTTGCTTGGCTCTCTTTCTCACCTCACTCAAGTGTTCAGGGGTATATAACATTTCGCTCAATTTTCCTCAAGGAATGAATCCTACCATAGGCTTGACTATCAACCAAATCTCTACTTTATTAATGAAAACACCTAAGAATCAAGAGGTCTTTACTTTGGTTGTAACGTGGCCATGGGATTAATCGTTAGATGGGGAAATCAAGAAAAGGAAATTTCAAAAGGCTATCAAAATCAACATTTGTAAACATGACCTTCTAAAATACCTTTTGAGTTTTGATTCCTTTTTCCACCTTTCTCTTCTTTCTTTTATTTTTTATTTCTCATTTCTTTTTGTCATCCCCTTCTCTATATATTTTTCTTTTGTTTTGTTTTTCTTTTATTTGGAGAAGGGGAGATTTTTCAACTCAAGAGAAATATTTTTCTGATTCTTTCATCCCATACTTTTTTTAACTACCTTTTTACCCTTTTGTAATACTTTAGAAGGTCCCTTATCAAGCATCATTCATCAAAGTAATTTAAGGTACCAAGAAAAGTATTTTATTTCTTTCAGGCTCAAAATTGGGCAACTAAGGGGTAGCATTTCATCATTCAAAGCTCAGAAGGCCAGAAAAAATACCTATTGCCTCAATCATTTTCAAAAATGTTTTCAAAAATTTTTAAGCTTCAAAATGGTTTCAAGTCAAGTTCTAGAGAAAACAGACAAAGAGGAATAACACTCTAACACAAAGAATGGGGTAGATTTAGTGAGTACCCCTTTGGCTCAAAATCTCACATTTTAGTAGTTCAGAAATCAATGAAAAACACAAATCTATAGAACCATATGCTAATTATCAACTATCCAAGATTATCTCAAGCATTTTCATTTGCAGCCATATCACAAGAATGAACAAAATTGGGATCAACAATTCACTATCACAAATTATTGGCACTTAGTTCTCACAATTGGATGTAAATTCTAAACAAGGGCAATCTAATTGTGTGATCACGCAAAACTATCATGCAAAACTATATGAATGCAACATGAAAGATGCAAATGCAAAATACCCCTACCCCAAGCTTAAGAATTTACATTGTCCCCAATGTAAACAATCAAGTTGGAAAGAGGAGAAAAATTGGAGCGACGCTTACGAGGGCGGTAGCGGGTGCTGGTTCACATGCCTAGTCAGAATGAACTGTATGAAAATTGGGTCACGACCTTGATGGGTGCTGACTTTTCTTCTTGTTCTCCTTGCTCTTCCCTCCTTCCTTCTTACCCTGCAAACACTTGGCAAATCTCAATTTATTATTTTTCCTCTTGAGCTTCTCAAATTATTCAAGAGGTTAAAATTAAAAACAAAATTATTAAGAAAATAAAAACAACTAAAGAGAAGGGTTAAGAAAAGTTGGGTTGCCTCCCAATAAGCGCTTCTTTAACGTCACTAGCTTGACGTTCTAGGATCCTCCTCCCGGATCAAATGGAAATTGGAGTGGAGATTGCAGAAGTAGTATGACTTTATCCTCAACTCCACCCAACCATTGTGTGAAAGCACCATTGACCTCTTTAACCACCATAATGCACTCACTTCCTAGCTGGTCAAATGGCATTCTCACCAGGAAGTTTGAAAGACAAGTGGAGGGGACTAACTTACCAATGTCCACACATGCATGCAAGCCGACATATTTGTCCAATGCAGAAAATTCAGATTCCTTAGCAAGCATGGTGGAATCCACTACCACTTCGTCTTCATCTTGAACTATCCCCCAAACCAGATTTTCCTCAAATTGGGCTTCAGGTGACTTTTGTACTAACTGTTTGCACATCTCCTCAACTTGCGTTTTGAAGTTCTACATCACAGCTTCGATACTGTCACAGTTGGCTCTTGCCTTGGCCTCTGAGGTGGATAGCTCTTGGGAATATTGTTCTAGAGCAGCTTTCAACGGTGTTTGCTCCTTCCATTCCCATTCTTCAATTTCCCGAGGACTTGTGGAAAGTACTCCCTCTTCTTGTGACTTGTCCACCATCACCACTTCATCTTCAATTTGATCCATTCCCACAACCAGATTTTTCTCAAATTCTGCTTCATGTGGCTCTATGGGAATCATACATGGTGGTGGAGGTGGTAAATATGAACAAAAGGTTTCCCAATCCTCCTCGGAGAAGTTATATATAAGCCTTCCCGTCATAAAATCAACTTCTGCGGGAGTAACATGATCCATCAAATCCATGCAATCTCCCAAACACCAGTTGTCCTTCAAAGCGTGACTTGAGGCTTCCTCATCAGGTGAATAATAGTGATTGTCCATGAACTGCATCCACCTTGCACAACCAAAACTCAAAACAAAAAGATCAAATATATACAGAAAAATAAAAAAGAATAAAAATGTCTAAATTAGTTGCCTCCCTTGTTACTAATGATATTGGCAAAACCAATCCCCGGCAACGGCGCCAAAAACTTGGTGACGAATCTGGGCAAGTATACCCAGTCGTGCAAGTAATACGGTGGTGAGACCGGTTATCGTATCCACGGGGATTGGATGTCAACTACCAATTCACAAACTCGGCAACTATCTAGACTATGAGAAATCAAAACAAACAAAAGAAAAGAAATAAAATCTTTTTTTTCCGTTTTGGGACTTTTAACAAACACTTGGAGTGCAGAAAGGATACGTTGGGACTAGACAACACGAAACCTCTGTCTTATGTACTATCAGGACTAGATACCTCCCATTCATGCTTCAGATATTAAAATCAATCCACTAAAATACTCAAACCCCGATTCCTCGGATGGCAAGAGCCTAAATCCACTAATAGACCCTAATTCCTTAGGTGGCCTAGATTAATGAATTTGCATTAAGATTAGGGATTACGCGATTACTAGTAAACCTAAATCCATTCCTAGATGAAAGGGTTACTAGGTGATTAAATTCAATTACGGTTCTAATAAGAATTTCCCAATTGCATACTAAAACACAAATCAAGTCATGGGGGTGCTAGCCACAACAAGCATTAAGCACAGAAAATTAATCACTAATTTGAAGACATGAACACAGAATAATTAGTCAAGATAAATACATAATAATCAATTTGGTTACATCTAATCCCAACAAACGGGATTTAACTATTCATCACTACAGAGAAAGCCAAACCAGAAAAGCAGTAGAGAAAGGAGGAAAGGGAGAACTCCATTGAAGCTTCCCACTGTCGTCACAGCAACCCCCTAACTCAGCTCCCTTCTAGGGTTGGAACCCTAATCCAGCCGCAGCTCCAAGTGCCTCCTCCAAGAACTCCCAAAAACTCCAAAACTACAAAACTGTTCAGTTCTGCCCTAAAACAACAACTTATACCAATCAGTTCTGCGCTCGCTCGCGAGGCGAATGTACTCTTGCGAGGCGAATGTTAAAAATCTGCTGCTTCAGAGAATTGAACTCTCGCGAGGTGAGAGTTGCTCGCGACGCGAAACAGTAAATTGCTTCTCCAATATGCTCGTGAGGAGCATCAGGGCCTGGCCGTGATGACTTCTGGTTTCCAGACTCGCGAGGCTAGACAAGGTTCGCGAGGCGAACCAGAAAGGCTTGCATTTTCTGGCGCAGTCAGCTTTCAGGGTCGCGAGGCGAATCCAGACTCGCGGGGTGAATCTCCAGAATCCTGCTTGGCTCAATTTCTTCTCTTCTCTTTTCAAGCTCTAAATTCTTCCAAGCTTTATTATGGCCAAATCTGCACAGTTTTCCTCAATTTCTGCAAAACAACACACAAAACCACCTTCACCCGTTCCAAGGTAAAAACTAATAAAAATCAAATAAAGAATGCCTAATCTATATGAAAAATGCATGCAAAAGTATACATAAAATATGATGTAAAATCACACTATCATGACTCTCTAGAAAATGACAGTGTTAGTAACTCAGCATACAATTTTGACTATCCCATTGATCATGCTGAAGAGGTTGTTGATGATGACGGGGAAGTTCCCCCTGAACTATTGAGATTGGTAGAACAAGAAGCCAGGGAAATTCGGCCCCATGAAGAGCCGAGTGAACTAATCAATTTGGGTACCAAAGATGATAAAAAAGAGGTCAAGATTGGTCTTTCCCTGAAAGAAAAGGAGCGGAACAGGTTGATCAGGTTGTTGATGGATTATAAAGATGTTTTCGCATGGTCGTACCAAGACATGCCAGGGTTAGACCCCAGTAGGCAGGTAACACAAATTGCCATTAAAGCTGGAGTGTCCTCCAGAAAAGCAGAAGCTACAAAGGATGAAAGCAGAAATGTCTTTAAAGATCAAGGAGGAGGTCAAGAAACAACTGGATGCAGGTTTCCTAGAAGTTGTAAAGTACCCTCAATGGGTTGCTAACATCGTTCCTGTTCCCAAGAAAGATGGAAAGGTTCGAATGTGTGTTGACTATCGAGATCTGAATAGAGCTAGCCCAAAAGATGACTTTCCTTTGCCTCACATTGATGTTCTTGTAGATAATACTGCTCAACATGCATTATTCTCTTTCATGGACGGATTCTCGGGATATAATCATATCAAGATGGCACCTGAAGATATGGAGAACTACATTTGTCACTTTATGGGGAACCTTTTGCTACAAGGTTATGCCCTTTGGCTTGAAAAATGCCGGGGCAAAATATCAGCGGGCTATGGTGGCTTTATTCCATGGCATGATGCATAAGGAGATAGAAGTTTATGTAGATGACATGATCGCCAAGTCCAGATCTGAAGATGACCATGATGATAATCTGCAGAAACTTTTTGAGTGGTTAAGAAAGTTTAAGCTCTGATTGAATCCAGCCAAATGCACTTTTGGAGTGAAATAAGGCAAGCTTCTAGGGTTCATTGTTAGTCAAAGAGGAATAGAGGTTGATCCTGAAAAGGTTCGAGCAATCATCGACATGCTAGCACCTCAAACGGAGAAGGAAGTTCGTGGGTTTTTAGGAAGATTGAACTACATTGCCCGATTCATCTCCCAACTAACCGTGACATGTGAACCAATCTTTAAATTGCTGCACAAAAATCAAGTTGTGACATGGAATGAAGATTGTCAAAAAGCCTTTGAGAAGATCAAACAATACCTACAGGAGCCTCCGGTCTTGGTTCCCCCAGTGCCGGAAAGACCTCTCATCATGTATTTGACTGTGCTAGATGAATCGATGGGTTACATATTGAGGCAACACGATGAGTCTGGAAGGAAGGAACATGCCATCTATTATCTAAGTAAGAAATTCACCAGTTACGAAGCCAACTACTCACTTCTAGAATGCACTTGCTGTGCCTTGGCTTGGGCGGCTCGCCGTTTGAGGCATTACATGTTGTGTTACACTACCTGGTTGGTGTCCAAAATGGATCCGATCAAGTATATCTTTGATAAGCCTGTTCTGACTGGAAGAATTGCTCGCTGGCAAGTCCTGCTATCAGAATATGACATTGTCTATGTCACCCAAAAAGTAATAAAAGGGAGTGCTCTTGCAGAATATCTAGCCAATCATCCAGTAGAAGATTATGGATCGATGCAATATGATTTTCCAGACGAAGATATAATGGCTTTGTTTGATCGCGAGCAATCACCAAAAAAAGAAAAGTGGACTGTGTTATTTGACGGAGCTTCTAATGCATTGGGACACGGAATCGGGGTAATCTTAATCTCACCAGAAAATGATTATTTCCATGTCACTGCGAGGCTCTGCTTCGATTGTACAAACAATATAGCCGAATACGAAGCTTGTGCACTAGGGATTTTGGCAGCAATAGAGGCAAAAGCAAGGATACTGGAGGTATATGGGGACTCTGCATTAGTCATCCACCAGCTTAGAGGGGAATGGGAAACCCGATTTGCCAAGTTAATCCCGTACCATGATTACACCAAAGGTTTGATTGAGCAGTTTGATGAAGTCACATTTCATCATATTCCTCGAGAAGATACCCAATTAGCTGACGCGCTGTCTATCTTGTCCTCGATGTTCAAATTAAGTGACGAGAGGAACCTACCACTCATCAAAATGGAAAGTCGTGATCATCATGCATATTGTCAAGTGATAGAGGAAGAGTCTGATCAAAAACCATGGTACCATGACATCAAATGCTTCATCCAAAGAAGGGAATACCCTATGGGCACTTCAGAAAATGACAAAAGAATTCTAAGAAGACTTGCAATGGGTTTCTATTTAGATGGAGGTATTCTCTACAAAAGAAATCATGACATGGTGTTGTTGAGGTGCGTTGACGCAAAAGAAGCTAAACATATAATTGATGAGGTACATGAAGGATCTTTTGGAACACACGCGAGCGGTCATGCAATGGCCAGGAAAATCTTGAGGACTGGCCAATATTGGTTGACAATGGAGGTTGATTGCTTTAATTATGCGAAGAAGTTCTATAAGTGTCAAATATATGCTGATAAGGTTCATGCACCGCCAGCTCCCTTGAATGTCATGTCGGCACCCTGGCCGTTCTCAATGTGGGGAATGGATGTGATCGGGCCAATCGAACCAAAAGCCTCAAATGGGCATCACTTCATTCTTGTTGCCATTGATTATTTCACAAAGTGGGTTGAGGCTGCATCATATCCCATTGTGACCAGGAATGTCGTGATCAAATTCGTAAAAAGAGAATTAATTTGTCGTTATGGGTTGCCGAGTGAGATTATAACTGATAATGCCACCAACTTGAACAACAAGATGATGAAGGAGATGTGCGAAAACTTCAAGATAAAGCATCACAATTCCTCCCCATACCGCCCAAAGATGAACGGGGCAGTTGAGGCTGCTAATAAAAATATCAAGAAGATTGTCCAAAAGATGGTAGTGACGTATAAAGATTGGCACGAGATATTACCTTTTGCTTTGCACGGCTATCGTACCTCTATTTGCACCTCGACAGGGGCAACGCCATATTCTTTAGTGTATGGGATGGAGGCAGTGCTCCCGATTGAAGTAGAGATCCCCTCATTAAGGGTATTGAAAGAAACAGAACTGGAAGAAGCTGAGTGGGTTCAGGATCGACTAGACCAATTGAACCTCATCGAAGAGAAGAGATTAGCAGCATTGTGTCACGGTCAATTGTACCAGAAAAGGTTGATGAGAGCTTACGGGAAGAAAGTACGCCCTCGGCAGTTTCGGGAGGGTGACCTGGTGCTTAAAAAGATTCTACCAATCCAAAAGGATCATCGAGGGAAATGGACTCCGAACTACGAAGGACCTTACGTTGTGAAAAAGGCCTTCTCTGGAGGGGCTTTAATTCTCACCAAGATGGATGGGGAAGATCTTTCACTCCCTGTAAACTCAGATGCAGTAAAAAAGTATTATGCTTGAACACACTTCCCAAGAAGAAGAAGAAAAGAAAAGAAAAAGTGAAAAATGAAAAAAGAAAAGCTCGCTAGACTGAAAATCTGAAAAGACAGTCTAGGAAAAAGTTAGAGCAGCCCGCTATGCTGAAAACCTGAAAAGGTGATCTAGGCAAAAGTTAGGGTTCAAAAAAATAAAACCGTAACAATGGAAGTGTCATCAAGCCGATGAACTGGGGCAGTCAGTAGGTTCGATGTATGAAGACTGGGGCAAACAACATCTCTGAAGCCAATTAATGAGCGGTCAATATTATTTGAGGGATACTAACATTAGTCATTGAGAGAGACATCACTTGAGGAGACGCGATTCTACTCCGCAATGTTTTGCAATTTATGCTTTGTACACCCTTTTCAATCTAAATATAATGACATTGACTTTCTTTATTTTATTTCGCTACCTTGGTCCGTTTCTCTTAACTTTTGTCATTTGTGTGTGTGCATTCATCTTAATAAGTATATACTGAAATGCGAAACAAGTAATCTTAATAAGTATAGAATTCCTTAGAAAGCCTCAAAAGGTCACGGGGGGTGCGATGGTTCCCCTATAAAGGGCACTGAAGAAAGCAAAGAATGTTAAGGATCAACCATTGGGATAATTATCATCAAGGATGTCTACTATCAAAAACAAAAGTGCAAGATATCTCTCCCCGATAAGATGGGCCTTATTTTAGTTCATCCTTAAGACTAACTGTGATCGATGCTTTTAAGGGGTCAAGGAGCCAATAACGAAAAGACACAGCAAAGAGGAAATAATTTCATCAAAAGAATCTCTGGCATTGTGCCAAAAAATAATATGGGTTTTCCTCATTAGCATTCATCAATGAAAGGCATCTTATGCATTATCATTCTATCAATGAGAAAAATCGACATTCATATTGCATTTGTCTATATGGCCTCACAAGCTTCTACCTATCCGTTCGATCTTCTGACAGGCAATCCACCCCGTAGGCATTTTTTATCTTTCTGTTCGAGCTTCTCACGGGCAATCCACCCCGTAAGCTCTTTTATCTTTCTGTTCGAGCTTTTGACGGGCAATCCACCCCGTAAGCTCTTTTATCTTTCCGTTCGAGCTTCTGACAGGCAATCCACCCCGTAAGCTCTTTTATCTTTCGGTTCGAGCTTCGGACGGGCAATGCACCCCATAAGCTCTTCCTATCTTTCTATTCGAGCTTTTGACGGGCAATCCACATCATAAGCTCTTTTATCTTTTTGTTCGAGTTTCTAACGGGCAATCCACCCCGTAAACTCTTTTATCTTTCTGTTCGAGTTTCTAATGGGCAATCCACCCCGTAAACTCTTTTATATTTTATGTTCGAGCTTTTGACAGGCAATCCACCCCGTAAGCTCTTTTATCTTGCAGTTCGAGCTTCTAACGGGAAATCCACCCCGTAAGCTTTTTATCTTTCTGTCCGAGCCTCAGCGGGAAACCCATCCCGTAAGCTCACTTTTATCTTTATGTTCGGGCTTCTGACAGGCAATCCACCCCGTAAGCTCATTTATCTTTTTGTTGGAGCTTCTGACAGGGAATCCACCCCGTAAGCTCTTTTATCTTTCTATTCGAGCTTCTGATAGGCAATCCACCCTGTAAGCTCTTATCTGTTTCATCAAGCTTCAACGGGTACCAGAACTCGTAAGCTCTTTTTGTTGTCAAGCTTCAGTGGGTACCAAACCACGTAAGCTATTTTATCTTTTTATAAAGCTTCGACGGGTACCATACCTCGTAAGCTCTTTTCTTGTCAAGCTACAATGGATACTTAACTCCGCAAGCATTTTACCTTTATTTTCAAGCTTCAGCGGATACCCTACTTCGCAAGCTTTCTATCTTTTTGTCGTCAAGCTTCGGCAGGTACCATACCCCATAAGCTCTTTTATCTTTCTGTTCGAGCTTCTGACGAGCAATCCACCCCGTAAGCTCTTTATCTTTCTGTACGAGCTTCTGACGGGCAATCTACCCCGTAAGCCCTTTTATCTCTCTGTACGAGCTTCTCACGGGCAATCCACCCCGTAGGCTCTTTCAAGATCTTTTATCTTTCTGTTCGACCTTCTGACGAGCTACCCATCCCGTAAGCTCTTTTATCTTTTTGTTCGAGTTTCTGACGGGTAATCCACACTGCAAGTTTATGTGTAAACCTCAGTGGGCAATCCAACCGGCAGGTTGTTTACAGGAAATCACTTTGTAGTCACAGGTCATTTTGCTTGTCAGGGTACCACAAACAAAATTGGAGTTCATGTCTTTACTCGTTTCTTATAACGATAATAGGTTAACTACGGTTATACCTATTATCTAATAAGAAACAAGTAAAGAGGGGCAACTGTGAACACCTAATTTTGTCCTGCTGTCCTTTTAATCAGTGTTTTGAAAAAAAAAATGAATAATATAAAAATAAAAAATAAAAATATAGAAAAAACTGAAAGCAAGCAGAACTCCAGCATACAGGGCCAAGACGAAAATGCCAAAGTTTCAAGTTTCTAATACATCTCAGAAGCAAAGAAAGCAATGGCAGACTTAGGCATTGGCAACAAAAAATGGTTTCAAATTTTAAGCATCAGAAAGGGAAAAATGGGAACATGTGATGCTGCTATCCTTGAAGCATGGTCAAACCTGAATCAAGAGAAAAGTCACTCTACATAAACAAAGGAAAGTTGTAGCACAACAGAGAAGTCCTACAGATACAAAATCAATGAGAATGGAAATGAAAATGACTCTACAATTCAACAACCTTGGATTCTGTTTTGGAGTCTTGTTAGAAGAAGAGAGTATAAAAGGGAGAGCATACAGAAAAAAAAGGGGGGAGATCCAGAAAACAATACCTCTTCTTCTTCATTCTAACCATTTTTTTCTTCTTCTACCAGTTCATCTTCTCAAGTAGAACCAGAAAACCCACAAAATATAAAATTAAAATACCATATAAAAAAACAACATATCCTCTTCCTTGGCCAGCACCACAAATTTGTCATCATCTTGCCAATCACCTCCGTCGTCGTCTCCTTTGCCCGTGGCCACCCGTCACGCAACCCCGGCACCTCCACCATCACATCCTGTTCCTTCCGCATCGTGTAACAGATCAGAACCTCATTCCGCCGCCGCAATCGTGTCTTGCCACCGCCTTGTCCAGGTCCACCGCAACCACTCATCCACCGCAGGCAGCCATCGCCACCACGGTACCAAGCTCGTCGCTACTACATAGCGCCTCGTTGTCCCGCCGCCATTTTTGACACCAGATCTGTTGAGGTCACCTCCACAGATCTCAGAACCGCCGCAACTCCATGTCGCTCCGCCGTTCATCGTGCCGCCTCCACGACCGGCCACCACCGCTGCGTTGCTCTGCCGGGGCGAGGGTCACCAAGCTGCTGCCTCATTCTTTGGTTCATCCCTGTTCTCCTTCTTTGTTTTCGTTCTCTAGCTTATGTAACATAAGCTTTAAGTTCTATTTATTTAACTTTAAGTTTTGTTCTGATTTACTTTTTTCTTTTTTTCTTTTTTTTTTTAAAAAGAAGGCTTTTGGGTCCCTTTTGGTCATGGATGTGTATGTGTATGGGCCAGATGCTTAGTCCACAGAAAATGTTTCTTTCCAAAATATGTAGAAGCTCTTGGACTTGGGCTAAGAGAGGATATGTTTTGTTTTAGGGAATTTCTTTTTGGTCTTAATGGGTGATGAGTGTGATTTTACCTCATTTTTCATGTACATTTCTGCATGCATTTGCATATAGTTAGGCCAATTTAGTGTTGATTTTATATAGTTTTTCCTTTGGAACGGATGAGGTGGTTTCTGGTGTTGTTTTGCAGGATTTAATGGAAAAATGCCCAGAAATCAGCCTTGGTGGAGCTTGGATGAAAAAGAGCTAGAAAAGGGAAGAATTGAGCCAAGCAGAGAGTATCACGGCCTGGCCGTGATGGCCCTCACGGCCGTGAGGGAGCAGTAGCTGAAGAAAGATTGAGCCAAAAGTCAGAAGCTGTCACGGCCTGGCCGTGATGGCTATCACGGCCGTGACCTGCTAGTTGGAAAAGTCAGAAACGATCACGGCCTAGCCGTGATGGATATCACGGTCGTGATGAATAAGTGAATGAAGAGGCGCCCAAGTCAGAGACCATCACGGCCTGGCCGTGATGGCTGTCACGGCCGTGACGGGCGACGGACCTATAAATGAACCTGCACTGAACAGAAAAAGGGACTAACTTTTAACCTAGAATAATCTGCACTTGGAGGCGGTGAGGCTGGTGGTCGGAGAGGGTTTCTACCCAAAAAGGGGGCGTTTTCTCTGCTCTTGGATGGAGAGAAGATTGGAGGAAGCTTGTCTATGAGTGTTCTTCATCCCTTCTCTTTTTCCTTTTTGTATTTCCTTATCATGAGTAGTTAAATCCCCATTGTTGGGGTTAGATGTAACTTTTCTGAACTTGTGTAATTGATTTGGTATTTTAATACGAGTTTCTATTTCGTATGAGTATGTGATTCTGTGTTTAATGCTTTCCTTGGATTAGCTACCCATAGGAATGATTTGTTGCTTTGATAGATGACTGGAAGGTTGGTATTAAGGCATGCTCATGAATCATATGCCAAGTAGGTCAAGAATCTAGACATAGGTGTTGGCTGCTTGCAATCTTATAAGTCTTAACTTAATGCAAAATCTCAGGTTATTCCACCTAAGACATTAGGGTTTAATTTGGGGTTTTAGGCTCAATGCACCTAAGACATTAGGCTTGAGTAATTTAGAAAAGGCTTGATTGGCATAATTGAATTAGGACTTGTGTTAGAAGCCATTTCATTGCAACTAAGGGAGGATTAGTGTAGTCTAACCCTGACAATTCTAGCCACATTCCTGTTTGCATACCAAGTGTTTGACAAAATTCCAAAAAGACAAAAAATATTTTATTTCTTTATTTTCTGTTTCAATCCCTCATATTTTAGATTAGTCTAGATAGTTGTTGAATTTGCGAATTGGTAATTGACATCCAATCCCTGTGGATACGATAACCGGTCTCACCGTTTTATTACTTGTTTGCGACGAGGTGCACTTGCCTTTATTTATATATCTCTAAAAATACGCGCATCAATGGGTCAGGGTCAGGTTTTGAATAAAAATAATTTTCAAAGGAAAACCCCCAAAAATAAATTTTCTGGTCGTTTATCTTTATTCAAAATCCCTTTTCAAAAAAATAAAACAAAATAATAAATCCTTTTGAGATTTTTTTTGGTTTTTTTTAATGAAAAATCTTTCCAAAATGAAATCCTTTTTAAAAGAAAATTCTTGAGTTCACGCAACAATCTGCGACGTTGATGTATGATTTTTCATCCTCAAGTGTCGTATGAATTGTAAGGGTTCATCGTATAGCTTCGTTGTATTTAACCCTATGCAAAAGTGAGTTCTCTCATTTTAGAAATAAAAATGATTTTTATGTTCTACTTTGATAAAGTTTTTTTTCACAAAAATAAATAAATAAATAAACGAATGCTTTTAAGTATCTATTATAATTTTTTTAATAAATAAAAATCTTTCTCATTCATGCAATAATCTACGACGTTGATGTATAAATATTCATCCTCAAGTGGCGTATGCATTGTAAGGGTTTATCGTATAGCGTTGCTATCATGGACCCTGTGCAAAAAATGAATTTATTCTGAAATAAAATCTTTTAAAAAAATTTAAAATAAAAAAATCAAACCTTTTCCAAAAAATAAAATCAATCAACCATTTAAACATTTTCCAAAAGAACTATGTGGCTTTGAGTTTCCCATCGCACCCGGGAATACGTAGGAGCAAGATAAATCATCTTGTCAAGCCAAAACTAAATTTTCATTTTTTTTGTGTCCTTTTTTTATGTCAAAATAATTAATCAAGATAATTAAACTTTTCTATTTTTAGGGATGCTCTATGGACACGGTGTCATGTTCAGTCTCTTAGGATTTGAGGTTACCCTGGGACTCATGTGCCGTGTTCAACCTCATTTGGTTTTTTTTTTATATAGACAATAAATTTAAAGATATAAGAATTAATAAAATTTAAAATATTAAAATTTAAAAATAATTCTTTCTTGTAAATAATTTTTGGGGTAAAATAAATATTTAAATGGTTATTAAAATATTTTTGCACAATTAACTTGAGGTGCCGTTTTTTTTAAACGGACTATGTGGGGTGCTAACACCTTCCCTACTCGTAACCGACTCCCGGACTCATCACTTTTTTTTAGACCAGTTTACCTTTACATAATTGGGTTTTCTAAGATTTTCCCAATAAAAATTTTAGTGGTGACTCCTCCGTTTTTACCTTCTTTATCGCGGTGCCCGGACGGGACGGTCGCGACAAACTTAATCCTCACTATGTTCTTCATTCATTTTCATGTTTCAAAGCCATGATCATCATTTGAAATTCTTAGATCTAGAACTTTGAAAATTCCTAGAAAATCATAGAAAAATCCTATGACCATGAAACCAATTTCTATGATCTTATTATCATCTATATATTCAGGACCCAAGAATATGCATCCAGCAAAAATTTCTTGCTCATTTATCTTATCAAGGCCAAACCCTAACAAGTGTGGGGGGAGGAACTTTGTTCAATTTTTTAGTCATCATTGATTTCATCTTTCTATTACCAATATGTGTTGAATTCAAGTTGTTGTATCAAAATAAATTATTAGCTCATGTTTTCATCAATGGCCGAAAATGAGTTTGTGAGGGTTTGAGATGTTTTGATTTTATTTTTAACTTAGGACAGTTTTCCTAAACTCTATGATGCTCTAGGATCATAATCTAAGAGTATGTAAATTTTTGAAATCTCTAGCCCATATTTTGTGTCATGGCCGAAAATTTGGTTTTTGAAAGGTTGAAGTATTTTATTTCAATCTTTGTATTTTAATCATTGATTTAGGGTTTTAAGTGATTATTGATCACTAATCCAAGCGCTTAGGAATTTTAGAAATTTTTAGCTATTGAAAAATCTCATGACCGAACCTATCATATAGGAGCATAGGTGTATTTAGTTGTTTGATTGATAATTATTCGATGTGATTTGTTGAAGGATAACTATCCTATCGAGTACGTGTGAGACCGACATTCGGATTTTCGACAAAAAGCCAAATCGGAAGGAAAAGTCTTCAAGAGGTAAGGGGAGTACCTGAGGGGTTTTTCCGATAGCTATATGCTATTTGTTTGTGGTCTGTATAATTTATTTGGCGTGTTTATTGTTTTACATAGTTAGAATTATCTGCTTTTAATTATTTATTTGTGTTTAATTATTATCGTATTTTAATGCATATCATAAATTGTGCTATATGCTATATTATTGGCATGAAATTATTATTGATGTTGATTGTGGATTGAAAAGCCTGACAGTGGTAAATGCTCAATTAATTATGAGGTTAAAAGCATTAAAAAACTTTTTATAAAATAATGAGTTTTAATTGATGGAAAATAATAATATAATATTACTGAATTATTTGATTGGTTAAAAATGGAGAATAGATAAAAATAATATTATTTTAATAATTTAACGGCGAAATAGTGTTTTATAGGTCACAGTGAGGACGTAACCGTGAAAATATTTTAGTACTACCAATTTATCTGTAAGAAATTTCTAAATATTATAAAATGTTATTATAAAAAATAAGTTTCAAAAATAATTTTATTATGGTGTTGGGAAAATTATTTTACTAGAAAAGTCAAATTTTGACTTAAAACGTTGGAAAATGTCAAGCGACGAACAATTCCAAAAATAATGACGAAAAGTATTCTTAAAAAAAGTAATATTTGTTAGAACAGAGAATTAGTCTCAAAATGATATTTTTCATTGAACTAAAGTTTCAAATAAAGATTTTTAGAAGAAAATGAGTTTTAAGTGATTTGATGATGTTATAAACGAATTTCCTACGTAAAAGGATTTTCTGTAAAGTAGTTTTATACAAAGGTGTTATTTCCGACAACTTGGATAAGTTGAGGAGGTTTTGTTTTTGATTTGTATTTCACAGAACGAAAATGTTTCTAAAAATTGAAAGACGAACCTAGTTGCCGAGACGTCGGGGTCTAATGTTCTATGGTATGGACAGTGTGTCCTAAAGGTGAAGTTATGGACTAGATGTCCTATAAAAAGTCATGATATTGATTTTTGTACGCTAAAATCTACATATCTACGACTGGTGCATCGGTCTAGATTTCGTGATTTGTACATTTTGACTTGGAGTCTGTTTTATTGGGATGATTGATAAACTTAAATGTTTAAACGTTGGATTGGTCGTGGGTCTTTGAGCTACGACAAGGAAAGAATGAACACAGAGAAAATGACGTGAACAAAACATTTTACATGCATTTTTGGGGCAAACATGCCTACGTATTTGGACTTGAATTCTCGATGGCAAGTATTCATGACGTTGCATCATTGTTCCTTGATGGACAATGAAACCATATACTATAAATAATAATCACCGTGCCTCGTTTTGGACAGTGCTATGGTTAATTTAAAACCTGCCTTATTTGGCAACAAGAGCTTGATCAGCTCATTTATTTGGTGATTGAATCTCCGGGAGATTAAGTACAAAATTGAGATGATGAATATTGAAGTGTCATTGTTTTTAAAATGACGATGACTGTCGGGTATGAAACCCTTTAATAAACTATTTGTTTATTTTTTTAACATTGATGTTATTATAACTATATATGTTATGTATTGTTTTGTGCATCGCGCATGTAGTTATCGTTTTAAAATCCATATATTAGTTCTCACCCTTGCATATACATGTTGTCCTGGCTTCGCTGTTGTACCTTGGTACACGAGTGCAAATGTTGCAGAAGAGTTCCTTAAGTCACTTGGAGACTTAAGCCTGGATTGCGAAAATAGATTTGTGATCATTGGGATGATCATAGGGTCTTATCAGTAAGTGTCTTGTAAGGCGACCGGCTTAGGTTTTGAGGATATATGTTTTAAAAAGTTTAGTCGTGGGTCTTGATAGTTTTCATATAGTTTATAAGAGAAGACTTTTAAGAAAAGCTTATACATTGTAGAAGGTTTGTTTATAAATAAAAATTGGTATATGTATGTGGTCAAGTATAGGGTAAGCGTACTGTTTTTTGTTGTGTGTATCCAAATTTTCCGAAGTGTTAAGAAGAAAAAAAATTTACACCCAGATTTTCTGACTTAAAATAAATCAATTTCCGAAAGCAACCGGTAAATTTTCTTTTTAATTTATTTCCGCATGTGTTCACAAAGTAATGTCCAAGGGGGGTGTTACAAAGTGATATCGGAGCTGGTCAAGTCTTTCGGGAACCTTGGGGAATAGGTCTGTTAGGTTTTTGTTGTGTGATCTCTTGATGGACCTTGTTTGAATTGTTTCCTTTTCGAAATAATGTGTGATGGTATACAAGTAGGTGTGTTTCGATGGGTTTTGAGGTAGTCGAGACCTTGTAAGATCTATGAACAGTAGATGGTACTTTGACCAAGTTACTTCTAAGAAGTAATGTGTTTTAGACACGTAAGTATGCATTTTAGTTTCTGGTTGCGGATTGACTGAGTTGTCTTATAGGTCAGTTATGGAACCAGGAATTGGACATGGACGTGGATGTGATCATAATGGTGATTGTGATTATGTCTGCAACAAGATGTGATTGAACAGATGAACCAGGCCGTTCAGGCTATGACTAGTGTTGCTGCTATCATAATTGGCCAGAATAAGATGGACCAGGTTCGTGCCAAGCTGGCAGTCAAGGCGAAAAATTCAGCAAACTTCAGAAATCAGAAACCTCAACAATTTTATGGAGATGTCAATTCTGAGAAGGTTGACTTGTGGATACAAGAACTGGAAAGGATTTTCGAGCTTATCAACAACCCTGAAGAATCAAAGGTCCCGTATGCTCTATCTCTGCTTTTCAGAGATGCAGAATGCTGGTGGGATGATATTAGACAGATACTGAAAGCGGTTAACCAGGAATATACTTGGAGTGTTTTCCGCACTATTTTCTTGGATAAGTATTTTCCTCAGAGCGCCAGAGTTGAGAAGGGACAGGAGTTCTCACGATTACAACAGAACGAACTATCTGTGGATGAATATACAGCAAAGTTTGAATTTCTAGTCAAGTATTTCCGTTTCTTCCAAACCTACTCTGACGAAGGTTGGGAATGTAAGAGATTCGAAGGAGGCATACGATACGAAAACAAAGAGTCTGTGCTACCGCTTGAAATTCGCAACTTTCAAGCTCTCTTTGGAAGAGTCTTGGGAGAATGGAGCAGAAAGGGAAAGGTAAAGACTATTGGTGTAATACCGGCGGACCATCTCGATTCCAATACAACAATCTGAATAAGAAGTGGAAGCAAAACCAGAGGAAACCTTATTTCCGACCACCTGGAAATAATCAGAACCAGAATGAACAATCATACCGTCGTGTTGCTGCTGCATCAAGAAGTGGTGGTCATAAGAACCAAAGCCAATGCCAACTCAAAAGATGTTACAAGTGTGGAGACCTAAACAATATGGCTAAGACTTGCCCGTTAAGAAGAGTTAAATGTTTCAGTTGTGGACAACAGGGACAACTAGCAAAGAATTGCAAACCAAAGCGTGGACCAGTAATTTAAAGTTTTATTTTCCGCAACGGGTTATCATGTGATGTCCCAAAAAAGGGGTGTCGCTTTAGCTTTAATGACTCGTAAATTTTAATTTTGTAACGAATGCTAAGTATGATCGTATTTCGATGTCCTTGAGTATTTGACTCTTTAAAATCTTTTATGTTGTTAGTCTTTTCAGTTGGTATATACTATCTATGACTTTTTGGGAATAAAGGTTTCTTGAAAGAAATTTATTCCAGTCCTTTTTCTTTTGATTGATGTGATCAGTATAGATTTTTTGGGGTCAAATCATTCCTTTTTTAAAAATTGTGATTTATTTTCAAACTTCAATTGGTGAACCAATTATTGTGGAATTTTATTTTTTTTAAATTGTCCAATTGTTGTTCGGGATAGACTCTTTGTTGAGAAAAGAAGTTTCTAGATGAAACTTAGTCTAGTCACTTTTACTTTTAGTGAAAGTGATCCAGTCTGGATTTTGTTTGACTGTTGTCATTTTAAATTGTCGTTTTATAAATCCCTTGTTCAAAGAATAAATCCTTTTAAGAGTGGAACTATTCGTTTTGTGAGTTCCTAGTCCACTAGGAATTCTTGTGAAAGAAGGAACTTTCTTAGAGTCATGGTTGTAAATATGTATTAACTATGTGTTTTTACACTCACGAACCTATTAAAGAATCTTTTTACATAATGAACATTCATGTATTCTTTTCAGATTGACAAAGTTCTTCTATAATTACCTACCTTCTTGTGGCAGTAAGACCTTGGGATTAAGAAAATGCTGTCAGGTTTTGAGTAACGAAATTTCGAGGACGAAATTTTTTTTAATGGGATAGTAATATAACATCCCGATTTTTCTGCTTTCCGGGTAAGTTTTCAACCTCTTCCTTAATAGTTATAAATGTGAAAACGTAAAACTTATAAGCAAGCAGAGCACAAAAAAAAAAAAAAAACTTATAAGCAAGCAGACAACGTCAATATTGGACGTTTAGTTTGACGATTTAAAAAGTATAGAAAAATAAAATAAATGCAAACTTTGTTGATTTAAAGAAAAATGCGAATTGGCTAACGCGTATTGTCAGACAACACGTTTGTATTAATAAAGGTTATTTTTTTTACTAATATTAATAAAGGTTACTAACTTACTATAATGTAAAGCTGAGAACATAAACTTTATTTGTTAAAAAAAAAGTTTAAGTGTATATAAAAAGAAACAAAAAGTTTAAGTGTGTATCTATTCTAATGAAAAGAGAAATTAAAAATCACCACTCAAAAAATAAAATGTACAGTAAGAAGTTTTTTTTTTTTTATAATAATACATTATTAAGTTTTATTTGAGTTGGATAAATCAAATTCTCATTTTCAGCTCGACTGGAAGAGTTCAAATTGGTAAATATTATAGTGATTAATAATGAATAAATCAAAAAGATGAGCAAGTATATATATTAGTAAAATATTTCAAAATGGCAAATACCACCTTATTATAATTTAAACTTATTGCCACCATCATGCAGCCATCTGGAAGTCGGCCACAATATTGTGCCTTAGGAATTGGGAAAATATTTCTTTAAAGTAAAATTGATTGTAATTAAACTGAGAAAATAAGACTGTATTTACCCTTTAATCATTATTAAGTGTGTTGATCATGAGATTTCAATAAATTTTAATTAATATAAATATATCATTACTTTTTCATTACATTTAAGCTCATTATTTTAGTGGAGCCTTGTACTCAATCCAAGGGAATGATAACATATACTAGTATAGAAAGAAAGAAGGATGGTTAAGATAAAGTCAATTTGCCATAAAAGCTTCGTATTTATATGAATGGTTATATCTTTTAATCTTGCATTACGTGTTGGTTCTCTTTTCTTATGTCTATAAATACGAATAGACCTTCATTCACAATTTACAACACAAAGCATATATTTGGTCAGTATTTCTTTATTGTTACTTTCACAAAGTGTGCCAAGGTTAATTCTCTTTAATTTGCTAGGTTCTCAAATTAAGAAGTAGAAAAGATGTTTCATAACATGGTGAATGCCCTCACCGGAGAGGACAGCAAGAACAAGATAAGAGGGACAGTGGTGTTGATGAAGAAAAATGTGTTGGACTTCAACGACTTCACTGCTTCCTTTCTTGATCGTGTTCATGAGTTTGTGGGCAAAGGGGTTTCTCTCCAACTTATAAGTGCTGCAAACGTTGATCCTGGTAAGTGCTTCCTCAGTTTTTATTATCATTATTATTTTCTTAGGTTTTTCCTTGTACAATCCTCTTTTTCTCGGATCAAACTCCTCTAAATTGATCAAAAGTGTAAAATGATAAAGTAATGTATTTACCTTTGATTAATTAAAGTGTATTGACATCTTAACTCATTTTTTTTGGTTCGGAACCCACTCTAATCAACCTTTTGGATCGAGTGGACCCAGCAAAGTATCCCCACGACTTAGATCCTTCGGTCCCGCTCTGGACAAATATCTGGTTCGGTTGATTGAACAGGGTTTTACCCTTTGGTTATCATTCTCCCAACAAGGTTTCAAACCCAGGTTCCCTAGGTCATTCTCCTTATGGGGCAAGTTGCTTCTACTTGACCAACACTCCATTGATTTAACTCTAATTAATCAATAATGTTACATAGATACTTTCTCATTTTACACTTAATTCTGTTCACTTTAAATGGGCGTTATTTGTTTTTTTATCTCTAGCTAGTGTACGTCTTTTTATAGTTGTTTCATGTTATCTGTTTTTAGTGAGTATGAAACCTTTTCCCGTGTTACACGGCTTAAGAGAGATAAATATAAAAGTCGTAATACATGCATGATCTCACAAATTTTAAGCAGGTATCATTATTTAAGATTTTATGTTTGTCATCATGTGAATATTTCATATGAGAAAAAGATCTTTCTATTTTAATATACTATTATTTTATAATAAATTATAGTGCCACGATTTTTTTTTTTTTTTAAACATATAGTGCCACAATTGTTGACACTAGCAAATTTGGCAAAATCCCAGCTGTATACCGTACGTATTAAAATAAATTAGAAGTAATTGTTACTCAGATTAATTCTATGATCTCCACTAGTGTAAAATAGATATGTTCACACATTTTTAATATATATATATATATATATATATATATATATATATATATATATATATATATATCTATATATATATGTTCACACATATTTTGGTGACATTGACTTTTGTCAAAAAAATAAATCTTATTAGGTGACACTTAGTATCTAACATAATTTGATATTCATAAGAAAATGAGGTAGAGATAAAGGTTTTTCATATATATTTGATACAAGAAACAAATCATGCACAAATAAAGATGCACAAAAATAAATTTTGTTATTGAAACTTGAAAAATGTATTCTCATTTATGAGAGTTAAAAAGAAATATTCTTAAAAATGGAATTCCCATAAGTATAATTTACTAGAGAATAAAATATTTCTCAAACATTGTACCCAAAAAAAAAATTCTCAAACAAAATGTTACTTCAGCTCAAACTAACCTATCCCAAAAGGCTTGTACAGAAGAGAAAGTTTGCAAGATAAAATAGAGCGAAGTGGCCCATTATAGCTAAATCAACTCTATGAGTCAAAACCTTGTTTAGTTTTTAATTTGTCGATTAATTTCGGGGTAATGAAAAATAAAAGAAATACCGTTCATCTAGAAAGAAATAATCAACATGTATTATTTTGGGTCTTTCATTCAACCCTTTAATTTGTTTAAATAGCATTAATTAACATATAAAATTAAATTTACGCTCTAATTTAAAATGGTTTGTCATATGGTTCTGTGAAAGCAAATTCTATGAAATATGTCTAGCTGAAATTCATGATAATAGTTATATATATATAAATATTTGTTTGTTTTGTTTCCAGTTTTCAGAAATAATTACAAAACTGTCACTTCATTTTTATTTCGTTTCCCGTCTTCAGAAATTTGTACGGCAAACACTGAAAACAATTTTTTTTTTGTTTTCATTATTTCCTGTACAAATATTTAGAAACATGAAATAAAATGAAAACAAGATGACAGTTTTATAATAATTTCTAAAAAAAAAAAACATCAAACTGGAAATAAAAGACGCCCTAAATTATCCTTAAACCCATGAAACCAGTAAAGAGATCCAAGTAATTAGCAATGCAGCGGTGCAACGAAACTAGCTTTTATAACACGTATCCAAATTTTATTTGAATTTGCGCTCCTTATCTCATCCAACTCTGATGTAGGATGAGCGGGGATATTAACACAAGTCTGAACGATAGAATATGAGGGAGAGTGATTAATAGGGTATTTATCAAGTGGAAGCAACTTACCCCCATAAGAAGAAGGACTCATAAACCCGAATCCGAATTATTATGGAATCACTCTCATTGGGAGACTGAGAACCAAGGATAAAACCTTGCTCAATCGATCGTCGCATCAGAGATTAGTCTCATAGCGGACTCGAAAGATCTAAGCTGTGGGGATAATCTGACGGACTCGCTTGACTCAAATGACTAATTAAGATGACCCAAATGACTAATTAAGATGAGTTGCTAGACAAAAAAGAAAACGAGGGAGAGTGAAAGTTAGAACTTGGTTTATTTGAGGTCTTCCCCCTGTTTTATAACACAAAAGTGCAAATGACTATGACGGTATGACCGGGTTCCAATTATGATAAGATGGAAAGCCTTGATTTGTTGGAGGAATGATAAAAAAACAGATAGTGATAAGTTCAATATCTTGTGCTGATGATAGTGGTTCTAGAAGGATAGGTCTCTACTCTCTAGTGGGCCTTGATTGGAGGCAAGTTCGTACAAAGAGTATGAAGGTTGGCATTGTGCCTCAGCTACGAAGCTGGATCGACCCAAGGAGGAATATAACTCTTATTCTTGCAAGTTGCAACTCTCACTAATTTCATCTCTAATATGTATTTGCCTTTTTGTGTTGACATTTTTTAACGACTGATAGGAAATTATGTATAATGTTAAACTCAGTATTTTGTTTTTTGTTACAACATTTAGAATTTATCACTCAGAGAAAAAATCCATCTTTAATTTGGCTATTTGCATGAAGTTTAATATGGCACTTTAATGATATTATGATGACAAATTTGGAAGGGAATGGCTTGAAAGGAAAACTTGGGAAGCCTGCATATCTGGAAAATTGGATTACCACAATCACATCTTTAACAGCAGGCGAATCCGCATTCGGGGTAACATTTGATTGGGATGAGGATATAGGAACACCAGGAGCATTTTTAATAAAAAATAATCATCACAGTGAGTTCTACCTAAGAAGCTTGACACTTGAAAATGTTCCAAACCAAGGTGATATCCACTTTATCTGCAACTCTTGGGTATACCCTTCAGATAAATATGTAAAGGATCGCATTTTCTTCAGCAACAAGGTAAACCTAGCTACAAACGCAACAATACTAGCACTTTTTTTAACCTATGTTATATGTTAACTAACTCTTATTGCATGTATATTACTAAGAAGAATGCTAACCAGTGTCATTGGAGCATTGGTTAAGGATCTAAAATACTACCTCCGGACTTAATTATAAGCAAAAAAACCTAACTTCATACTTATTAAGGAAGTTAGTTAATTTAGTTTGATTGTTTTGATTTATGTAAAGAAATGAGTTACAATTACTAAACTACCCTTAATTGTCTCGAGAGTGTGTAATGATCTTGGAAAAATAAAAGATGAATATATTGGTTGGATTGATTGATTGTATTGACTTTTGGAACACTAATATTAAATAGAGTTGAAGTAGTTGTCTTTTACTTATATTTGAGTCCATAAAATATAGATACTTTTTTGTTTATAATTGAGTCCATAAGGAGTAAGAAATTTTGCATTGGGACTTGAGGCATTTCATATTTTAAAGAGTGTTGAACTCAGTTTTCCCATGAATCTTTACTTTTTTTAGTTTCCTTAACCAATGTCCTAAGAGCATCGGTTATCATGACCCTATTGCTAATTACACTTATAGTTACTTTTGCCTGGTGATATGTTGTAGACATACCTTCCAAGTGAAACTCCAATGCCACTACTTAAGTATAGAGAAGAAGAACTAGAGAATTTAAGAGGAGATGGAAGAGGGGTCCTTCAAGAGTGGGATAGGGTCTATGATTATGCATACTATAATGATTTGGGTGATCCGGATAAGGGTCCACAATATGTTCGTCCAGTTTTAGGAGGATCAACAGAATATCCCTACCCTCGAAGGGGAAGAACCGGTAGACCACCCTCAAAGTCAGGTTAGGCTTTTTTTTAATAATATATGTACTATATTAGTTGGTTTTTGCTATTCATTAAAGTCAAATTTTATTGAAATAATTTGGAATATAAATTGAGTTTAATTGCTATGCACTGTCAATGTAACGTTTTATACACTGTCAACCAATCAGAAATCATGATTTGAATGACTTTTAAGGTAGTTAGGATAATAATCAAAGATTTTAATGATTTGTCAATTTTTGATTGGCTGACAGTGTAAAAAAATTTTATACTGTCAATACATATCAATTAAATGCATATAAATTTCAATTACTTTCTATTATGTACTTTTAAAATTTTGATGTGGTGTTTTTGCTTTATTATGTTGTTATCTTAACAGATATGAATACTGAGAGTAGATTGGATTTAGCCAAAAGCTTAGACATCTATGTCCCAAGGGATGAAAAATTTGGGCACTTGAAAATGGCAGACTTTCTTGCCTATGCACTGAAATCAGTAGTTCAAGTTCTCAAACCTGAGCTGGAATCTATATTTGACAACACCCCTAATGAGTTTGATACCATTGAAGATACACTTAAACTATATGAAGGTGGGATTAAGTTACCCGAGGGAATACTTAAGAATATAAGGGATAACATCCCTGCAGAGATGCTCAAAGAAATTCTTCGAACTGATGGTGAAAGGTTCTTAAAATATCCCCTACCTCAAGTGATTAAAGGTAATTTCCATGATTTTTGAACTACTAACTTGGATAGGGCTATGTGGGTAACTTAATATGTTGTTTTTAGATACAATAACCTAGAAAAGTCATGCATTTTGCAAACTATTGTTTGTGTATGATAAACTAATGATGGCATTCTTAATGATTTGGAGAAGAGGATAAGTCTGCATGGAGAACAGATGAAGAATTCGCTAGAGAGATGTTGGCTGGTGTAAACCCTGTCATGATTCGTTGTCTCCAAGTAAGGATAAATGATTTTAGTTAATTGGAATAAATTGTATTCTACTAAAGGATAGCGTGTTTTCTTTTAGGTTAAATTAATCTATAGCTCCTTGAACTATTTGTAAATTTTAAAATAGGTCCTTATACTTTGAAAGTTTATAAATAGGTCGTTGAATAGATAGAAAATTTGTAATTGGGTTCCTCACTACACTTGTTCATTAGGATTTCATTTAAGTATCCATTAGGATTCCATTAAGTGACTTATCCAGACATCATTTATCGGTAACTGAACTTCTAGAAAAAATTCAAATTAGTTCCTATACTTTTTAGGAAAATTCAAATAGCTACATGTACTCTTTGGAAACCTAATTAACGAGACCCAAACGGAAAAGTGTATGATGGCCCACTTACAATTTTTCTATTTGTATGGGTACCTATTATAAACTTTTAAATTACAGGAACCTATAGATTAATTAAAACCTTTTTTTTTATTATAAATTATCAAGTTTTTTTCTTTCCTAAACCTGACTTGCTCACTATCTAAATGGATATTTGACTACGATTGTTTCCCTCACAAATCACAACCATCCTAAATTAACTGCAGGAATTCCCACCAGTAACCAAGCTAGATCCTGAAGTCTAAGGTGATCAAACCAGTGCAATGAGGAAAGAACACATCGAGAGCAACCTGGACGGGCTCACTGTAGATGAGGTAATTTTCAAGTTTGATATGATATATTTCTTTGACAATATAAATTTTTTATGTAAATTTTGTGACAGCATTGTAGTCAGACCGATTGGTTTTTAATCTGATATTGTGATTCATACTATTAATTTGTATTTGGTTGAATAGGCAATTAAGCAAAAGAAGTTGTTCATATTGGATTACCATGATGCTCTGATGCCATACTTAAGGAGGATAAACTCCACTTCTTCAAAGATTTATGCCAGTAGGACAGTCCTTTTCTTACAAAATAATGGGACTTTAAAGCCATTGGCCATTGAGTTGAGTTTGCCACATCCTAAAGATGATCAATATGGTGTCATTAGTAAAGTTCACACTCCTGCAAAACAAGGTGTTGAGGACTCCATCTGGCAATTGGCTAAAGCTTATGTAGTGGTAAATGACTCAGGCTATCATCAACTTATCAGCCACTGGTATAGCTCTGTTCAGGAAGCCAAATACAAACTTTGTTTATCTATGAATGAAATTAAGGGTGTGTTTGGTTTGCATTTTCATTTCCTATTTTTAAAAATAATTACAACAAAAATAGTTATAAAAATATCATATTGTTTTCATTATATTTCCCGTTTTAAAAAATTTATACAGGAAACAATGAGAACAAATAAAATGTTATTTTCAATATTTCCTGTACAAATATTTGGAAACAGGAAATTGAATGAAAAACAAACGTGATATTTTTATAATTAATTTTGCTGTAATTAGTCATAAATTTAAGAAATGAATATGAGAAACGGGAAACAAACCAAATAGACCCTAAATATTGATATCTTTCCATATGTCACAGGTTACATACTCATGCAGTGATTGAGCCATTCGTTATAACCACGTTATAACCACAAACAGGCAACTTAGCGTGCTTCATCCTATTTATAAACTATTGCATCCTCACTTTCGTGAAACCATGAATATAAATGCACTTGCGAGACAATTACTCATCAATGCGGGTGGCATTCTAGAGACAACGGTTTTTCCATCTAAGTATGCTATGGAGATGTCATCTGTGCTTTATAAGGATTGGACTTTCCTTGAGCAAGCACTACCTACAGATCTTATCAAGAGGTAAACCACACAAGCACATGATCATTGATTTTAATTAAGCTATTTGACATTAAGTTTTGTTTTAAATATGATTAAACAAAATTAAAATCATGATAGCATGACATTATCTTGTATAATTTGGAAAAATGCCAGTATATATAACCAAACCTACTTGAATGCAATGGGGCATATAAAACTACAATATAGTAGTTGTTTCTTATCGCTACTCCGAATTTTTAGAAGTTAAGTTTTTTATATGTAATATATTTTTAATAGAAATATAAGTTCTTTAATTTGACCCATATATAAAGTATTATTCTTTTTTGCCTCCTCCATAAAATCTCGACTCTGCCCCTATTTAAACCAAATATACCATGTTGGAATAGAACAAAGACAGTTTCACTAACGTAGCTCAGGTGGTCGAGCTTGTAAATGACTTTTGGAGTTTTTGAGGTTGTGGGTTCGATCCCGTTGTACCTCCAATTCCCCGTAAGGGTTAAATATGTCTCCTTTTTGGACCAAAAGAAAAAACAGAATAGAACAAAGACATTTTTTTTAATGAGCTGATTTATAGTTGTTTTTTTCAGGGGAATGATTGTTGAAGATTCAAAGTCTCCACACGGCTTTAGACTATTGATTAAGGATTACCCTTATGCAGTTGATGGGCTAGAGATTTGGTTTGCTATCAAGAGATGGGTTGAGGATTATTGCTCCTTTTTTTTACTACAAAGATGATGACACAGTAAAAAGAGATGCAGAACTACAATCTTGGTGGAAAGAATTAAGGGAGGAGGGTCATGGTGACAAGAAAGATGAGCCTTGGTGGCCAAAGATGCAAACTCGTGAAGATTTAATTGACACTTGTACCATTATTATATGGACTGCTTCCGCTCTGCATGCTGCAGTCAACTTTGGACAATACCCTTATGCAGGTTTTTTTTTTATTTTTTATAGTCAAATATTAGTATGTTAATATTAGTATTTTTGTTAGTGGGTGAGATTTGAATTAAACCCTCAACCTCCTTTACAGGTTACCTCCCAAATCGCCCAACTATAAGCCGAAGATTCATGCCCATGAAAGGAACTCCGGAATATGATGAGGTTGTGGAATTTCCTGAGAAGGCTTTTCTAAAAACAATCACAGCACAGTTGCATACTCTTATTGGCATTTCACTCATAGAAATATTGTCTAGGCATTCTTCTGATGAGGTCTACCTTGGACAAAGAGACACTCCTTATTGGACATGTGATTTGGCTCCATTAGAAGCCTTTAACCAGTTTGGAAAGAAACTAGCAGAGATTGAGGAAAGGATCATTGGAAGGAACAATGATGAAGAACTCCAGAACCGAGTTGGACCGGTTAAGGTGCCATACACCTTATTGTATCCTACCAGTGAAGGTGGACTAACTGGCATGGGAATTCCCAATAGTGTTTCGATTTGAAGGGGCTATACAATACAGCTATGTGGTCTCTTCTGCAACTTGAATTATGATTTTATAAAATGTTTCTTTTCCTACCACTGTCAATGTTTATTAGTAATTCTTCAATCAATGTAAACAAATGTACTACTAGTGTTTGTGACTTGCGCTAAGTCGCGATTAAAAACAAAGTTTTAACATAAATTCTTAAAATAAAGCCCCAATTTGATACTTGGAAAAAAACACTCATCAGTATTATTATATTAATAAACTAGATTTTTATACTGAAAACAACAAGTTAGTATTATATTAATAAACATATAATAATTTAATGAGTAGTTAACATTGAAAGTGTCTCTTTATTAAATAATTTCCACTATCATCTCTCGTTACTGAAGTAACCATTAATTGTTCTCTATCTTCAATAAATTAAATAATTCTTAAACCATTAGATAATATTTATATTACTCGTCTAAAAGTTTTCGTTTTCAATGTTCTTAGAGGGGAAAATTGAGTTCAATAAATCAATTTCTCTCAAATTGACTGGAAGAGTGCAAATTGCCAAATATTATTAGTGATTAATAATTAATACACCAGTCTTGCCAAAAAAATAATTAATACACCAAAAAGATGTGAAAATATATTAGTAAAAGATTGCAAAATGGCAAATACCACCTTTTTTTTTATAAGCAAAAATTTATTGAATAGAGAGTACAAGGAGTACTCTAACCCAATACAATACCAAATCTTTACAGCAAATGTTCAAAACATCCCAACGGATTCATACACCAATCAGAAAATTTCCATTTTGAATTTCTACCTTCGTTAGCCAAAAACCAGCCCCAAGAAACCAATTTTATATTAGATATAGCATCCGAATGGTCAGCCACGCCATCAACGAAAATGATTCTGTTACGTAATAGCCATAGACACCATACCACCGCACACCAGATAATCACTACAAAAAAAGGGTGTTTAGCGACCGAATAAATCGGTCGCTATTCATCAAAATTCGGTCGCTAAATAGGTTAACGACCGAATTAGCGACCGAATAATGACGGTTGCTAAAACCCTGGTCCCTAAATCATTTAGCGACCGAATTTGTAATCGATCGCTATTAGCGACCGAATAATTCGGTTGCTAATTTATAAAAATCGGTCGCTAAATTGGTCTCCTAAAACTAGTTATGTGACCAATTTTAGCGACCGAAAATTCGGTCGCTAAATTGGCCACCAAATTAAAAAAAAATCAGTCACTAAATGTGTCCCCAAAACATGTTCCAGGGACCAATTTAGTGACCGATTTCTTTAAAAAAATACAACAAACCAAATATAATTTTTTTTTTTTATAAGCTACAGTGTATTGAAAGAGTATAATGGGTACTCTAAACTTATAAACAAAAGAACCAAATACAAGAGGGATAAGGTTGAGATTCAACCAAAGTCGGATAATGGTTGATATACTAACTAATCGTCGACCAAAAAGAATTCCTCAGCACTTAATATCTAAAACCAATCCACCGCCCAACTATTGGCAATTTAGTGCCTGAAAGCTTATTAGGGATAACAGCAGCAAAAAAGAAAAAGCCCTTTGAACCTTTACACCCTATAGAAAATCAAAAGCCCAAAAAGACCATAACAAGTCCATAAACTTTTAATCTGTAGCAATTAATTCAATGGAACACAGATGATTGAATGGAAAATTGGATATAAAATGTATCCACAAATTCACAATCTTCAAAATCTTCAACAACCTTGTAGGCTATAATCCTTTTCTATCAAGCTGTCTTATCAATAAGAGAAAGAGAAATCATATCATACAAAGTCTAAAAGAAATGGGTAGGATTCATTTCTTCCCTTTTCTTTACATTTCATTCTTTCTAAAAGTTTCCACACGAAGTCTAAGAGATATGATTTGTGGACTTACTCACGTGAAGAGATGTTCTTGTTGACATGTTCGCTAGAAACCAAACCACAAAAATTACCCAGAAATACATCATACCCTGCGAATAAGAAAATAATATACATGATATAATTCCAAAAAATGATGTTCCCTAAAGCACAAATATTATCTTGACAAACATAACAAACCTTGATCATACGCTTCAAAAGCTGGAGAAACAACAACACCATTAGATACCCAACTGAATCCAATTCATTTTAATTTCTGTATTTCACACATAGCAATCACACTATATGATATTTCAATGCAAACTCAAACTCAACCAATATTATTCAATTGTTACATATCTTGAAACCACATATAACCAAAAGTTCAAAGATACTTGCATGCTTATACCCATTAACAAGAGTTCAACCATTTTTATCATACAAAAATCTAAAATCAAGATGCTGGAGTTCAAAACCAATTTACATCTCATACAACAAATAAAATTCAATAACACATTGAGCAATTGATTCAAGCATTTTCTCAAACAGATTATATTCAATCTAACAAGTTGATTCACATAGAACTAGAATTCATAGGACAATAAAACCAGAAAAAAAGAAATAAAGAACCAACAGAGAGTGGGATGATAGTTGTAGGGCGATAGGGACGAACGCAACAGCATGAGCACGAACTGGGCACGTTACCTAGCGGTGGCGGATGGGAGTGAACGAGTGCGGTGAGGGAGAGAGAGACAGAGGGAGAGAGAGACGCGAGTGAGACAGAGAAGGAGAGAAGGAGAGGGAGAGAGAGACGCGAGTGACAGAGAGAAGGAGAGAAGGAGAGGGAGAGAGAGACGCGAGTGACAGAGAGAAGGAGAGAATCAGAGGGGGAGAGAGACGCGAGTGACAGAGAGAAGGAGAGAATCAGAGGGGGAGAGAGACGCGAGTGAGAGAAGGAAAGGGAGAGAGAGACGCGAGTGAGAGAGAGAAGGAGAGGGAGAGAGATATGTATGCTTACCTTGTGGAGGAGGTGGTGGGCGGAGAGGAGGTGGTGACCGGCGAGGGGCTTCTGCGGCGCTGCGTGTGAAGAGAGGTAGAGAGGAAAAGAGAGAAATGGGGGAAGAAAGGAAGGAAATCGCGATTTAGGGATTTTAGTTTTAGCGATCGAATAATTCGATCGCTAAATCGGTCGCTAAAATGGTTAATTTGAAATTTGAATTCATAATTTTAGCGATCGAATAATTCGGTCGCTAAAACGCTCTATTTTAATTTTTTTACGCATAGTTTAGCAACCGATTTAATATCGGTCGCAAAAGATAACTTAATTTTCACCGTTGCATTTAATTCGGTCGCCATTTCGGTCGCTAAAAAGTCATAAATTTATGACTTTTACTTTCTTTATTTTGCGACCGAAATAGAGACTGATAACTCTGCTACGCTCTACTTCGGTCGCAATATCAACTCTAACCAGTGTTTGATTTAGATCCTACAATCGGTCGCCATTTCGGTCGCAAACAGCAACCAACAAATTCGGTCGCTATACACCTTTTTTTTTGTAGTGAATATATTTTACCTTCTTACCCCGCCTACCTCTGCAAGGAAGACAATGCTGCACAAAATTTTCAATTACCTCATGATGCCAAACCCCAGACATACCAATCCAATCAAAAACCGAGCTCCACACTTTATAAGCAAAGGGGCAAGAGAAAAGAGCATGACTAGCAGATTCAGCATCGACAAAACAAAAAACGCAACAAGTGTTATGATTGTCCACAATAATGCCTCTTTTGAGAAGAGCATCCCTAGTCGGCAACCTATCTAACAAAAGCCGCCAAACAAAAACCGCCACCTTGGAGGGAATGGAAGTCTCCCAAACAGCCATAATAGCTCTAGAGAAATTCTGATTCAAAGCAAACCCATCATCTCTAGATATGATATCTGAATAAGCTGATTTAACAGAAAAAGTACCCGAGGGATCAAGTTTCCACCTCCAAATATCATTTTCTGATTCACAAGAATTGTGCCCGTGTAACAAAGCTTGTGCCTCCACCAATAAGACTTCCTCCAATGCCGAAAGTTGACGATTCCAGACCCAATTCCACACCCAAGTGCCGTTGAACCACGAGCCAGCTTCAGCAACGGGTGCATTTTTATTTGCTGCAGCATCAAACAATATCGGAAAAACAGATTTAATTGAACAAGGCCCTAACCAGTTGTCTTCCCAGAAGCGTGCAACATCCCCTCTCCTAAGTTTAATGCAGACTGCATCATTGAACCAGCCTGGATGAAAAGACACCAAATCTCTCCACCATATTGAATCATGATTGCGAACTCGGACGCCCTCAAGGAAAATTCTGTCAAGAGGACCATATTTAAGAGATAAAAATCTATACCAGACCGCATCGGGTTCATGTAGACACCTCCATTTCCACTTTGAGAGAAGACTGATATTGAAGACTTCCAAATTTTTAATTCATAAACCTCCCATCTCCTTAGGTTTACACACCTTCTCCCAACTCACCCAACAAACTTTTCGGGATTCATTAAAACCACCCCACAAAAAATTCCTTTGAATACTATTTAGAACCTTTAGCACTTTCTTAGGAACTTTATACATGGAAAGTAAGTAGACAGGTAAAGCAGACAGAACCAAATTAATTAGCGTAACCCTTCCACCTATAGAAAGATGCCTATGTTTCCAGGAAGCTAACCTTTTACGCATCAATTCCACCAACGAGTCCCAAGTAGAGCATCTCCTGGGATTTTCCCCCACCGGGATGCCAAGGAACTTGAACGGTAGTGAGCTAGAGGCACAGGATAGGAAATTAGTAGCCGCCATCATAAATCTTTCAGTAACATTGATGCCAAACAAACTACTCTTGGAAAAATTAATTCGAAGACCGGACACCAATTCGAAATCCCTCAGAATAGATTTTAAGCTCCATAGATTATCCCAAGTAGGTTCACACATAAAGATCGTATCATCCGCGTATTGCAAAATTGGAAATGACACCTCGGGAAAAGCCATGTAGGTAGTAAAACTACCCTTCTCAACAGCATTAGATACCAGGCCAGATAAACCCTCAGCCACTGTTAGAAATAAAAAAGGGGCAAGTGGATCTCCTTGGCGTAAACCACGGGACATCTTAAACTCCCTGGTAGGACTGCCATTCACAAGCACTGACATCGAGCTTGATCTAATACATGCTCTCATCCACCTTCTCCAAACCAAAGAGAAATGCATCCTAGACATCATATAATCCAAGTAGTCCCAATCCACCGAGTCGTATGCTTTCTCAAAATCTACCTTAAAGAGTAAGAACTTCCCTTTCCTCCTCTTAACCAGATCAATCATCTCATTAGCAATGAGGACACCATCCAGAATCTGCCTTTTAGGTAAAAAAGCGGACTGACGCGGAGAGACGACTTTGCCCAAAATTACATTAAGCCTGGAAGCCAATAACTTTGCAATAATCTTATACAAGCAACCAATTAAGGAAATATGACGGAATTCCTTCAAGGATTGTGGATGTTTAGTCTTCGGGATGAGTGCCAAAAATGAGGATGCGATAGCTTTAGGGAGACATGCATTTTTCTGAAATTCCAGGACATATTCCAGCAGCTCCAACTTTAATAACTCCCAATTTGCCTTAATGAAATTAAAATTAAAGCCGTCCGGCCCCGGGCATTTATTACCATCACAAGACCATACAACCTCTTGAAGCT
Organism: Sophora flavescens; assembly: GCA_030762895.1. Classification (NCBI taxonomy): domain Eukaryota; kingdom Viridiplantae; phylum Streptophyta; class Magnoliopsida; order Fabales; family Fabaceae; genus Sophora; species Sophora flavescens. The sequence goes on along the minus strand of CM061062.1, from coordinate 278,233,344 downwards.
CCTCAAAAGAAACCGTATCAATTAGGAGACTATTATCTTCTGCCGAAATTTCTTTAAAGGATATCTTTGTTGAGTCACCAAAGTGTACCGGGTCGTCGCAAGTAATAAAATAAACACGGTAAGAATTTACCGAGGTCGAACACAAGGATTGGGCTACCAATTCAACTAATTCGCGAGAAGTTCGATACGTTTGGTCAAGTGACAGAAAGTGGTTGAGATTGGAGAGAAAATAGGATCGCAATCAAATTAACAACTCAATTAAGCTAAGGTATTAAAATCAGAAATTAAATATCTAAGGTGTCAAATCCACCTACCCAATCATGCATAGTACCCAAGTGATGATGACTCTTCCCTAATTCAATTACAATGTCAACCAGGACCCCCAAATTCTCCTATATCCACTGTCGTGCTCAATAGGACGTATTCAACGATTGGATTAATTACTTACTAGGTCTCATAACCCTAGTCATCAAACTCTATTAATTTTTGTTCCCTATAAGGTTGCATCGATCTCCTACTCATTCTCGTGCAATAGTCGATCGATGATCCCAATTCAAGTTCTAAAACGCGAATTGCCTCATAAGCCTCATCACCTTTAACTAGTCAATCACGCATGCATATGATCAACGCAATCAAATCAGAATTGGAAAACATTAATTGAAAGAAGGGAGAAAAACATACATCACATCGAATTCTACACTGCCATGGGTGGTTTCATTGATCCCTCAGACGAGGGAATTAGTTCCTCATGCTCGTAAAGACAGACAAGCAATCGGACATAACCACCATAGTAAAATAAGAAAAAGAAAAGAGGAGACACAGCTCCAGAAACACAAGGATTCGTCCCAAAATGCTACAAAACAGTGGTAACCAAAAACTCCTCAATTCTGCCGTAAAACAACAATATATAGGATTCAGGATCTGCGTGAACTCGCGAGGCGAGCAAGCTCTCGCGAGGCGAATATTAAAATTGGCGCGCTTTCAAATTGGACTCTCGCGAGGCGATCATACTCTCGCGAGGCGACACAGAGAGGATGACAAATCTGGCACAGTCAGGCCTTCAGGATCGCGATGCGAGTGGTATCTTCGCGGGGCGAGACAAAGGATGACTGTTGCTGCTTAGCTGATATTCAGGCTCGCGAAGCGAGAATCCACTCGCGGGGCGAGTATTTCCAGAATGGCAGTTTCCACTGTTTCTTGACTTTCCTTGAGTCTCAGAGCTTCACTTCTAACCTGAAACAATAAAAAGAAACAACAAGCGTAATTCTATTCAAAATAGACTAAAAACTACTAAAAATGCCTAAAACGAGTCAAAGTCTAACTTAAGAACAAAACAAGGCCAATTTGGGCGAAAACGAGATTGAACTCGTATATTTAGCACATAAACCACAGTCTTACTAGTTATAAAACTAGATAAGCCAGAGGCTTATCAAAACACCCCAAACTTAAACCTTGCTTGTCCCCAAGCAAGCTAAAACTCAAAAAGGACTCAAGACTTGGCAAGCTTAAGGGATTCAATCGATTTCGCACAAATTTCATACAATCTTAACAAAACAGTTTTTCCTTCAATGAATTCCCCCTTGCATCAATGTAATCCCCACATTCATTTACTTTAAACAATTGAGAACTTCATCATTCTTGCACTCATTAATCTAAGTTGAGGATCAAAGTTACACACAAAAAAGAAGATCACCAATTTCAAACAATTGCCTTCCTCACAAGGGTATGTAAAATTTCACTCATTCGCTCAATTGTGTCTAGGCTATCAACTTTTCACTCAAATTCACATTTCAAGAGCACTTCCCATGAATTTGATGTTCATCTCAAAAATAGTTCCCACGAAAACATGTATGCAACATCAGAAGGTCTTTTAAAGGTTGAAATGGGGCCTGGCTAAGGGTAGGATATTCAAGGATACTAGGCTTAAGTCTCTAGGAACTAAGAGAGCATGGGCATTTGACACATATTCCACTCAAATTCCTTTTTCCATTTTTCTTTTTGCCTCGGGTGACTACAGCCTTTTCCTTGCCAATCTTTTTGTTTTGCCCCCTTTCTTTTGGCAATTTTTTTTCCTTTTTTTTTTGGGTTTCAACCTTTATTTTTCTTTTTCTCAACCCAAAATGACATATCACCTTGTAGCCACCCCAAACTTAGTTTCTCACAACCCTTCTCTTGCTAAGCTTCCATGCTCTCCTAATCCTAAGATTGGGTTAACATGGTTTTTCATATTTTTGGCTTATAATATAGGGTCATCAAGAAACAATAGGCTAATTAGACTCAATGTGGCTAACTAGGGAACATGCATTAGGGATGGTTCTTTTTAGGACAAGTAGCTATTTTAAAGAAAATTGCCTAAATCATTTGATGCAACACATAAACATGCAACCCATGAAGAGATTCAAGCAAATTCGGGAAAGTGCAACTTGATAGTGATTCACACAATCAAAAACAAAGTTGGAGGCTCAAATTCCTCACCTGGACATTTTTTTTTGCAAATTGTTTGACCGAGATACAATTCCTAGTGTGTGCACCCCTTCACCCCAAACTTGTCATAAATCAAGCAATCACAATAAAGTTTCTCAAAGTTCAATTTTTCCCATGGGGATCAACTTTTCTATTTTCAGAACCTAGGGGGAAATCATCAATGGTCAAAATAATTCATGCAATCAATCTATGCTAAATTTAATTAAAATCCAACAAGCTTGCCGACACACATTCATACACATACTCTTGATCTTCTCAAATTATTCAAGAGTGACAAACAAAAACAAAAACAAAAACAAAAACAACAATTGGTTCCCTCCCCCACACTTAAAGCATACATTGTTCTCAATGAAAGAACACAGATATATAAAATAAGAGTGAGGAAGGGAGAGGGTGCTCCCTGATCCAATACTAGTGGAGGTGGCCGCTTCCACGGAAAGTTATTCTACGGTTGCATCCCCATCCAATTGTTCCCTCGGGCACTCCTCTGCTGGGCCAAAGGCCTCTCCTGCAAGAAATCCTGCAAATCAAAAACTTAATTGCAGATTCGCGAGGCGAGAGATCACTCGCGAGGCGGATCTGGAAAATTGTTCTTCACACTTTCCAGAATCGCGCGGCGAGTAGTATCTCGCGAGGCGAATCTGGAATTCCAACAGATGATGATGCCCAGAATCGCGAGGCGAAATAAGTCCTCGCGACGCGATATAGAAGCGTGAGCAAGCCTCTGAGATTCAGGGCTTCTGTCTCGCGTGGCCACTGTGGATTCGCGTGGCGAATCAAGCTTTTTTTTTAAATATATATATATATATATATATATATATATATATATATATATGAAAATGACAGAAACTAAAAATAAAGGATACCTAGCTTGGGTTGCCTCCCAATAAGCGCTTCTTTAACGTCACTAGCTTGACTTATTAAGAAGCATCCACCTGGAACCCATAGCCTGTGGCATAAGGGCCAAGAGATGCTCATCATGTGAGATCCTCCACCCGGATCCCACGGTTTGTGAAGTGGCAATTGTAGAAGCAATACGACTCTTTCCACAATTCCACCTAGCACGTGTGTGAAAACTCCATTGACCTCTGCAATTATGAACTTACTCCCTCTCGGGTCAAATGGTGTTTTCTCGAGGAAGTGTGCCAGACAAGTGGGAGGGACTAACTTACCAGTGTCTACACATGCATGCAAGCCAACATATTTATTTAACGCAACAAAATCAGATTGCTCAGCAAGCATCGTGGAGTCCACTACCACTTTATCTTCATTTTGAACTATCCCCCAAACCAGATTTTGCTCGAATTGTGCTTCATCTGACTCTTGTACTAACTGTTTGCAAATCTCCTGCACTTGGGTTTTGAAGTTGTGTTTCACAGTTTCGATACTGTCATAATTGGCTCTTTCCTTGGCCTCAGAGGTGGATAGTTCTTGGGAATACTGTTCTAGAGCAACTTTCAAAGGTGTTTACTCATTCCATTCCCATTCCTCCTCATGCTTCATGATTACACTATAAGCTTGTGCATGAGGGCAATTACGTCCCTAGCGCCAGTGATCTCCCAGGGTTACATTAGGCCCAAAGTGATATTTTGTAACACCGTCCAAGGCTGGAAAATAAATAGTCTCCATGATTTGCAATCCACCTTGAAAGGGTACCTCGCATACAAAACAGGGCCAAGACCAAGTGGGATCAAAGAAGCAGATGGAAATAATAGAAAATAAAAATAAAAATAGTAAAAATAAATATAAAAATAAAAATAACTTAACCAAATAATCAACCTTCCCAAAAATTAGGAAAACTGGTTGTGCCAATCCCCGGCAACGGCGCCAAAAACTTGTTGAGTCACCGGCAAGTGTACCGGGTCGTCGCAAGTAATAAAATAAACACGGTAAGAATTTACCGAGGTTGAACACAAGGATTGGGCTACCAATTCAACTATTTCGCTAGAAGTTCGATACGTTTGGTCAAGTGACAAAAAGTGGTTGAGATTGGAGAGAAAATAGGATCGCAATCAAATTAACAACTCAATTAAGCTAAGGTATTAAAATCAGAAATTAAATATCTAAGGTGTCAAATCCACCTACCCAATCATGCATAGTACCCAAGTGATGATGACTCTTCCCTAATTCAATTACAATGTCAACCAGGACCCCCAAATTCTCCTATATCCACTGTCGTGCTCAATAGGACGTATTCAACGATTGGATTAATTACTTACTAGGTCTCATAACCCTAATCATCAAACTCTATTAATTTTTGTTCCCTATAAGGTTACATCGATCTCCTACTCACTCTCGTGCAATAGTCGATCGATGATCCCAATTCAAGTTCTAAAACGCGAATTGCCTCCTAAGCCACATCACGTTTAACTAGTCAATCACGCATGCATATGATCAACGCAATCAAATCAGAATTGGAAAACATTAATTGAAAGAAGGGAGAAAAACATACATCACATCGAATTCTACACTGCCATGGGTGGTTTCATTGATCCCTCAGACGAGGGAATTAGTTCCTCATGCTCGTAAAGACAGACAAGCAATCAGACCTAACCACCATAGTAAAATAAGAAAAAGAAAAGAGGAGACCCAGCTCCAGAAACACAAGGATTCGTCCCTAAACGCTACAAAACAGTGGTAACCAAAAACTCCTCAATTCTGCCCTAAAACAGCAATATATAGGATTCAGGATCTGCGTGAACTCGCGAGGCGAGCAAGCTCTCGCGAGGCAAATATTAAAATTGGCGCGCTTTCAAATTGGACTCTCGCGAGGCGATCATACTCTCGCGAGGCGACACAAAGAGGATGACACTGGCACAGTCAAGCCTTCAGGATCGCGAGGCGAGTGGTATCTTCGCGGGGCGAGACAGAAAGGATGACTGTTGCTGCTTAGCTGATCTTCAGGCTCGCGAGACGAGAATCCACTCGCGGGGTGAGTATTTCCAGAATGGCAAGTTCCACTGTTTCTTGACTTTCCTTGAGTCTCAGAGCTTCACTTCTAACCTGAAACAATAAAAAGAAACAACAAGCGTAATTCTATTCAAAATAGACTAAAAACTACTAAAAATGCCTAAAACGAGTCAAAGTCTAACTTAAGAACAAAACAAGGCCAATTTGGGCGAAAACGAGATTGAACTCGTATAATTAGCACATAAACCACAATCTTACTAGTTATAAAACTAGATAAGCCAGAGGCTTATCATATATCATCCCAATTCGGACGCCTGAAAGACAGATTTGAGGAAAAATGCTCCTTGAAAAAGCTATGCGTTTCATTCTTTATATCCTCAAGCGACTCAATCCATGAATCACCAATCTTCAAAGCGGCCAGCTGATTTCTCCTTCTTCTTCCTTTAATATAGGCATGAAAAAAAGAAGTGTTTGCATCACCCTCTTGAAACCACCTTGTTCTGGATTTTTGAAGAAGAATACTTTCTTTTTTATGAAGCAAATTCCAAAACTGACTATTCAAGATCTGTCTCTATTCTGGCTTTGGATCACCACCACTGGCAGCTATTTCATCAAGAGAATTCAGACCCAGTACAACTTCATCAATTCTTAAGCCAACCACACCAAAAACTTCTTTATTCCACCATTTCAGCTTATCTTTCAAAAGCTTGAGTTTTTCCTTTAAAACAAAGCCCTTCCATCCCTCCACACTAAAATCAACCCAACAATTTTTAACAAAATCCCCAAATCCTTCATGTTCCAACCAACAATTGTTGAAACGAAACGGCTTTGGACCCCAGTTCCGTACACCTCCTTTCAGCCACACCGGGCAATGATCTGAAATATCTCTATCCCCCACCCATTGAGCAGAAATATTCCAATCCTGGATTACCCCTTCAGATAAGAGAATGCGATCAAGTCTGCTCATTGATTTACCATCGGGGCTAAACCAAGTGAATTTTTTCCCTGACAGAGGGACATCCACCACCTCCATATAATCGACGAAGCGTTTAAATCCCAGCAATTCAGCCTGGTTCACTTGTGAATTCCTCCTCTTTCTTTCATTGATATCTAACACAGCATTAAAATCTCCCGCCAGACACCACTCCCCCTTCTCAAACCGCCCTTAGACATACACAAATCATCCCACATTTTGCATTTTCTGATCATAGAACAAGGTGCATATATATTGACAATATATATAGGTCTATCTGAGTCACTATCCTTTGAGCAGATTCCAACAAAACCTTAACCCAAAAATTGGAATATCATATTAAACAAACCAGTTTTCCACATCATAATCAAACCACCAGAAAGGCCATCAGCATCTTTAGCAACCCATTCAACCTCCTCACTACCCCAAAGACTATGAATAAATTTATTATCAATCGAAGCACATTTGGACTCTTGAAGCATACAAATATCAAAATTACCTGATTGTAAAAGGGATCTGATTCTGCGACGCTTAGAAGGATCCCGTAACCCCCTCACATTCCAAGTGACAATTAACATGGCTGACCACTTTTTCTCTCCTTCACACCATGGGCATTCTGATCTCTGGCTTCCATGGCTCTGATTTATGAGATATATGTCTCATCCCGCTCCACTCCGCACACACCAAAGGCTTTTGCCTGTGCCCAGATTTTTCCCGACAGAGACTCTTCGTAGTTCCTCCAAAATCTAGCATTACCGCAGACCACGTCCGAGCTGTGAGTTGAGTCACAATAAAGTACCGAACCACTAGAAAAATTTGAGACCTCCAAGGCGTGCTGATTCTGTTGTTTATAAGGACCCCTTCCCTGGATTGTAATCGGGTCAGTTGTGACACCTGCAGAGCTTTGACCCTCACAATTTTCACTCGTCACCTCATTAGGAATTTCTGCAGAGGTTTCCTGTGTCCCACCCGATCCCATTTCAGCATGAGAGCCCAATTTCTCCCCACCAACTCTAACGTCATGGGCTTGTTTAAATATTGAGCCCACACTTGAAGTCTCCACTATGTCCATGACGTCACCAACGACCTGCACTGGAACCGGCTCCTCATTTACCACAACAACTTGAAGGAAATTACAATTCTCCAAACCGCAACCATTCTGAGTGCACTGCACCTCCTGAATACATTGCGCCTTGCCAGCCTCAAACGAAGGGCTCTTGAAATCAGTGGCGTTCCCATTTCCTAAGACCAGACTATCATAATTAATCATTGTGCCATTAAAGTTTGAAATATCCACATCAATGTCCTCTAGAATCTCTCCTTCCTCCAACTCCTCGAAATCATCGGTCTCACTAGCCTTGGCACCGGCGTCGCTGTCGTCCTCCATCGACGAGCGTGGGTAGGGCTGTCGTCCTCCCCATGTTGCAAGTTGCGTTCAAATCTGGGAATATTCACGTAGATTTTTTGACTGCCGATTATGATATTATCAAGTTTAGTTGCAAAAAACTTTGGGTCTGTTACGTTCGTGAACCTGACAAAACCGAAGCGTTTCCCCCACCTGTCACGTTTGCATGGCACGACAGCCTCAATAGCTCTCCCATATTTTTGAAACACACTCAGCATCTCCTTTGCCCCGAATGCATCTGGGAACTCAAAAGAAAAAGGAAACTAAATGGGTCTTGTTGACATTGAGCTTTTCGCCTGTGACAGCAATATCCACCATATGTTGCCTGCCTTTATCAATCGTCTTTCCTTTGAAATTTCGTTTTCTTCGCACGACCACCCATGCATCTTCCCCGGAGGCTCCCATGTTGATCATCTCCCCGTTTGGTGATAGATTGATTTATTATGAGCAACATGCAAATACCACCTTAAATGAGTTGTACGACTAGAATTTATATGTTTTAAAGTGGATGGATTCTAGGATGAGGCACCTATATAGGTGCCTCACCCTTGAACCACCAAATAATAATGTAAAAACTCATTTTTACCCTTATTACTACGAAATCCTCCATTTCCTTCACATTCACCTCGTCCAGATCTGGTATCGAACAGCAGCCCCTACAGTCACCGCACTGGAAGCACCGTCGTTTGCACCAGACGCCACCATGCAGATTCTCCCAGGTTGTGTCGTCCCTCCCCGCACGCACCGGAGCCAACCACTGCACGTTGCCACCGCTCACGTTGTAACACCCCGATTTTTCTGCCTTCTAAGATCGATATAAATATAAATAAATGTTTATATTTTAATCTGAAACTTATAAAATGATTTTGGGAAAATCAAAGTCATATTCATATTATACTTATTTTTATAAGTATACGGTTAAATTTTGGGTTGAAAATTCAGACGGGACCCGATCTGCGTTTTTGCTGATAGTAAAATTTTACTGATCAGAAAACCTAATTTTGACTCGTGAACCAAATGAATAGATTTTATATCTCATTTCCAATGATATAGGTTATTTTGAAAATTTTCAAAATAAATAGGTTATTATATTTGATTCGGACTTAAAAACCTAAATTGGGTAATCGACGGAGTCGAGAATGGACGTGCAGAGGCAAAACCCGACATCGGATACTGAGATGTCTTGCCACCTAGGGTGGTGAGTCATAGGGGTGACTCACGTAACTTTTAAATTATGTAATGATGAGTTTAAGTGTGAAAAGACCAAAATACCCCTAACTTAATCTATCCTAGTTAAATATTGACCATGGTTAAGGCAAGACAAGTTCAAATTGGCTACTTCCTCTTGTTTTTCTGGACACAATCAGTCACACCTACAACAAATCCTTGCCACATATTTGTCATGATGGCTTTTGGAGTGGAATGACCAAAATGTCCATAAGTCCTAACTTAATCACAAAATTGCCCTAAGTGAAATTACACATTTGTCCTTAAATGAAAAATCATTTGGACCCTTTAGCCCCTCAAGTCCCACAGCCATAACACCTTTCTTTGGCCATTTCATTTGTTTCATAACACTTTAACAAGTTCATAAGCTTTCCTCTCAAAGTTCATAAGCTCCTACAACTAAGTTTGTGAAGAAACTATTTGATCTTGCACTCTTTTTCAATCTTCAAGAGGTATATCATGCTCTTCTCACTTTGTGAAGACCTAATTTTGTCCGGGTGTCCTTTTAATCAGTGTTTTGAAAAAAAATTGAATAATATAAAAATAAAAAATAAAAAATATTGAAAAAACTGAAAGCAAGCAGAACTTCAGCATACAGGGCCAAGAGGAAAAAGCCAAAGTTTCAAGTTTCTAATACATCCCAGAAGCAAAGAAAGCAATGGCAGACTTAGGCATTGGCAACAAAAAATGGTTTCAAATTTTAAGCATCAGAAAGGAAAAAATGGGAACATGTGATGCTGCTATCCTTGAAGCGTGGTCAAACCTGAATCAAGAGAAAAGTCACTCTACATAAACAAAGGAAAGTTGCAGCACAACAGAGAAGTCCTACAGATACAAAATCGATGAGAATGGAAATGAAAAAGACTCTACAATTCAACAACCTTGGATTCTGTTTTGGAGTCTTGTTAGAAGAATAGAGCATAAAAGGGAGAGCATACAGAAAAAAGGAGGGAGATCCTCTAGAAAACAATACCTCTTCTTCTTCATTCTAACCATTTTTTTCTTCTTCTACCAGTTCATCTTTTCAAGTAGAACCAGAAAACCCAAAAAATATAAAATTAAAATACCATAAAAAAAACAACATATCCTCTACCTTGGCCAGCACCACAAATCTGTCATCATCTTGCCAATCACCTTCGCCGTCGTCTCCTTCGCCCGTGGCCACCCGTCATGTAACCCCGGCACCTCCGCCATCACCTCTTGTTCCTTCCGCATCGCGTAACAGATCAGAACCTCATTCTGCCGTCGCAATCGTGTCTCGCCGCCGCCTTGTCCCAGTCCACCGCAACCACTCATCCACCGCAGGCAGCCATCGCCACCACGGTACCAAGCTCGTCGCTACTGCATCGCGCCTCGTTGTCCCACCGCCATTGTTGATACCAGTTCTGTTGAGGTCACCTCCACAGATCTCAGAACCGCCGCAACTCCACGTCGCTCCGCCGTTCATCGCGCCGCCTCCACGACCGGCCACCATCGCTGCGTTGCTCTGCCGGGGCGAGGGTCACCAAGCTGCTGCCCCATTCTTTGGTTCATCCCTGTTCTCCTTCTGTGTTTTCGTTCTCTAGCTTATGTAACATAAGCTTTAAGTTTTATTTATTTAACTTTAAGTTTTGTTCTGATTTACTTTTTTCTTTTTTTCTTTTTAAAAAAGAAGGCTATTGGGTCCCTTTTGGTAATGGATGTGTATGTGTATGGGCCAGATGCTTAGCCCACAGAAAATGTTTCTTTCCAAAATATGTAGAAGCTCTTGGACTTGGGCTATGAGAGGATATGTTTTGTTTTAAGGAATTTCTTTTTGATCTTAATGGGTCAGGGTTAGGTTTTGAATAAAAATAATTTTCAAAGGAAAACCCCAAAAAAAATATTTTCTGGTCGTTTTTCTTTATTCAAAATCCCTTTTCAAAAAAAAAAAAAATCCTTTTAAGATTTTTTTTTGGTTTTTTTTAATGAAAAATCTTTCCAAAATGAAATCCTTTTTAAAAGAAAATTCTTGAGTTCACGCAACAATCTACGACATTGATGTATGATTTTTCATCCTCAAGTGTCGTTTGAATTGTAAGGATTCATCGTATAGCTTCGCTGTCTTTAACCCTGTGCAAAAGTGAGTTCTCTCATTTTAGAAATAAAAATGATTTTTATGTTCTACTTTGATAAAGTTTTTTTTTTACAAAAATAAATAAATAAATAAACGAATGCTTTTAAGTATCTATTATAATTTTTTTAATAAATAAAAGTCTTTATCATTCATGCAATAATCTACTATGTTGGTGTATGAATATTCATCCTCAAGTGGCGTATGTATTGTAAGGGTTTATCGTATAGCGCTGCTATCATGGATCCTGTGCAAAAAATGACTTTATTCTGAAATAAAATCTTTTTTTTAAATATAAAATAAAAAAATCAAACCTTTTCTAAAAAATAAAATCAATCAACCATTTAAATATTTTCCAAAAGAACTACGTGGCTTTGAGTTTCCCATCGCACCCGGGAATACGTAGGAGCAAGATAAATCATCTTGTCAAGCCAAAACTAAATTTTCCTTTTTTTTGTGTCCTTTTTTTATGTCAAAATAATTAATCAAGATAATTAAACTTTTCTATTTTTAGGGATGCTCTATGGACACGGTGTCATGCTCAGTCTCTTAGATTTGAGGTTACCCTATGGACTCATGTGCCATGTTCAACCTCATTTAGTTTTTTTATATAGTCAATAAATTTAAGAATATAATAATTATTAAAATTTAAAATATTAAAAGTTAAAAATAATTCTTTCTTGTAAATAATTTTTGGGGTAAAATAAATATTTAAAAGGTTATTAAAATGTTTTTGTACAATTAACTTGAGGTACCGTTTTTTTTAAACGGACGATGTGGGGTGCTAACACCTTCCCTACTCGTAACCGACTCCCGGACTCATTTCTTTTTTTTAGACCAGTTTATCTTTAAATAATTGGGTTTTCTAAGATTTTCCCAATAAAAATTTTAGTGACGACTTCTCCATTTTTACCTTCTTTTTCACGACGCCCGGACGGAACGGTCGGGACAACTGGCGACTCTGCTGGGGATTTTCGAGAGTCAGGCCTGTCATAGTTGTTTGTGCAATTTCTTTTAATAGCTTTAAAAGTATTAACTTTACCCTTTTTGTTTATTTTCGTAAATAGTTTTAGTTGTTCTTATAAATGTCTTTGTATATTCTTGCAACCCTAGGGTAGAAAACTCTTTTAAATGTTGGCTGTTCTTTTACAGGTATGGGGGTTAGTTTTTTAGGTTTTGTGTAGGTTTGCTTGCTCCCAGCACACACATCACCATCACATATTCACACACTTTTGGGCTCTATACCCGAGTCTTGGAATGCCATAAGATTAGAAGGGGATTCAGTGATGTTATTGTGATGCTTTTGCATCCCTGACAGACATTGATTCTCCCGCTCGGATTGCTACCAGAACATGGTCTGCCATATTGTGACTTTTCGGTCCCTGCGATGAGGTTCATGGATTCGGGTCCTCATTTTTAGATGAGGGTAATCCGGGGACCATATGTTTAGGGGTCTAGATCTGTCCCAGAAGTCATGCAACTAAAATGCCATTAGTAGCCTACCAAACTAGGGTCTTGACCTCAGAAGTTCAAACTTTAGGATATGACCCATGTAGGACAAAAGGGAGCGCATTCCACCTTTTTTCTGCAACATGAATAATCACATGCATCATAATAATTTTATGCATGCATTCCACAGACGCCTTCATATGCCATTCATTCATGCATCCTGTTACATGCATTATTATTCATTGTATGCTCGTGCATGTAGTACTTTAAGTCATGCAATGTTAATATGTCATTCATGCATTTTGTTACACTCTTATGCATAAGTAAATTTTCTTTCCAAATGTTATTAACAAATTAAAATTTCCCTCCACAGATAATTTGGTTTGAGATAACACCTTTGATTACAAGAGATGGAAAAAGTCAGACACACTAGCAATGCTCCCACCACCAAGGGCTCCAGGGTGATATTAAATTCATTAGAGAATCTGAAAGAGTTGAGCCAATCTTTGCCTCAAGAACGTCGAAGAAGCTTCGCCAAGAAGTATGGAGGGATCTTGGACCTAATTTTCATACAGGTTGAGACTGCTGCTTTGAGTGCTTTGTGTCAGTATTGGAACCCCCACCTCAGATGTTTTGAATTGCCAAACATGGACATTACTCCCACCATCGAAGAATATGCTTGCCTGTTAAGGTTGCCAATGAAGAAAAACCCCATCGTGTACTTTCACTTGGGGCAATACTTGACCACTACAAGCATTGCAGGGTTACTAGGGCTTCCTGAAAATGATGTGAAGTTGACCGGGCACTCAAACTCGCGAGGGTTAACCCGAACTCTTCTCGAAAATCATTTGAAGAAATTAATGGATCGTCAAGATTGGGAAACCTTTGAGAGGGTATTGGCGCTAACAATATATGGGTTGGTTCTATTTCCATCAGCGCTAGACATTATAGATCAAGCGGCAATGGATGTATTCTTCACGGTAGAAAGAAAGAAAAACCCCGTGCCGGCAGTGTTAGCTGAAACGCTTTTGACTCTAGAATTTTGCCAGCGGAATCCAAAGGGGAAGCTCCTATGTTGTGTACAATTGCTCTATGTGTGGGCCATGACTCACATGTATGCAAAAGGTTATATCACCTGCCATTCAGATCCACTAAGAGGCTTCCATAACATCCCTATAAGACAACTAAATGAAGAGGAATGGAAGTGCGACTTTGACAAAGTGGAAAGGGACTCTTTTAGGTGGGTATGCCCATGGTACGAAGGTCAGCAGGGGCAAGATATCATTTATAGTTGTGGTGACTATCCCAATGTTCCTTTGATGGGTCCAAGAGGGTGCATATCCTACACACCCGCCATAGTCTTACGACAACTTTGTTGGACGCAAACCGTGCCAAGAGAAGAACAACTCGGCGGATGCTGTTTCCGGTATGAGGATGGCGAGAATACCAAGTTGTTAGCAAAAGCAGTTAGAAATGCATGGAAAGATGTGAAGATGGCAGGGAGAGCACAATTGGGCCGACCAATCCTAATCATTGTCTCAAAATACGAAGCATGGAGAAAGTCAAGGAAAGGTCCCGTCAACATTCCTGCAGAAAGCACGAGAGATAAAGACTACTCCCCTTTGGTAATTCAAATGGCAGAACAACTGAAAATCCTAGAAGCACAAATGAAGGAAATGGAACAACAAAAGCAAGATGCCGAGTTAAAAATAGCCATTGGACAGAAGCGTTGTGAGAAGTTAGCAAAGAAAATGAACACTTAAAAGATTTGTGTGCAGATATCTCCACAACCTCAAGAGTCCAGATGAATACAGACAATGTCTCACCAAGCATCATGGCTAAGGTCCAGAATCTTGAAAGTAAAGTATTGTCCTTGACAACGGAGAGGCATCGACAAAGAAAAGAAAAGTGTCAGTTAGAAGAAGAAGTCATCCAACAAAAAGGTATGAGAAAGTCATTGGAGGTGGAGGTTGATCGACAAAGGGGAGTCAATAGCAACTTACAAAAGCAAATTTGTGCACAAAATAGGATGACTGATGAATTGGTACAAAAGGTCAAAGAACTGAATATCCTAATGGTCAAGATCAAGAAGCAGTGCGATTTAGGGTGGACCTCGGCAAAGCATTATCATGATCACGTGGTTCAAGCAATGAATGCCATAAAATGGTGGAGAGAAGAAGCACGAGAGCGAGGGATAGATATTGACATATGGAAAAAGAGATATGTGAGCTTGAGTTTGGAGCTAAGCCATTGCGTTCCGAATTTTGTCCGAAGTTTTGAGAAGGCAAAACAACAAATATGTGCGGACCCTATGCTTCGTCTCCCGTCTGAACTGGATGATTTTATGCAAATGTGTGGAGGGTTTGCTCGAGGGATAAAAAGAAAGAGACCTAAGCTGTTGACTTTAGGATGAAATGTTGTAACAATGTTGAAAATTATGATTTGACAATGATGTAATCCCAATCTATGTACTGCTTTGAGGAACTTTTAATGAAATCTGTTCTTGCCTCTATGATTCCTTCGCACTCCAACTCTTACACTTGACCTGCGACGACACCTATCGTGGAGCATGGTCTCCCTTTAGTATGTTGTCTACTACATCTTTGCCTTATAGGATTCTTCCTTCTGCGCAAAGGGTAGGTCGGGAAGTCTCAATTCAGAATTCACATTGCTAGTGTGTTTAAGACAACATCTATTGTGGAGAGATGTTTTTCCCCAGATTTGTTGTCAACTCCATTTCATCTTATGAGCACAATGCTCTCTGTGGGGGATGGAGGGACCATCTCTTGTCAGTCACAAGGTGTTAACTATATATATATATATATATATATATATATATATATATATATATATTAAATAAATAATAACTCCAAAGGTGGTTTTCACTAAAACTTTTACTTTTTTGTCATGTCCTTACTTTCTTTGTTCTGATTAAAACAGTGTGACTCTTCTGAACAATTGCTCCAACACACCCTTATCGCTCTCGATCACGGGCAAGGGCCATGGCGGATGAACTAGAAGAAGTCCAAGAGATCAGGGATGAAGTCAGTCAAATCAAAGATCAGATGACTAAGATGATGGAGATCCTACAAGCAATGCAGAAGGAAAAGAACACAAATGAGAACCCTCCAGCCTCGAATGAAGGACATCCAACCACACCTCTCATACCGCCCGGTTTTTCTCAGATTCCTATTCAAGGCTTTAACCAACCAGGGGCCATGATGCCTCTCACTATTTATCCAAGCAACCAAACTTATTTTTCATTTGACCCGAACAATCCCCCATAAGGCTTGCCTCATGGATTTGTGCCACCAACAACCCCCAGCCCACAAGATGGCATTCAAAACTCCGAACACATCACTCAGACACAAACCCCCACCAATGATGTCGAAATACCGCAAACACAAACTGTCAACCCTACAGATGGTAACACCCCGATAGTGACACCTTATGTCAATCCAAAGCCCCCACAATACACCCTACATTATGGACCCCAAGGGGCTCAAATGATGCCAAACTTCGGTTCTTCCTCTATACCATATTCATTTCCCCATAATATGTACGGAGAAAATCCAGTGAATCAGTCGGGAGGGAATTCCCAATCAAAAGAAAAGTTGGAAGTACTAGAGGAAAGATTGCGGGTCATTGAAGGGGTAAATAGCTATGGTCTTCGGGATGCCTCAGAACTTTGCCTGGTGCCAAATGTTGTAATTCTGCCAAAATTTAAGGGCCCGATTTTGACAAATATCGGGGAACCACTTGTCCCAAAAACCATTTGACCATGTATGTTAGGAAGATGACATCATATGCCCAAGATGATAAGCTCTTGATTCACTTCTTCCAAGACAGTTTTACTGGGGCAACTTCAAATTGGTACACGCATCTCGAGCGGGCACACATTTGATACTTCAAAGATCTAGCAGATGCATTACTGAAGCAGTACAAGTACAATATTGACATGGCTCCCGATAGGATGCAACTCCAAAATATGTCAAAAAGGGACGTAGAGACTTTCAAAGAGTATGCACAACGATGGAGGGAACTGGCTACTCAGGTGGAGCCTCCCTTAGCCGAGAAAGAAATCATAGCAATGTTCATTGATACACTCCAGTCGCCCTTCTATGATAGGATGATTGGGAGTGTGTCATCCAAATTTTCTGACATGGTCATCATCGGTGAGAGAATTGAAAGTGGGATGAGTAATGACAAGATCACCGAGACTTCAGTAGGGAACGGCCACAAGAAAGCCCCGTTTTTGAAAAAGAAAGAGGGAGAAGCACATTCAGTAACCTTTGAGCAAAAGAAACCGAACCAATGGAGACCGAACCAAACACCTGCCTTCCAAGCCCAATACGCCCCATATTACCAACCACCTCCATATCACCAAGCCAACTAGCCATACATCGCTGCCACCTCACAATTTCCAAATCCTCAACAGATGGCTCCTTACCGACCATCATACCCTTCTCAGCCTCAAACACACCCTACCATGCCAAATGGTTGAGCTTTCAGAAGGATGCTCTAAACGTGGCACAGGGTCCTATGCCAAATCATGGGAGTTCGGGAGTCAATGCCATTGAAAGCTTCTTGGAACATACTCTCAAGAGTAAAGTGGTCGATGTTAGGACTCCTATGAGAGTTATTTTCAGAGAGATGTGCAAATACGGATTGATCCAAATCCCGATCATGGAAGAAAATGTTCTCGGTAAAGAGATAAGGTGTGACTTCGACAAGAGTATAGGGCATTCGATTGAAGACTGTGCAGAGTTTCGACAAGTTGTGCAACAATTAATGGATATGAAGATTATCTTAATTGGTTGTGAATCAAATGAGTATGGCATTAATATGGTTACTGAATCTACGATTTCCCCAACCCCAATTAAGATAACCCCTTTTACTGTTGTGGTTAATCCTCAACCAGTTCCTGAGAAAATCACTCCGAAACCAGTGGTGATATATTATACTGAGAAGAAACCTTTGCCGGTTCCAAGTGGGCCAGCGCCAATCGTCATCCGAGTTCCAAGTCCTTTCCTTTAAAAGGACATCAAAGCGGTACCCTGGAGATATGAGATGCAGGTTCAACCCAATCCTTCCGACGGGACTACTGTGGTTACCAATATTTCAGGAATTGGTGGAATGACTAGGAGTGGTCGCATTTACACTCCAGAGGTATTCCGATGGGAGGAAACATAAAAGGAAGGAAAGGATCGCAAGGGGAAAGAGAAGGTGGAAGGAATTCTATATGACAAGGAAGCAAACGGGGGTGAGAATAAAAAGGAGGTATCTGACGAAGAAGTCGGTGAATTCTTGAAGTTCATCAAGAAGGGTGAAAATAGGGTTGTGAATCAGTTAAATCGAACTCCGGCGCGGATATCTCTTTTGTCTCTATTGATGAACACTGAGCCACATAAGACAGTACTGATGAAGGTGCTAAATCAAGCTCGTGTCTCCCATGACATCACAGTTGATAAGCTCGATAACATTGTAGGTAACATAGTCGCTGATAATTATGTCACTTTCACCGATGATGAAATACTGAAGGTATGGGGCACAACAAGGCATTTCACATTTCTGTGAAGTGTTAAGATCATGTCATGGCTAGGGCTATCATTGATAATGGATCTTATTTGAATGTAATGCCAAATTCAACACTGGCAAAGTTGCCTTTCGACGGAACTCATATGAAGCCAAGGACAATGATTGTAAGAGCTTTTGATGGCACCCGAAGGGAAGTCATGGGAGAAATTGAACTGCCCATTCAGATTGGCCCTTGCACCTTTGAAGTACTCTTCCAAGTAATGGATATCACACCAACTTACAGTTGTCTCCTAGGACGACCATGGATCCATTCGTCTGGAGCTGTACCTTCCACATTGCACCAGAAGGTGAAGTTCATTATTGATCGTAAGTTGATAATTGTTTCTGGAGAGGAGGATCTGTTAGTAAGCAAGCCATCAACAACCCCTTATATTGAAGCTGCCGAGGAAGCTCTCGAGACCGCCTTCCAGTCCCTTGAAATTGCCAATGTCACTTATGTTGGGGATAGTGCTCCACTCTTGAAACCTCGGTCAGTTCTTCCCCAAACCGCTTCCAAGTTGGAGGATCTGTTAGTAAGCAAGCCATCAACAACCCCTTATATTGAAGCTGCCGAGGAAGCTCTCGAGACCGCCTTCCAGTCCCTTGAAATTGCCAATACCGCTTATGTTGGGGATAGTGCTCCACTCTTAGAACCTCGGTCATCTAAAGCGTCCATCACGATGTCCAAGGTTATGCTCGAAGGAGGATACCAACTTGGAAGCGGTTTGGGGAAGAACAGCCAAGGTGTCGCTGACATCCTCGTGCTCACTAAGAACAAGGACAGGTTTGGGTTGGGATACAAACCCACCAAGGCCGACAAGATGAGGGTTATAGAAAAGAAGAAAAGAAAGAGGTTGGCTCGGCTGGAAAATCGTGAATACAAGGATGAAAGGGTTCCCATCTGTGACATTCGACAGAGCTTCCGAAGTGTAGGGTTCGCATTCCTGGACCAAGCAGTAGCTATTGAAGATGATTATCCTGCCGATCATGGTATCAATCTAGTGTATCCATGCTCTCCGGATACAGAGCTCAACAATTGGGAGATCATTGAGTTCCCCAGGACCATAGAGTCTTTTTCAAAGTAATTATGTAATCCCTATCCTTTAGCTCTGCCCAAGGCTTTAGGAGTTTTGTTGTAATGGGCTTACTTGTTTCTATTTCAGTATGACTTATCAATAAATGCATGCATTCAGTATCTTTGTGTTGTTATCTCTCTGTTTTTTTTTACTTTCGTTTTGTTCACCATTCCTCACCAATAAATGCAGTTTCTCGTCTTTAACCTTTATTCATTCATCTTTCCCTGATAACTACCAAAATGCAGATCTAAAAGTGACTTGGTGACGAATCTGGGCAAGTATACCCAGTCGTGCAAGTAATACGGTGGTGAGACCGGTTATCGTATCCACGGGGATTGGATGTCAATTACCAATTCATAAACTCGGCAACTATCTAGACTATGAAGAGAAATCAAAACAAACAAAAGAAAAGAAATAAAATCTTTTTTTTTTTCGTTTTGGGACTTTTAACAAACACTTGGAGTGCAGAAAGGATATGTTGGGACTAGACATCACCAAACCTCTGTCTCATGTACTATCAGGACTAGATACTTCCCATTCATGCTTCAGATATTAAAATCAATCCACTAAAATACTCAAACCCCGATTCCTCGGATGGCAAGAGCCTAAATCCACTAATAGACCCTAATTCCTTAGGTGGCCTAGATTAATGAATTTGCATTAAGATTAAGGATTACGCGATTACTAGTAAACCTAACTCCATTCCTAGATGAAAGGGTTACTAGGTGATTAAATTCAATTACGGTTCTAATAAGAATTTCCCAATTGCATACTAAAACACAAATCAAGTCATGGGGGTGCTAGCCACAACAAGCATTAAGCACATAAAATTAATCACTAATATGAAGACATGAACACAGAATAATCAGTCGAGATAAATACATAATAATCAATTTGGTTACATCTAATCCCAACAAACGGGATTTAACTATTCATCACTATAGAGAAAGCCAAACCAGAAAAGCAGTAGAGAAAGGAGGAAAGGGAGAACTCCATTGAAGCTTCCCACAGTCATCACAGCAACCCCCTAACTCAGCTCCCTTCTAGGGTTGGAACCCTAATCCAGCCGCAGCTCCAAGTGCCTCCTCCAAGAACTCCCCAAAACTCCAAAACTACAAATTTGTTCAGTTCTGCCCTAAAACAGCAACTTATACCAATCAGTTCTGCGCTTGCTTGCGAGGCGAATGTTAAAAATCTGCTGCTTCAGAGAATTGAACTCTCGCGAGGCGAGAGTTACTCGCGACGCGAAACAGTAAATTGCTTCTCCAATATGCCCGTGAGGAGCATTAGGGCCTGGGCGTGATGGCTTCTGGTTTCCAGACTCGCGAGGCTAGACAAGGTTCGCGAGGCGAACCAGAAAGGCTTGCATTTTCTGGCGCAGTCAGCTTTCAGGGTCGCGAGGCGAATCCAGTCTCACGGGGTGAATCTCCAGAATCCTGCTTGGATCAATTTATTCTCTTCTCTTTTCAAGCTCTAAATTCTTCCAAGCTTTATTATGGCCAAATCTGCACAGTTTTCCTCAATTTCTGCAAAACAACACACAAAACCACCTTCACCCGTTCCAAGGTAAAAACTAATAAAAATCAAATAAAGAATGCCTAATCTATATGAAAAATGCATGCAAAAGTATACATAAAATATGATGTAAAATCACACTATCAAATCACCCCAAGCTTATTCAATTGCTTGTCCTCAAGCAATCACTAAGGCCAGAAGATATAAATAATCAAAGCATGGATAGTTAACCAAGAACCCGAGTAAATAATCCAAGCAATAGGCAATTCAAACAATTTAGCAAGAGACAATCAATTCAAGTCCAATTAGAGGCTTAGGTTCCTTAGACTCATGTTCTCACTGATTTGGGCACTCTTTCTCACCTGAAACTCACCCCAAGCTTGTTCATTTGCTTGGCTCTCTTTCTCACCTCACTCAAGTGTTCAAGGGTATTTAACATTTCGCTCAATTTTCCTCAAGGAATGAATCCTACCATAGGCTTGACTATCAACCAAATCTCTACTTTATTAATGAAATCACCTAAGAATCAAGAGGTCTTTACTTTGGTTGTAACGTGGCCATGGGATTAATCGTTAGATGGGGAAATCAAGAAAAGGAAATTTCAAAAGGCTATCAAAATCAACATTTGTAAACATGACCTTCTAAAATACCTTTTGAGTTTTGATTCCTTTTTCCACCTTTCTTTTCTTTCTTTTCTTTTTTATTTCTCATTTCTTTTTGTCATCCCCTTCTCTATATATTTTTCTTTTGTTTTGTTTTTCTTTTATTTGGAGAAGGGGAGATTTTTCAACTCAAGAGAAATATTTTTCTGATTCTTTCATCCCATACTTTTTTTAAATACCTTTTTACCCTTTTGTAATACTTTAGAAGGTCCCTTATCAAGCATCATTCATCAAAGTAATTTAAGGTACCAAGAAAATTATTTTATTTCTTTCAGGCTCAAAATTGAGCAACTAAGGGGTAGCATTTCATCATTCAAAGCTCAGAAGGCCAGAAAAAATACCTATTGCCTCAATCATTTTCAAAAATGTTTTCAAAAATTTTTAAGCTTCAAAATGCTTTCAAGTCAAGTTCTAGAGAAAACAGACCAAGAGGAATAACACTCTAACACAAAGAATGGGGTAGATTTAGTGAGTACCCCTTTGGCTCAAAATCTCACATTTTAGTAGTTCAGAAATCAATGAAAAACACAAATCTATAGAACCATATGCTAATTATCAACTATCCAAGATTATCTCAAGCATTTTCATTTGAAGCCATATCACAAGAATGAACAAAATTGGGTTCAACAATTCACTATCACAAATTATTGGCACTTAGTTCTCACAATTGGATGTAAATTCTAAACAAGGGCAATCTAATTGTGTGATCATGCAAAACTATATGAATGCAACATGAAATATGCAAATGCAAAATACCCCTACCCCAAGCTTAAGAATTTACATTGTCCCCAATGTAAACAATCAAGTTGGAAAGAGGAGAAAAATTGGAACGGCTTACTGAGGCGGTAGCGGGTGCTGGTTCACATGCCTAGTCAGAATGAACTGTATGAAAATTGGGTCACGACCTTGATGGGTGCTGACTTTTCTTCTTGTTCTCCTTGCTCTTCCCTCCTTCCTTCTTACCCTGCAAACACTTGGCAATTCTCAATTTATTATTTTTCCTCTTGAGCTTCTCAAATTATTCAAGAGGTTAAAATTAAAAACAAAATTATTAAGAAAATAAAAATAACTAAAGAGAAGGGTTAAGAAAAGTTGGGTTGCCTCCCAATAAGCGCTTCTTTAACGTCACTAACTTGACGTTCTAGGATCCTCCTCCCGGATCAAATGGAAATTGGAGTGGAGATTGCAGAAGTAGTATGACATTATCCTCAACTCCACCCAACCATTGTGTGAAAGCACCATTGACCTCTTTAACCACCATAATGCACTCACTTCCTAGCTGGTCAAATGGCATTCTCACCAGGAAGTTTGAAAGACAAGTGGAGGGGGCTAACTTACCAATGTCCACACATGCATGCAAGCCGTCATATTTGTCCAATGCAGAAAATTCAGATTCCTTAGCAAGCATGGTGGAATCCACTACCACTTCGTCTTCATCTTGAACTATCCCCCAAACCAGATTTTCCTCAAATTGGGTTTCAGGTGACTTTTGTACTAACTGTTTGCACATCTCCTCAACTTGCGTTTTGAAGTTCTGCATCACAGCTTCGATACTGTCACAGTTGGCTCTTGCCTTGGCCTCTGAGGTGGATAGCTCTTGGGAATATTGTTCTAGAGCAGCTTTCAACGGTGTTTGCTCCTTCCATTCCCATTCTTCAATTTCCCGAGGACTTGTGGAAAGTACTCCCTCTTCTTGTGACTTGTCCACCATCACCACTTCATCTTCAATTTGATCCATTCCCACAACCAGATTTTTCTCAAATTCTGCTTCATGTGGCTCTATGGGAATCATACATGGTGGTGGAGGTGGTAAATATGAACAAAAGGTTTCCCAATCCTCCTCGGAGAAGTTATATATAAGCCTTCCCGTCATAAAATCAACTTGTGCGGGAGTAACATGATCCATCAAATCCATGCAATCTCCCAAACACCAGTTGTCCTTCAAAGCATGACTTGAGGCTTCCTCATCAGGTGAATAATAGTGATTGTCCATGAACTGCATCCACCTTGCACAACCAAAACTCAAAACAAAAAGATCAAATATATACAGAAAAATAAAAAAGAATAAAAATGCCTAAATTAGTTGCCTCCCTTGTTACTAATGATATTGGCAAAACCAATCCCCGGCAACGGCGCCAAAAACTTGTTGACGAATCTGGGCAAGTATACCCAGTCGTGCAAGTAATACGGCGGTGAGACCGGTTATCGTATCCACGGGGATTGGATGTCAACTACCAATTCACAAACTCGGCAACTATCTAGACTATGAAGAGAAATCAAAACAAACAAAAGAAAAGAAATAAAATCTTTTTTTTTCGTTTTGGGACTTTTAACAAACACTTGGAGTGCAGAAAGGATATGTTGGGACTAGACATCACCAAACCTCTGTCTCATGTACTATCAGGACTAGATACCTCCCATTCATGCTTCAGATATTAAAATCAATCCACTAAATTACTCAAACCCCGATTCCTCGGATGGCAAGAGCCTAAATCCACTAATAGACCCTAATTCCTTAGGTGGCCTAGATTAATGAATTTGCATTAAGATTAGGGATTACGCGATTACTAGTAAACCTAACTCCATTCCTAGATGAAAGGGTTACTAGGTGATTAAATTCAATTACGGTTCTAATAAGAATTTCCCAATTGCATACTAAAACACAAATCAAGTCATGGGGGTGCTAGCCACAACAAGCATTAAGAACAGAAAATTAATCACTAATATGAAGACATGAACACAGAATAATCAGTCAAGATAAATACATAATAATCAATTTGGTTACATCTAATCCCAACAAACGGGATTTAACTATTCATCACTATAGAGAAAGCCAAACCAGAAAAGCAGTAGAGAAAGGAGGAAAGGGAGAACTCCATTGAAGCTTCCCACTGTCGTCACAACAACCCCCTAACTCAGCTCCCTTCTAGGGTTGGAACCCTAATCCAGCCGCAGCTCCAAGTGCCTCCTCCAAGAACTCCCAAAAACTCCAAAACTCCAAAACTGTTCAGTTCTGCCCTAAAACAACAACTTATACCAATCAGTTCTGCGCTCGCTCGCGAGGCGAATGTACTCTCGCGAGGCGAATGTTAAAAACCTGCTGCTTCAGAGAATTGAACTCTCGCGAGGCGAGAGTTGCTCGCGACGCGAAACATTAAATTGCTTCTCCAATATGCTCGTGAGGAGCATTAGGGCCTGGGCGTGATGGCTTCTGGTTTCCAGACTCGCGAGGCTAGACAAGGTTCGCGAGGCGAACCAGAAAGGCTTGCATTTTCTGGCGCAGTCAGCTTTCAAGGTCGCGAGGCGAATCCAGTCTCGCGGGGTGAATCTCCAGAATCCTGCTTGGCTCAATTTCTTCTCTTCTCTTTTCAAGCTCTAAATTCTTCCAAGCTTTATTATGGCCAAATCTGCACAGTTTTCCTCAATTTCTGCAAAACAACACACAAAACCACCTTCACCCGTTCCAAGGTAAAAACTAATAAAAATCAAATAAATAATGCCTAATCTATATGAAAAATGCATGCAAAAGTATACAGAAAATATGATGTAAAATCACACTATCATGACTCTCTTGAAAATGACAGTGTTAGTAACTCAGCATACAATTTTGACTATCCCATTGATCATGCTGAAGAGGTTGTTGATGATGACGGGGAACTTCCCCCTGAACTATTGAGATTGGTAGAACAAGAAGCCAGGGAAATTCGGCCCCATGAAGAGCCGAGTGAACTAATCAATTTGGGTACCAAAGATGATAAAAAAGAGGTCAAGATTGGTCTTTCCCTGAAAGAAAAGGAGCGGAACAGGTTGATCAGGTTGTTGATGGATTATAAAGATGTTTTCTCATGGTCGTACCAAGACATGCCAGGGTTAGACCCTAGTGTAGCAGAACACAAATTGCCATTAAAGCTGGAGTGTCCTCCAGAAAAGCAGAAGCTACAAAGGATGAAAGCAGAAATGTCTTTAACGATCAAGGAGGAGGTCAAGAAACAACTGGATGCAGGTTTCCTAGAAGTTGTAAAGTACCCTCAATGGGTTGCTAACATCGTTCCTGTTCCCAAGAAAGATGGAAAGGTTCGAATGTGTGTTGACTATCGAGATCTGAACAGAGCTAGCCCAAAAGACGACTTTCCTTTGCCTCACATTGATGTTCTTGTAGATAATACTGCTCAACATGCATTATTCTATTTCATGGACGGATTCTCGGGATATAATCATATCAAGATGGCACCTGAAGATATGGAGAACTACATTTGTCACTTTATGGGGAACCTTTTGCTACAAGGTTATGCCCTTTGGCTTGAAAAATGCCGGGGAAAAATATCAGTGGGCTATGGTGGCTTTATTCCATGACATGATGCAAAAGGAGATAGAAGTTTATGTAGATGACATGATCGCCAAGTCCAGATCTGAAGATGACCATGATGATAATCTGCAGAAACTTTTTGAGCGGTTAAGAAAGTTTAAGCTCTGATTGAATCCAGCCAAATGCACTTTTGGAGTGAAATAAGGCAAGCTTCTGGGGTTCATTGTTAGTCAAAGAGGAATAGAGGTTGATCCTGAAAAGGTTCGAGCAATCATCGACATGCTAGCACCTCAAACGGAGAAGGAAGTTCGTGGGTTTTTAGGAAGATTGAACTATATTGCCCGATTCATCTCCCAACAAACCGTGACATGTGAACCAATCATTAAATTGCTGCACAAAAATCAAGTTGTGACATGGAATGAAGATTGTCAAAAAGCCTTTGAGAAGATCAAACAATACCTACAGGAGCCTCCGGTCTTGGTTCCCCCAGTGCCGGAAAGACCTCTCATCATGTATTTGACTGTGCTAGATGAATCGATGGGTTACGTATTGAGGCAACACGATGAGTCTGGAAGGAAGGAACATGCCATCTATTATCTAAGTAAGAAATTCACCAGTTACAAAGCCAACTACTCACTGCTAGAATGCACTTGCTGTGCCTTGGCTTGGGCGGCTCACCGTTTGAGGCATTACATGTTGTGTTACACTACCTGGTTGGTGTCCAAAATGGATCCGATCAAGTATATCTTTGATAAGCCTGCTCTGACTGGAAGAATTGCTCGCTGGCAAGTCCTGCTATCAGAATATGACATTGTCTATGTCACCCAAAAAGCAATAAAAGGGAGTGCTCTTGCAGAATATCTAGCCAATCATCCAGTAGAAGATTATGGATCGATGCAATGTGATTTTCCAGTCAAAGATATAATGGCTTTGTTTGATCGCGAGCAATCACCAAAAAAAGAAAAGTGGACCGTGTTATTTGACGGAGCTTCTAATGCATTGGGACACGGAATCGGGGCAATCTTAATCTCACCAGAAAATGATTATTTCCATGTCACTGCGAGGCTCTGCTTCGATTGTACAAACAATATAGCCGAATACGAAGCTTGTGCACTAGGGATTTTGGCAGCAATAGAGGCAAAAGCAAGGATACTGGAGGTATATGGGGACTCTGCATTAGTCATCCACCAGCTTAGAGGGGAATGGGAAACCCGATTTGCCAAGTTAATCCCGTACCATGATTACACCAAAGGTTTGATTGAGCAGTTTGATGAAGTCACATTTCATCATATTCCTCGAGAAGATACCCAATTAGCTGACGTGCTGTCTACCTTGTCCTCGATGTTCAAAGTAAGTGACGAGAGGAACCTACCACTCATCAAAATGGAAAGTCGTGAACATCATGCATATTGTCAAGTGATAGAGGAAGAGTCTGATCAAAAACCATGGTACCATGACATCAAATGCTTCATCCAAAGAAGGGAATACCCTATGGGCACTTCAGAAAATGACAAAAGAATTCTAAGAAGACTTGCAATGGGTTTCTATTTAGATGGAGGTATTCTCTACAAAAGAAATCATGACATGGTGTTGTTGAGGTGCGTTGACGCAAAAGAAGCTAAACAGATAATTGATGAGCTACATGAAGGATCTTTTGGAACACACACGAGCGGTCATGCAATGGCTAGGAAAATCTTGAGGACTGGCCAATATTGGTTGACAATGGAGGTTGATTGCTTTAATTATGCGAAGAAGTTCTATAAGTGTCAAATATATGCTGATAAGGTTCATGCACCGCCAGCTCCCTTGAATGTCATGTCGGCACCCTGATCGTTCTCAATGTGGGGAATGGATGTGATCGGGCCAATCGAACCAAAAGCCTCAAATGGGCATCGCTTCATTCTTGTTGCCATTGATTATTTCACAAAGTGGGTTGAGGCTGCATCATATCCCAATGTGACCAGGAATGTCGTGATCAAATTCGTAAAAAGAGAATTAATTTGTCGTTATGGGTTGCCGAGTGAGATTATAACTGATAATGCGACCAACTTGAACAATAAGATGATGAAGGAGATGTGCAAAAACTTCCAGATAAAGCATCACAATTCCTCCCCATACCGCCCAAAGATGAACGGGGCAGTTGAGGCTGCTAATAAAAATATCAAGAAGATTGTCCAAAAGATGGTAGTGACGTATAAAGATTGGCACGAGATATTACCTTTTTCTTTGAACGGCTATCGTACCTCTATTCGCACCTCGACAGGGGCAACGCCATATTCTTTAGTGTATGGGATGGAGGCAGTGCTCCCGATTGAAGTAGAGATCCCCTCATTAAGGGTACTGAAAGAAGCAGAACTGGAAGAAGCTGAGTGGGTTCAGGATCGACTAGACCAATTGAACCTCATCGAAGAGAAGAGATTAGCAGCACTGTGTCACGGTCAATTGTACCAGAAAAGGTTGATGAGAGCTTACGGGAAGAAAGTACGCCCACGGCAGTTTCGGGAGGGTGACTTGGTGCTTAAAAAGATTCTACCAATCCAAAAGGATCATCGAGGGAAATGGACTCCGAACTACGAAGGACCTTACGTTGTGAAAAAGGTCTTCTCTGGAGGGGCTTTAATTCTCACCAGGATGGATGGGGAAGATCTTTCACTCCCTGTAAACTCAGATGCAGTCAAAAAGTATTATGCTTGAACACACTTCCCAAGAAGAAGAAGAAAAGAAAAGAAAATGTGAAAAATGAAAAAAGAAAAGCTCGCTAGACTGAAAATCTGAAAAGACAGTCTAGGAAAAAGTTAGAGCAACCCGCTATGCTGAAAACCTGAAAAGGCGATCTAGGCAAAAGTTAGGGTTCAAAAAAATAAAACCGTAACAATGGAAGTGTCATCAAGCCGATGAACTGGGGCAATCAGTAGGTTCGATGTATGAAGACTGGGGCAAACAACATCTCTGAAGTCAATTAATGAGCGGTCAATATTATTTGAGGGATACTAACATTAGTCATTGAGAGAGACATCACCTGAGGAGACGCGATTCTACTCCGTAATGTTTTGCAATTTATGCTTTGTACACCCATTTCAATCTAAATATAATGACATTGACTTTCTTTATTTTATTTCGCTACCTTGGTCTGTTTCTCTTAACTTTTGTCATTTGTGTGTGTGCATTCATCTTAATAAGTATATACTGAAATGCGAAACAAGTAATCTTAATAAGTATAGAATTCTTTAGAAAGCCTCAAAAGGTCACGGGGGGCGTGATGGTTCCCCTATAAAGGGCACTGAAGAAAGCAAAGAATGTTAAGGATCAACCATTGGGATAATTATCATCAAGGATGTCTACTATCAAAAACAAAAGTGCAAGATATCTCTCCCCGATAAGATGGGCCTTATTTTAGTTCATCCTTAAGACTAACTGTGATCGATGCTTTTAAGGGGTCAAGGAGCCAATAACGAAAAGACACAGCAAAGAGGAAATAATTTCATCAAAAGAATCTCTGGCATTGTGCCAAAAAATAATATGGGTTTTCCTCATTAGCATTCATCAATGAAAGGCATCTTATGCATTATCATTCTATCAATGAGAAAAATCGACATTCATATTGCATTTGTCTATATGGCCTCACAAGCTTCTACCTATCCGTTCGATCTTCTGACAGGCAATCCACCCCGTATGCTTTTTTTATCTTTCTGTTCGAGCTTCTCACGGGCAATCCACCCCGTAAGCTCTTTAATCTTTCTGTTCGAGCTTTTGACGGGCAATCCACCCCGTAAGCTCTTTTATCTTTCTGTTCGAGCTTCTGACAGGCAATCCACCCCGTAAGCTCTTTTATCTTTCGGTTCGAGCTTCTGACGGGCAATGCACCCCATAAGCTCTTCCTATCTTTCTATTAGAGCTTTTGACGGGCAATCCACCTCATAAGCTCTTTTATCTTTCTGTTCGAGTTTCTAACGGGCAATCCACCCCGTAAACTCTTTTATCTTTCTGTTCAAGTTTCTAACGGGCAATCCACCCCGTAAACTCTTTTATATTTTATGTTCGAGCTTTTGACAGGCAATCCACCCCGTAAGCTCTTTTATCTTGCAGTTCGAGCTTCTAACGGGAAATCCACCCCGTAAGCTTTTTATCTTTCTGTCCGAGCCTCAGCGGGAAACCCATCCCGTAAGCTCACTTTTATCTTTCTGTTCGGGCTTCTGACAGGCAATCCACCCCGTAAGC
Organism: Sophora flavescens; assembly: GCA_030762895.1. NCBI lineage: Eukaryota > Viridiplantae > Streptophyta > Magnoliopsida > Fabales > Fabaceae > Sophora > Sophora flavescens. The sequence goes on along the minus strand of CM061062.1, from coordinate 278,203,450 downwards.
TCATTTATCTTTTTGTTGGAGCTTCTAACAGGGAATCCACCCCGTAAGCTCTTTTATCTTTCTATTCGAGCTTCTGATAGGCAATCCACCCTGTGAGCTCTTATCTGTTTCATCAAGCTTCAACGGGTACCAGAACTCGTAAGCTCTTTTTGTTGTCAAGCTTCAGTGGGTACCAAACCACGTAAGCTATTTTATCTTTTTATAAAGCTTCGACGGGTACCATACCTCGTAAGCTCTTTTCTTGTCAAGCTACAATGGATACTCAACTCTGCAAGCATTTTACCCTTATTTTCAAGCTTCAGCGGATACCCTACTCCGCAAGCTTTCTATCTTTTTGTCGTCAAGCTTCGGCAGGTACCATACCCCGTAAGCTCTTTTATCTTTCTGTTCGAGCTTCTGATGGGCAATCCACCCCGTAAGCTCTTTATCTTTCTGTACGAGCTTCTGACGGGCAATCTACCCCGTAAGCCCTTTTATCTCTCTGTACGAGCTTCTCACGGGCAATCCACCCCGTAGGCTCTTTCAAGATCTTTTATCTTTCTGTTCGACCTTCTGACGAGCTACCCATCCCGTAAGCTCTTTTATCTTTCTGTTCGAGTTTCTGACGGGCAATCCACACTGCAAGTTTATGTGTAAACCTCAGTGGGCAATCCAACCCGCAGGTTGTTTACAGGAAATCACTTTGTAGTCACAGGTCATTTTGCTTGTCAGGGTACCACAAACAAAATTGGAGTTCATGTCTTTACTCGTTTCTTATAACGATAATAGGTTAACTACGGTTATACCTATTATCTAATAAGAAACAAGTAAAGAGGGGCAACTGTCAATACCTAATTTTGTCCGGCTGTCCTTTTAATCAGTGTTTTGAAAAAAAATTTGAATAATATAAAAATAAAAAATAAAAAATATAGAAAAAACTGAAAGCAAGCAGAACTCCAGCATACAGGGCCAAGAGGAAAATGCCAAAGTTTCAAGTTTCTAATACATCTCAGAAGCAAAGAAAGCAGTGGCAGACTTAGGCATTGGAAACAAAAAATGGTTTCAAATTTTAAGCATCAGAAAGGGAAAAATGGGAACATGTGATGCTGCTATCCCTGAAGCATGGTCAAACCTGAATCAAGAGAAAAGTCACTCTACATAAACAAAGGAAAGTTGCAGCACAACAGAGAAGTCCTACAGATACAAAATCAATGAGAATGGAAATGAAAAAGACTCTACAATTCAACAACCTTGGATTCTGTTTTGGAGTCTTGTTAGAAGAAGAGAGCATAAAAGGGAGAGCATACAGAAAAAAAGGGGGGAGATCCATAAAACAATACCTCTTCTTCTTCATTCTAACCATTTTTTTCTTCTTCTACCAGTTCATCTTTTCAAGTAGAACCAGAAAACCCACAAAATATAAAATTAAAATACCATATAAAAAAAACAACATATCCTCTTCCTTGGCCAGCACCACAAATCTGTCATCATCTTGCCAATCACCTCCGCCGTCGCCTCCTTCGCCCGTGGCCACCCGTCACGCAACCCCGGCACCTCCGCCTTCACATCCTGTTCCTTCCGCATCGCGTAACAGATCAGAACCTCATTCCGCCGCCACAATCGTGTCCTGCCACCGCCTTGTCCAGGTCCACCGCAACCACTCATCCACCGCAGGCAGCCATCGCCACCACGGTACCAAGCTCGTCGCTACTGCATCGCACCTCGTTGTCCCGCCGCCATTTTTGACACCAGATCTGTTGAGGTCACCTCCACAGATCTCAGAACTGCCGCAACTCCACGTCGCTCCGCCGTTCATCGTGCCGCCTCCACGACCGGCCACCACCGCTGCGTTGCTCTGCCGGGGCGAGGGTCACCAAGCTGCTGCCTCATTCTTCGGTTCATCCCTGTTCTCCTTCTTTGTTTTCGTTCTCTAGCTTATGTAACATAAGCTTTAAGTTCTATTTATTTAACTTTAAGTTTTGTTCTGATTTACTTTTTTCTTTTTTTCTTTTTTTTTTAAAAAAAGAAGGCTTTTGGGTCCCTTTTGGTCATGGATGTGTATGTGTATGGGCCAGATGCTTAGCCCACAGAAAATGTTTCTTTCCAAAATATGTAGAAGCTCTTGGACTTGGGCTAAGAGAGGATATGTTTTGTTTTAGGGAATTTCTTTTTGGTCTTAATGGGTCAGGGTCAGGGTTAGGTTTTGAATAAAAATAATTTTCAAAGGAAAACCCCCAAAAATATATTTTCTGGTCGTTTTTCTTTATTCAAAATCCCTTTTCAAAAAAATAAAACAAAATAATAAATCCTTTTGAGATTTTTTTTTTGGTTTTTTTAATGAAAAATCTTTCCAAAATGAAATCCTTTTTAAAAGAAAATTCTTGAGTTCACGCAACAATCTGCGATGTTGATGTATGATTTTTCATCCTCAAGTGTCGTATGAATTGTAAGGGTTCATCGTATAGCTTCGTTGTATTTAACCCTATGCAAAAGTGAGTTCTCTCATTTTAGAAATAAAAATGATTTTTATGTTCTACTTTGATAAAGTTTTTTTTTCTCACAAAAATAAATAAATAAATAAACGAATGCTTTTAAGTATCTATTATAATTTTTTTAATAAATAAAAATCTTTCTCATTCATGCAATAATCTACGATGTTGATGTATGAATATTCATCCTCAAGTGGCGTATGCATTGTAAGGGTTTATCGTATAGCGCTGCTATTATGGACCCTGTGCAAAAAATGAATTTATTCTGAAATAAAATCTTTTAAAAAAATATAAAATAAAAAAATCAAACCTTTTCCAAAAAATAAAATCTATCAACCATTTAAACATTTTCCAAAAGAACTACGTGGCTTTGAGTTTCCCATCGCACCCGGGAATACGTAGGAGCAAGATAAATCATCTTGTCAAGCCAAAACTAAATTTTCATTTTTTTGTGTCCTTTTTTTATGTCAAAATAATTAATCAAGATAATTAAACTTTTCTATTTTTAGGGATGCTCTATGGACACGGTGTCATGTTCAGTCTCTTAGGATTTGAGGTTACCCTGTGGACTCATGTGCCATGTTCAACCTCATTTCGTTTTTTTTTATATAGACAATAAATTTAAAAATATAAGAATTAATAAAATTTAAAATATTAAAATTTAAAAATAATTCTTTCTTGTAAATAATTTTTGGGGTAAAATAAATATTTAAATGGTTATTAAAATATTTTTGCACAATTAACTTGAGGTGCCGTTTTTTTTAAACGGACTATGTGGGGTGCTAACACCTTCCCTACTCGTAACCGACTCCCGGACTCATCACTTTTTTTTAGACCAGTTTACCTTTACATAATTGGGTTTTCTAAGATTTTCCCAATAAAAATTTTAGTGGCGACTCCTCCATTTTTACCTTCTTTTTCGCGGTGCCCGGACGGGACGGTCACGACAAACTTAATCCTCACTATGTTCTTCATTCATTTTCATGTTTCAAAGCCATGATCATCATTTGAAATTCTTAGATCTAGAACTTTGAAAATTCCTAGAAAATCATAGAAAAATCCTATGACCATGAAACCAATTTCTATGATCTTATTATCATCTATATATTCAAGATCCAAGAATATGCATCCAGCAAAAATTTCTTGCTCATTTATCTTATCAAGGCCAAACCCTAACAAGTGTGGGGGGAGGAACTTTGTTCAATTTTTTAGTCATCATTGATTTCATCTTTCTATTACCAATATGAGTTGAATTCATGTTGTTGTATCAAAATAAAATTATTAGCTCATGTTTTCATCAATGGCCAAAAATGAGTTTGTGAGGGTTTGAGATGTTTTGATTTTATTTTTAACTTAGGACAGTTTTCCTAAACTCTATGATGCTCTAGGATCATAATCTAAGAGTATGTAAATTTTTGAAATCTCTAGCCCATATTTTGTGTCATGGCAGAAAATTTGGTTTTTGAAAGGTTGGAGTATTTTATTTCAATCTTTGTATTTTAATCATTGATTTAGGGTTTTAAGTGATTATTGATCACTAATCCAAGCGCTTAGGAATTTTAGAAATTTTTAGCTATTGAAAAATCTCATGACCGAACCTATCATATAGAAGCATAGGTGTATTTAGTTGTTTGATTGATAATTATTCGATGTGATTTGTTGAAGGATAACTATCCTATCGAGTACGTGTGAGACCGACATTCAGATTTTCGACAAAAAGCCAAATCGGAAGGAAAAGTCTTCAAGAGGTAAGGGGAGTACCTGAGGGGTTTTTCCGATAGCTATATGCTATTTGTTTGTGGTCTGTATAATTTATTTGGCATGTTTATTGTTTTACATAGTTAGAATTATCTGTTTTAATTATTTATTTGTGTTTAATTATTATCGTATTTTAATGCATATCATAAATTGTGCTATATGCTATATTATTGGCATGAAATTATTATTGATGTTGATTGTGGATTGAAAAGCCTGACAGTGGTAAGTGCTCAATTAATTATGAGGTTAAAAGCGTCAAAAAACTTTTTATAAAATAATGAGTTTTAATTGTTGGAAAATAATAATATAATATTACTTAATTATTTGATTGGTTAAAAATGGAGAATAGATAAAAATAATATTATTTTAATAATTTAACGGCGAAATAGTGTTTTATGAGTCACAGTGAGGACGTAACCGTGAAAATATTTTAGTACTACCAATTTATCTGTAAGAAATTTCTAAATATTATAAAATGTTATTATAAAAAATAAGTTTCAAAAATAATTTTATTATGGTGTTGGGAAAATTATTTTACTAGAAAAGTCAAATTTTGACTTAAAACGTTGGAAAATGTCAAGCGACGAACAATTCCAAAAATAATGATGGAAAGTATTCTTAAAAAAAGTAATATTTGTTAGAACAGAGAATTAGTCTCAAAACGATATTTTTCATTGAACTAAAGTTTCAAATAAAGATTTTTAGAAGAAAATGAGTTTTAAGTGATTTGGTGATGTTATAAACGAATTTCCTACGTAAAAGGATTTTCTGTAAAGTAGTTTTATACAAAGGTGTTATTTCCGACAACTTGGATAAGTTGAGGAGGTTTTGTTTTTGATTTGTATTTCACAGAACGAAAATGTTTCTAAAAATTGAAAGACGAACCTAGTTGCCGAGACGTCGGGGTCTAATGTTCTATGGTATGGACAGTGTGTCCTAAAGGTGAAGTTATGGACTTCATGTCCTATAAAAAGTCATGATATTGATTTTTGTACGCTAAAATCTACATATCTACGACTGGTGCATCGGTCTAGATTTCGTGATTTGTACATTTTGACTTGGAGTCTGTTTTATTGGGATGGTTGATAAACTTAAATGTTTAAACGTTGGATTGGTCGTGGGTCTTTGAGCTACGACAAGGAAAGAATGAACACAGAGAAAATGACGTGAACAAAACGTTTTACATGCATTTTTGGGGCAAACATGCCTACATATTTGGACTTTAATTCTCGATGGCAAGTATTCATGACGTTGCATCATTGTGCCTTGATGGACAATGAAACCATATACTATAAATAATAATCACCGTGCCTCGTTTTGGACAGTGCTATGGTTAATTTAAAACCTGCCTTATTTGGCAACGAGAGCTTGATCAGCTCATTTATTTGGTGATTGAATCTCCGGGAGATTAAGTACAAAATTGAGATGATGAATATTGAAGTGTCATTGTTTTTAAAATGACGATGACCTGCTTGGTATGAAACCCTTTAATAAACTATTTGTTTATTTTTTTAACATTGATGTTATTATAACTATATATGTTATGTATTGTTTTGTGCATCGCGCATGTAGTTATCGTTTTAAAATCCATATATTAGTTCTCACCCTTGCATATACATGTTGTCCTGGCTTCGCTGTTGTACCTTGGTACACGAGTGCAGATGTTGCAGAAGAGTTCCTTAAGTCACTTGGAGACTTAAGCCTGGATTGCGAAAATAAATTTGTGATCATTGGGATGATCATGGGGTCTTATCAGTGAGTGTCTTGTAAGGCGACCAGCTTAGGTTTTTGTTTGAGGGTATATATTTTAAAAAGTTTAGTCGTGGGTCTTGATAGTTTTCATATAGTTTATAAGAGAAGACTTTTAAGAAAAGCTTATACATTGTAGAAGGTTTGTTTATAAATAAAAATTGGTATATGTATGTGGTCAAGTATAGGGTAAGCGTACTATTTTTTGTTGTGTGTATCAAAATTTTCCGAAGTGTTAAGAAGAAAAAAAATTTACACCCAGATTTTCTGACTTAAAATAAATCAATTTCCGAAAGTAACCGGTAAATTTTCTTTTTAATTTATTTCCGCACGTGTTCACAAAGTAATGTCCAAGGGGGGTGTTACAAAGTGATATCGGAGCTGGTCGAGTCTTTCGGGAACCTTGGGGAATAGGTCTGTTAGGTTTTTGTTGTGTGATCTCTTGATGGACCTTGTTTGAATTGTTTCCTTTTCGAAATAATGTGTGATGGTATACAAGTAGGTGTGTTTCGATGGGTTTTGAGGTAGTCGAGACCTTGTAAGAATCTATGAACAGTAGATGGTACTTTGACCAAGTTACTTCTTAGAAGTAATGTGTTTTAGACACATAAGTATACGTTTCAGTTTCTGGTTGCGGATTGACTGAGTTGTCTTATAGGTCAGTTATGGAACCAGAAATTGGACATGGACGTGGATGTGATCATAATGGTGATTGTGATTATGTCTGCAACAAGATGTGATTGAACAGATGAACCAGGCCGTTCAGGCTATGACTACTGTTGCTGCTATCATAATTGTCCAGAATAAGCTGTACCAGGTTTGTGCCAAGCTAGCAGTCAAGGCGAAAAATTCAGCAAACTTCAGAAATCAGAAACCTCAACAATTTTATGGAGATGTCAATTCTGAGAAGGTTGGCTTGTGGATACAAGAACTGGAAAGGATTTTCGAGCTTATCAACAACAATGAAGAATCAAAGGTCCCGTATGCTCTATCTCTGCTTTTCGGAGATGCAGAATGCTTGTGGGATGATATTAGACAGATACTGAAAGCGGTTAACCAGGAATATACTTGGAGTGTTTTCCGCACTGTTTTCTTGGATAAGTATTTTCCTCAGAGCGCCAGAGTTGAGAAGGGACAGGAGTTCTCACGATTACAACAGAACGAACTATCTGTGGATGAATATACAGCAAAGTTTGAATTTCTAGTCAAGTATTTCCGTTTCTTCCAAACTTACTCTGACGAAGGTTGGGAATGTAAGAGATTCGAAGGAGGCATACGATACGAAATCAAAGAGTCCGTGCTACCGCTTGAAATTCGCAACTTTCAAGCTCTAATGGAAGAGTGCCGGAGAGTGGAGCAGAAAAGGAAAGGTAAAGACTATTGGGGTAATACCGGCGGACCATCTCGATTCCAACACTGAATCTGAATAAGAAGTGGAAGCAAAACCAGAGGAAACCTTATTTCCGACCACCTGGAAATAATTAGATCCGGAATGAACAATCATACCGTCGTGTTGCTGCTGCATCGAGAAGTGGAGGTCAAAAGAACCAAAGCAAAGGCCAACTCAAAAGATGTTACAAGTGTGGAGACCTAAACCATATGGCTAAGACTTTCCAGTTAAGAAGAGTTAAATGTTTCAGTTGTGGACAACAGGGACAGCTAGCAAAGAATTGCAAACCAAAGCGTGGACCAGTAATTTAAAGTTTTATTTTCCGCAACGGGTTATCATGTGATGTCCCAAAAAAGGGGTGTCGCTTTAGCTTTAATGACTCGTAAATTTTAATTTTGTAACGAATGCTAAGTATGATCGTATTTCGATGTCCTTGAGTATTTGACTCTTTAAAGTCTTTTATGCTAGTCTTTTCAGTTGGTATATACTATCTATGACTTTTTGGGAATAAAGGTTTCTTGAAGGAAATTTATTTCAGTCCTTTTTCTTTTGATTGATGTGATCAGTATAGATTTTTTGGGGTCAAATCATTCCTTTTTTAAAATTTGTGATTTATTTTCAAACTTCAATTGTTGAACCAATTATTGTGGAATTTTATCTTTTTAAATTGTCCGATTGTTGTTCGGGATAGACACTTTCTTGAGAAAAGAAGTTTCTAGATGAGACTTAGTCTGAGCACTTTTACTTTTGGTGAAAGTGATCCAATCTGGATTTTGTTTGTCTGTTGTCATTTTAAATTGTCGTTTTATAAATCCCTTGTTCAAAGAATAAATCCTTTTAAGAGTGGGAACTATTTGTTTTGTGAGTTCCTAATCCACTAGGAATTCTTGTGAAAGAAGGAACTTTCTTAGAGTCATGGTTATAAATATGTATTAGCTATGTATTTTTACACTCACGAACCTATTAAAGAATCTTTTTACATACTGAACATTCATGTATTCTTTTCAGATTGACAAAGTTCTTCTATAATTACCTACCTTCTTGTGGGAGTAAGACCTTGGGATTAAGAAAATGCTGTCTAGTTTTGAGTAACGAAATTTCGAGGACGAATTTTTTTTTAGTGGGATAGTAATGTAACACCCCGATTTTTCTACTTTCTGGGTAAGTTTTCAACCTCTTCCTTAATAGTTATAAATGTGAAAACGTAAAACTTATAAGCAAGCAGAGCACACAAAAAAAAAAAAAAAAAAACTTATAAGCAAGCAGACAACGTCAATATTGGACGTTTAGTTGGACGATTTAAAAAGTATAGAAAAATAAAATAAATGCAAACTTTGTTGATTTAAAGAAAAATGCGAATTGGCAAACGCGTATTGTCAGACAACACGTTTGTATTAATAAAGGTTTTTTTTTTTTTTTACTAATATTAATAAAGGTTACTAACTTACTATAATGTAAAACTGAGAACATAAACTTTATTTGTTAAAAAAAAAAGTTTAAGTGTATATAAAAAGAAACAAAAAGTTTAAGTGTGTATCTATTCTAATGAAAAGAGAAATTAAAAATCACCACTAAAAAAATAAAATGTACAGTAAGAAGTTTTTTTTATTATAATAATACATTATTAAGTTTTATTTGAGTTGGATAAATCAAATTCTCATTTTCAGCTCGACTGGAAGAGTTCAAATTGGGAAATATTATAGTGATTAATAATGAATAAATCAAAAAGATGAGCAAGTATATATATATTAGTAAAATATTTCAAAATGGCAAATACCACCTTATTATAATTTAAACTTATTGCCACCATCATGCAGCCATCTGGAAGTCGGCCACAATATTGTGCCTTAGGAATTGGGAAAATATTTCTTTAAAGTAAAATTGATTGTAATTAAATTGAGAAAATAAGACTGTATTTACCCTTTAATCATTATTAAGTGTGTTGATCATGAGATTTCAATAAATTTTAATTAATATAAATATATCATTACTTTTTCATTACATTTAAGCTCATTATTTTAGTGGAGCCTTGTACTCAATCCAAGGGGATGATAACATATACTAGTATAGAAAGAAAGAAGGATGGTTAAGATAAAGTCAATTTGCCATAAAAGCTTCGTATTTATATGAATGGTTATATCTTTTAATCTTGCATTACGTGTTGGTTCTCTTTTCTTATGTCTATAAATACGAATAGACCTTCATTCACAATTTACAACACAAAGCATATATTTGGTCAGTATTTCTTTATTGTTACTTTCACAAAGTGTGCCAAGGTTAATTCTCTTTAATTTGCTAGGTTCTCAAATTAAGAAGTAGAAAAGATGTTTCATAACATGGTGAATGCCCTCACCGGAGAGGACAGCAAGAACAAGATAAGAGGGACAGTGGTGTTGATGAAGAAAAATGTGTTGGACTTCAACGACTTCACTGCTTCCTTTCTTGATCGTGTTCATGAGTTTGTGGGCAAAGGGGTTTCTCTCCAACTTATTAGTGCTGCAAACGTTGATGCTGGTAAGTGCTTCCTCAGTTTTTATTATCATTATTATTTTCTTAGGTTTTTCCTTGTACAATCCTCTTTTTCTCGGATCAAACTCTTCTAAATTGATCAAAAGTGTAAAATGATAAAGTAATGTATTTACCTTTGATTAATTAAAGTGTATTGACATCTTAACTCACTTTTTTTGGTTCGGAACCCACTCTAATCAACCTTTTGGACCGAGTGGACCCAACAAAGTATCCCCACGACTTAGATTCTTCGGTCCCGCTCTGGACAAATATCTGGTTCGGTTGATTGAACAGGGTTTTACCCTTTGGTTATCATTCTCCCAACAAGGTTTCGAACCCAGGTTCCCTAGGTCATTCTCCTTGTGGGGGCAAGTTGCTTCTACTTGACCAACACCCCATTGGTTTAGCTCTAATTAATCAATAATGTTACATAGATACTTTCTCATTTTACACTTAATTCTGTTCACTTTAAATGGGCGTTATTTTTTTTTTATCTCTAGCTAGTGTACGTCTTTTTATAGTTGTTTCATGTAATCTGTTTTTAGTGAGTATGAACCTTTTCCCGTGTTACACGGCTTAAGAGAGATAAATATAAAAGTCGTAATACATGCATGATCTCACAAATTTTAAGCAGGTATCATTATTGAAGATTTTATGTTTGTCATCATGTGAATATTTCATATGAGAAAAAGATCTTTCTATTTTAATATACTATTATTTTATAATAAATTATAGTGCCACGATTGTTTTTTTTTAAAACATATAGTGCCACAATTGTTGACACTAGCAAATTTGGCAAAATCCCAGCTGTATACCGTACGTATTAAAATAAATTAGAAGTGATTGTTACTCAGATTAATTCTATGATCTCCACTAGTGTAAAATAGATATGTTCACACATTTTTAATATATATATATATATATATATATATATATATATATATATATATATATATATATATATATATATATATATATATATATGTTCACACATATTTTGGTGACATTGACTTTTGTCAAAAAAATAAATCTTATTAGGTGACACTTAGTATCTAACATAATTTGATATTCATAAGAAAATGAGGTAGAGATAAAGGTTTTTCATATATATTTGATACAAGAAATGCACAAAAATAAATTTTGTTATTGAAACTTGAAAAATGTATTCTCATTTATGAGAGTTAAAAAGAAATATTCTTAAAAATGGAATTCCCAAAAGTATAATTTACTAGAGAATAAACAGAAGAGAACGTTTGCAAGATAAAATAGAGCGAAGTGGCCCATTATAGCTAAATCAATTCTCTGAGTTAAAACCTTGTTTAGTTTTTAATTTGTCGATTAATTTCGGGGTAATGAAAAATAAAATAAATACCGTTCGTCAAGAAAGAAATAATCAACATGTATTATTTTGGGTCTTTCATTCAAACCCTTTAATTTGTTTAAATAGCATTAATTAACATATAAAATTAAATTTACGCTCTAATTTAAAATGGTTTGTCATATGGTTCTGTGAAAGCAAATTCTATGAAATATGTCTAGCTGAAATTCATGATAATAGTTATATATATATAAATATTTGTTTGTTTTGTTTCCAGTTTTCAGAAATAATTACAAAACTGTCACTTCATTTTTATTTCGTTTCCCGTCTTCAGAAATTTGTACGGCAAACACTGAAAACAATTTTTGTTTTCATTATTTCCTGTACAAATATTTAGAAACATGAAATAAAATGAAAACAAGATGACAGTTTTATAATAATTTTTTTTAAAAAAACATCAAACTGGAAATAAAAGACGCCCTAAATTATCCTTAAACCCATGAAACTAGTAAAGAGATCCAAGTAATTAGCAATGCAGCGGTGCAACGAAACTAGCTTTTATAACACGTATCCAAATTTTATTTGAATTTGCGTTTCTTATCTCATCCAACTCTGATGTAGGATGAGTGGGGATATTAACACAAGTCTGAACGATAGAATATGAGGGAGAGTGATTAATAGGGTATTTATCAAGTGGAAGCAACTTGCCCCCATAAGAAGAAGGACTCATAAACCCGGATCCGAATTATTATGGAGTCACTCTTATTGGGAGACTGAGAACCAAGGATAAAACCTTGCTCAATCAATCGTCGCATCAGAGATTAGTTTCATAGCGGACTCGAAGGATCTAAGCTGTGGGGATAATCTGACGGACTCGCTTGACTCAAATGACTAATTAAGATGACCCAAATGACTAATTAAGATGAGTTGCTAAACAAAAAACAAAACGAGGGAGAGTGAAAGTTAGAACTTGGTTTATTTGAGGTCTTCCCCCTGTTTTATAACACAAAAGTGCAAATGACTATGACGGTATGACCGGGTTCCAATTATGATAAGATGGAAAGCCTTGATTTGTTGGAGGAATGATAAAAAAACAGATAGTGATAAGTTCAATATCTTGTGCTGATGATAGTGGTTCTAGAAGGATAGGTCTCTACTCTCTAGTGGGCCTTGATTGGAGGCAAGTTCGTACAAAGAGTATGAAGGTTGGCATTGTGCCTCAGCTACGAAGCTGGATCGACCCAAGGAGGAATATAACTCTTATTCTTGCAAGTTGCAACTCTCACTAATTTCATCTCTAATATGTATTTGCCTTTTTGTGTTGACATTTTTTAACGACTGATAGGAAATTATGTATAATGTTAAACTCAGTATTTTGTTTTTTGTTACAACATTTAGAATTTATCACTCAGAGAAAAAATCCATCTTTAATTTGGCTATTTGCATGAAGTTTAATATGGCACTTTAATGATATTATGATGACAAATTTGGAAGGGAATGGCTTGAAAGGAAAACTTGGGAAGCCTGCATATCTGGAAAATTGGATTACCACAATCACATCTTTAACAGCAGGCGAATCCGCATTCGGGGTAACATTTGATTGGGATGAGGATATAGGAACACCAGGAGCATTTTTAATAAAAAATAATCATCACAGTGAGTTCTACCTAAGAAGCTTGACACTTGAAAATGTTCCAAACCAAGGTGATATCCACTTTATCTGCAACTCTTGGGTATACCCTTCAGATAAATATGTAAAGGATCGCATTTTCTTCAGCAACAAGGTAAACCTACAAACGCAACAATACTAGCACTTTTTTTTAACCAATGTTATATGTTAACCAACTCTTGATTGCATGTATATTACTTAGAAGAATGCTAACCAGTGTCACTGGTTAGCATGACCCTATTGCTAATTACACTTATAGTTACTTTTGCCTGGTGATATGTTGTAGACATACCTTCCAAGTGAAACTCCAATGCCACTACTTAAGTATAGAGAAGAAGAACTAGAGAATTTAAGAGGAGATGGAAGAGGGGTCCTTCAAGAGTGGGATAGGGTCTATGATTATGCATACTATAATGATTTGGGTGATCCGGATAAGGGTCCACAATATGTTCGTCCAGTTTTAGGAGGGTCAACAGAATATCCCTACCCTCGAAGGGGAAGAACCGGTAGACCACCCTCAAAGTCAGGTTAGGCTTTTTTTTTATAATATATATACTATATTAGTTGCTTTTTGCTATTCATTAAAGTCAAATTTTATTGAAATAATTTGGAAAATAAATTGAGTTTAATTGTTATGCACTGTCAGACAGTATAACGTTTTTTACACTGTCAACCAATCAGAAATCATGATTTGAATGACTTTTAAGGTAGTTATGATAATAGTCAAAGATTTTTAATGATTTGTCAATTTCTGATTGACTGACAGTGTAAAAAATCTTTATACTGCCAGTGCATATAAATTTCAATTACTTTCTATTATGTACTTAAAATTTTGGTGTGGTGTTTTTGCTTTATTATGTTGTTATCTTAACAGATATGAATACTGAGAGTAGATTGGATTTAGTCAAAAGCTTAGACATCTATGTCCCAAGGGATGAAAAATTTGGGCACTTGAAAATGGCAGACTTTCTTGCCTATGCACTGAAATCAGTAGTTCAAGTTCTCAAACCTGAGCTGGAATCTATATTTGACAACACCCCTAATGAGTTTGATAGCATTGAAGATACACTTAAACTATATGAAGGTGGGATTAAGTTACCCGAGGGAATACTTAAGAATATAAGGGATAACATCCCTGCAGAGATGCTCAAAGAAATTCTTCGAACTGATGGTGAAAGGTTCTTAAAATATCCCCTACCTCAAGTGATTAAAGGTAATTTCCATGATTTTTGAACTACTAACTTGGATAGGGCTATGTGGGTAACTTAATATGTTGTTTTTAGATACAATAACCTAGAAAAGTCATGCATTTTGCAAACTATTGTTTGTGTATGATAAACTAATGATGGCATTCTTAATGATTTGGAGAAGAGGATAAGTCTGCATGGAGAACAGATGAAGAATTCGCTAGAGAGATGTTGGCTGGTGTAAACCCTGTCATGATTCGTTGTCTCCAAGTAAGGATAAATGATTTTAGTTAATTGGAATAAATTGTATTCTACTAAAGGATAGCGTGTTTTCTTTTAGGTTAAATTAATCTATAGCTCCTTGAACTATTTGTAAATTTTAAAATAGGTCCTTATACTTTGAAAGTTTATAAATAGGTCATTGAATAGATAGAAAATTTGTAATTGGGTTCCTCACTACACTTGTTCATTAGGATTTCATTTAAGTATCCATTAGGATTCCATTAAGTGACTTATCCAGACATCATTTATCGGTACCTGAACTTCTAGAAAAAATTCAAATTAGTTCCTATACTTTTTAGGAAAATTCAAATAGCTACATGTACTCTTTGGAAACCTAATTAACGAGACCCAAACGGAAAAGTGTATGAAGGCCCACTTACAATTTTTCTATTTGTATGGGTACCTATTATAAACTTTTAAATTACAGGAACCTATAGATTAATTAAAACCTTTTTTTTTATTATAAATTATCAAGTTTTTTTCTTTCCTAAACCTGACATGCTCACTATCTAAATGGATATTTAACTACGATTGTTTCCCTCACAAATCACAATCATCCTAAATTAACTGCAGGAATTCCCACCAGTAACCAAGCTAGATCCTGAAGTCTATGGTGATCAAACCAGTGCAATGAGGAAAGAACACATCGAGAGCAACCTGGACGGGCTCACTGTAGATGAGGTAATTTTCAAGTTTGATATGATATATTTCTTTGACAATATAAATTTTTTATGTAAATTTTGTGACAGCATTGTAGTCAGACCGATTGGTTTTTAATCTGATATTGTGATTCATACTATTAATTTGTATTTGGTTGAATAGGCAATTAAGCAAAAGAAGTTGTTCATATTGGATTACCATGATGCTCTGATGCCATACTTAAGGAGGATAAACTCCACTTCTTCAAAGATTTATGCCAGTAGGACAGTCCTTTTCTTACAAAATAATGGGACTTTAAAGCCATTGGCCATTGAGTTGAGTTTGCCACATCCTAAAGATGATCAATATGGTGTCATTAGTAAAGTTCACACTCCTGCAAAACAAGGTGTTGAGGACTCCATCTGGCAATTGGCTAAAGCTTATGTAGTGGTAAATGACTCAGGCTATCATCAACTTATCAGCCACTGGTATAGCTCTGTTCAGGAAGCCAAATACAAACTTTGTTTATCTATGAATGAAATTAAGAGTGTGTTTGGTTTGCATTTTCATTTCCTATTTTTAAAAATAATTACAACAAAAATAGTTATAAAAATATAATATTGTTTTCATTCTATTTCCCGTTTTAAAAAATTTATACAGGAAACAATGAAAACAAATAAAATGTTGTTTTCAATATTTCCTGTACAAATATTTAGAAACAGGAAGTTGAATGAAAAACAAACGTGATATTTTTATAATTAATTTTGCTATAATTAGTTCTAAATTTAAGAAATGAAAATGAGAAACGGCAAACAAACCAAATAGACCCTAAATATTGATATCTTTCCATATGTCACAGGTTACATACTCATGCAGTGATTGAGCCATTCGTTATAACCACAAACAGGCAACTTAGCGTGCTTCATCCTATTTATAAACTATTGCATCCTCACTTTCGTGACACCATGAATATAAATGCACTTGCGAGACAATTACTCATCAATGCGGGTGGCATTCTAGAGACAACGGTTTTTCCATCTAAGTATGCTATGGAGATGTCATCTGTGCTTTATAAGGATTGGACTTTCCTTGAGCAAGCACTACCTACAGATCTTATCAAGAGGTAAACCACACAAGCACATGATCATTGATTTTAATTAAGCTATTTGACATTAAGTTTTGTTTTAAATATGATTAAACAAAATTAAAATCATGATAGCATGACATTATCTTGTATAATTTGGAAAAATGCCAGTATATATAACCAAACCTACTTGAATGCAATGGGGCATATAAAACTACAATATAGTAGTTGTTTCTTATGGCTACTCCGAATTTTTAGAAGTTAAGTTTTTTATATGTAATATATTTTTAATAGAAATATAAGTTTTTTAATTTGGCCCATATATAAAGTATTATTCTTTTTTGCCTCCTCCATAAAATCTCGACTCTGCCCCTATTTAAACCAAATATACTATGTTAGAATAACGTAGCTCAGGTGGTCGAGCTTGTAAAGGACATTTGGAGTTTTTGAGGTTGTGGTTCTTGTTATACCTTCAATTTCTCGTAAGGGTTAAATATGTCTCCTTTTTGGACCAAAAGAAAAAACAGAATAGAACAAAGACATTTTTTTTTTAATGAGCTGATTTATAGTTGTTTTTTTCAGGGGAATCATTGTTGAAGATTCAAAGTCTCCACACGGCTTTAGACTACTGATTAAGGATTACCCTTATGCAGTTGATGGGCTAGAGATTTGGTTTGCTATCAAGAGATGGGTTGAGGATTATTGCTCCTTTTACTACAAAGATGATGACACAGTAAAAAGAGATGCAGAACTACAATCTTGGTGGAAAGAATTAAGGGAGGAGGGTCATGGTGACAAGAAAGATGAGCCTTGGTGGCCAAAGATGCAAACTCGTGAAGATTTAATTGACACTTGCACCATTATTATATGGACTGCTTCCGCTCTGCATGCTGCAGTCAACTTTGGACAATACCCTTATGCAGGTTTTTTTTTTTATTTTTTATAGTCAAATGTTAGTATGTTAATATTAATATTTTTGTTAGTGGGTGAGATTTGAACCCTCAACCTCCTTTGCAGGTTACCTCCCAAATCGCCCAACTATAAGCCGAAGATTCATGCCCATGAAAGGAACTCCGGAATATGATGAGGTTGTGGAATTTCCTGAGAAGGCTTTTCTAAAAACAATCACAGCACAGTTGCAGACTCTTATTGGAATTTCACTCATAGAAATATTGTCTAGGCATTCTTCTGATGAGGTCTACCTTGGACAAAGAGACACTCCTTATTGGACATGTGATTTGGCTCCATTAGAAGCCTTTAACCAGTTTGGAAAGAAACTAGCAGAGATTGAGGAAAGGATCATTGGAAGGAACAATGATGAAGAACTCCAGAACCGAGTTGGACCGGTGAAGGTGCCATACACCTTATTGTATCCTACCAGTGAAGGTGGACTAACTGGCATGGGAATTCCCAATAGTGTTTCGATTTGAAGGGGCTATACAATACAGCTACGTGGTCTGTTCTGCAACTTAGAATTATGATTTTATAAAATGTTTCTTTTCCTACCACTGTCAATGTTTATTAGTAATTTTTCAATCAATGTAAACAAACACTCATTGTATTATTATATTAATAAACTAGATTTTTATACTGAAAACAACACGTTAGTATTATATTAATAAACATATAATAATTTAATGAGTAGTTAACATTGAAAGTGTCTCTTTATTAAATAATTTCCACTATCATCTCTCGTTACTAAAGTAACCATTAATTGTTCTCTATCTTCAATAAATTAAATAATTCTTAAACCATTAAATAATATTTATATTACTCGTCTAAAAGTTTTCGTTTTCAATATTCCCGAGGGAAAAATTGAGTTCAATAAATCAATTTCTCTCAAATTGACTGGAAGAGTGCAAATTGCCAAATATTATTAGTGATTAATAATTAATACACCAGTCTTGCCAAAAAAATAATTAATACACCAAAAAGATGTGAAAATATATTAGTAAAAGATTGCAAAATGGCAAATACCACCTTTTTTTTTATAAGCAAAAATTTATTGAATAGGGAGTACAAGGAGTACTCTAACCCAATACAATACCAAATCTTTACAGCAAATGTTGAAAACATCCCAACGGATTCATACACCAATCAGAAAATTTCCACTTTGAATTTCTACCTTCCTTAGCCAAAAACCAGCCCCAAGAAACCAATTTTATATTAGATATAGCATCGGAATGGTCAGCCACGCCATCACCGAAAATGATTCTGTTACGTAATAGCCATAGACACCATACCACCGCACACCAGATAATCACTACAAAAAAAGGGTGTTTAGCGACCGAATAAATCGGTCGCTATTCATCAAAATTCGGTCGCTAAATAGGTTAACGACCGAATTAGCGATCGAATAATGACGGTTGCTAAAACCCTGGTCACTAAATCATTTAGCGACCGAATTTGTAATCGGTCGCTATTAGCGACCGAATAATTCGGTTGCTAATTTATAAAAATCAGTCGCTAAATTGGTCTCCTAAAACCAGTTATGTGACCAATTTTAGCAACCGAAAATTCGGTCGCTAAATTGGCCACCAAATTAAAAAAAATCAGTCACTAAATGTGTCCCCAAAACATGTTCTAGGGACCAATTTAGTGACCGATTTCTTTAAAAAACATATAACAAACCAAATATAATTTTTTTTTAAGCTACAGTGTATTGAAAGAGTATAATGGGTACTCTAAACTCATAAACAAAAGAACCAAATACAAGAGGGATAAGGTTGAGATTCAACCAAAGTCGGATAATGGTTGATATACTAACTAATCGTCGACCAAACAGAATTCCTCAGCACCTAATATCTAAAACCAATCCACCGCCCAACTATTGGCAATTTAGTGCCTGAAAGCTTATTAGGGATAACAGCAGCAAAAGAGAAAAAGCCCTTTGAACCTTTACACCCTATAGAAAATCAAAAGCCCAAAAAGACCATAACAAGTCCATAAACTTTTAATCTGTAGCAATTAATTCAATGGAACACATGATTGAATGGAAAATTGGATATAAAATGTATCCACAAATTCACAATCTTCAAAATCTTCAACAACCTTGTAGGCTATAATCCTTTTCTATCAAGCTGTCTTATCAATAAGAGAAAGAGAAATCATATCATACAAAGTCTAAAAGAAATGGGTAGGATTCATTTCTTCCCTTTTCTTTACATTTCATTCTTTCTAAAAGTTTCCACACGAAGTCTAAGAGATATGATTTGTGGACTTACTCACGTGAAGATATGTTCTTGTTGACATGTTCGCTAGAAACCAAACCACAAAAATTACCCAGAAATACATCATACCCCGCGAATAAGAAAATAATATACATGATATAATTCCAAAAAATGATGTTCCCTAAAGCACAAATATTATCTTGACAAACATAACAAACCTTGATCATACGCTTCAAAAGCTGGAGAAACAACAACACCATTAGATACCCAACTGAATCCAATTCATTTTAATTTCTGCATTTCACACATAGCAATCACACTATATGATATTTCAATGCAAACTCAAACTCAACCAATATTATTCAATTGTTACATATCTTGAAACCACATATAACCAAAAGTTCAAAGATACTTGCATGCTTATACCCATTAACAAGAGTTCAACCATTTTTATCATACAAAAATCTAAAATCAACATGCTGGAGTTCAAAACCAATTTACATCTCATACAACAAATAAAATTCAATAACACATTGAGCAATTGATTCAAGCATTTTCTCAAACAGATTATGTTCAATCTAACAAGTTGATTCACATAGAACTAGAATTCATAGGACAATAAAACCAGAAAAAAAGAAATAAAGAACCAACAGAGAGTGGGATGATAGTTGTAGGGCGATGGGGACGAACGCAACAGCATGAGCACGAACTGGGCACGTTACCTAGCGGTGGCGGATGGGAGGGAACGAGAGCGGTGGGGGAGAGAGAGACAGAGGGAGAGAGAGACGCGAGTGAGACAGAGAAGGAGAGAAGGATAGGGAGAGAGAGACGCGAGTGACAGAGAGAATGAGAGAAGAAGAGGGAGAGAGAGACGCGAGTGACAGAGAGAAGGAGAGAATCAGAGGGGGAGAGAGACGCGAGTGAGAGAAGGAAAGGGAGAGAGAGACGCGAGTGAGAGAGAGAAGGAGAGGGAGAGAGATATGTATGCTTACCTTGTGGAGGAGGTGGTGGGCGGAGAGGAGGTGGTGGCCGGCGAGGGGCTTCTGCGGCGCAGCGTGTGAAGAGAGGAAGAGAGGAAAAGAGACAAATGGGGGAAGAGAGGAAGGAAATCGCGATTTAGGGATTTTAGTTTTAGCGACCGAATTATTCGGTCGCTAAATCGGTCGCTAAAATGGTTAATTTGAAATTTGAATTCATAATTTTAGTGATCGAATAATTCGGTCGCTAAAACGCTCTATTTTAATTTTTTTACGCGTCGTTTAGCGACCGATTTAATATCGGTCGCAAAAGATAACTTAATTTTAACCGTTGCATTTAATTCGGTCGCTAAAAAGTCATAAATTTATGACTTTTACTTTCTTTATTTTGCGACCGAAATAGAGACCGATAACTCTGCTACGCTCTATTTCGGTCGCAATATCAACTCTAATCAGTGTTTGATTTAGATCCTACAATCGGTCGCCATTTCGGTCGCAAACAGCAACCAACAAATTCGGTCGCTAAACACCCTTTTTTTTGTAGTGAATATATTTTACCTTCTTACCCCGCCTACCTCTGCAAGGAAGACAATGCTGCACAAAATTTTCAATTACCTCATGATGCCAAACCCCAGACATACCAATCCAATCAAAAACTGAGCTCCACACTTTATAAGCAAAGGGGCAAGAGAAAAGAGCATGACTAGCAGATTCAGCATCGACAAAACAAAAAACGCAACAAGTGTTATGATTGTCCACAATAATGCCTATTTTGAGAAGAGCATCCCTAGTCGGCAACCTATCTAACAAAAGCCGCCAAACAAAAACCGCCACCTTGGAGGGAATGGAAGTCTCCCAAACAGCCATAATAGCTCTAGAGAAATTCTGATTCAAAGCAAACCCATCATCTCTAGATATGATATATGAATAAGCTGATTTAACAGAAAAAGTACCCAAGGGATCAAGTTTCCACCTCCAAATATCATTTTATGATTCACAAGAATTGTGGCCGTGTAACAAAGCTTGTGCCTCCACCAAGAAGACTTCCTCCAATACCGAAAGTTGACGATTCCAGACCCAATTCCACACCCAAGTGCCGTTGAACCACGAGCCAGCTTCAGCAACAGATGCATTTTTATTTGCTGCAGCATCAAACAATATCGGAAAAACAGATTTAATTGAACAAGGCCCTAACCAGTTGTCTTCTCAGAAGCGTGCAACATCCCCTCTCCCAAGTTTAATGCAGACTGCATCATTGAACCAACCTGGATGAAAAGACACCAAATCTCTCCACCATATTGAATCATGACTGCGAACTCGGACGCCCTCAAGGAAAATTCTGTCAAGAGGACCATATTTAAGAGATAAAAATCTATACCAGACCGCATCGGGTTCATGTAGACACCTCCATTTCCACTTTGAGAGAAGACTGATATTGAAGACTTCCAAATTTTTAATTCATAAACCTCCCATCTCCTTAGGTTTACACACCTTCTCCCAACTCACCCAATAAACTTTTCGGGATTCATTAAAACCACCCCACAAAAAATTCCTTTGAATACTATTTAGAACCTTTAGCACTTTCTTAGGAACTTTATACATGGAAAGTAAGTAGACAGGTAAAGCAGACAGAACCAAATTAATTAGCGTAACCCTTCCACCTATAGAAAGATGCCTATGTTTCCAGGAAGCTAACCTTTTACGCATCAATTCCACCAACGAGTCCCAAGTAGAGCATCTCCTGGGATTTGCCCCCACCGGGATGCCAAGGAACTTGAACGGTAGTGAGCTAGAGGCACAGGATAGGAAATTAGTAGCCGCCATCATAAATCTTTCAGTAACATTGATGCCAAACAAACTACTCTTGGAAAAATTAATTCGAAGACCGGACACCAATTCGAAACCCCTCAGAATAGATTTTAAGCTCCATAGATTATCCCAAGTAGGTTCACACATAAAGATCATATCATCCGCGTATTGAAAAATTGGAAATGACACCTCGGGAAAAGCCATGTAGGTAGTAAAACTACCCTTCTCAACAGCATTAGATACCAGGCCAGATAAACCCTCAGCCGCTATTAGAAATAAAAAAGGGGCAAGTGGATCTCCTTGGCGTAAACCACGGGACATCTTAAACTCCCTGGTAGGACTGCCATTCACAAGCACTGACATCGAGCTTGATCTAAGACATGCTCTCATCCACCTTCTCCAAACCAAAGAGAAATGCATCCTAGACATCATATAATCCAAGTAGTCCCAATCCACCGAGTCGTATGCTTTCTCAAAATCTACCTTAAAGAGTAAGAACTTCTCTTTCCTCCTCTTAACCAGATCAATCATCTCATTAGCAATGAGGACACCATCCAGAATCTGCCTTTTAGGTAAAAAAGCGGACTGACACGGAGAGACGACTTTGCCCAAAATTACTTTAAGCCTGGAAGCCAATAACTTTGCAATAATCTTATACAAGCAACCAATTAAGGAAATAGGACGGAATTCCTTCAAGGATTGTGGATGTTTAGTCTTCGGGATGAGTGCCAAAAATGAGGATGTGATAGCTTTAGGGAGACATGCATTTTTCTGAAATTCCAGGACATATTCCAGCAGCTCCAACTTTAATAACTCCCAATTTGCCTTAATGAAATTAAAATTAAAGCCGTCCGGCCCCGGGCATTTATTACCATCACAAGACCATACAACCTCTTGAAGCTCCTCAAAAGAAACCGTATCAATTAGGAGACTATTATCTTCTGCCGAAATTTCTTTAAAGGATATACTGTTGAGTCACCGACAAGTGTACCAGGTCGTCGCAAGTAATAAAATAAACACGGTAAGAATTTACCGAGGTCGAACACAAGGATTGGGCTACCAATTCAACTAATTCGCGAGAAGTTCGATACGTTTGGTCAAGTGACAGAAAGTGGTTGAGATTGGAGAGAAAATAGGATCGCAATCAAATTAACAACTCAATTAAGCTAAGGTATTAAAATCAGAAATTAAATATCTAAGGTGTCAAATCCACCTACCCAATCATGCATAGTACCCAAGTGATGATGACTCTTCCCTAATTCAATTACAATGTCAACCAGGACCCCCAAATTCTCCTATATCCACTGTCGTGCTCAATAGGACGTATTCAACGATTGGATTAATTACTTACTAGGTCTCATAACCCTAATCAGCAAACTCTATTAATCTTTGTTCCCTATAAGGTTGCATCGATCTCCTACTCACTCTCGTGCAATAGTCGATCGATGATCCCAATTCAAGTTCTAAAACGCGAATTGCCTCCTAAGCCTCATCACGTTTAACTAGTTAATCACGTATGCATATGATCAACGCAATCAAATCAGAATTGGAAAACATTAATTGAAAGAAGGGAGAAAAACATACATCACATCGAATTCTACACCGCCATGGGTGGTTTCATTGATCCCTCAGACGAGGGAATTAGTTCCTCATGCTTGTAAAGACAGACAAGCAATCGGACATAACCACCATAGTAAAATAAGAAAAAGAAAAGAGGAGACGCAGCTCCAGAAACACAAGGATTCATCCCTAAACGCTACAAAACAGTGGTAACCAAAAACTCCTCAATTTTGCCTTAAAACAGCAATATATAGGATTCAGGATCTGCGTGAACTCGCGAGGCGAGCAAGCTCTTGCGAGGCGAGCAAGCTCTTGCGAGGCGAATATTAAAATTGGCGCGCTTTCAAATTGGACTCTCGCGAGGCGATCATACTCTCGCGAGGCGACACAGAGAGGATGACAAATCTGGCACAGTCAGGCCTTCAGGATCGCGAGGCGAGTGGTATCTTCGCGGGGCGAGATAGAAAGGATGACTGTTGCTGCTTAGCTGATCTTCAGGCTCGCGAGGCGAGAATCCACTCGCAGGGTGAGTATTTCCAGAATGGCAATTTCCACTGTTTCTTGACTTTCCTTGAGTCTCAGAGCTTCACTTCTAACCTGAAACAATAAAAAGAAACAACAAGCGTAATTCTATTCAAAATAGACTAAAAACTACTAAAAATGCCTAAAACGAGTCAAAGTCTAACTTAAGAACAAAACAAGGCCAATTTGGGAGAAAACGAGATTGAACTCGTATAATTAGCACATAAACCACAGTTTTACTAGTTATAAAACTAGATAAGCCAGAGGCTTATCAAAACACCCCAAACTTAAACCTTGCTTGTCCCCAAGCAAGCTAAAACTCAAAAAGGACTCAAGACTTGGCAAGCTTAAGGGATTCAATCGATTTCGCACAAATTTCATGCAATCTTAACAAAACAGTTTTTCCTTCAATGAATTCCCCCCTTGCATCAATGTAATCCCCACATTCATTTACTTTAAACAATTGAGAACTTCATCATTCTTGCACTCATTAATCTAAGTTGAGGATCAAAGTTACACACAAAAAGGAAGATCACCAATTTCAAACAATTGCCTTCCTCACAAGGGTATGTAAAATTTCACTCATTCACTCAATTGTGTCTAGGCTATCAACTTTTCACTCAAATTCACATTTCAAGAGCACTTCCCATGAATTTGATGTTCATCTCAAAAATAGTTCCCACGAAAACATGTATGCAACATCAGAAGGTCTTTTAAAGGTTGAAATGGGGCCTGACTAAGGGTAGGATATTCAAGGATACTAGGCTTAAGTCTCTAGGAACTAAGAGAGCATGAGCATTTGACACATATTCCACTCAAATTCCTTTTTCCATTTTTCTTTTTGCCTCGGGTGACTACAGCCTTTTCCTTGCTAATCTTTTTGTTTTGCCCCCTTTCTTTTGGCAAATTTTTTTTCCTTTTTTTTTTTTGGGTTTCAACCTTTATTTTTCTTTTTCTCAACCCAAAATGACATATCACCATGTAGCCACCCCAAACTTAGTTTCTCACAACCCTTCTCTTGCTAAGCTTCCATGCTCTCCTAATCCTAAGATTGGGTTAACATGGTTTTTCAGATTTTTGGCTTATAATATAGGGTCATCAAGAAACAATAGGCTAATTAGGCTCAATGTGGCTAACTAGGGAACATGCATTAGGGATGGTTCTTTTTAGGACAAGTAGCTATTTCAAAGAAAATTGCCTAAATCATTTGATGCAACACATAAACATGCAAACCATGAAGAGATTCAAGCAAATTCGGGAAAGTGCAACTTGATAGTGATTCACACAATCAAAAACAAAGTTGGAGGCTCAAATTCCTCACCTGGACATTTTTTTTGCAAATTGTTTGACCGAGATACAATTCCTAGTGTGTGCACCCCTTCACCCCAAACTTGTCATAAATCAAGCAATCACAATAAAGTTTCTCAAAGTTCAATTTTTCCCATGGGGATCAACTTTTCTATTTTCAGAACCTAGGGGGAAATCATCAATGGTCAAAATAATTCATGCAATAAATCTATGCTAAATTTAATTAAAATCCAACAAGCTTGCCGACACACATTCATACACATACTCTTGATCTTCTCAAATTATTCAAGAGTGACAAACAAAAACAAAAACAAAAATAAAAACAACAATTGGTTCCCTCCCCCACACTTAAAGCATACATTGTTCTCAATGAAAGAACACAGATATATAAAATAAGAGTGAGGAAGGGAGAGGGTGCTCCCTGATCCAATACTAGTGGAGGTGGCCGCTTCCACGGAAAGTTCTTCTACGGTTGCATCCCCATCCAATTGTTCCCTCGGGCACCCCTCTGCTGGGCCAAAGGCCTCTCCTGGAAGAAATCCAGCAAATCAAAAACTTAATTGCAGATTCGCGAGGCGAAAGATCACTCGCGAGGCGGATCTGGAAAATTGTTCTTCACACTTTCCAGAATCGCGTGGCGAGTAGTATCTAGCGAGGCGAATCTGGAATTCCAACAGATGATGATGCCTAGAATCGCGAGGCGAAATAAGTCCTCGCGACGCGATATAGAAGCATGAGCAAGCCTCTGAGATTCAGGGCTTCTGTCTCGCGTGGCCACTGTGGATTCGCGTGGCGAATCAAGCTTTTTTTTTAAAATATATATTTATATTTATATATATATATATATATATATATATATATATATATATGAAAATGACAGAAACTAAAAATAAAGGATACCTAGCTTGGGTTGCCTCCCAATAAGCGCTTCTTTAACGTCACTAGCTTGACTTATTAAGAAGCATCCACCTGGAACCCATAGCCTGTGGCATAAGGGCCAAGAGATGCTCATCATGTGAGATCCTCCACCCGGATCCCACGGTTTGTGAAGTGGCAATTGTAGAAGCAATACGACTCTTTCCACAATTCCACCTAGCACGTGTGTGAAAACTCCATTGACCTCTGCAATTATGAACTCACTCCCTCTCGGGTCAAATGGTGTTTTCTCGAGGAAGTGTGCCAGACAAGTGGGAGGGACTAACTTACCAGTGTCTACACATGCATGCAAGCCAACATATTTATTTAATGCAACAAAATCAGATTGCTCAGCAAGCATCGTGGAGTCCACTACCACTTTATCTTCATTTTGAACTATCCCCCAAACCAGATTTTGCTCGAATTGTGCTTCATCTGACTCTTGTACTAACTGTTTGCAAATCTCCTGCACTTGCGTTTTGAAGTTCTGCTTCACGCTTTGACATCTTGTCATAATTGGCTCTTGCCTTGGCCTCAGAGGTGGATAGTTCTTGGGAATACTGTTCTAGAGCAACTTTCAAAGGTGTTTGCTCATTCCATTCCCATTCCTCCTCATGCTTCATGATTACACTATAAGCTTGTGCATGAGGGAAATTACGTCCCTAGTGCCAGTGATCTCCCAGGGTTACATTAGGCCCAAAGTGATATTTTGTAACACCGTCCAAGGCTGGAAAATAAATAGTCTCCATGATTTGCAATCCACCTTGAAAGGGTACCTCGCATACAATACAGGGCCAAGACCAAGTGGGATCAAAGAAGCAGATGGAAATAATAGAAAATAAAAATAAAAATAGTAAAAATAAAAATAAAAATAAAAATAACTTAACCAAATAATCAACCTTCCCAAAAATTAGGAAAACTGGTTGTGCCAATCCCCGGCAACGGCGCCAAAAACTTGTTGAGTCACCGGCAAGTGTACCGGGTCGTCGCAAGTAATAAAATAAACACGGTAAGAATTTACCGAGGTCGAACACAAGGATTGGGCTACCAATTCAACTAATTCACGAGAAGTTCGATACATTTGGTCAAGTGACAGAAAGTGGTTGAGATTGGAGAGAAAATAGGATCGCAATCAAATTAACAACTCAATTAAGCTAAGGTATTAAAATCAGAAATTAAATATCTAAGGTGTCAAATCCACCTACCCAATCATGCATAGTACCCAAGTGATGATAACTCTTCCTGATGAGTGTGATTTCACATCATCTTTGTCTATCATTTTGCATGCATTTTCATGTAGTTTAGGCATATTTTTATTAGATTTTAGGTTAATTTTCCTTTGGAATGGGTAAGGCGGTTTTTGTGTGTTGTTTTACAGAAATCAAGGGTAAAATGCTCAAGATCAACCATGATGAAGTTTGGATGAAGATAGGGCTTTAAAAGTGAAGAAAATGAGCCAAACAGAGCCCATCACGGCCTAGCCGTGATGCCCATCACGGCCATGATCGAGCAAAAACTGAAAAAGAAGAAAGGCTGAAGTCAGAGTCTGTCACGGCCTGGCCGTGATATCCATCACGGTCGTGACCTAAAACCCCCACAAGTCAGAGACCATCACGGCCACAGCCGTAATTCTTATCACGGCCACAAAATGAAGGCTTGCGACGCGAGCCCACTCTTGCCTCGCGAGAGACTGGATTTCACAAAACTGCCAGAAACAGAGACCGTCACTGCCAGGCCGTGATGGCCATCACGGCCGTGACGCGCATTACTTGGACCTGAAGAAACCGAATTGGATCAGAATTTGAGTTATATTGGGATTCTAACTTCCCACATCTATAAATAAGGACCAGGCAGAGGCAGGAGATCAATCATCATCATCATCATACACATCCATAACATCTAGGACACCTTTTGGCTACATTTTAGGATCATCTTCTCCTCTCCTCCTCTCTTCTCTGATTTTTTTTGTATTTTCATTATGTTGTCAACCCAGCTTGTCATCTCCATGGCAAGACTGGAGTAGTAGTTTGTTTCTAGGGATTGGGGCTCTGCCCGAGTTTTGTAAATGTTGTTGATTTGATGTAAAATCGTTGTTGATTTCGTTATTGTTTTAGATCTGATTTCTAGTGTGTTAATCACTCGTAAATTCGGTGACCGCTTATTTGCGTGACGTAGACGTTCTAAGGAGGAACCTAGCGGTGAACTTAGGATTTCTAGTGTGTTTCACTCGTAAAGTCCGGCGACCGCTTATCTGCGAGATGCGGATATTCTAAGGAGGAACCTAGCGGTGAACTTAGGTTATTTGCATGAGTGAGACATTCTAAGGAGGAACCTAGCGGTGAACTTAGGTGTCGGACCTATAGAAGTCAGACTTGTGACTGAAATCACGAGAGTTAGAAGCCGTCCCTCGAGGAGCAACGAGTTGTCACGAAGCACAAAGGGTCCAATCTGGGATCGACTACCACGAGAGTAGGGGTCGGGTCAATTGGGCACGACTTTTGTAACCCGAGAGGGAGCTTAAGCTATCAGAGGATAAACTCGCCTTCAAGGCAATTTCGGTAATCAACAAAGGTAAATCATATTAGTAACATAAACAGCCTCAAAGGTAACCCAAATCCCTAGGAATCCGTTTAAATCTAAAACCCCAAAAACATTTGTTTTCTGTTTTAATTGTTTTCTGCTCATCTATCTTTTAATTTCAAATTCAAAATCCTTTTCACTCAAAACATAAAAATCCTTTTTACAAAGTCCAGATTCACTCGATTTGAGAATTGATTGCGATTCGGGAACACAGTCTCTGTGGGTTCGATATCTTTTATTACTTGGCGGCAATCCGGTACACTTGCCGGAATCGCAGAGCGCGGCACGCAACACGCGCGCGTCGCACACGACACACATCAAGTTTTTGGTGCCGTTGCCGGGGACTGTGCCATTTCGAATTTCAATTGATTTTGAAATTGATTTTTCTGGAAATTTTCTTTTTATTTGATTTTTAATTTCCGATAAAAAAAAAATAAAATAAAATAAATTTAAAATTTTTTTTCCTTCTATTGTATCCATCTCTCTGTGTGTTTTATGCAAAGATCCCTAAGTCTTGGGAGCCTTAGTGAGGTTGATCCAGAAATCGAGAGAACCTTCCACAGACGTAGGCGACTACAAAGAGAGGGAGAAAGGTCGATTCCCATTCCACTCATGGCGAATCTCCCGGATACAAAACCTTTGAAGGATTACGCAGCCCCAAATGCGAGAGGCTTGCGAACCGGGATTGCAAGGCCAGAGATTGAGGCGGAGAACTACACTATACCGCCCATGCTAATCAACATGATTAGGCAACATCAATTCGGAGGATTGCCTTCGGAGGACCCGACCGATCACATAGAGACATTCTTAGAGTTCACCGATGCAATCAGGATTAATGGAGCCTCGGTCGATGTTGTACGTTTGAGACTGTTCCCCTCATCTCTCACTGGAAAAGCGAAAGCTTGGCTTAAGCAAATCCCCGCTAACACCCTGACTACTTGGGACCAACTGGAGCAGGCGTTCTTGGAAAAATTCTTCCCTCCATCCAAGACGGCCTACATAAGAACCCAGATCACCGGCTTCTTCCAGAAAGACGGAGAATCATTATCGGAAGCTTGGGATCGCTACAAGGGACTGCTGGAGTCGTGCCCACATCACGGACTCGAGAGGTGGTTACTAGTGCACACCTTCTATAACGGATTGGATTACTCTTCGAATGTGTCACTTGATTCTGCAGCCGGTGGAGTATTTATGAATAGGCCTCTGACTGAGGCATTCAACATCATTGAGAATGTCGCCACCTACTACCACCAGTGGGGATCCGAAAGAGGTAATAACCCGAACAAGATTTCGGGGGGTAAGTTTGAGGTAAACAGCACAGATCTTATTATGTCAAAGGTAGACTCACTTAATAAACGTTTTGATCGGCTTGAAAGAGCTAATGTGAGTGCATTAGGTGCTACTAACCTTGTTTGTGAGATTTGTGGAATGCAGGGACATGACATGATGGAATGCCCACATGGATCCGGCGCTTCGGGTGAACAAGTGAACTCTTGTCACAACTTCTATGACACGAACCCGAAGCTGCCCAACTATGCTCTCCCAAATCCCTACAACCAAAGGAAGAACAACCCTTACCTCTCCTACGGCAACTACAGCAATACGCTCAACCATGAGTTCCAAGAGGGCCAGGGTAATAAGAGAGCAACACCGGGGTATCCGCAGGTACAAAGATCTAAACTCGAGACTTTATTTGAAAGTTTTGTTGAAACTCAGACAAAACAGAATGAGGTGTTTAGACAACAAGGAAGGGCAGTGAGTGAGGCAATAAAGGAACTAGCATCTAAGGTAGACAACTTAGCAACTCATAACAAGATGCTGGAAACCCAGATTGCCCAACAAGCCAGCACGTACTCGAGGCCTAAGGGTACATTCCCGGGTCAACCCGAAGCAAATCCCACTGAACATTGTAATGCCATACACTTAAGGGATGATAAGCTTGGGGTGGGGGTAGCTGAAATGGACGTGGAACCGGAGGAGGACACTAGCGAAAAAGAAGAGCCATAACCGAAATACGTCCCTCCACCACCGTACCAACCCCCGATACCTTTCCCACAAAGGTTGGTCAGGAAAAAGCAAGTAGATGTAGAGACTAAAATGCCTACTAAACTGAAAGACCCAGGTAGTTTCTCTATCTCTTGCTCGATCAAACAAGTGCAAATTGACCAAGCCTTATGTGACCTAGGGGCTAGTGCGAGCTTGATGCCCCTCACTATCATGGAAAGGTTGGAAAGCAAGAAGTTGAGACCATTCAAATTCTCCTTACAATTTGCGGATGGCTCAACTAGGACTCCTCTAGGCATACTAGAGAATGTCCCTGTGAAGGTAGGGAAATTCTTCATCCCTACCGACTTCCTGGTATTGGACATGAAAGGGAATTCTAAATTTCCCATCATTTTAGGAAGGCCATTCTTGGCCACCGCTGGAGCAGTAATAGACGTAAGGAATGGTAAACTCTCTCTAACTGTAGAGGAAGGGAGGGTAGATTTTCAATTGACTAACTCTTATAATAACCCTCCTTTTGAGAGCCATGTGTGCAGAATTGATTTAACGTCTCCAGTGGTAAAAGAAGAGCTCGGCATGGAAGCAACTCCGAAGGTAAGCATGACTAATGATGCACCGAATGGTGATGGAATTGGAGTTGCTGTCCATATGGAAACAAGACTTCCGCCGGAAGGAGGGAAGGCTAGGAAGCTCCGAGAGAAAAGAGCGAAGCGGAAGAGTTATTGACCGTATGAGCAGAAACGGCTTTTTGAAGGAGTTCCATGGAAGGGAAGTGTTCCTGCACTTCTACGCCCAGCCGACCCCGGTTGATTGCAGGAAGTATGGTCAAGCTTAAGACCATAAATAAGCGCTTCTTGGGAGGCAACCCAAGTTTTCTTTCCCTTTTTCCTTTTGTTTTGATTTAACCTCTTGAATAATTTGAGAAGATCAAGAGGCAAAAATATCATTAATAGGTTTGTCTAGTGTTTTCAGGTTGAGAAGGGAAGAAGAGCAGAGAAAAATAAAGTCAGAAGCCATCACGCCCTGGCCGTGACAGTGGTCACGGCCGTGATAAGCTATCCAAGGAGAACAGAAAGGATCACGGCCTAGCCGTGATACACATCACGGGCGTGATGAGTAGGATGCCAAGATCAGAGAGCATCACGGCCTAGCCGTGATGTAGATCACGGCCGTGACAGGGCAACTCCTGAGGACCAGAAACGATCACGGCATGCCCGTGATGAGCCTCATGGCCGTGATGAAATTTCCACCCAAGTTTTGACTGGAATGTGAGCCAACACCCGCTACCGACTCGGTAAGTTGTTCCATTTTTCTCCTCTCTCCGACTTGATTATTTACATTGGAGACAATGTAAGTAATCAAGCTTGGGGTGGGGGTATTTTTGCATTAGCATTGTTGCATTCATAGTGCATTCTCATAGGCATAGATTGGTATGATCACATTCTCTAGATTGCCCCTCACTTAGAACATGCATCCAATTGTGAGAACTCGGAGCCAAATGAATTGAGATAGTGAATTTTTGAACCCAATTTTTTTCATTATTCTTGTGATATGGCTAAAAATAAAAGTTCTTGAGATAATCTTTTGATAGTAAATAATGAGCATGTGATTCCTTAGATTTGTGTTCCTCACTGATTTTTGAACCACTAAATGTAAGATTTTGAGCCAAAAGGGGTATTCACTAAATCTACCCCATTTCTTGTGATAGAGTGTTGTAATTCCTCTTGGACTGTATTTTCTAGAACTTGACTTGAAACCATTTCGAAACTTAAAAATTTTTGAAAACACTTTTGGAAATGATTGAGGCACTAGGTATTTTTCCGGCCTCCCGATGCTTTGAATGTTTAAGTGCTACCCCTTAGTTGCCCAATTTTGAGCCTAAAAGAAAAAAAATACTTTTCTTGGTACCTTGAATTACTTTGATGAATAATGCTTGGTATGGCACCTTTTAAAGTATTACAAAAAGGGCAAAATGGTAGTTGGAAAAAGTATGGGATGAAAAAGCTAGAAAGTAATTTCTCTTGAGCTATAAATCTCCCCTTCTCCAAACAAATAAAATGAAATAAACAAAAAAAAATGGAGAAGGGGATGACAAAAGAAAATGAGAAATGAAAAAAAAAAAGAGGTGGAGAAGTGAATCAAAGCCCCTAAAAGGTATTTTAGAAGGTGTCATGCTTTGCAATGTTTGAATTTTGTTTAGCCTTCTTGAATTTCCCTTTTCTTGATTTCCCCACCTAACAATAAATCCCATGGCCACATTACAACCAAAGGAAAAGACCTCTTGATTCTTATGTGTTTTCATTAATAAAGTAGAGATTTGGTTAATAGTCAAGCCTATGGTAGAATACTTTCCTTGAGGAAATTGAGTGAATTGTCATAAACCCTAAAACAATTGAGTGAGGTGAGATGAGTGCCCAAATCAGTGAGGATATGAACTTGAAGAACCTAAGCTTCTAATTGGACTTGAACTTGATTATCTCTTGAGTGCTTATTAAAATCAGAAATTAAATATCTAAGGTGTCAAATCCACCTACCCAATCATGCATAGTACCCAAGTGATGATGACTCTTCCCTAATTCAATTACAATGTCAACCAGGACCCCCAAATTCTCCTATATCCACTGTCGTGCTCAATAGGACGTATTCAACGATTGGATTAATTACTTACTAGGTCTCATAACCCTAATCATCAAACTCTATTAATCTTTGTTCCCTATAAGGTTGCATCGATCTCCTACTCACTCTCGTGCAATAGTCGATCGATGATCCCAATTCAAGTTCTAAAACGCGAATTGCCTCCTAAGCCTCATCACGTTTAACTAGTCAATCACGCATGCATATGATCAACGCAATCAAATCAGAATTGGAAAACATTAATTGAAAGAAGGGAGAAAAACATACATCACATCGAATTCTACACCGCCATGGGTGGTTTCATTGATCCCTCAGACGAGGGAATTAGTTCCTCGTGCTCGTAAAGACAGACAAGCAATCGGACATAACCACCATAGTAAAATAAGAAAAAGAAAAGATGAGACGCAGCTCCAGAAACACAAGGATTCGTCCCTAAACGCTACAAAACAGTGGTAACCAAAAACTCCTCAATTCTGCCCTAAAACAGCAATATATAGGATTCAGGATCTGCGCGAACTCACGAGGCGAGCAAGCTCTCGCGAGGAGAATATTAAAATTGGCGCGCTTTCAAATTGGACTCTCGCGAGGCGATCATACTCTCGCGAGGCGACACAGAGAGGATGACAAATCTGGCACAGTCAAGCCTTCAGGATCGCGAGGCGAGTGGTATCTTCGCGGGGCGAGACAGAAAGGATGACTGTTGCTGCTTAGCTGATCTTCAGGCTCGTGAGGCGAGAATCCACTCGCAGGGTGAGTATTTCCAGAATGGCAATTTCCACTGTTTCTTGACTTTCCTTGAGTCTCAGAGCTTCACTTCTAACCTGAAACAATAAAAAGAAACAACAAGCGTAATTCTATTCAAAATAGACTAAAAACTACTAAAAATGCCTAAAACGAGTCAAAGTCTAACTTAAGAACAAAACAAGGCCAATTTGGGCGAAAACGAGATTGAACTCGTATAATTAGCACATAAACCACAGTCTTACTAGTTATAAAACTAGATAAGCCAGAGACTTATCATATACCATCCCAATTCGGACGCCTGAAAGACAGATTTGAGGAAAAATGCTCCTTGAAAAAGCTATGCGTTTCATTCTTTATATCCTCAACCGACTCAATCCATGAATCACCAATCTTCAAAGCGGCCAGCTGATTTCTCCTTCTTCTTCCTTTAATATAGGCATGAAAAAAAGAAGTGTTTGCATCACCCTCTTGAAACCACCTTGTTCTGGATTTTTGAAGAAGAATACTTTCTTTTTTATGAAGCAAATTCCAAAACTGATTATTCAAGATCTGTCTCTGTTCTGGCTTTGGATCACCACCACCGGCAGCTATTTCATCAAGAGAATTCAGACCCAGCACAACTTCATCAATTCTTAAGCCAACCACACCAAAAACTTCTTTATTCCACCATTTCAGCTTATCTTTCAAAAGCTTGAGTTTTTCCTTTAAAACAAAGCCCTTCCATCCCTCCACACTAAAATCAACCCAACAATTTTTAACAAAATCCCCAAATCCTTCATGTTCCAACCAACAATTGTTGAAACGAAACGGCTTTGGACCCCAGTTCCGTACAACTCCTTTCAGCCACACCGGGCAATGATCTGAAATATCTCTATCCCCCACCCATTGAGCAGAAATATTCCAATCCTGGATTACCCCTTCAGATAAGAGAATGCGATCAAGTCTGCTCATTGATTTACCATCGGGGCTAAACCAAGTGAATTTTTTCCCTGACGGAGGGACATCCACCACCTCCATATAATCGACGAAGCATTTAAATCCCAGCAATTCAGCCTGGTTCACCTGTGAATTCCTCCCCTTTCTTTCATTGATATCTAACACAGCATTAAAATCTCCCGCCAGACACCACTCCCCCTTCTCAAACCGCCCTTAGACATACACAAATCATCCCACATTTTGCATTTTCTGATCATAGAACAAGGTGCATATATATTGACAATATATACAGGTCTATCTGAGTCACTATCCTCTGAGCAGATTCCAACAAAACCTTAACCCAAAAATTGGAATATCATATTAAACAAACCAGTTTTCCACATCATAATCAAACCACCAGAAAGGCCATCAGCATCTTTAGCAACCCATTCAACCTCCTCACTACCCCAATGACTATGAATAAATTTATTATCAATCGAAGCACATTTGGACTCTTGAAGCATACAAATATCAAAATTACCTGATTGTAAAAGGGATCTGATTCTGCGACGCTTAGAAGGATCCCGTAACCCCCTCACATTCCAAGTGACAATTAACATGGCTGACCACTTTTTCTCTCCTTCACACCATGGGCATTCTGATCTCTGGCTTCCATGGCTCTGATTTCTGAGATATATGTCTCATCCCGCTCCACTCCGCACACACCAAAGGCTTTTGCCTGTGCCCAGATTTTTCCCGACAGAGACTCTTCGTAGTTCCTCCAAAATCTAGCATTACCGCAGACCACGTCCGAGCTATGAGTTGAGTCACAATAAAGCACCGAACCACTAGAAAAATTTGAGACCTCCAAGGCGTGCTGATTCTGTTGTTTATAAGGACCCCTTCCCTGGATTGTAATCGGGTCAGTTGTGACACCTGCAGAGCTTTGACCCTCACAATTTTCACTCGTCACCTCATTAGGAATTTCTGCAGAGGTTTCCTGTGTCCCACCCGATCCCATTTCAGCATGAGAGCCCAATTTCTCCCCACCAAATCTAACGTCATGGGCTTGTTTAAATATTGAGCCCACACTTGAAGTCTCCACTATGTCCATGACGTCACCAACGACCTGCACTGGAACCGGCTCCTCATTTACCACAAAAACTTGAAGGAAATTACAATTCTCCAAACCGCAACCATTCTGAGTGCACTGCACCTCCTGAATACATTGCGCCTTGCCAGCCTCAAACGAAGGGCTCTTGAAATCAGCGACGTTCCCATTTCCTAAGACCAGACTATCATAATTAATCATTGTTCCATTAAAGTTTGAAATATCCACATCAATGTCCTCTAGAATCTCTCCTTCCTCCAACTCCTCGAAATCGTCGGTCTCACTAGCCTTGGCACCGGCATCGTTGTCGTCCTCCATCGACGAGCGTGGGTAGGGCGTCAACCACTGCATAGGACCATACCAGTCTTCAACCATTTTTATCGAGAAAAACACATCATTGATGTTTACAGTCGACACCCGGTTAACGAAATCATGGGTTTTTGTACGATACAGAATTTTGGCAACATCCATGCATTTTTTCTTTCTGGTGTTGTCGTCGACATCAACAAAGGTCCCAAACGGAGAAACTAGGCATTCAAAAAACTCCGAACACCATGCATGCGCATGAATCCTGTAACACCTGATCCAAGTCAAACGTTCATTATCCACCTCCCTTGGGCTCCACGGTCTGACTTCCTCGAACCACTGTGACAGCCAGTCTCTTCCTTCTTCAATCAACGCTTGCATGTCTTCATTGTCCTCTGTTTCCAAAAGAACCAGATTCGCCCCCATTGGAGTAGCCTTTACTGCAAAGTATACTTGCCGAAGGAATTCATCCTGAATGCAATAGGTAGTACCCGGGGTGCACACTTTCCCCACGTAAGCATTTCCCAGTTTTTGGATTGTTCCCATATCCACCGAAAACTCCAGATTCACAGGGCGCCATTTCTTCACATAACGCCTCTCCTTCACCTTAAACCCCTTAGTGACACTTGTTCCATTTTTAACTGCGTTGGCGTATGAAGATCCCTCATGGCTATCTTTCTCCTTGCATGAATGAGGTTGGGCAGCTCTTACCGTTTGAAAGACCTGATTTTTCCCAGGGACCGTTTTCTTGTCCCCATGTTGCAAGTTGCGTTCAAATCTGGGAATATTCTCGTAGATTTTTTGACTGCCGATTATGATATTATCAAGTTTAGTTGCAAAAAACTTTGGGTCTGTTACGTTCGTGAACCTGACAAAACCGAAGCGTTTCCCCCACCTGTCACGTTTGCATGGCACGACAACCTCAATAGCTCTCCCATATTTTTGAAACACACTCAGCATCTCCTTTGCCCCGAATGCATCTGGGAACTCAAAAGAAAAAGGAAACTAAATGGGTCTTGTTGACATTGAGCTTTTCGCCTGTGACAGTAATATCCACCATATGCTGCCTGCCTTTATCAATCATCTTTCCTTTGAAATTGCATTTTCTTCGCATGACCATCCATTCATCTTCCCTGGAGGCTCCCATGTTGATCATCTCCCCGTTTGGTGATAGATTGATTTATTATGAGCAACATGCAAATACCACCTTAAATGAGTCGTACGACTAGAATTTATATGTTTTAAAGTGGATGGATTCTAGGATGAGGAACCTAAATAGGTGCCTCACCCTTGAACCACCAAATAATAATTTAAAAACTCATTTTTACCCTTATTACTACGAAATCCTCCATTTCCTTCACATTCACCTCGTCCAGATCTGGTATCGAACAGCAGCCCCTACAGTCACCGCACCGGAAGCACCGTCATTTGCACCAGACGCCACCATGCAGATTCTCCCAGGTTGTGTCGTCCCTCCCCGCACGCACCGGAGCCAACCACTGCACGTTGCCACCGTTCACGTTGTAACACCCCGATTTTTCTGTCTTCTAAGATCGATATAAATATAAATAAATGTTTATATTTTAATCTGAAACTTATAAAATGATTTTGGGAAAATCAAAGTCATATTCATATTATACTTATTTTTATAAGTATACGGTTAAATTTTGGGTTGAAAATTCAGACGGGACTCGATCTGCGTTTTTGCTGATAGTAAAATTTTACTGATCAGAAAACCTAATTTTGACTCGTGAACCAAATGAATAGATTTTATATCTCATTTCCAACGATATAGGTTATTTTGAAAATTTTCAAAATAAATAGGTTATTATATTTGATTCGGACTTAAAAACCTAAATTGGGTAATCGACGGAGTCGAGAATGGACGTGCAGAGGCAAAACCCAACATCGGATACTGAGATATCTTGCCACCTAGGGTGTGAGTCATAGGGGTG
Source organism: Sophora flavescens (assembly GCA_030762895.1). NCBI lineage: Eukaryota > Viridiplantae > Streptophyta > Magnoliopsida > Fabales > Fabaceae > Sophora > Sophora flavescens. The sequence continues at coordinate 278,164,888 of CM061062.1, read as the reverse complement.
ACTCACGTAACATTTAATTTATGTAATGATGAGTTTTAGTGTGAAAAGACCAAAATACCCTTAACTTAATCTATCCTAGTTAAATATTGACCATGGTTAAGGCAAGACAAGTTCAAATTGGCTACTTCCTCTTGTTTTTCTGGACACATCAGTCACACCTACAACAAATCCTTGCCACATGTTTGTCATGATGGCTTTTGGAGTGAAATGACCAAAATGTCCTTAAGTCCTAACTTAATCACAAAATTGCCCTAAGTGAAATTACACATTTGTCCTTAAATGAAAAATAATTTGGACCCTTTAGCCCCTCAAGTCCCACAGCCATAACACCTTTCTTTGGCCATTTCATTTGTTTCATAACACTTTAACAAGTTCATAAGCTTTTCTCTCAAAGTTCATAAGCTCCTACAACTAAGTTTGTGAAGAAACTATTTGATCTTGCACTCTTTTTCAATCTTCAAGAGGTATATCATGCTCTTCTCACTTTGTGAACACCTAATTTTGTCCGGGTGTCCTTTTAATCAGTGTTTGGAAAAAAAATTGAATAATATAAAAATAAAAAATAAAAAATATTGAAAAAACTGAAAGCAAGCAGAACTTCAGCATACAGGGCCAAGAGGAAAAAGCCAAAGTTTCAAGTTTCTAATACATCCCAGAAGCAAAGAAAGCAATGGCAGACTTAGGCATTGGCAACAAAAAATGGTTTCAAATTTTAAGCATCAGAAAGGAAAAAATGGGAACATGTGATGCTGCTATCCTTGAAGCATGGTCAAACCTGAATCAAGAGAAAAGTCACTCTACATAAACAAAGGAAAGTTGCAGCACCACAGAGAAGTCCTACAGATACAAAATCGATGAGAATGGAAATGAAAAAGACTCTACAATTCAACAACGTTGGATTCTGTTTTGGAGTCTTGTTAGAAGAATAGAGCATAAAAGGGAGAGCATACAGAAAAAAGGGGGGAGATCCTCTAGAAAACAATACCTCTTCTTCTTCATTCTAACCATTTTTTTTCTTCTTCTACCAGTTCATCTTTTCAAGTAGATCCAGAAAACCCAAAAAATATAAAATTAAAATACCATAGAAAAACAACATATCCTCTTCCTTGTCCAGCACCACAAATCTGTCATCATCTTGCCAATCACCTCCGCCGTCGTCTCCTTCTCCCGTGGCCACCCGTCATGTAACCCCGGCACCTCCGCCATCACCTCCCGTTCCTTCCGCATCGCGTAACAGATCAGAACCTCATTCTGCCGTCGCAATCGTGTCTCGCCGCCGCCTTGTCCCAATCCACCGCAACCACTCATCCACCGCAGGCAGCCATCGCCACCACGGTACCAAGCTCGTCGCTACTGCATCGCGCCTCGTTGTCCCACCACCATTGTTGACACCAGTTCTGTTGAGGTCACCTCCACAGATCTCAGAACCGCCGCAACTCCACGTCGCTCCGCCGTTCATCGCACCGCCTCCACGACCGGCCACCATCGCTGCGTTGCTCTGCCGGGGCGAGGGTCACCAAGCTGCTGCCCCATTCTTTGGTTCATCCCTGTTCTCCTTCTCTGTTTTCGTTCTCTAGCTTATGTAACATAAGCCTTAAGTTTTATTTATTTAACTTTAAGTTTTGTTCTGATTTACTTTTTTCTTTTTTTCTTTTTCTTTTTAAAAAAAAGAAGGCTATTGGGTCCCTTTTGGTAATGGATGTGTATGTGTATGGGTCAGATGCTTAGCCCACAAAATGTTTCTTTCCAAAATATGTAGAAGCTCTTGGACTTGGGCTAAGAGAGGATATGTTTTGTTTTAAGGAATTTCTTTTTGGTCTTAATGGGTCAGGGTTAGGTTTTGAATAAAAATAATTTTCAAAGGAAAACCCCCAAAAATATATTTTCTGGTCGTTTTTCTTTATTCAAAATCCCTTTTCAAAAAAAAAAAAAAAATCCTTTTGAGATTTTTTTTTGGTTTTTTTTAATGAAAAATCTTTCCAAAATGAAATCCTTTTTAAAAGAAAATTCTTGAGTTCACGCAACAATCTACGACGTTGATGTATGATTTTTCATCCTCAAGTGTCGTATGAATTGTAAGGATTCATCGTTTAGCTTCGCTGTCTTTAACCCTGTGCAAAAGTGAGTTCTCTCATTTTAGAAATAAAAATGATTTTTATGTTCTACTTTGATAAAGTTTTTTTTTTTACAAAAATAAATAAATAAATAAACGAATGCTTTTAAGTATCTATTATAATTTTTTTAATAAATAAAAGTCTTTCTCATTCATGCAATAATCTACTATGTTGAAGTATGAATATTCATCCTCAAGTGGCGTATGCATTGTAAGGGTTTATCGTATAGCGCTGCTATCATGGATCCTGTGCAAAAAATGACTTTATTCTAAAATAAAATCTTTTTTTTAAATATAAAATAAAAAAATCAAACCTTTTCCAAAAAATAAAATCAATCAACCATTTAAACATTTTCCAAAAGAACTACGTGGCTTTGAGTTTCCCATCGCACCCGGGAATACGTAGGAGCAAGATAAATCATCTTGTCAAGCCAAAACTAAATTTTCCTTTTTTTTGTGTCCTTTTTTTATGTCAAAATAATTAATCAAGATAATTAAACTTTTCTATTTTTAGGGATGCTCTATGGACACGGTGTCATGTTCAGTCTCTTAGATTTGAGGTTACCCTATGTGCCATGTTCAACCTCATTTAGTTTTTTTATATAGACAATAAATTTAAGAATATAATAATTATTAAAATTTAAAATATTAAAAGTTAAAAATAATTCTTTCTTGTAAATAATTTTTGGGGTAAAATAAATATTTAAAAGGTTATTAAAATGTTTTTGCACAATTAACTTGAGGTACCTTTTTTTTTAAACGGACGATGTGGGGTGCTAACACCTTCCCTACTCGTAACCGACTCCCGGACTCATTTCTTTTTTTTAGACCAGTTTATCTTTAAATAATTGGGTTTTCTAAGATTTTCCCAATAAAAATTTTAGTGACGACTCCTCCATTTTTACCTTCTTTTTCACGACGCCCGGACGGAACGGTCGGGACAACTGGCGACTCCGCTGGGGATTTTTGAGAGTCAGGCCTATCATAGTTGTTTGTGCAATTTCTTTTAATAGCTTTAAAAGTATTAACTTTACCCTTTTTGTTTATTTTCGTAAATAGTTTTAGTTGTTCTTATAAATGTCTTTGTATATTCTTGCAACCCTAGGGTAGAAAACTCTTTTAAATGTTGGCTGTTCTTTTGCAGGTATGGGGGTTAGTTTTTTAGGTTTTGTGTAGGTTTGCTTGCTCCCAGCACACACATCACCATCACATATTCACACACTTTTGGGCTCTTTACCCGAGTCTTGGAATGCCATAAGATTAGAAGGGGCTTCAGTGATGTTATTGTGATGCTTTTGCATCCCTGACAGACATTGATTCTCCCGCTCGGATTGCTACCGGAACATGGACTGCCATATTGTGACTTTTCGGTCCCTGCGATGAGGTTCATGGATTCGGGTCCTCATTTTTAGATGAGGGTAATTCGGGGACCATATGTTTAGGGGTCTAGATCTGTCCCAGAAGTCATGCAACTAAAATGCCATTAGTAGCCTACCAAACTAGGGTCTTGACCTCAGAAGTTCAAACTTTAGGATATGACCCATGTAGGACAAAAGGGAGCGCATTCCACCTTTTTTCTGCAACATGAATAATCACATGCATCATAATAATTTTATGCATGCATTCCACAGACGCCTTCATATGCCATTCATTCATGCATCCTGTTACATGCATTATTATTCATTGTATGCTCGTGCATGTAGTACTTTAAGTCATGCAATGTTAATATGTCATTCATGCATTTTGTTACACTCTCATGCATAAGTAAATTTGCTTTCCAAATGTTATTAACAAATTAAAATTTCCCTCCACAGATAATTTGGTTTGAGATAACACCTTTGATTACAAGAGATGGAAAAAGTCAGACACACTAGCAATGCTCCCACCACCAAGGGCTCCAGGGTGATATTAAACTCATTAGAGAATCTGAAAGAGTTGAGCCAATCTTTGCCTCAAGAACGTCGAAGAAGCTTCGCCAAGAAGTATGGAGGGATCTTGGACCTAATTTTCATACAGTTTGAGACTGCTACTTTGAGTGCTTTGTGTCAGTATTGGAAACCCCACCTCAGATGTTTTGAATTGCCAAACATGGACATTACTCCCACCATCGAAGAATATGCTTGCCTGTTAAGGTTGCCAATGAAGAAAAACCCCATCGTGTACTTTCACTTGGGGCAATACTTGACCACTACAAGCATTGCAGGGTTACTAGGGCTTCCTGAAAATGATGTGATGTTGACCGGGCACTCAAACTCGCGAGGGTTAACCCGAACTCTTCTCGAAAATCATTTGAAGAAATTAATGGATCGTCAAGATTGGGAAACCTTTGAGAGGGTATTGGCGCTAACAATATATGGGTTGGTTCTATTTCCATCAGCGCTAGACATGATAGATCAAGCGACAATGGATGTATTCTTCACGGTAGAAAGAAAGAAAAACCCCGTGCCAGCAGTGTTAGCTGAAACGCTTTTGACTCTAGAATTTTGCCAGCGGAATCCAAAGGGGAAGCTCCTATGTTGTGTACAATTGCTCTATGTGTGGGCCATGACTCACATGTATGCAAAAGGTTATATCACCTGCCATTCAGATCCACTAAGAGGCTTCCATAACATCCCTATAAGACAGCTAAATGAAGAGGAATGGAAGAGCGACTTTGACAAAGTGGAAAGGGACTCTTTTAGGTGGGTATGCCCATGGTACGAAGGTCAGCAGGGGCAAGATATCATTTATAGTTGTGGTGACTATCCCAATGTTCCTTTGATGGGTCCAAGAGGGTGCATATCCTACACACCCGCCATAGTCTTACGACAGCTTTGTTGGACGCAAACCGTGCTAAGAGAAGAACAACTCGGCGGATGCTGTTTCCGGTATGAGGGTGGCGAGAATACCAAGTTGTTAGCAAAAGCAGTTAGAAATGCATGGAAAGATGTGAAGATGGCAAGGAGAGCACAATTGGGCCGACCAATCCTAATCATTGTCTCAGAATACGAAGCATGGAGAAAGTCAAGGAACGGTCCCGTCAACATTCCTGCAGAAAGCACGAGAGATAAAGACTACTCCCCTTTGGTAATTCAAATGGCAGAACAACTGAAAATCCTAGAAGCACAAATGAAGGAAATGGAACAACAAAAGCAAGATGCCGAGTTAAAAATAGCCATTGGACAGAAGCGTTGTGAGAAGTTAGCAAAGAAAATGAACACTTAAAAGATTTGTGTGCAGATATCTCCACAACCTCAAGAGTCCAGATGAATACAGACAATGTCTCACCAAGCATCATGGCTAAGGTCCAAAATCTTGAAAGTAAAGTATTGTCCTTGACAATGGAGAGGCATCGGCAAAGAAAAGAAAAGTGTCAGTTAGAAGAAGAAGTCATCCAGCAAAAAGGTATGAGAAAGTCATTGGAGGTGGAGGTTGATCGACAAAGGGGAGTCAATAGCAACTTACAGAAGCAAATTTGTGCACAAAGTAGGATGACTGATGAATTGGTACAAAAGGTCAAAGAACTGAATATCCTAATGGTCAAGATCAAGAAGCAGTGCGATTTAGGGTGGACCTCGGCAAAGCATTATCATGATCACGTGGTTCAAGCAATGAATGCCATAAAATGGTGGAGAGAAGAAGCACGAGAGCGAGGGATAGATATTGACATATGGAAAAAGAGATATGTGAGCATGAGTTTGGAGCTAAGCCATTGCGTTCCGAATTTTGTCCGAAGTTTTGAGAAGGCAGAACAACAAATCTGTGCGGACCCTATGCTTCGTCTCCCGTCTGAACTGGACGATTTTATGCAAATGTGTGGAGGGTTTGCTCGAGGGATAAAAAGAAAGAGACCTAAGCTGTTGACTTTAGGATGAAATGTTGTAACAATGTTGAAAATTATGATTTGACAATGATGTAATCCCAATCTATGTACTGCTTTGAGGAACTTTTAATGAAATTTGTTCTTGCTTCTATGATTCCTTCGCACTCCAACTCTTACACTTGACCTGCGACGACACCTATCGTGGAGCATGGTCTCCCTTTAGTATGTTGTCAACTACATCTTTGCCTTATAGGATTCTTCCTTCTGCGCAAAGGGTAGGTCGGGATGTCTCAATTCAGAATTCACATTGCTAGTGTGTTTAAGACAACATCTATTGTGGAGAGATGTTTTTCCCCAGATTTGTTGTCAACTCCATTTCATCTCATGAGCACAATGCTCTCTGTGGGGGATGGAGGGACCATCTCTTGTCAGTCACAAGGTGTTAACTAAATATATATATATATATATAAAATAAATAAGAACTCCAAAGGTGGTTTTCACTAAAACTTTTACTTTTTTGTCATGTCCTTACTTTCTTTGTTCTGATTAAAACAATGTGACTCTTCTGAACAATTGCTCCAAGACACCCTTATCGCTCTCGATCACGGGCAAGGGCCATGGCGGATGAACTAGAAGAAGTCCAAGGGATCAGGGATGAAGTCTGTCAAATCAAGGATCAGATGACTAAGATGATGGAGATCCTACAAGCTATGCAGAAGGAAAAGAACACAAAGGAGAACCCTCCAGCCTCGAACGAAGGACATCCAACCAAACCTCTCATACCGCCCGGTTTTTCTCAGATTCCTATTCAAGGCTTCAACCAACCAGGGGCCATGATGCCTCTCACTATTTATCCAAGCAACCAAACTTATTTTTCATTTGACCCGAACAATCCCCCATAAGGCTTGCCTCATGGATTTGTGCCACCAACAACCCCCAGCCCACAAGATGGCATTCAAAACTCCGAACACATCACTCAGACACAAACCCCTACCAATGATGTCGAAATACCGCAAACACAAACTGTCAACCCTACAGATGGTAACACCCCGATAGTGACACCTTCTGTCAATCCAAAGCCCCCACAATACACCCTACATTATGGACCCCAGGGGGCTCAAATGATGCCAAACTTCGGTTCCTCCTCTATACCATATTCATTTCCCCATAATATGTACGGAGAAAATCCAGTGAATCAGTCGGGAGGGAATTCCCAATCAAAAGAAAAGTTGGAAGTACTAGAGGAAAGATTGCGGGCCATTGAAGGGGTGAATAGCTATGGTCTTCGGGATGCCTCGGAACTTTGCCTGGTGCCAAATGTTGTAATTCTGCCAAAATTTAAGGGCCTGATTTTGACAAATATCGGGGAACCACTTGTCCCAAAAACCATTTGACCATGTATGTTAGGAAGATGACATCATATGCCCAAGATGATAAGCTCTTGATTCACTTCTTCCAAGACAGTTTTACTGGGGCAGCTTCAAATTGGTACACGTATCTCGAGCGGGCACACATCCGATACTTCAAAGATCTAGCAGATGCATTACTGAAGCAGTACAAGTACAATTTTGACATGGCTCCCGACAGGATGCAACTCCAAAATATGTCAAAAAGGGACGTAGAGACTTTCAAAGAGTATGCACAACGATGGAGGGAACTGGCTACTCAGGTGGAGCCTCCCTTAGCCGAGAAAGAAATCATAGCAATGTTCATTGATACACTCCAGTCGCCCTTCTATGATAGGATGATTGGGAGTGTGTCATCCAAATTTTCTGACATGGTCATCATCGGTGAGAGAATTGAAAGTGGAATGAGGAATGGCAAGATCACCGAGACTTCAGTAGGGAACGGCCACAAGAAAGCCCCGTTTTTGAAAAAGAAAGAGGGAGAAGCACATTCAGTAACCTTTGAACAAAAGAAACCAAACCAATGGAGACCGAACCAAACACCTGCCTTCCAAGCCCAATACGCCCCATATTACCAACCACCTCCATATCATCAAGCCAACTAGCCATACATCGCTGCCACCTCACAATTTCCAAATCCTCAACAGATGGCTCCTTACCGACCATCATACCCTTCTCAGCCTCAAACACACCCTACCATGCCAAATGGTTGAGCTTTCAGAAGGATGCTCTAAACGTGGCACAGGGTCCTATGCCAAATCATGGGAGTTCGAGAGTCAATGTCATTGAAAGCTTCTTGGAACATACTCTCAAGAGTAAAGTGGTCGATGTTAGGACTCCTATGAGAGTTGTTTTCAGAGAGATGTGCAAATACGGATTGATCCAAATCCCGATCATGGAAGAAAATGTTCTCGGTAAAGAGATATGGTGTGACTTCGACAAGAGTATAGGGCATTCGATTGAAGACTGTGCAGAGTTTCGACAAGTTGTGCAACAATTAATGGATATGAAGATTATCTTAATTGGTTGTGAATCAAATGAGTATGGCATTAATATGGTTACTGAATCTACGATTTCCCCAACCCCAATTAAGATAACTCCTTCCCGTCATAAAATCAACTTGTGCGGGAGTAACATGATCCATAAAATCCATGCAATCTCCCAAACACCAGTTGTCCTTCAAAGCATGACTTGAGGCTTCCTCATCAGGTGAATAATAGTGATTGTCCATGAACTGCATCCACCTTGCACAACCAAAACTCAAAACAAAAAGATCAAATATATACAGAAAAATAAAAAAGAATAAAAATGTCTAAATTAGTTGCCTCCCTTGTTACTAATGATATTGGCAAAACCAATCCCCGGCAACGGCGCCAAAAACTTGGTGACGAATCTGGGCAAGTATACCCAGTCGTGCAAGTAATACGGTGGTGAGACCGGTTATCGTATCCACGGGGATTGGATGTCAACTACCAATTCACAAACTCGGTAACTATCTAGACTATGAAGAGAAATCAAAACAAACAAAATAAAAGAAATAAAATCTTTTTTTTTTCGTTTTGGGACTTTTAACAAACACTTGGAGTGCAGAAAGGATATGTTGGGACTAGACATCATCAAACCTCAGTCTCATGTACTATCAGGACTAGATACCTCCCATTCATGCTCCAGATATTAAAATCAATCCACTAAAATACTCAAACCCCGATTCCTCGGATGGCAAGAGCCTAAATCCACTAATAGACCCTAATTCCTTAGGTGGCCTAGATTAATGAATTTGCATTAAGATTAGGGATTACGCGATTACTAGTAAACCTAACTCCATTCCTAGATGAAAGGGTTACTAGGTGATTAAATTCAATTACGGTTCTAATAAGAATTTCCCAATTGCATACTAAAACACAAATCAAGTCATGGGGGTGCTAGCCACAACAAGCATTAACCACAGAAAATTAATCACTAATATGAAGACATGAACATAGAATAATCAGTCAAGATAAATACATAATAATCAATTTGGTTACATCTAATCCCAACAAACGGGATTTAACTATTCATCACTACAGAGAAAGCCAAACCAGAAAAGCAGTAGAGAAAGGAGGAAAGGGAGAACTCCATTGAAGCTTCCCACTGTCGTCACAGCAACCCCCTAACTCAGCTCCCTTCTAGGGTTGGAACCCTAATCCAGCCGCAGCTCCAAGTGCCTCCTCCAAGAACTCCCAAAAACTCCAAAACTCCAAAACTGTTCAGTTCTGCGCTCGCTCGCGAGGCGAATGTACTCTCGCGAGGCGAATGTTAAAATTCTGCTGCTTCAGAGAATTGAACTCTCGCGAGGCGAGAGTTGCTCACGACGCGAAACAGTAAATTGCTTCTCCAATATGCTCGTGAGGAGCATCAGGGCCTGGGCGTGATGACTTCTGGTTTCCAGACTCGCGAGGCTAGACAAGGTTCGCGAGGCGAACCAGAAAGGCTTGCATTTTCTGGCGCAGTCAGCTTTCAGGGTCGCGAGGCGAATCCAGTCTCGCGGGGCGAATCTCCAGAATCCTGCTTGGCTCAATTTATTCTCTTCTCTTTTCAAGCTCTAAATTCTTCCAAGCTTTATTATGGCCAAATCTGCACAGTTTTCCTCAATTTCTGCAAAACAACACACAAAACCACCTTCACCCGTTCCAAGGTAAAAACTAATAAAAATCAAATAAAGAATGCCTAATCTATATGAAAAATGCATGCAAAAGTATACATAAAATATGATGTAAAATCACACTATCAAATCACCCCAAGCTTATTCAATTGCTTGTCCTCAAGCAATCACTAAGGCCAGAAGATATAAATAATCAAAGCATGGATAGTTAACCAAGAACCCGAGCAAATAATCCAAGCAATAGGCAATTCAAACAATTTAGCAAGAGACAAACAATTCAAGTCCAATTAGAGGCTTAGGTTTCTTAGACTCATGTTCTCACTGATTTGGGCACTCTTTCTCACCTGAAACTCACCCCAAGCTTGTTCATTTGCTTGGCTCTCTTTCTCACCTCACTCAAGTGTTCAGGGGTATATAACATTTCGCTCAATTTTCCTCAAGGAATGAATCCTACCATAGGCTTGACTATCAACCAAATCTCTACTTTATTAATGAAAACACCTAAGAATCAAGAGGTCTTTACTTTGGTTGTAACGTGGCCATGGGATTAATCGTTAGATGGGGAAATCAAGAAAAGGAAATTTCAAAAGGCTATCAAAATCAACATTTGTAAACATGACCTTCTAAAATACCTTTTGAGTTTTGATTCCTTTTTCCACCTTTCTCTTCTTTCTTTTCTTTTTTATTTGTCATTTCTTTTTGTCATCCCCTTCTCTATATATTTTTCTTTTGTTTTGTTTTTCTTTTATTTGGAGAAGGGGAGATTTTTCAACTCAAGAGAAATATTTTTCTGATTCTTTCATCCCATACTTTTTTTAACTACCTTTTTACCCTTTTGTAATACTTTAGAAGGTCCCTTATCAAGCATCATTCATCAAAGTAATTTAAGGTACCAAGAAAAGTATTTTATTTCTTTCAGGCTCAAAATTGTGCAACTAAGGGGTAGCATTTCATCATTCAAAGCTCAGAAGGCCAGAAAAAATACCTATTGCCTCAATCATTTTCAAAAATGTTTTCAAAAATTTTTAAGCTTCAAAATGGTTTCAAGTCAAGTTCTAGAGAAAACAGACCAAGAGGAATAACACTCTAACACAAAGAATGGGGTAGATTTAGTGAGTACCCCTTTGGCTCAAAATCTCACATTTTAGTAGTTCAGAAATCAATGAAAAACACAAATCTATAGAACCATATGCTAATTATCAACTATCCAAGATTATCTCAAGCATTTTCATTTGCAGCCATATCACAAGAATGAACAAAATTGGGTTCAACAATTCACTATCACAAATTATTGGCACTTAGTTCTCACAATTGGATGTAAATTCTAAACAAGGGCAATCTAATTGTGTGATCATGCAAAACTATCATGCAAAACTATATGAATGCAACATGAAAGATGCAAATGCAAAATACCCCTACCCCAAGCTTAAGAATTTACATTGTCCCCAATGTAAACAATCAAGTTGGAAAGAGGAGAAAAATTGGAACGACTTACCGAGGCGGTAGCGGGTGCTGGTTCACATGCCTAGTCAGAATGAACTGTATGAAAATTGGGTCACGACCTTGATGGGTGCTGACTTTTCTTCTTGTTCTCCTTGCTCTTCCCTCCTTCCTTCTTACCCTGCAAACACTTGGCAATTCTCAATTTATTATTTTTCCTCTTGAGCTTCTCAAATTATTCAAGAGGTTAAAATTAAAAACAAAATTATTAAGAAAATAAAAACAACTAAAGAGAAGGGTTAAGAAAAGTTGGGTTGCCTCCTAATAAGCGCTTCTTTAACGTCACTAGCTTGACATTCTAGGATCCTCCTCCCGGATCAAATGGAAATTGGAGTGGAGATTGCAGAAGTAGTATGACTTTATCCTCAACTCCACCCAACCATTGTGTGAAAGCACCATTGACCTCTTTAACCACCATAATGCACTCACTTCCTAGCTGGTCAAATGGCATTCTCACCAGGAAGTTTGAAAGACAAGTGGAGGGGACTAACTTACCAATGTCCACACATGCATGCAAGCCGACATATTTGTCCAATGTAGAAAATTCAGATTCCTTAGCAAGCATGGTGGAATCCACTACCACTTCGTCTTCATCTTGAACTATCCCCCAAACCATATTTTCCTCAAATTGGGCTTCAGGTGACTTTTGTACTAACTGTTTGCACATCTCCTCAACTTGCGTTTTGAAGTTCTGCATCACAACTTCGATACTGTCACAGTTGGCTCTTGCCTTGGCCTCTGAGGTGGATAGCTCTTGGGAATATTGTTCTAGAGCAGCTTTCAACGGTGTTTGCTCCTTCCATTCCCATTCTTCAATTTCCCGAGGACTTGTGGAAAGTACTCCCTCTTCTTGTGACTTGTCCACCATCACCACTTCATCTTCAATTTGATCCATTCCCACAACCAGATTTTTCTCAAATTCTGCTTCATGTGGCTCTATGGGAATCATACATGGTGGTGGAGGTGGTAAATATGAACAAAAGGTTTCCCAATCCTCCTCGGAGAAGTTATATATAAGCCTTCCCGTCATAAAATCAACTTGTGCGGGAGTAACATGATCCATCAAATCCATGCAATCTCCCAAACACCAGTTGTCCTTCAAAGCGTGACTTGAGGCTTCCTCATCAAGTGAATAATAGTGATTGTCCATGAACTGCATCCACCTTGCACAACCAAAACTCAAAACAAAAAGATCAAATATATACAGAAAAATAAAAAAGAATAAAAATGTCTAAATTAGTTGCCTCCCTTGTTATTAATGATATTGGCAAAACCAATCCCCGGCAACGGCGCCAAAAACTTGGTGACGAATCTGGGCAAGTATACCCAGTCGTGCAAGTAATACGGTGGTGAGACCGGTTATCGTATCCACGGGGATTGGATGTCAACTACCAATTCACAAACTCGGCAACTATCTAGACTATGAAGAGAAATCAAAACAAACAAAAGAAAAGAAATAAAATCTTTTTTTTTTCGTTTTGGGACTTTTAACAAACACTTGGAGTGCAGATAGGATATGTTGGGACTAGACATCACCAAACCTCAGTCTCATGTACTATCAGGACTAGATACCTCCCATTCATGCTCCAGATATTAAAATCAATCCACTAAAATACTCAAACCCCGATTCCTCGGATGGCAAGAGCCTAAATCCACTAATAGACCCTAATTCCTTAGGTGGCCTAGATTAATGAATTTGCATTAAGATTAGGGATTACGCGATTACTAGTAAACCTAACTCCATTCCTAGATGAAAGGGTTACTAGGTGATTAAATTCAATTACGGTTCTAATAAGAATTTCCCAATTGCATACTAAAACACAAATCAAGTCATGGGGGTGCTAGCCACAACAAGCATTAACCACAGAAAATTAATCACTAATATGAAGACATGAACACAGAATAATCAGTCAAGATAAATACATAATAATCAATTTGGTTACATCTAATCCCAACAAACGGGATTTAACTATTCATCACTACAGAGAAAGCCAAACCAGAAAAGCAGTAGAGAAAGGAGGAAAGGGAGAACTCCATTGAAGCTTCCCACTGTCGTCACAGCAACCCCCTAACTCAGCTCCCTTCTAGGGTTGGAACCCTAATCCAGCCGCAGCTCCAAGTGCCTCCTCCAAGAACTCCCAAAAACTCCAAAACTCCAAAACTGTTCAGTTCTGCCCTAAAACAACAACGTATACCAATCAGTTCTGCGCTCGCTCGCGAGGCGAATGTACTCTCGCGAGGCGAATGTTAAAATTCTGCTGCTTCAGAGAATTGAACTCTCGCGAGGCGAGAGTTGCTCACGACGCGAAACAGTAAATTGCTTCTCCAATATGCTCGTGAGGAGCATCAGGGCCTGGGCGTGATGACTTCTGGTTTCCAGACTTGCGAGGCTAGACAAGGTTCGCGAGGCGAACCAGAAAGGCTTGCATTTTCTGGCGCAGTCAGCTTTCAGGGTCGCGAGGCGAATCCAGTCTCGCGGGGTGAATCTCCAGAATCCTGCTTGGCTCAATTTCTTCTCTTCTCTTTTCAAGCTCTAAATTCTTCCAAGCTTTATTATGGCCAAATCTGCACAGTTTTCCTCAATTTCTGCAAAACAACACACAAAACCACCTTCACCCGTTCCAATGTAAAAACTAATAAAAATCAAATAAAGAATGCCTAATCTATATGAAAAATGCATGCAAAAGTATACAGAAAATATGATGTAAAATCACACTATCATGACTCTCTAGAAAATGACAGTGTTAGTAACTCAGCATACAATTTTGACTATCCCATTGATCATGCTGAAGAGGTTGTTGATGATGACGGGGAAGTTCCCCCTGAACTATTGAGATTGGTAGAACAAGAAGCCAGGGAAATTCGGCCCCATGAAGAGCCGAGTGAACTAATCAATTTGGGTACCAAAGATGATAAAAAAGAGGTCAAGATTGGTCTTTCCCTGAAAGAAAAGGAGCGGAACAGGTTGATCAGGTTGTTGATGGATTATAAAGATGTTTTCGCATGGTCGTACCAAGACATGCCAGGGTTAGACCCCAGTGTAGCAGAACACAAATTGCCATTAAAGCTGGAGTGTCCTCCAGAAAAGCAGAAGCTACAAAGGATGAAAGCAGAAATGTCTTTAAAGATCAAGGAGGAGGTCAAGAAACAACTGGATGCAGGTTTCCTAGAAGTTGCAAAGTACCCTCAATGGGTTGCTAACATCGTTCCTGTTCCCAAGAAAGATGGAAAGGTTCGAATGTGTGTTGACTATCGAGATCTGAACAGAGCTAGCCCAAAAGATGACTTTCCTTTGCCTCACATTGATGTTCTTGTAGATAATACTGCTCAACATGCATTATTCTCTTTAATGGACGGATTCCCGGGATATAATCATATCAAGATGGCACCTGAAGATATGGAGAACAACATTTGTCACTTTATGGGGAACCTTTTGCTACAAGGTTATGCCCTTTGACTTGAAAAATGCTGGGGCAAAATATCAGCGGGCTATGGTGGCTTTATTCCATGACATGATGCATAAGGAGATAGAAGTTTATGTAGATGACATGATCGCTGTAACACCCTACTTTTTATTTTCCGATTTTTATTTTTTTCAGTAAAAATATTTTCGCTGTATTAACCGGTATAAATGTATTTATTTATATTTTTATCTGAGTTCATGGAGATTGATTTTTATGAAATAAAAATCATATTCATACTCTATCTTAGGGTAGAAGCTTACGGTAAAAATTTGGGTTGAAAATTCAGACGTAAACCCTCTGCGTTTTCACCGACAAGATAATTTTACTTTGGCGAAAAACCAAATTTTGACTCGTGAACGAAATGGTTTATATTTAAATCATATTTCTAACGAGTTTGGTTGTTTTGAAAATTTTCAACCGAAAATAAAATATTACGCTTTTTACGGGCGTAAAACCCTAATGTCGGAAACCGACGAGTCGAAGAAGGGAAGTGCGAGACCCGTCAAGAGATCGGGACAACGAGTCATACATGATGACTCATGGAGGATGAGTCACTAAGCATTTATGAGCATTAAATGCAAGTAATCATGACATATAGGTAAAAAGACCAAAATACCCCCCAAGCTTTCGGGTATTAACAAGACGCATCTACGCACTCTTATCCACTCATTTTACGTGGTTGAAAACCTCCCAAATCTCTCCAATTTCGTGCCTCCACCTCCAATAAATCTTACCTATTTCATTTTGCTTTCGTTTCATTATTTTCCTCTCAAAAACCGAAATCGGGTAAACGACTGAGTCATGCGACTTATTCCGGAACCGCTAATGGATATGATCGATGACTCATTGGTGAGTCATTTTGTGTGGCCCAAAATCAGCCACACCTACATCAAATGTGAGCCACATATTATTAACCATGGTTAGCCAAAATAACCTTAGTTAAGTTAATTATAACCTTAGTTAAGTTAATTATAACCTTAGTTAAGCTTATATTAATTTAATAATCACAAAACCCATTAAACCAATTCCTTTTAACCAAACAAGGCATAAGATTACTCCTATAAATACCCCAAAACCGTGGCCTCCCTCACCATTTCACTCATCTTCTTCATTCTCTTCATCTTCCCCACCAACTAAGTTACAAAACCCTAAGAACACCGAATTTCCACCAAACATATGATCCTCTTCCTTTATGAAACTAGGAAAACACTCAACATAAAAGTTGTTCCTCTTTCTCTATTCTTTCCAACAAGCTAAAGATCATCAAAAACGGATAAGTGTATTGGGAGATAGGATCAAAATACCGAAACTGACCAGAATTCTCAGCAACCCACGAAACAGCAGAAAGAAGTCCCTTTTCACCCATGTTATGATCAGAACCAAATGAAACCTTCAACACCAAAGTTGTTCCTTTTCTTATTATCTTTCTATAAAGCCAAAGTTCGTAATTTTTGGATGAGTATATTGTGAGATACACTCACAATACCATCACACCCTCAAGCTGTCCAGATTTCAGCTTAGTGAAGGTTGATCATTTTCTTCATTTCTTCAATCTTCAAGAGGTAAAATCTCATCTCCTTGATCATATAAGCTTTCATATTCATGTATTTCTCATGTTTATGCCATGAATCATATTTTTCCATTCCTAGATCTAGAACTTCAAATAATTTTAGAAAATTGTAGAAAAATCATAAAAATGTGAAACCAATTTCTATGATCTAGTTATGATCCCTCCTTTATTTATCCAAGAGCATGTGATCAAAATCATTTTCCTTCCCTATTAACCATTAATGGCCGAACCTAGGTAGGAAAATGGGTTTGGTGTTTTGTTGTTTGTTTTGAAAGTTAGTACTTGACTTAAGTTCTATAATACATGTATAGCTTAAATCCAAGAGCTTAGGTCCAACAAAAATCCCTAGCTTAAATTCCTAATATGGGCCGAAACCCTAACCCTAAAGGTTAGAGGATTTTGTTTCAAATTTTAGTCTTGTAATAAGTAATCCATGTTAGTTAAGACTCTAGTAACCAGGATCCAAAAGATGGCATTAAGAAGATAATCCTAAACCTATTTTCTAAGTCTTGACCGAACCTAGACCTAAAGTGTCATAGATGGTTGTTAGTTGATTAATTATAGTTATGTTGTTTGAATGAAGGTGGTTGTGTTAACTCGTGATGGAATAACGAGAATCGTCGTGTACGTGTTTCCGGTGCTAACTCAGGTGGGGGAAAGAATCATTCTACCGTCGGAATCGATAAGTAGCATATTATATAATAATTGTGTAGGGCGACCTAAACCCTACTAGTAGTTGAGTAACCGACAAGACCAAAATCACATTGGAAACCTTTTCTGTAAAACAAATGGTGATTCGGGGATTGTAGGTTTATCGACATTAAGGTTGATTTTATGATGTTGAGGATGTGTGGCTTTATTACTTATTTGAGTTGATTGTTATATGTTGGTTGTGATAATTTGCTATATGTGATATTTTATGATATTTGAATATTTTGTTGATATTGTGTTATGCATGATCTGCCTGGTTCGATAAATTGCTTAGTTGATTTTAAGGAAAGATATATATTGCTCGGAGGTATTTTGTTTGGGTGAGAGTTTTGAATATGAATTAGACGTGCCTCGCTATTATTTTATAAAAGTGATGTGATATAGAATGTAAGTGGAGGTTATGAGGAAAAGCTTGAGGTACTAGGTTTTTTATTGATAAAAGTCAGTGAGAATCATGTGTTGCATTGTTGTTCATAACCGTGTATTTGAGATACACGAGGTCCGAAGTTCTTGTAGACCGTTCCAAATTAGAATTTAAGTTGTGCAACTATAGTGTCATTTCTTTGCATGAGCACCCTTGAGAGAGTTGAGAGAGACAACCAGGGTGTGCACCGACGGTACAGTGCAGCTATAGTGTCATTGCTTTGCATGAGCATTCTTACCATGGATAAGAATGTGCACCGGCGTGGGGAACGTGTCACTTGGGCGACTGACTGGCATCCCTAACAAGGGATGTGTGACAGGAGTAGTAGTGGCCACGTCAGCATAAAGGTTTAGTTGCATGGGCTGAGGGTAGAGGATGATATAGTTAATTGAGGATGATTGTTGATTTTGTGTGATGCGTGTCTGTGACAATTATTGTATAATTTACTATTACTCTTTTCCGCTTTTTGATGATAGAATTGTTTCTTATTCCCTATATCTTTGTGTGTTGTATTTTATTTCTGATGTGATCGTACGAGAAGACCCGATGGAGGAACCAATTGCTGAGGAGTTAGATGGAACTCCGTATGAACCAGATGCTGGAGGTCGAGCTGTGATCCATGGCGAGTAGAGTATAGACATTATGGCCAGTGTGTCTAAGGAGTATTTATATTTCCGCTAAGTATGTCTGTAGTGCAGTTTATGCCTGTGAGGGATCCTACTTAGAGGGTACCCTCAACAGTATTTTGGTAATGTAATAAATAAACAGGTGTGTATTTATGTAATATAGTTTTGGTATGTTTTATATCTGCATAAGTTATATAATTATTAATTAAGTTTTAATTTTTACGTATTTTCAACGATAAGCGAGCGATTAAGTAAATAAATATTAAGGTTTTAATGTAATAATACGATGGGGCACATCGGGGTGTCTCATTTGGTGGTATCAGAGCAGTTCGATTCTAATCGGACTGTGAGGTCTAGGATGTTGTTACTGGCCGTGTCTAGTTGAGTCCACATCGGATTTTAACTATGCTTAGAAGTTCGGTAGTGAGTCCCGACGTGATAGTTAACAGTTATATGGCATATATATACCAGTTTTATGTAGCATTATATGTTGTATACTAGTGTTCAGATAGGTGGAGCTGGAAAAGGAGTTCCAGCAGCAGGACAGTAGATGGTCAGACCTCAGGCCACTGAAAGAGTGTTTACCGTAAGGGGAGCAGAATGCTCAATCCGGGATCTTATACAAGGTATGTATTTGATATCTGGTAGACTTTGTTTGTTTTTCTAAGTAGCATGATGGACAAGAAAGTGATGAGAGTTTTGTTGAGGTATAGTTGTGACTGGTAGGATGTGAACCCTTAAGATTAATATAAGTGAGTAAGACAATTACTATAAGTCAAATGTTGATGGAGATTATGGAATCTAGGGCAATGATTAAGGATCGTAGTTAAGATGGATTGTATGAGTTTGGGAAGAGTAAACGAAAGTGTATATAGTAATGTCACCTAAGTTGAATATGAGCAGAAAAGATGATTTTTGATGTAAATTGAGGTTACTAGAGAAATTCAAATTTGTTAAGTTAGAAAATCCTAACAGGTGTTGTTCTTTGGATTGCAATTTATCTTACGGAGTGTTGAGATGTTTAGTTGGAGACTTGAAAGGTGTGATTTTGATATAATCTAGAATAGTGAAATATATTCTAAGGAACTAAGACTGTGATTGGATACATGAAGTAGGAAGTTAGGGTAGTTTTGATTGTGGTGTTAATTACGGGTGTTAGATGTTGAAATAAGGTTCTTTAGTGGATCAGTAGTAAGAAGAGGACGGAATTAAGTTTTGATCATGTCCTTTAAGGATGTTAGATCAAGTTGGAAAGGTTAAGAACAATGAATGGAATATAGTGATGGATAAGTTCGAAGATAAATAGAATGATATAAGAATGAGTTATGTTATGAAGTTACCGCTGTTACCTAGGGGAAAAACAACGATGAGAAATATAATGTTGGATCTTTAGATTAAGATACGATTACAATATGATGTCTAGTATTGAGTTAAGAAATTCCGAGGACGGAATTTTTTTCTAAGAGGGGTAGTAATGTAACACCCTACTTTTTATTTTCCGATTTTTATTTTTTTCAGTAAAAATATTTTCGTTTGTTAACCTAGGTATAAATGTATTTATTTATATTTTTATCCGAGTTCATGGAGATTGATTTTTATGAAATAAAAATCATATTCATACTCTATCTTAGGGTAGAAGCTTACGGTAAAAATTTGGGTTGAAAATTCAGACGGAACCCGGTCTGCGTTTTCACTGACAGTATAATTTTACTGGGCAGAAAACCAAATTTTGACTCGTGAACGAAATGGTTTATATTTAAATCATATTTCTAACGAGTTTGGTTGTTTTGAAAATTTTCAACCGAAAATAAAATATTACGCTTTTTACGGGCGTAAAACCCTAATCGGGAAACCGACGGAGTCGAGAAGGGAAGTGCAGAGACCCGTCAAGAGATCGGGACAAAGAGTCATACATGATGACTCATGGAGGATGAGTCACTAAGCATTTATGAGCATTAAATGCAAGTAATCATGACATATAGGTAAAAAGACCAAAATACCCCCAAGCTTTCGCGGGTATTAACAAGACGCATCTACGCACTCTTATCCACTCATTTTACGTGGTTGAAAACCTCCCAAATCTCTCCAATTTCGTGCCTCCACCTCCAATAAATCTTACCTATTTCATTTTGCTTTCGTTTCATTATTTTCCTCTCAAAAACCGAAATCGGGTAAACGACGGAGTCAGTGCGTCATTTAATTTCCGGAACCGCTAATGGATAAGATCGATGACTCATTGGTGAGTCATTTTGTGTGGCCCAAAATCAGCCACACCTCCATCAAATGTGAGCCACATATTATTAACCATGGTTAGCCAAAATAACCTTAGTTAAGTTAATTATAACCTTAGTTAAGTTAATTATAACCTTAGTTAAGCTTATATTAATTTAATAATCACAAAACCCATTAAACCAATTCCTTTTAAACAAACAAGGCATAAGATTACTCCTATAAATACCCCAAAACCGTGGCCTCCCTCACCATTTCACTCATCTTCTTCATTCTCTTCATCTTCCCCACCAACTAAGTTACAAAACCCTAAGAACACCGAATTTCCACCAAACATATGATCCTCTTCCTTTCTGAAACTATGAAAACACTCAACATAAAAGTTGTTCCTATTTCTCTATTCTTTCCAACAAGCTAAAGATCATCAAAAACGGATAATTGTATTGGGAGATAGGATCAAAATACCGAAACTGCCCAGAATTCTCAGCAACCCACGAAACAGCAGAAAGAAGTCCCTTTTCACCCATGTTATGATCAGAACCAAATGAAACCTTCAACACCAAAGTTGTTCCTTTTCTTCTTATATTTCTAAAGTTCGTAATTTTTGGATGAGTATATTGTGAGATACACTCACAATACCATCACACCCTCAAGCTGTCCAGATTTCAGCTTAGTGAAGGTTGATCATTTTCTTCATTTCTTCAATCTTCAAGAGGTAAAATCTCATCTCCTTGATCATATAAGCTTTCATATTCATGTATTTCTCATGTTTATGCCATGAATCATATTTTTCCATTCCTAGATCTAGAACTTCAAATAATTTTAGAAAATTGTAGAAAAATCATAAAAATGTGAAACCAATTTCTATGATCTAGTTATGATCCCTCCTTTATTTATCCAAGAGCATGTGATCAAAATCATTTTCCTTCCCTATTAACCATTAATGGCCGAACCTAGGTAGGAAAATGGGTTTGGTGTTTTGTTGTTTGTTTTGAAAGTTAGTACTTGACTTAAGTTCTATAATACATGTATAGCTTAAATCCAAGAGCTTAGGTCCAACAAAAATCCCTAGCTTAAATTCCTAATATGGGCCGAAACCCTAACCCTAAAGGTTAGAGGATTTTGTTTCAAATTTTAGTCTTGTAATAAGTAATCCATGTTAGTTAAGACTCTAGTAACTAGGATCCAAAAGATGGCATTAAGAAGATAATCCTAAACCTATTTTCTAAGTCTTGACCGAACCTAGACCTAAAGTGTCATAGATGGTTGTTAGTTGATTAATTATAGTTATGTTGTTTGAATGAAGGTGGTTGTGTTAACTCGTGATGGAATAACGAGAATCGTCGTGTACATGTTTCCGGTGCTAACTCAGGTGGGGGAAAGAATCATTCTACCGTCGGAATCGATAAGTAGCATATTATATAATAATTGTGTAGGGCGACCTAAACCCTACTAGTAGTTGAGTAACCGACAAGACCAAAATCACATTGGAAACCTTTTCTGTAAAACAAATGGTGATTCGGGGATTGTAGGTTTATCAACATTAAGGTTGATTTTATGATGTTGAGGATGTGTGGCTTTATTACTTATTTGAGTTGATTGTTATATGTTGGTTGTGATAATTTGCTATATGTGATATTTTATGATATTTGAATATTTTGTTGATATTGTGTTATGCATGATCTGCCTGGTTCGATAAATTGCTTAGTTGATTTTAAGGAAAGATATATATTGCTCGGAGGTATTTTGTTTGGGTGAGAGTTTTGAATATGAATTAGACGTGCCTCGCTATTATTTTATAAAAGTGATGTGATATAGAATGTAAGTGGAGGTTATGAGGAAAAGCTTGAGGTACTAGGTTGTTATTGATAAAAGTCAGTGAGAATCATGTGTTGCATTGTTGTTCATAACCGTGTATTTGAGATACACGAGGTCCGAAGTTCTTGTAGACCGTTCCAAATTAGAATTTAAGTTGTGCAACTATAGTGTCATTTCTTTGCATGAGCACCCTTGAGAGAGTTGAGAGAGACAACCAGGGTGTGCACCGACGGTACAGTGCAGCTATAGTGTCATTGCTTTGCATGAGCATTCTTACCATGGATAAGAATGTGCACCGGCGTGGGGAACGTGTCACTTGGGCGACTGACTGGCATCCCTAACGAGGGATGTGTGACAGGAGTAGTAGTGGCCACGTCAGCATAAAGGTTTAGTTGCATGGGCTGAGGGTAGAGGATGATATAGTTAATTGAGGATGATTGTTGATTTTGAGTGATGCGTGTCTGTGACAATTACTGTATAATTTAGTATTACTCTTTTCCGCTTTTTGATGATAGAATTGTTTCTTATTCCCTATATCTTTGTGTGTTGTATTTTATTTCTGATGTGATCGTACGAGAAGACCCGATGGAGGAACCAATTGCTGAGGAGTTAGATGGAACTCCGTATGAACCAGATGCTGGAGGTCGAGCTGTGATCCATGGCGAGTAGAGTATAGACATTATGGCCAGTGTGTCTAAGGAGTATTTATATTTCCGCTAAGTATGTCTGTAGTGCAGTTTATGCCTGTGAGGGATCCTACTTAGAGGGTACCCTCAACAGTATTTTGGTAATGTAATAAATAAACAGGTGTGTATTTATGTAATATAGTTTTGGTATGTTTTATATCTGCATAAGTTATATAATTATTAATTAAGTTTTAATTTTTACGTATTTTCAACGATAAGCGAGCGATTAAGTAAATAAATATTAAGGTTTTAATGTAATAATACGATGGGGAACATCGGGGTGTCTCAATCGCCAAGTCCAGATCTGAAGATGACCATGATGATAATCTGTAGAAACTTTTTGAGCGGTTAAGAAAGTTTAAGCTCTGATTGAATCCAGCCAAATGCACTTTTGGAGTGAAATAAGGCAAGCTTCTGGGGTTCATTGTTAGTCAAAGAGGAATAGAGGTTGATCCTGAAAAGGTTCGAGCAATCATCGACATGCTAGCACCTCAAACGGAGAAGGAAGTTCGTGGGTTTTTAGGAAGATTGAACTACATTGCCCGATTCATCTCCCAACTAACCGTGACATGTGAACCAATCTTTAAATTGCTGCACAAAAATCAAGTTGTGACATGGAATGAAGATTGTCAAAAAGCCTTTGAGAAGATCAAAGAATACCTACAGGAGCCTCCGGTCTTGGTTCCCCCAGTGCCGGAAAGACCTCTCATCATGTATTTGACTGTGCTAGATGAATCGATGGGTTACGTATTGAGGCAACACGATGAGTCTGGAAGGAAGGAACATGCCATCTATTATCTAAGTAAGAAATTCACCAGTTACGAAGCCAACTACTCACTGCTAGAATGCACTTGCTGTGCCTTGGCTTGGGCGGCTCGCCGTTTGAGGCATTACATGTTGTGTTACACTACCTGGTTGGTGTCCAAAATGGATCCGATCAAGTATATCTTTGATAAGCCTGCTCTGACTGGAAGAATTGCTCGCTGGCAAGTCCTGCTATTAGAATATGACATTGTCTATGTCACCCAAAAAGCAATAAAAGGGAGTGCTCTTGCAGAATATCTAGCCAATCATCCAGTAGAAGATTATGGATCGATGCAATGTGATTTTCCAGACGAAGATATAATGGCTTTGTTTGATCGCGAGCAATCACCAAAAAAAGAAAAGTGGACCGTGTTATTTGACGGAGCTTCTAATGGATTGGGACACGGAATCGGGGCAATCTTAATCTCACCAGAAAATGATTATTTCCATGTCACTGCGAGGCTCTGCTTCGATTGTACAAACAATATAGCCAAATACGAAGCTTGTGCACTAGGGATTTTGGCAGCAATAGAGGCAAAAGCAAGGATACTGGAGGTATATGGGGACTCTGCATTAGTCATCCACCAGCTTAGAGGGGAATGGGAAACCCGATTTGCCAAGTTAATCCCGTACCATGATTACACCAAAGGTTTGATTGAGCAGTTTGATGAAGTCACATTTCATCATATTCCTCGAGAAGATACCCAATTAGCTGACGCGCTGTCTACCTTGTCCTCGATGTTCAAAGTAAGTGATGAGAGGAACCTACCACTCATCAAAATGGAAAGTCGTGATCATCATGCATATTGTCAAGTGATAGAGGAAGAGTCTGATAAAAAACCATGGTACCATGACATCAAATGCTTCATCCAAAGAAGGGAATACCCTATGGGCACTTCAAAAAATGACAAAAGAATTCTAAGAAGACTTGCAATGGGTTTCTATTTAGATGGAGGTATTCTCTACAAAAGAAATCATGACATGGTGTTGTTGAGGTGCGTTGACGCAAAAGAAGCTAAACAGATAATTGATGAGGTACATGAAGGATCTTTTGGAACACACGTGAGCGGTCATGCAATGGCCAGGAAAATCTTGAGGACTGGCCAATATTGGTTGACAATAGAGGTTGATTGCTTTAATTATGCGAAGAAGTTCTATAAGTGTCAAATATATGCTGATAAGGTTCATGCACCGCCAGTTCCCTTGAATGTCATGTCGGCACCCTGGCCGTTCTCAATGTGGGGAATGGATGTGATCGGGCCAATCGAACCAAAAGCCTCAAATGGGCATCGCTTCATTCTTGTTGCCATTGATTATTTCACAAAGTGGGTTGAGGCTGCATCATATCCCATTGTGACCAGGAATGTCGTGATCAAATTCGTAAAAAGAGAATTAATTTGTCGTTATGGGTTGCCGAGTGAGATTATAACTGATAATGCGACCAACTTGAACAACAAGATGATGAAGGAGATGTGCGAAAACTTCAAGATAAAGCATCACAATTCCTCCCCATACCGCCCAAAGATGAACGGAGCAGTTGAGGCTACTAATAAAAATATCAAGAAGATTGTCCAAAAGATGGTAGTGACGTATAAAGATTGGCACGAGATATTACCTTTTGCTTTGCACGGCTATCGTACCTCTATTTGCACCTCGACAGGGGCAACGCCATATTCTTTAGTGTATGGGATGGAGGCAGTGCTCCCGATTGAAGTAGAGATCCCCTCATTAAGGGTACTGAAAGAAGCAGAACTGGAAGAAGCTGAGTGGGTTCAAGATCGACTAGACCAATTGAACCTCATCGAAGAGAAGAGATTAGCAGCACTGTGTCACGGTCAATTGTACCAGAAAAGGTTGATGAGAGCTTACGGGAAGAAAGTACGCCCTCGGCAGTTTCGGGAGGGTGACCTGGTGCTTAAAAAGATTCTACCAATCCAAAAGGATCATCGAGGGAAATGGACTCCGAACTACGAAGGACCTTACGTTGTGAAAAAGGCCTTCTCTGGAGGGGCTTTAATTCTCACAAGGATGGATGGGGAAGATCTTTCACTCCCTGTAAACTCAGATGCAGTCAAAAAGTATTATGCTTGAACACACTTCCCAAGAAGAAGAAGAAAAGAAAAGAAAAAGTGAAAAATGAAAAAAGAAAAGCTCGCTAGACTGAAAATCTGAAAAGACAGTCTAGGAAAAAGTTAGAGCAACCCGCTATGCTGAAAACCTGAAAAGGCGATCTAGGCAAAAGTTAGGGTTCAAAAAAATAAAACCGTAACAATGGAAGTGTCATCAAGCCGATGAACTGGGGCAGTCAGTAGGTTCGATGTATGAAGACTGGGGCAAACAACATCTCTAAAGCCAATTAATGAGCGGTCAATATTATTTGAGGGATACTAACATTAGTCATTGAGAGAGACATCACCTGAGGAGACGCGATTCTACTCCGCAATGTTTTGCAATTTATGCTTTGTACAACCTTTTCAATCTAAATATAATGACATTGACTTTCTTTATTTTATTTCGCTACCTTGGTCTGTTTCTCTTAACTTTTTTCATTTGTGTGTGTGCATTCATCTTAATAAGTATATACTGAAATGCGAAACAAGTAATCTTAATAAGTATAGAATTCCTTAGAAAGCCTCAAAAGGTCACGGGGGGCGCGATGGTTCCCCTATAAAGGGCACTGAAGAAAGCAAAGAATGTTAAGGATCAACCATTGGGATAATTATCATCAAGTATGTCTACTATCAAAAACAAAAGTGCAAGATATCTCTCCCCGATAAGATGGGCCTTATTTTAGTTCATCCTTAAGACTAACTGTGATCGATGCTTTTAAGGGGTCAAGGAGCCAATAACGAAAAGACACAGCAAAGAGGAAATAATTTCATCAAAAGAATCTCTGTCATTGTGCCAAAAAAATAATATGGGTTTTCCTCATTAGCATTCATCAATGAAAGGCATCTTATGCATTATCATTCTATCAATGAGAAAAATCGACATTCATATTGCATTTGTCTATATGGCCTCACAAGCTTCTACCTATCCGTTCGATCTTCTGACAGGCAATCCACCCCGTAGGCATTTTTTATCTTTCTGTTCGAGCTTCTCACGGGCAATCCACCCCGTAAGCTCTTTTATCTTTCCGTTCGAGCTTCTGACAGGCAATCCACCCCGTAAGCTCTTTTATCTTTCCGTTCGAGCTTCTGACGGGCAATGCACCCCATAAGCTCTTCCTATCTTTCTATTCGAGCTTTTGACGGGCAAACCACCTCATAAGCTCTTTTATCTTTTTGTTCGAGTTTCTAACGGGCAATCCACTCCGTAAACTCTTTTATCTTTATGTTCGAGTTTCTAATGGGCAATCCACCCCGTAAACTCTTTTATATTTTATGTTCGAGCTTTTGACAGGCAATCCACCCCGTAAGCTCTTTTATCTTGCAGTTCGAGCTTCTAACGGGAAATCCACCCCGTAAGCTTTTTATCTTTCTGTCCGAGCCTCAGCGGGAAACCCATCCCGTAAGCTCACTTTTATCTTTCTGTTCGGGCTTCTGACAGGCAATCCACCCCGTAAGCTCATTTATCTTTTTGTTGGAGCTTCTGACAGGGAATCCACCCCGTAAACTCTTTTATCTTTCTATTCAAGCTTCTGATAGGCAATCCACCCTGTAAGCTCTTATCTGTTTCATCAAGCTTCAACGGGTACCAGAACTCGTAAGCTCTTTTTGTTGTCAAGCTTCAGTGGGTACCAAACCACGTAAGCTATTTTATCTTTTTATAAAGCTTCGACGGGTACCATACCTCGTAAGCTCTTTTCTTGTCAAGCTACAATGGATACTCAACTCCGCAATCATTTTACCTTTATTTTCAAGCTTCAATGGATACCCTACTCCGCAAGCTTTCTATCTTTTTGTCGTCAAGCTTCGGCAGGTACCATACCCCGTAAGCTCTTTTATCTTTCTGTTCGAGCTTCTGACGGGCAATCCACCCCGTAAGCTCTTTATCTTTCTGTACGAGCTTCTGACGGGCAATCTACCCCGTAAGCCCTTTTATCTCTCTGTACGAGCTTCTCACGGGCAATCCACCCCGTAGGTTCTTTCAAGATCTTTTATCTTTCTGTTCGACCTTCTGACGAGCTACCCATCCCGTAAGCTCTTTTATCTTTTTGTTCGAGTTTTTGACGGGCAATCCACACTGCAAGTTTATGTGTAAACCTCAGTGGGCAATCCAACCCGCAGGTTGTTTACAGGAAATCACTTTGTAGTCACAGGTCATTTTGCTTGTTAGGGTACCACAAACAAAATTGGAGTTCATGTCTTTACTCGTTTCTTATAACGATAATAGGTTAACTACGGTTATACCTATTATCTAATAAGAAACAAGTAAAGAGGGGCAACTGTGAACACCTAATTTTGTCCGGCTGTCCTTTTAATCAGTGTTTTGAAAAATTTTTTTGAATAATATAAAAATAAAAAATAAAAAATATAGAAAAAACTGAAAGCAAGCAGAACTCCAGCATACAGGGCCAAGACGAAAATGCCAAAGTTTCAAGTTTCTAATACATCTCAGAAGCAAAGAAAGCAATGGCAGACTTAGGCATTGGCAACAAAAAATGGTTTCAAATTTTAAGCATCAGAAAGGGGAAAATGGGAACATGTGATGCTGCTATCCTTGAAGCATGGTCAAACCTGAATCAAGAGAAAAGTCACTCTACATAAACAAAGGAAAGTTGCAGCACAACAGAGAAGTCCTACAGATACAAAATCAATGAGAATGGAAATGAAAAAGACTCTACAATTCAACAACCTTGGATTCTGTTTTGGAGTCTTGTTAGAAGAAGAAAGCATAAAAGGGAGAGCATACAGAAAAAAGGGGGGAGATCCATAAAACATTACCTCTTCTTCTTCAATCTAACCATTTTCTTCTTCTTCTACCAGTTCATCTTCTCAAGTAGAACCAGAAAACCCACAAAATATAAAATTAAAATACCATATAAAAAAACAACATATCCTCTTCCTTGGACAGCACCACAAATCTGTCATCATCTTGCCAATCACCTCCGCCGTCGTCTCCTTCGCCCGTGGCCACCCGTCACGCAACCCCGGCACCTCCGCCATCACATCCTGTTCCTTCCGCATCGCGTAACAGATCAGAACCTCATTCCGCCGCCGCAATCGTGTCTTGCCACCGCCTTGTCCAGGTCCACCGCAACCACTCATCCACCGCAGGCAGCCATCGCCACCACGGTACCAATCTCGTCGCTACTGCATCGCGCCTTGTTGTCCCGCCGTCATTTTTGACACCAGATCTGTTGAGGTCACCTCCACAGATCTCAGAACCGCCGCAACTCCACGTCGCTCCGCCGTTCATCGTGCCGCCTCCACGACCGGCCACCACCGCTGCGTTGCTCTGCCGGGGCGAGGGTCACCAAGCTGCTGCCTCATTCTTTGGTTCATCCCTGTTCTCCTTCTTTGTTTTCGTTCTCTAGCTTATGTAACATAAGCTTTAAGTTCTATTTATTTAACTTTAAGTTTTGTTCTGATTTACTTTTTTCTTTTTTTCTTTTTTTTTTTAAAAAGAAGGCTTTTGGGTCCCTTTTGGTCATGGATGTGTATGTGTATGGGCCAGATGCTTAGTCCACAGAAAATGTTTCTTTCCAAAATATGTAGAAGCTCTTGGACTTGGGCTAAGAGAGGATATGTTTTGTTTTAGGGAATTTCTTTTTGGTCTTAATGGGTCAGGGTCAGGTTTTGAATAAAAATAATTTTCAAAGGAAAACCCCCAAAAATATATTTTATGGTCGTTTTTCTTTATTCAAAATCCCTTTTCAAAAAAATAAAACAAAATAATAAATCCTTTTGAGATTTTTTTTGGTTTTTTTTAATGTAAAATCTTTCCAAAATGAAATCCTTTTTAAAAGAAAATTCTTTAGTTGACGCAACAATGCATTACGTTGATGTATGATTTTTCATCCTCAAGTGTCATATGAATTGTAAGGGTTCATCGTATAGCTTCGTTGTATTTAACCCTATGCAAAAGTGAGTTCTCTCATTTTAGAAATAAAAATGATTTTTATGTTCTACTTTGATAAAGTTTTTTTTCACAAAAATAAATAAATAAATAAACGAATGCTTTTAAGTATCTATTATAATTTTTTTAATAAATAAAAATCTTTCTTATTCATGCAATAATCTACGACGTTGATGTATGAATATTCATCCTCAAGTGGCGTATGCATTGTAAGGGTTTATCGTATAGCGCTGCTATCATGGACCTTGTGCAAAAAATGAATTTATTCTGAAATAAAATCTTTTAAAAAAAATATAAAATAAAAAAATCAAACCTTTTCCAAAAAATAAAATCAATCAACCATTTAAACATTTTCCAAAAGAACTACGTGGCTTTGAGTTTCCCATCGCACCCGGGAATACGTAGGAGCAAGATAAATCATCTTGTCAAGCCAAAACTAAATTTTCATTTTTTTTGTGTCCTTTTTTTATGTCAAAATAATTAATCAAGATAATTAAACTTTTCTATTTTTAGGGATGCTCTATGGACACGGTGTCATATTTAGTCTCTTAGGATTTGAGGTTACCCTGTGGACTCATGTGCCATGTTCAACCTCATTTGGTTTTTTTTTATATAGACAATAAATTTAAAAATATAAGAATTAATAAAATTTAAAATATTAAAATTTAAAAATAATTCTTTCTTGTAAATAATTTTTGGGGTAAAATAAATATTTAAATGGTTATTAAAATATTTTTGCACAATTAACTTGAGGTGCCGTTTTTTTTAAACGGACTATGTGGGGTGCTAACACCTTCCCTACTCGTAACCGACTCCCGGACTCATCACTTTTTTTTAGACCAGTTTACCTTTACATAATTGGATTTTCTAAGATTTTCCCAATAAAAGTTTTAGTGGCGACTCCTCCGTTTTTACCTTCTTTTTCGCGGTGCCCGGACGGGACGGTCGCGACAAACTTAATCCTCACTATGTTCTTCATTCATTTTCATGTTTCAAAGCCATGATCATCATTTGAAATTCTTAGATCTAGAACTTTGAAAATTCCTAGAAAATCATATAAAAATCCTATGACCATGAAACCAATTTCTATGATCTCATTATCATCTATATATTCAGGATCCAAGAATATGCATCCAGCAAAAATTTCTTGCTCATTTATCTTATCAAGGCCAAACCCTAACAAGTGTGGGGGGAGGAACTTTGTTCAATTTTTTAGTCATCATTGATTTCATCTTTCTATTACCAATATGTGTTGAATTCAAGTTGTTGTATCAAAATAAAATTATTAGCTCATGTTTTCATCAATGGCCGAAAATGAGTTTGTGAGGGTTTGAGATGTTTTGATTTTATTTTTAACTTAGGACAGTTTTCCTAAACTCTATGATGCTCTAGGATCATAATCTAAGAGTATGTAAATTTTTGAAATCTCTAGCCCATATTTTGTGTCATGGCCGAAAATTTGGTTTTTGAAAGGTTGAAGTATTTTATTTCAATCTTTGTATTTTAATCATTGATTTAGGGTTTTAAGTGATCATTGATCACTAATCCAAGCGCTTAGGAATTTTAGAAATTTTTAGCTATTGAAAAATCTCATGACCGAACCTATCATATAGGAGCATAGGTGTATTTAGTTGTTTGATTGATAATTATTCGATGTGATTTGTTGAAGGATAACTATCCTATCGAGTACGTGTGAGACCGACATTCGGATTTTCGACAAAAAGCCAAATCGGAAGGAAAAGTCTTCAAGAGGTAAGGGGAGTACCTGAGGGGTTTTTCCGATAGCTATATGCTATTTGTTTGTGGTCTGTATAATTTATTTGGCGTGTTTATTGTTTTACATAGTTAGAATTATCTGCTTTTAATTATTTTTTTGTGTTTAATTATTATCGTATGTTAATGCATATCATAAATTGTGCTATATGCTCACTGGTGCAATAAGTGTTTTTTACGTCAGTTAAAATTGATTTTTTACGTCAAAATACTGACTGACGTAAATACAGCTGACGTTAAAAGTTACACTTTTAACGTCAGTGGAGAACTGACGTTAAATATAACACTATTAACGTCGGTTCTTTAACACAACTGATGTTAATTTTGTCAAAATTAACGTCAGTTCTTTAACATAACCGACGTAAATTTTGTTAAAACTAACGTCATTTGTTATAAAGAACTGACGTTAAAGGTCTTAATTTTAACGTCAGTTGTAGTAAACAACTGACGTTAATAGTGTAATGTATATTTTTATA
Source organism: Sophora flavescens (assembly GCA_030762895.1). Taxonomy (NCBI): domain Eukaryota; kingdom Viridiplantae; phylum Streptophyta; class Magnoliopsida; order Fabales; family Fabaceae; genus Sophora; species Sophora flavescens. The sequence goes on along the minus strand of CM061062.1, from coordinate 278,132,824 downwards.
AAATACTTTTAACGTCAGTTGTATGATACAACTGACGTTAATAGTATTTTTTTTTTTAAATTCAGTTTTAAAATATCACTCCCCTAAGCCATCCCTACATTCAGTAAATATCCCAGTAACACAGAATATCACACACATTACAGAATTGCAAAGGAAAAATGGAACAATGATCCATATAATGTATGCCTGTTCAAAACAATATATATTAATTTATTAACATAGGTTATAAATGTATACTAAGTTTAAACTACCTATATCAATATCCCTTCGTGATGATCATCACGAGTGGCATGTACATCGTCCACCTGTGTCTCCTCGATTATAGTAGGCATGTTTGTTGAAAAAGAAGGAGTCTCAGGAATATCAAGATTTGAATCTTCATTTTCATCACTACCATTATACATGCTTTTTCCTTGGAGAACCACGAACAACCTTTTGTTAGAAGGATCGGTGATGTAAAACACTTGTTTTGCTTGGGAAGCCATTATGAAAGGCTCATTTATATGACCTAACTTGTTGAGGTCTACCAATGTGAACCCCAATTCGTCGGTTTGTACACCACCGTTACTATCAACCCACTTACATTTAAATACCTAGCACCGTAAGCTTAGTGTAATCGAGCACCCAAAAATCTTCAATATATCCAAAGTAAGGTGTCGGTCTTTAGAACGGGTTTTGTGTCCTTTGCACTAGAGAAGTGCATTGCTTCGCCACGATCATAACCCCACTATTTTGCATGGTACTCTTGTTATCTTGTTCCTTTGTATAAAAGGGAAAGTTATTTATGTCGTATCCGCTCCAACATATGACGTTGAAGTTAGGCCCACGTGCTAGCCATTTTACGTCATCGTAAAGCGATACTACCATCCTTAAGCATTTCTTCCTTGAACCATGGTAAGAAAGTCTTGTTATGCTTGTTCAACAACCACCTTTCGCTCATTCGAGGGTTTTCTTGATTGACTTTTCTTTTATGTTCAAATAAGAAAGGCTGAACACATTCGATGTTGTTCAATACATACAAATGTGCTTGAAGCACTTCCTCCCGATCCTTCCTATTAATTCTTAAGCCATGTGTACCCTTACCTTGACATCTGATCTCATCATGCCGAGGCTTAGGAACCCCTATAGGATCCGTGTTATGAAGGTAGTCTGAATAAAACTCAATAGCTTCTTCTGCAACATACCTTTGAACAATAGATGCTTCCAGACGATGAGGATTCTTCACGTACCCTTTCAAGATCTTCATGTAGCGCTCAACTGGGTACATCCATCTTAGAAAAACCGGCCCACATAATCTAATCTCCCTCACCAAATGAACAATTAAGTGAACCATTATGTCGAAAAAGGAAGGAGGAAAATACATCTCCAATTGGCACAAGATTGTAGCAGCCTCAACTTCCAAGTCATCCAACATACGGGGGTCAACGACTTTGCTACATATAGAATTGAAGAATGAGCACAACTGAGTAATGACATGTCTCACATTTTTTGTAGCAATACCACGAATAGCAACGGGCAGAAGTTGTTGCATCAAGATGTGACAATCATGAGACTTCAAGCCAACCAATTTAAGATCACTAGAGACAAGCCTCTTCATATTTGAAGAGTAACCATGTGGAACTTTGATGCCCTGAAGACACCCGCAGAAACTTTGTCTCTCTTTTTTTGACAAAGTATGACATCTTTGGCGGCAAATAAGTCCGCTTACCATCCTCAACAACTGGAGCTAACTGCTCTCGTATACCCATAGCAACGAGGTCGAGACGAGCATTCACACCATCCTTTGTCTTGCCCTGAATGTTGAGAAGCGTCCCGATCACACTATCACACACATTTTTCTCCACATGCATCACATCAATGCAGTGTCTGACATCAAGCTTGAGCCAGTATGGAAGATCAAAGAATATCGACCTCTTCTTCCATATGTTTTTCTCAACAGCTTTACCTTTCTTTTTGGACTTGCCGAATATAACATCGATGTCCTTTACCCTCTGATAAACCTGCTCTCCAATTAAGGCCGCCGACGCTTCTTCTGTCTCTTGGCATCCATTAAAAGCTTTTTTCATCTTACGATATGGGTGATCACGTCTAAGAAATCTCCGATGCCCAAGGTAAACCGTCTTCTTTCCATGATGCAAATGAGTGTAGCATGTGCCTTCTTCACATATAGGGCATGCTTTATGCCCATTGACACTGTACCCGGACAAGTTACCGTATCTTTGGAAAGTCGTTGATGGTGCAAAATAACATGGCACGAAGCTTGAAAGTCTCATGAGAATACCCATCAACTACATCAACACCTTCCACCCACAACGTTTTCAAGTCTTCAATCAAGGGACCTAGATAAACATCTAAGTCATTTCCCGGTTGCATTGGGCCCGAAATCATCATAGACAACATCATGTATTTGCGCTTCATGCACAACCAAGGGGGCATGTTGTAAATCACCAACAGAACAGGCCATGAACTATGAATACTACTCATGTTACCATAAGGATTCATTCCATCCGTAGCAAGTCCAAGCCTTAGGTTTCTTGGCTCATCGGCGAAATCCGGAAACATAGTATCGATATTATTCCATTGAATAGAATCAGCAGGATGACAAACCTTTCCATCACGTTTCCTCTCATCATTATGCCATCTAAGATTCTTCGCATCTTTCCCATTGGCAAACAATCGCTTGAACCTTGGAATTATTGGAAGATACCACAACACCTTCGCAGGAGGACCCTTTTTTCTCACATCATCAACATCATCATCATCATCACCACCCTTCACTTTATATCGTGATAACCCACATTTGGGGCAATCGTGTTTGTCTTCATGAACACCGATGTACAATATGCAATCATTGGGGCATGCGTGTATCTTCTTATACTCCATACCCATAGGACACAATACCTTCTTGGCCTCATAGTTACGGTCCAGGCAATGTGTTGTCCTCCGGAAGCAAGTCTTTCAACACTTCAAGCAATTCCGTGAAGCTTTTATCGCTCCAACCATTTCTCGCCTTCACACAAACCAATTTTAGCACCACCGACAACCGTGTATGAGTAGTACACCCTGGATATAAAGGCTTATCCGCATCACCGCACAACCTATCATACACATGCGCTCGATGAAAAGATTCTTGTCCAATATCACGGATCATGTCCTCTACTCGATCATCCTCCATATCTACGTCAACGTCCTCACTTTGGGAGACACTCGCCGTATTACTACTCAACAACATATCACCATGCCATATCCATCTTGTATAACTCAAGCAAATCCCTTCACAAATCAAATGAGTACGTATATCCTTCACCGTACATTTCCTCGTATTCAAACACTTGACACAAGGACAACAGAACATTCCATTACTATTAGGAACATTCCTTTGAGCAAATTCTATAAATTCTCCCACCCCCTTCAAATACTCAGCACTAGTACGCTTACAAACCATACAACTACGATCCATAACTAGATAGGTCCTGTAGATATACAAAACATATATATATCCAATATAAGGACAATACGAGAGATTGAAAACTATAGTTTTTAAAGATTAATTGCCAAGCACTGGTCACGGCCTGGCAGTGATGTCCATCACGGCCGTAACGTGCAAACCCGATGCAGAACCATGCCATCACAGGCAGAATTGATCACGGCCTAGCCGTGATTAGCATCACTACCGTGACGGATCAACCAGCGAGAGCAACATGCACTCAAAACCAAAAACAGAGACATACATTCCAAACAACTCAAACTCACGGTTTCAAGTTTCAACTACCGAGACTACAGTTTCAACATACACTCAAAACCAAAAATACAAAAATGTGCCCTAAATACTCACCAGAAATAGGTGCTCGCGTGGTGGTGGGGAGGGGAGCTCGAGTGGTGGCCAACGTTCGATGTGGTTACTGAGAGAGCGGAGGGACAAGGAGGGTTAGTGCGCGGGAAGGGGAAAGAGAGATGTACGTCAAGTTATTGCAAAGAATGAATGGAAAGACAGAGTTAGGGTTAATAGTGTACCTCACGGTGGTGGCGAAGAAGCCCTCGCGGTGGTTGCGGTGGAGATGAGCTCGCGATTAGGGTTCTGTCTTTGGGTGAGAGTGAGAGTGAGGGTTGAGAGTGATTTAGGGTTGAGCGTGATGAAAAGAGAAAAGAGACGCGTGCGTCAGAGCAAAATGCGAGAAGGCGCGGGTGTAAACATAAAACAACATTTAACGTCAGTTGTATTAAACAACTGACGTTAAAATTAATTTTTTAACGTCAGTTTTATTAACAAACTGACGTTAAATATTAATATTTTTTTAAAAAACACTTTTAACGTCCGTTTTTGAATGCAATTGACGTTAAAAGTGTTAAAGTAACATTCTTCTGAAACAGTCTGTAATACTGCCTCTTCTTTTCCTCTATATTTCTATTCCTTCACAAAATGGCTCTGAGACCTGTGTTAATTGAGTGACAACAGGGCATTTCAGATAGCTAGGGATATAGGATTATTTACGTCAGCTATTTATTTAACTGAAGTAAAAAATCACACTTTTAACGTCAATTGTATAAACAACAGACGTTAAAAATAAATATTTTTTTATTTTAAAAACACTTTTAACTTCAGTTTTATTCAACAACTGACGTTAACAGACCCGTGTGACAACAGGGCATTTCAGATAGGGATATAGGATTATTTACGTCAGCTGTTTATTTAACTGAAGTAAAAATCACACTTTTAACGTCGGTTGTATAAACAACTGACGTTAAAAATAAATATTTTTTATTTTAAAAACGCTTTTAACGTCAGTTTTATTCAACAACTGACGTTAAAAGTGTATCTTCCTATTCCTTCAGACGTTTTCTTTTCTGCACGTTTATAATATATGACTACCAGGCCAACTCCCAATGCGCCTTGGAACCTAATGCTCTTAATGATCAATTTAATTTTTTAGCAACTTACGACGCCTAGTAACTTCATCCCCTACTCCTATAAATAGCTTCCTTCCTTCCTTTAATTTTTCTGCTTCACAATATGGCTCTGCCATGGAGATTAACTTCATCACTCTTTCTTCCTATACCTAGACTTAAAGGTCTCTGTCTTAATGGTCAAAACAACTTCTGAGGTTGTGTGAATCACGTAACATGGATGGTAAGGTTGGGTGAATTACGTAATGTGATTTGCACACACCATTGATAGTGTGATTTTACATGATGTTTGCTGGACACTTTTGCATGCATATTTCATATAGATTAGGCGTTATTTAGTTTATTTTGTTAGATTTTCCCTTGGAACGGGTGAGGTTGGTTTTGTGTGTTGTTTTGCAGGAATTCAAAGAAAAATGCTCAGAATAGCCATGACGGAGCTTGGAGGAAGACATAGTCTCAAAAGTGCAGAAAGGGACCCAGGCAGAGAGCATCACGGCCTGGCCGTGATGACCATCACGGCCGTGATCAAGCAGAAGCGAAGGAGGGAGCAAGAGTCGAGAAGCCATCACCGCCGCCTGTGATAAGAATCACTACCGTGACAACCAGGACAGAATTGTTCACGGCCTGGCCGTGATGAGTGTCACGGCCGTGACAGAGGAGAAGTTGAAGCGTATCCCAGGCAGAGAGCATCACGGCCTGGCCGTGATGAGTGTCACGGCCGTGACAGAGGAGAAGTTGGAGCGTATCCCTGGCAGAACCCATCACGGCCTGGCCGAGATGGACATCACTGGCCGTGGATCGGCAAGTTCTCTTGACCTATAAAAGAGACCAAAGGGCAGAATAGAGAGGACCACTTCTCAGAATCAGAATTTTAACCTAATTTGGAGCTAGAGGCTGCTGTGGAGAGCCCATGGAGTCCCTTACCTTTTTCATCTGTATTTCTTTTGTTTTGGATTTGTTTCTCTCTATGAGTAACTAAATCCCTTTTTGTTGGGATTGGATGTAGCTAAACCTGAACATCATGTATTTGCTTTGATGTATGAATTTATGTTTATGCCTTCATATTAGTGTTTAAATTCCTTTGCTTAATGCTTGTTGTGGCTAGCACCCCCATAACTTGATTAGTGTTTTGATATGCAATTGGAAAATTCGTATTAAAACCAGAACTGGAATTATTCACCTAGTAAGTCTTACATCTAGGAATAGGGTTTGATTTACTAGTAATCACATAATCCTTTATCTTAATGCAAGTTCATTAATCTAGGCCACCTAAGGAATTAGGGTCTATTAATGGATTTAGGCTCTTGTCATCTGAGGAATCAGGGCTTGAGTAATTTTGTGGGTTGATTTTAATATTTGAAGCATAAACTGGATTTGTAGTCTTAGTATTGCATGAGGCTAAGGTTTAGTGAAGTCTAATCCCAACATTGTTCATCATATCTGAAAACCATCTGTTATTGCCTTCCAAGTGTTTGAGAAAATTTCAAAAAGAGTTTGTTTTTCTTATGCTGTTAGTTCTAGCTTTTGTGAGTTTAGAACTCTCTTCAATCCAACAATCTGCTTAGATAGTAATTGGTTTGGTAAGTGTTAGTACTTGTAGTAGTCCCCGTGGATACGATAAACCGGTCTTACCACCGTATTACTTGCACGACTGGGTATACTTGCCCAGATTCGTCAACAACCATCATCCTTCTGGAGAATCAGCAGCTACAGTTCCAAAACTTCGGCTTTGGAACCAAGTGGCTGTTCCAAGAATATTGCTGAAACAGATCGAGTGCACCATTCACTCTGCCACGGCTCCAAAGTGACTGTGGATTCAGATGGAGCATCGACTTCAAATGAGGGAGGGGATGCATTCAATGTTGGAGATTCTGAGCACAGGACTGAGAAGAAAATGATGTTGAAGCAGAAACTTTTTTATATTTTAGTGCTATATATCTTGCGGAAATTTTTTATCTTTTAAACATGTAATTGTAACTTATGAATCGCTTCAATGAGAAGAATCAATGTTGGAGATTCTGATCAGCACATGACTGAGAAGAAAATGATGTTGAAGCAGAAACTTTTTTAATTTTATTGCTATATATCTTGCGAAATTTTTTTATCTTTTAAACATGTAATTGTAACTTATGAATCGCTTCAATGAGATACGATTTGATTATACATATATAACTTGTTTTATGTTAAGTGTTTATTTATTTTAATTTGCACAAGATAGAATTTGTTAATTTACTAATTCAAGCTAATTAATTAAGATTAAAAATAAATTGTTTTAAAAAAAAGATTAGAAATAAACTGCACTATATGGAGTGATGATCTGCGTTAAGAGTGACAACCCTGAGATGACAACGAAAGAAAGATAGGAATGAGTTGATTATTTACGTCAGTTATTTATTTAACTGAAGTAAAAATCACACTTATAACGTCAGGTTTATAAACAACTGACGTTAAAAGTTTTAATAATTTCTTCCAAAACACTTTTAACGCCGCTTCATTAAACAAACCGACGCAAATAGTGATTTTATATTTACAAAACTGCCACCGCCTCACTTTTAACGCCGATCCTTAAAACAACTGACGTTAACAGTGAATTAATTATTTACAAAACTGCCACCGCCCCCTTTTTAACGTCTAGTTTTTGGTTAACTGACGTAAACCTTTACCGTCTAATGTATATTTTCCACTAGTGGCTATATTATTGGCATGAAATTATTATTGATGTTAATTGTGGATTGAAAAGCCTGACAGTGGTAAGTGCTCAATTAATTATGAGGTTAAAAGCGTTAAAAAACTTTTTATAAAATAATGAGTTTTAATTGATGGAAAATAATAATATAATATTACTTAATTATTTGATTGGTTAAAAATGGAGAATAGATAAAAATAATATTATTTTAATAATTTAACGGCGAAATAGTGTTTTATGAGTCACAATGGAGGACGAATCAGTGAAAATATTTTAGTACTACCAATTTATCTCGTAAGAAATTTCTAAATATTATAAAATGTTATTATAAAAAATAAGTTTCAAAAATAATTTTATTATGGTGTTGGGAAAATTATTTTACTAGAAAAGTCAAATTTTGACTTAAAACGTTGGAAAATGTCAAGCGACGAACAATTCCAAAAATAATGACTGAAAGTATTCTTAAAAAAAGTAATATTTGTTAGAACAGAGAATTAGTCTCAAAACGATATTTTTCATTGAACTAAAGTTTCAAATAAAGATTTTTAGAAGAAAATGAGTTTTAAGTGATTTGATGATGTTATAAACGAATTTCCTACGTAAAAGGATTTTCTGTAAAGTAATTTTATACAAAGGTGTTATTTCCGACAACTTGGATAAGTTGAGGAGGTTTTGTTTTTGATTTGTATTTCACAGAACGAAAATGTTTCTAAAAATTGAAAGACGAACCTAGTTGCCGAGACGTCGGGGTCTAATGTTCTATGGTATGGACAGTGTGTCCTAAAGGTGAAGTTATGGACTAGATGTCCTATAAAAAGTCATGATATTGATTTTTGTACGCTAAAATCTACATATCTACGACAGGATCATCGATCTAGATTTCGTGATTTGTATATTTTGACTTGGAGTCTGTTTTATTGGGATGGTTGATAAACTTAAATGTTTAAACGTTGGATTGGTTGTGGGTCTTTGAGCTACGACAAGGAAAGAATGAACACAGAGAAAATGACGTGAACAAAACGTTTTACATGCATTTTTGGGGCAAACATGCCTACGTATTTGGACTTGAATTCTCGATGGCAAGTATTCATGACGTTGCATCATTGTGCCTTGATGGACAATGAAACCATATACTATAAATAATAATCACCGTGCCTCGTTTTGGACAGTGCTATGGTTAATTTAAAACCTGCCTTATTTGGCAACGAGAGCTTGATCAACTCATTTATTTGGTGATTGAATCTCCGGGAGATTAAGTACAAAATTGAGATGATGAATATTGAAGTGTCATTGTTTTTAAAATGACGATGACTGTCGGGTATGAAACCCTTTAATAAACTATTTGTTTATTTTTTTAACATTGATGTTATTATAACTATATATGTTATGTATTGTTTTGTGCATCGCGCATGTAGTCATCGTTTGAAAATGCATATATTGGTTCTCACCCTTGCATATACATGTTCTCCTGGCTTCGTTGTTGTACCTTGGTACACGAGTGCAGATGTTGCAGAAGAGTTCCTTAAGTCACTTGGAGACTTAAGCCTGGATTGCGAAAAGAGATTTGTGATCATTGGGATGATCACGGGGTCTTATCAGTGAGTGTCTTGTAAGGCGACCAGCTTAGGTTTGTGTTTGAGGGTATATGTTTTAAAAAGTTTAGTCGTGGGTCTTGATAGTTTTCATATAGTTTATAAGAGAAGACTTTTAAGAAAAGCTTATACATTGTAGAAGGTTTGTTTATAAATAAAAATTGGTATATGTATGTGGTCAAGTATAGGGTAAGCGTACTGTTTTTGATTGTGTGTATCAAAATTTTCCAAAGTGTTAAGAAGAAAAAAATTTTACACCCAGTTTTCGACTTAAAATAAATCAATTTCCGAAAGCAACCAGTAAAATTTTCTTTTTAATTTATTTCCGCACGTGTTCACAAAGTAATGTCAAAGGGGGTGTTACAAAGTGATATCGGAGCTGGTCGAGTCTTTCGGGAACCTTGGGGAATAGGTCCGTTAGGTTTTTGTTGCGTGATCTCTTGATGGACCTTGTTTGAATTGTTTCCTTGTCGAAATAATGTGTGATGGTATACAAGTAGGTGTGTTTCGATGGGTTTTGAGGTAGTCGAGACTTTGTAATAATCTATGAACAAGAGATGGTACTTTGACCAAATTACTTCTTAGAAGTAATGTGTTTTAGACACATAAGTATACGTTTGGTTTCTGTTGTCATGACTGACTTAGTTGGCTTATAGGTCGATTATGGAACCAGGAATTGGACATGGACGTGGATGTGATCATAATGGTGATTGTGATTATGTCTCGCAACAAGATGTGATTGAACAGATGAACCAGGTTGTTCAGTGCTATGACTAGTGTTGCTTTGCTATCATAATTGGCCGTAATAAGATGGACCAGGTTCGTGCCGTCGGCGATCAAGGCGAAAAATTCAGCAAACTTCAGAAATCAGAAACCTCAACAATTTTATGGAGATGTCAATTCTGAGAAGGTTGACTTGTGGATACAAGAACTGGAAAGGATTTTCAAGCTTATCAACAACCCTGAAGAATCAAAGTTCCCGTATGCTCTATCTCTGCTTTTCGGAGATGCAGAATGCTGGTGGGATGATATTAGACAGATACTGAAAGCGGTTAACCAGGAATATACTTGGAGTGTTTTCCGCACTATTTTCTTGGATAAGTATTTTCATCAGAGCGCCAGAGTTGAGAAGGGACAGGAGTTCTCACGATTACAACAGAACGAACTATCTGTGGATGAATATACAGCAAAGTTTGAATTTCTAGTCAAGTATTTCCATTTCTTCCAAACCTACTCTGACGAAGGTTGGGAATGTAAGAGATTCGAAGGAGGCATACGATACGAAAACAAAGAGTCTGTGCTACCGCTTGAAATTCGCAACTTTCAAGCTCTAATGGAAGAGTCTTGGGAGAATGGAGCAGAAAGGGAAAGGTAAAGACTATTGGTGTAATACCCATGGACCATCTCGATTCCAATACAACAATCTGAATAAGAAGTGGAAGCAAAACCAGAGGAAACCTTATTTCCGACCACCTGGAAATAATCAGAACCAGAATGAACAATCATACCGTCGTGTTGCTGCTGCATCAAGAAGTGGTGGTCATAAGAACCAAAGCCAATGCCAACTCAAAAGATGTTACAAGTGTGGAGACCTAAACAATATGGCTAAGACTTACCCGTTAAGAAGAGTTAAATGTTTCAGTTGTGGACAACAGGGACAACTAGCAAAGAATTGCAAACCAAAGCGTGGACCAGTAATTTAAAGTTTTATTTTCCGCAACGGGTTATCATGTGATGTCCCTAAAAAGGGGTGTCGCTTTAGCTTTAATGACTCGTAAATTTTAATTTTGTAACGAATGCTAAGTATGATCGTATTTCGATGTCCTTGAGTATTTGACTCTTTAAAATCTTTTATGTTGTTAGTCTTTTCAGTTGGTATATACTATCTATGACTTTTTGGGAATAAAGGTTTCTTGAAAGAAATTTATTCCAGTCCTTTTTCTTTTGATTGATGTGATCAGTATAGATTTTTTGGGGTCAAATCATTCCTTTTTTAAAAATTGTGATTTATTTTCAAACTTCAATTGGTGAACCAATTATTGTGGAATTTTATTTTTTTTAAATTGTCCAATTGTTGTTCGGGATAGACACTTTGTTGAGAAAAGAAGTTTCTAGATGAAACTTAGTCTAGTCACTTTTACTTTTGGTGAAAGTGATCCAGTCTGGATTTTGTTTGACTGTTGTCATTTTAAATTGTCGTTTTATAAATCCCTTGTTCAAAGAATAAATCCTTTTAAGAGTGGAACTATTCGTTTTGTGAGTTCCTAATCCACTAGGAATTCTTGTGAAAGAAGGAACTTTCTTAGAGTCATGGTTGTAAATATGTATTAACTATGTATTTTTACACTCACGAACCTATTAAAGAATCTTTTTACATAATGAACATTCATGTATTCTTTTCAGATTGACAAAGTTCTTCTATAATTACTTACCTTCTTGTGGAAGTAAGACCTTGGGATTAAGAAAATGCTGTCAGGTTTTGAGTAACGAAATTTCGAGGACGAAATTTTTTTTAATGAGATAGTAATATAACATCCCGATTTTTCTGCTTTCCGGGTAAGTTTTCAACCTCTTCCTTAATAGTTATAAATGTGAAAACGTAAAACTTATAAGCAAGCAGAGCACAAAAAAAAAAAAAAACTTATAAGCAAGCAGACAACGTCAATATTGGACGTTTAGTTTGACGATTTAAAAAGTATAGAAAAATAAAATAAATGCAAACTTTGTTGATTTAAAGAAAAATGCGAATTGGCTAACGCGTATTATCAGACAACACGTTTGTATTAATTTAGGTTTTTTTTTTTACTAATATTAATAAAGGTTACTAACTTACTATAATGTAAAACTGAGAACATAAACTTTATTTGTTAAAAAAAAAGTTTAAGTGTATATAAAAAGAAACAAAAAGTTTAAGTGTGTATCTATTCTAATGAAAAGAGAAATTAAAAATCACCACTCAAAAAATAAAATGTACAGTAAGAAGTTTTTTTTTTTTTATAATAATACATTATTAAGTTTTATTTGAGTTGGATAAATCAAATTCTCATTTTCAGCTCGACTGGAAGAGTTCAAATTGGTAAATATTATAGTGATTAATAATGAATAAATCAAAAAGATGAGCAAGTATATATATTAGTAAAATATTTCAAAATGGCAAATACCACCTTATTATAATTTAAACTTATTGCCACCATCATGCAGCCATCTGGAAGTCGGCCACAATATTGTGCCTTAGGAATTGGGAAAATATTTCTTTAAAGTAAAATTGATTGTAATTAAATTGAGAAAATAAGACTGTATTTACCCTTTAATCATTATTAAGTGTGTTGATCATGAGATTTCAATAAATTTTAATTAATATAAATATATCATTACTTTTTCATTACATTTAAGCTCATTATTTTAGTGGAGCCTTGTACTCAATCCAAGGGAATGATAACATATACTAGTATAGAAAGAAAGAAGGATGGTTAAGATAAAGTCAATTTGCCATAAAAGCTTCGTATTTATATGAATGGTTATATCTTTTAATCTTGCATTACGTGTTGGTTCTCTTTTCTTATGTCTATAAATACGAATAGACCTTCATTCACAATTTACAACACAAAGCATATATTTGGTCAGTATTTCTTTATTGTTACTTTCACAAAGTGTGCCAAGGTTAATTCTCTTTAATTTGCTAGGTTCTCAAATTAAGAAGTAGAAAAGATGTTTCATAACATGGTGAATGCCCTCACCGGAGAGGACAGCAAGAACAAGATAAGAGGGACAGTAGTGTTGATGAAGAAAAATGTGTTGGACTTCAACGACTTCACTGCTTCCTTTCTTGATCGTGTTCATGAGTTTGTGGGCAAAGGGGTTTCTCTCCAACTTATAAGTGCTGCAAACGTTGATCCTGGTAAGTGCTTCCTCAGTTTTTATTATCATTATTATTTTCTTAGGTTTTTCCTTGTACAATCCTCTTTTTCTCGGATCAAACTCCTCTAAATTGATCAAAAGTGTAAAATGATAAAGTAATGTATTTACATTTGATTAATTAAAGTGTATTGACATCTTAACTCACTTTTTTTGGTTCGGAACCCACTCTAATCAACCTTTTGGACCGAGTGGACCCAGCAAAGTATCCCCACGACTTAGATCCTTCGGTCCCGCTCTGGACAAATATCTGGTTCGGTTGATTGAACAGGGTTTTACCTTTGGTTATCATTCTCCCAACAAGGTTTCGAACCCAGGTTCCCTAGGTCATTCTCCTTATGGGGCAAGTTGCTTCTACTTGACCAACACCCCATTGGTTTAACTCTAATTAATCAATAATGTTACATAGATACTTTCTCATTTTACACTTAATTCTGTTCACTTTAAATGGGCGTTATTAATTTGTTTTTTTATCTCTAGCTAGTGTACGTCTTTTTATAGTTGTTTCATGTTATCTGTTTTTAGTGAGTATGAACCTTTTCCCGTGTTACACGGCTTAAGAGAGATAAATATAAAAGTCGTAATACATGCATGATCTCACAAATTTTAAGCAGGTATCATTATTTAAGATTTTATGTTTGTCATCATGTGAATATTTCATATGAGAAAAAGATCTTTCTATTTTAATATACTATTATTTTATAATAAATTATAGTGCCACGATTGTTTTTTTTTTTTTTAAACATATAGTGCCACAATTGTTGACACTAGCAAATTTGGCAAAATCCCAGCTGTATACCGTACGTATTAAAATAAATTAGAAGTAATTGTTACTCAGATTAATTCTATGATCTCCACTAGTGTAAAATAGATATGTTCACACATTTTAAAATATATATATATATATATATATATATATATATATATATATATATATATATATATATATATATATATATATATGTTCACACATATTTTGGTGACATTGACTTTTGTCAAAAAATAAATCTTATTAGGTGACACTTAGTATCTAACATAATTTGATATTCATAAGAAAATGAGGTAGAGATAAAGGTTTTTCATATATATTTGATACAAGAAACAAATCATGCACAAATAAAGATGCACAAAAATAAATTTTGTTATTGAAACTTGAAAAATGTATTCTCATTTATGAGAGTTAAAAAGAAATATTCTTAAAAATGGAATTCCCAAAAGTATAATTTACTAGAGAATAAACAGAAGAGAACGTTTGCAAGATAAAATAGAGCGAAGTGGCCCATTATAGCTAAATCAATTCTCTGAGTTAAAACCTTGTTTAGTTTTTAATTTGTCGATTAATTTCGGGGTAATGAAAAATAAAATAAATACCGTTCGTCTAGAAAGAAATAATCAACATGTATTATTTTGGGTCTTTCATTCAAACCCTTTAATTTGTTTAAATAGCATTAATTAACATATAAAATTAAATTTACGCTCTAATTTAAAATGGTTTGTCATATGGTTCTGTGAAAGCAAATTCTATGAAACATGTCTAGCTGAAATTCATGATAATAGTTATATATATATAAATATTTGTTTGTTTTGTTTCCAGTTTCCAGTTTTCAGAAATAATTACAAAATTGTCACTTCATTTTCATTTCGTTTCCCATCTTCAGAAATTTGTACGGCAAACACTGAAAACAATTTTTTTCTGTTTTCACTATTTCCTGTACAAATATTTATAAACATGAAACAAAATAAAAACAAGATGACAGCTTTGTAATAATTTCTAAAAAAAAACATGAAACTGGAAATAAAACACGCCCTAAATTATCCTTAAACCCATCAAACTAGTAAAGAGATCCAAGTAATCAGCAATGCAACGGTGCAACGAAACTTTTATAACACGTATCCAAATTTTATTTGAATTTGCGCTCCTTATCTCATCCAACTCTGATGTAGGATGAGTGGGGATATTATCTGCAATGACACTCTAACACAAGTCTGAACGATAGAATGAGGGAGAGTGATTAATGGGGTATTTGTCAAGTGGAAGCAATTTGCCCCCATAAGAAGAATGACCGAGAAAATATGGGTTCGAATTATTATGGAGTCGCTCCCATTGGGAGGCTGAGAACCAGGGATAAAACCCTACTCAATCAGTCGTCACACCAGAGATTAGTCTGATACCAGGACTCGAAGGATCTAAACTGTGGGGATAATCTGACGGACTCGCTCGGCTCAAATGACTAATTAAGATGAGTTGCTAAACAAAAAAGAAAATGAGGGAGAGTGAAAGTTAGAACTTGGTTTATTTGAGGTCTTCCCCCTGTTTTATAACACAAAAGTGCAAATGACCATGAAGGTATGACCGGGTTCCAATTATGATAAGATGGAAAGCCTTGATTTGTTGGTGGAATGATAAAAAAACAGATAGTGATAAGTTCAATATCTTGTGCTGATGATAGTGGTTCTAGAAGGATAGGTCTCTACTCTCTAGTGGGCCTTGATTGGAGGCAAGTTCGTCCAAAGAGTATGAAGGTTGGCATTGTGCCTCAGCTACGAAGCTGGATCGACCCAAGGAGGAATATAACTCTTATTCTTGCAAGTTGCAACTCTCACTAATTTCATCTCTAATATGTATTTGCCTTTTTGTGTTGACATTTTTTAACGACTGATAGGAAATTATGTATAATGTTAAACTCAGTATTTTGTTTTTTGTTACAACATTTAGAATTTATCACCCAGAGAGAAAATCCATCTTTAATTTGGCTATTTGCATGAAGTTTAATATGGCACTTTAATGATATTATGATGACAAATTTGGAAGGGAATGGCTTGAAAGGAAAACTTGGGAAGCCTGCATATCTGGAAAATTGGATTACCACAATCACATCTTTAACAGCAGGCGAATCCGCATTCGGGGTAACATTTGATTGGGATGAGGATATAGGAACACCAGGAGCATTTTTAATAAAAAATAATCATCACAGTGAGTTCTACCTAAGAAGCTTGACACTTGAAAATGTTCCAAACCAAGGTGATATCCACTTTATCTGCAACTCTTGGGTATACCCTTCAGATAAATATGTAAAGGATCGCATTTTCTTCAGCAACAAGGTAAACCTACAAACGCAACAATACTAGCACTTTTTTTAACCAATGTTATATGTTAACCAACTCTTGATTGCATGTATATTACTTAGAAGAATGCTAACCAGTGTCACTGGTTAGCATGACCCTATTGCTAATTACACTTATAGTTACTTTTGCCTGGTGATATGTTGTAGACATACCTTCCAAGTGAAACTCCAATGCCACTACTTAAGTATAGAGAAGAAGAACTAGAGAATTTAAGAGGAGATGGAAGAGGGGTCCTTCAAGAGTGGGATAGGGTCTATGATTATGCATACTATAATGATTTGGGTGATCCGGATAAGGGTCCACAATATGTTCGTCCAGTTTTAGGAGGGTCAACAGAATATCCCTACCCTCGAAGGGGAAGAACCGGTAGACCACCCTCAAAGTCAGGTTAGGCTACTTTTTTTTTATAATATATATACTATATTAGTTGCTTTTTGCTATTCATTAAAGTCAAATTTTATTGAAATAATTTGGAATATAAATTGAGTTTAATTGCTATGCACTGTCAGTGTAACGTTTTTTACACTGTCAATCAATCAGAAATCATGGTTTGAATGACTTTTAAGGTAGTTAGATAATAGTCAAAGATTTTTAATGATTTGTCAATTTCTGGTTGTCTGACAGTGTAAAAAATCTTTATACTGTCAGTGCATATCAATTAAATCCGTATAAATTTCAATTACTTTCTATTATGTACTTTTAAAATTTTGATGTGGTGTTTTTGCTTTATTATGTTGTTATCTTAACAGATATGAATACTGAGAGTAGATTGGATTTAGTCAAAAGCTTAGACATCTATGTCCCAAGGGATGAAAAATTTGGGCACTTGAAAATGGCAGACTTTCTTGCCTATGCACTGAAATCAGTAGTTCAAGTTCTCAAACCTGAGCTGGAATCTATATTTGACAACACCCCTAATGAGTTTGATAGCATTGAAGATACACTTAAACTATATGAAGGTGGGATTAAGTTACCCGAGGGAATACTTAAGAATATAAGGGATAACATCCCTGCAGAGATGCTCAAAGAAATTCTTCGAACTGATGGTGAAAGGTTCTTAAAATATCCCCTACCTCAAGTGATTAAAGGTAATTTCCATGATTTTTGAACTACTAACTTGGATAGGGCTATGTGAACTTAATATGTTGTTTTTAGATACAATAACCTAGAAAAATCATGCATTTTGCAAACTATTGTTTGTGTATGATAAACTAATGATGGCATTGTTAATGATTTGGAGAAGAGGATAAGTCTGCATGGAGAACAGATGAAGAATTCGCTAGAGAGATGTTGGCTGGTGTAAACCCTATCATGATTCGTTGTCTCCAAGTAAGGCTAAATGATTTTAATTAATTGGAATAAATTGTATTCTACTAAAGGATAATGTGTGTGTGTTTTTTAGGTTAAATTAATCTACAGGTCCTTGAATTATTTGTAAATTTTAAAATAGGTCCTTATACTTTGAAAGTTTATAAATAGGTCACTTGAATAGATAGAAAATTTGTAATTGAGTCCTTACTATACTTGTTCATTAGGATTTTATTAAGTATCCATTAGGATTCCATTAAGTGACTTATCCAGGACATCATTTATCGGTACACTGAACTTCTAGAAAAATTCAAATTAGTTCCTATACTTTTTAGAAAAATTCAAATAGCTACATGTACTTTTTGGAAACCTAACGAGACCCAAACGGAAAAGTGTATGAAGGGCCCACTTACAATTTTTCTATTTGTATGGGTACCTATTATAAACTTTTAAAGTACAGGGACCTATAGATTAATTAAACCCTTTTTTTTTTTTATAAATTATCAAGTTTTTTTCTTTCCTAAACCTGACATGCTCACTATCTAAATGGATATTTGACTACGATTGTTTCCCTCACAAATCACCATCATCCTAAATTAACTGCAGGAATTCCCACCAGTAACCAAGCTAGATCCTGAAGTCTATGGTGATCAAACCAGTGCAATGAGGAAAGAACACATTGAGAGCAACCTGGACGGGCTCACTGTAGATGAGGTAATTTTCAAGTTTGATATGATATATTTCTTTGACAATATAAATTTTTTATGTAAATTTTGTGACAGCATTGTAGTCAGACCGATTGGTTTTTAATCTGATATTGTGATTATACTATTAATTTGTATTTGGTTGAATAGGCAATTAAGCAAAAGAAGTTGTTCATATTGGATTACCATGATGCTCTGATGCCATACTTAAGGAGGATAAACTCCACTTCTTCAAAGATTTATGCCAGTAGGACAGTCCTTTCCTTACAAAATAATGGGACTTTAAAGCCATTGGCCATTGAGTTGAGTTTGCCACATCCTAAAGATGATCAATCTGGTGTCATTAGTAAAGTTTACACTCCTGCAAAACAAGGTGTTGAAGACTCCATCTGGCAATTGGCTAAAGCTTATGTAGTGGTAAATGACTCAGGCTATCATCAACTTATCAGCCACTGGTATAGCTCTGTTCAGGAAGCCAAATACAAACTTTGTTTATCTATGAATGAAATTAAGGGCGCGTTTGGTTTGCATTTTCATTTCCTATTTTTAAAAATAATTACAACAAAAATAATTATAAAAATATCATATTGTTTTCATTCTATTTTCCGTTTCCAAAAATTTATACAGGAAACAATGAGAACAAATAAAATGTTGTTTTCAATCTTTCTTATACAAATCTTTGGAAACAGAAAATAGAATAAAAATAACGTCACATTTTTATATTTAATTTTGTTGTAATTAGTTATAAATTTAAGAAATGAAAACAAGAAACGAGAAACAAACCAAAGAGACCCTAAATATTGATATCTTTCCATATGTCACAGGTTACATACTCATGCAGTGATTGAGCCATTTGTTATAGCCACAAACAGGCAACTTGGCGTGCTTCATCCTATTTATAAACTATTGCATCCTCACTTTCGTGACACCATGAATATAAATGCACTTGCGAGACAATTACTCATCAATGCGGGTGGCATTCTAGAGACAACGGTTTTTCCATCTAAGTATGCTATGGAGATGTCATCTGTGCTTTATAAGGATTGGACTTTCCTTGAGCAAGCACTACCTACAGATCTTATCAAGAGGTAAACCACACAAGCACATGATCATTGATTTTAATTAAGCTATTTGACATTAAGTTTTGTTTTAAATATGATTAAACAAAATTAAAATCATGATAGCATGACATTATCTTGTATAATTTGGAAAAATACCAGTATATATAACCAAACCTACTTGAATGCAATGGGGCATATAAAACTACAATATAGTAGTTGTTTCTTATGGCTACTCCGAATTTTTAGAAGTCAAGTTTTTTATATGTAATATATTTTTAAAAGAAATCACTACTACAGAAAAGTGCTTCAGTAGCGCTTTTTTTTTGCCTTTAGTAGCGCTTCGAAGCGCTATCTATTCACCCGCTGCTGAAGGTGGGAGAGATTCAATAGCGCTTAAAAAAGCGCTACTGAAAGTAGGAATAGGTAGCGCTTCCTTGAGAAAGCGCTGTCTAAAGTTGGTAATAAGACAATCTATTACATACTTTAGGCAGCGCTTTCTCAAGGAAGCGCTGTCTATTTGTCACTTTAGGCAGCGTTTTTTCAAGAAAGCGCTACTGAAAGTAGGAATAGGTAGCGCTTCCTTGAGAAAGCGCTGTCTAAAGCGCTATCTATTTTTAACTTTAGGCAGCGTTTTCTTGAGAAAACGCTACCTATTCTCCCTTTTTTTTTTTAATTATTTACATTGTTTTTCTATATTTCTCACATGCACTCAGCAAAACTAAGACATTAAACAGTTTATCCATCCCATTGTACTTAGCAAAACTCAACAAACCATACATTTACATACAAAAGCTTAAATACAATATTTTTTTTCCGATAAGCTAAAAGTATATTGATGTTCAAAACAAGTATTTTGCATGATTCTCTTCTTTCGGCTATGGTTCCATGATAGTGGAAATATTTGATCCTCCCTTCTGTTTTGTGAGTTGTCTTTCCTTCTAGGTTCTGTGACATGTGAACCCCAGTTGCAAACAAGCTTCGAGGTTGCACAAAGATATTTCCTATCTCTCCCGATCCCTTTCTTTGCATCTTTATACACCAAAGCATCTCAAAACCCCATTTCCTGCATATTCATTTCACACCATGTGTTAGAGAGAGACATCACACATAACCACACAAATAACCATCTTATGGAACATGAATCCAAATGTCTGTCTTGTGTGTAGCGTAATGTAGTTGTCAAACCAAGCTGTAACACTATCAAGCAATAATATAACATAAAAAATAATAATCAAGCAACTAACACTTAGAGGACAGCTAGATCTAACTATTATTGTGAGGTCTGTGAATATGGTAAATAGTAATTATGAATGTTACAAAGTTTGAGTGCATCCCAACAAATCCATCATAATCAAAGCTCACTCTGGTGGACCAAGCAACATGGGTCTTAATCCAAGATAAAAAAACAATCTAAATGAACGTTCATGAAGATCAATTGTTCATCATCATTATTTGGCACTATGTGATTTTTCAATTACTAGAATTTACATGATATCGACACTTGCTACTGCATGCTGCACCTAATTTTTTCAACAAGATGACAATTGTGATTGAATTTAAAAATTCAGAAATTTCAATAACACATTAAAAGACTATAGATATTTTTAATAATTAACATGGACCAACTCATAAATAAGAAATAAATCACCATAAAACCAAACTCAAAGTTCAAAGACACCTGTCCTGGTATGTAAGAGAAAAAACAGAATCCATACTAGAAAAATGGGCATATATATAATTCCAAACACATAAACCACATCAATCGCCCAACCTCCCTCACAACGAAAAATAACAGTATCCAACTACTCAAGATCCACAATATTACTGAAGCATCAAATCAAAACATAAAAGTAAAACCCAATGACATCACATTGGATGCTTTCCACAACAGTTAAATTAATAATCCGCTTAACTAAGCTAAACCCCAAATTGATCCACTTCAAAAATTGACATAGAACCCAATTCAAATCTTACAATTGTTTGATCCACTCAATTCCATGACTATCATAGAAAACTCAGTTCATTTGATGCTTCAATTTTGCACCCAAATTAATCGAATGCAGCAACAAAATGCATTTAGAAGAAAATGGGCATGTGTCCTAAGAATTCAGATGATGATAACAACTAATTAACTACCAATTATGCCAAATTAAAATAGACCCAAATTTCCTAAGGAGAATGCAAATGTACCTGTAGAATTTGCCATAATCAACAGAGAGGCAAATCTTTTTACTCATAGGCATTTGTTCAATGGTGAATTGATTATACTCCTCAAGTGAATCCAACACAGTCTTAATAGTGCTCTTAGGTGGAACATAGATGTACTCATCCACATCAAAGAAGAACATCCACTTAGCCATAAACTTATATCTATGCAAGCAATCATTCACCACCATAAACTGATTATGATAATACCCATCAAACCTCTCTTGGTCCCTAATATCTTGCAAAGTCACATACCCAAGTTCCATCCAAGGCTTCAAAACTTCCAACACCTTCTCGTGCACCCCACCAGAAATGAACACAGTATTAAAGCCAATGCTGGCCAAGATTTATAATCAAAATACATATTCAGAGATGGAAGTGAGAGTTACATCATAGCATAACATCTTACTGAACATACTTACAGTTAAACTTTCAACAGTTGAGCCAACAAACTCCATAGATTTATATGTTGCACCAGCCATAGTTATTTCACCAATAATCTGCAAGGTAAATCAACCACTCATGTAAGGATGTAATTTTTATTGACGTGTCTAAATCTTTATTGATGTGTTTCTAAATTCTAAATTGTACGCCATGTTTTCACGATTCATGATTCCGAAATTGAACAAATGATTCTCAATACGATTCACGATTTGACAACTAAGATCCTGAGTACTAGTTTGCCAAAGTTCTGGCAAAAAATCAATAAAGACCATAGCAAAAGCCTTTTATTCTCCAAATTCCATAGAATTTACACCCAGACACGGAACACTATATTTACAGAGACCGATGTGATTATCTTGTAAGACAGCAAGTCCGTATAAAATAAAGGACTATCTAAATTGAAGGCCAATAAGAATACACAAGAAGGGTAACTCAGAACATTGAATATTAGTAGGACAACATATTGTGAGTTAAAAAAACAAGATGGAATGAATGAAGCAGAAATTTGGAATATTGATGATGTAATACAAAAGGTGAATGCATTACCTGAAAGTAAACAAGTGAGCAATGTATTTATTATCTAAATGACAACATTCCTTTGCCTGACCTTAGCTTTCTCAGCATCAATAATAGACTCCATCAACTTGATAGCATTATCAAGCT
Organism: Sophora flavescens; assembly: GCA_030762895.1. NCBI lineage: Eukaryota > Viridiplantae > Streptophyta > Magnoliopsida > Fabales > Fabaceae > Sophora > Sophora flavescens. The sequence goes on along the minus strand of CM061062.1, from coordinate 278,110,215 downwards.
TCCCTTTAGCATTGACAACAACATAATCAAAATTCTTAACATGCTTCACCTCCTCCCTGGCAGTGGCAATCCTCACCAACAACGACTCAGCGGTCTCGGTTTTCGATCCACCAACCTCTCCACCATCGCCATCTCACTCTCCGCCAACAAGAACACAAACACCGCCGATTTCCCAAGAACCTTCTTCAGAGTATTCGCACCCTGAATATCAACCCTAAGCACAATATCATACCCTTTCGCCATGCATTCCCTAATCCGCTGCTTCGGAACCCCTTTATAGTCCCCGTACACCAGCGCGTACTCGAGAAGCTCGTCCTCTCCACCATGGAGAGGAACTCGTCCTTGGTGACGAAGTGGTAGTCCTCGGCCGTCGACCTCGCCGGGGCGCATGGGGCGGGTGGTGGCGGTGACGACGAAGTGGCGGGAGAGGCGGAGGCGGGTGATGAGGGCGTCTTTGCCGACGCCGCTGGGGCCGCTGATGACGATGATGAGAGGGTTAGGGTTTGGGAGGAGAGGTTGGGAGGAGATGAAGAGTGGTTGTTGGGGTTGTAGGGGTTGGTGGTGAGACGGTGTCGTTTTGGTGGGTGACTGAGGGGGCAAGTTGGAGGATGGGAATCGGAGGGGGAAGAAGGGAAGAGAACGATTTCGAGGAGGGAGCGAGACGGGTCAGGGGGGGGGGCGGGTTCATCGCGCGAAGTTTTGAGAAACCAGGGAGGGAACAATTTAATTTTTAGGGTAAAGGAATAGATAGCGCTTTCTTAAGGAAGCGCTATCTATATGTAAGGAATAGGTAGCGCTCTCTTAAGGAAGCGCTATCTATATATAAGGAATAGGTAGCGCTTCCTTGAGGAAGCGCTATCTATTCTTACACATCAACTTTCGATGGCGTTTTCTTAGAGAAGCGCTGTCTTAGAGTATATCAAAGATAGCGCTTCCTCAAGGAAACGCTACTAAATGTGCTCCACCTCTTTTTCGATGGCGTTTTACTAAAAAACGCTACTGAATGTGCGTTATTAAAACCCTTTTCTGTAGTAGTGAATATAAGTTCTTTAATTTGGCCCGTATATAAAGTATTATTCTTTTTTGCCTCCTCCATAAAATCTCGACTCTACCCCTACTTAAACCAAATATACCACGTTAGAATAGAACAAAGACAGTTCCACTGACGTAGCTCAGGTGGTCGAGCTTGTAAAGGACATTTGGAGCTTGTGAGATTGCGGGTTCGATCCCGTTGTACCTTCAATTCCCCGTAAGGGTTAAGTATGTCTCCTTTGGACCAAAAGAAAAAAAAGAATAGAACAAAGACATTTTTTTTAATGAGCTGATTTATAGTTGTTTTTTTCAGGGGAATGATTGTTGAAGATTCAAAGTCTCCACACGGCTTTAGACTATTGATTAAGGATTACCCTTATGCAGTTGATGGGCTAGAGATTTGGTTTGCTATCAAGAGATGGGTTGAGGATTATTGCTCCTTTTACTACAAAGATGATGACACAGTAAAAAGAGATGCAGAACTACAATCTTGGTGGAAAGAATTAAGGGAGGAGGGTCATGGTGACAAGAAAGATGAGCCTTGGTGGCCAAAGATGCAAACTCGTGAAGATTTAATTGACACTTGCACCATTATTATATGGATCTGCTCGCTCTGCATGCTGCGATCAACTTTGGACAATACCCTTATGCAGGTTTTTATTTTTTTATTTTTTATAGTCAAATGTTAGTACGTTAATATTAGTATTTTTTGTTAGTGGGTGAGATTTGAACCCTCAACCTCCTTTACAGGTTACCTCCCAAATCGCCCAACTATAAGCCGAAGATTCATGCCCATGAAAGGAACTCCGGAATATGATGAGCTTGTGGAATTTCCTGAGAAGGCTTTTCTAAAAACAATCACAGCACAGTTGCAGACTCTTATTGGCATTTCACTCATAGAAATATTGTCTAGGCATTCTTCTGATGAGGTCTACCTTGGACAAAGAGACACTCCTTATTGGACATGTGATTTGGCTCCATTAGAAGCCTTTAACCAGTTTGGAAAGAAACTAGCAGAGATTGAGGAAAGGATCATTGGAAGGAACAATGATGAAGAACTCCAGAACCGAGTTGGACCGGTGAAGGTGCCATACACCTTATTGTATCCTACCAGTGAAGGTGGACTAACTGGCATGGGAATTCCCAATAGTGTTTCGATTTGAAGGGGCTATACAATACAGCTATGTGGTCTCTTCTGCAACTTAGAATTATGATTTTATAAAATGTTTCTTTTCCTACCATTGTCAATGTTTATTAGTAATTCTTCAATCAATGTAAACAAATGTACTAGTGTTTGTGACTTGCGCTAAGTCGCGACTAAAAACAAGTTTTAACATAAATTCTTAAAATAAAGGCCCAATTTGATATTTGGAAAAAAACACTCATTAGTATTATTATATTAATAAACTAAATTTTTATACTGAAACAACACGTTAGTATTATATTAATAAACATATAATAATTTAATGAGTAGTTAACATTGAAAGTGTCTCTTTATTAAATAATTTCCAATATCATCTCTCGTTACTAGTAAAGTAACCATTAATTGTTCTCTATCTTCAATAAATTAAATAATTCTTAAACCATTAGATAATATTTATATTACTCGTCTAAAAGTTTTCGTTTTCAATGTTCCCGGAGGGAAAAATTGATCAGTTCAATAAATCAATTTCTCTCAAATTGACCGGAAGAGTGCAAATTGCCAAATATTATTAGTGATTAACACTAGTGGAAATAATGTAATATACGGAAACGTTTTACGTCATTTGACCATATGTTTGACGTTAAAAATGAGGCGGTGGCAGTTTTGTAAATATTAAATCACTATTTGCGTCAGTTGTATAAAGAACTGACGTTAAAAGTGATTTTAACACTTTTAACGTCAGTTGTTTATACAACCTGGCGTTAAATGTGTGATTTTCTGACGATTAAATAAATATCGCGTAAATAATTATGAAACTCATTTCTTTCGTTGTCATCTCCCTATTGTCACTCTTAACGCAGATCACTCCATATAGTGCAGTTTATTTCTAAACCTTTTTTTTAAACAAGTTTATTTTTAATGTTAATTAATTAGCTTGAATTAATAAACAAATTCTTGTGCAAATTAAAATAAATAAACACTTAACATAAAACAAGTTATATATGTATAATCAAATCGTATCTCATTGAAGTGATTCATAAGTTACAATTACATGATTAAAAGATAAAAAATTTCTGCAACATAGCACTAAAATATAAAAAAGTTTCTGCTTCAACATCATTTTCTTCTCAGTACTGTCCTCAGAAACTCCAATGGATGCATTTCCTCCCTTACTTGAATTCCTTGATACTCCATCTGAATCCACAGTCACTTTGGAGCCAAAGCAGAGTGAAGGGATGGGATGAAATAAGGTGAGGGAATCACATTACGTGATTCACCCAACCTTACCATCCATGTTATGTGATTTACTCAACCTCGGGAAGTTTTTGACCATTAAGACAGAGACCTTTAAGTCTAGGTATAGGAAGAAATAACAAAAGTCTCAGAGCCATTTTGTGAAGGAATAGAAAACACACGAAATATAGAGGAAAAGAAGAGGTTGTATTACAGACTGATACAGAAGAATGGTACTTTATATAGAGAAGAGAGACTAGCTGATTTTCTAGAAAACTGATCTATAAACTTAATGCTCATTAAGAGGATTATAGGTTACAATGTGCATGGGTAAGTAGCACAGCAGTCATGGGTAAGTAGCAAAGTAGTCAAAGGAATGAATGTTTTTGCAGAAACTTATACACTTTTAACGTCGATTGTTTAATACAACCGGCGCTAAAAGTGTTTTTAAAATATTTATTTTTAACGTCGGTTTTTATACAACGACGTTAAAAGTGTGATTTTACTCGATTTAAATAAATAGCTAACGTAAATAATCCTATATCCCTATCCGAAATGCCCCTTGTCACTCTTAACACAGGTCAATCCATATATATAGTGTTGTTTATTTCTAAACTTTTTTTAAACAAGTTTATTTTTAATCTTAATTAATTAGCTTGAATTAGTAAACAAATTCTTGTGCAAATTAAAATAAATAAACACTTAACATAAATTAAGTTATATATGTATAATCAAATCGTATCTCATTGAAGCGATTCATAAGTTACAATTACATGATTAAAAGATAAAAAATTTCTGCAACATAGCCCTAAAATATAAAAAAATTTCTGCTTCAACATCATTTTCTTCTCAGTCCTGTCCTCAGAAATTCCATTGGATGCAAAGTTTCAGCTTCAACATCATTTTCTTCTCAGTCCTGTCCTCAGAAACTCCAATGGATGGATCGATGCATCTCCTCCCTCACTTGAATTCCATGATGCATCGTGAATCCACAATCACTAGCAGCGAAAGCAAAGTGAAAGGGATCTTTGCATCACCTCCTTCACTGGAATTCCTTGATGCATCGTCTTGAATCCACAGTCACTTGGGGCCAAAGCAGAGTGAAAGGGATGTCTGGGATGAAATAAAGTGAGTAAATCACATTACGTGATTTACACAACCTTACCATCCATGTTACGTGATTTACTCAACCTCAGAAGTTTTTTTACCATTAGGATTGAGACCTTTAAGTCTAGGTATAGGAAGAAATAACAAAAGTCTCAGAGCCATTTTGTGAAGGAATAGAAAACGCACGAAATATAGAGGAAAAGAAGAGTCTGTATTATAGACTGATACAGAAGAATGGTACTTTATATAGAGAAGAGAGACTAGCTGATTTTCTTGAAAACTGATTGGTCGCGCTGTCAACCCAGCCAAAACTGGCCAAAACTGACTAGCCTCCCAACCCAGCCAACTCTCATCAGTTCTGTCTAAAACGCTTAAATACAATTTCTGGATTTCGCTGGCTCGCGAGGCGAAGCACAGATCGCGCCGCGAATCTTGTGAACAGTCTGTAACCTTTGGTCTTCTCGAGAGAGAACACACATTCGTGAGGCGAGAATCGAAGAGTCTTCTTATTACGCCCGTTATGAACATCGGGGCCAACCGTGATGCTTTCGACTTCCAGGCTCGCGAGGCGAATGGATGCTCGCGAGGCGAGGCTCTTCAACTTCAAAGCTGCCTGGTAGTGATCTTCAACACGGGTAAACCGTGATAGTCTCGACTTTCGGGGCTGGGTGACTCGCGACGTGAGATCTTCTTGGCGGGGCGAACAGAATTATTTCCTTTTTATTAACCTGAAAACAGAAAATAGCATCGATTACTTTATTTAACTCTAAATCAACTAAATTAACCTAAAAATACTTTACTGGACTCAAAATACTACTTAAGGACAATCAAGTCTAATTTGGGTGAAAATGATATAAAATAAGCACAAAGCCATGGTCTTTACTAGTTATAAAACCAGTCAACGGAGGGCTCATCAAAATACCCCAAACTTAAACTTTGCTTGTCCCCAAGCAAACTAAAACTTAAACAGGACTCGGACTTGGCAAAACATGGCAAGCTCAAGGATTCAATCAAATTCGCACAAATTTCAAGCAATTCACCAAAACAATTTTTTTCAATGTTCCCCCCCTTTCAAGCAAAGTAATCCCCACAATCATTTATTCTAAACAATTGAGAAATTCATCATTCAAACAATCATTACTCTAAGCGGGATCCAAGTTACACACAAAAGGGAGATCACCAAATGCAAACAACTGCCTTCCTCACAAGGGAAATTTGTGTTCACTCAATCGCTCGGTTTGTCTAGGTTATCAACATTTCACTCAATTTCACTTTTCAAGAACACTTCCCATAAATTTGATTTTCATCTCAAAATGATTCCCACAGAAACATGCAAGCAACATCAAAAGGTCTTTTATGGGTTGTAATGGGAACTGGCTAAGGATAGGATATACAAAAGGAACTAGGTGAAGACCCTAGGGACTAAGAGAGCATGAACATTATTTACACTTTGAATTTAACTCAAGTTCCTTTTTTTCATTTATCATTATGCTTTGGGTGACTACGACCTTTTTATTCAAATAGCCTTTTTGAAATTTTTGTACCTTTTTTTTTTTTGGCTCCAAACTTTTTATTATATATATTTTTTCTTTTTCCCACTCCCAAACAACACATTGCACCTTGTAGCCACCCCAAACTTAGTTTCTTGCACCCGTTCTAAGATTCCATGCTCTCCTAATCCTAAGATCGAGGTTAACATGGTTTTCCAGTTTTTTTGGGCTTATAACATTAGGTTATCAAGAAGCAATAGGCTAATCAGGCTCAAAGGGGCTAACTAGGGAACATGCATCGGGAATTGGTTATTTTTAGGCTAAGTAGTTATTTACAAAGAAAATGCCTAAATCATCTGAAGCAAACACATAATCATGCAAACCAAGAAGAGATTCAAGCAAACTCAGGAAAGTGCAACTTGAAAAGTGATTTCACACAGTTTAAAACATGTTGGAGGCTCAAAACCTCACCTGGACATTTTTTTTTGCCAATTATTTGAACGAGATTCTATCCCTAGTGTGTGCTTCCTATCACCCCAAACTTATCATAAATCATGCCATCATAACAAAATCCCAAAGTTCAGTTTTCAACTTCATATGGGGATCAAATTTTCAAAATTTTTATATCCTAGGGGGAAAACAGTCAAAACATATTATGCAATCAATCTATGCAAAATCAATAAAATCCAATAAACTTGCCAACACAAGACTCAACACAACTCCTGAGCTTCTCAAATTATTCAGGAGCTTTATTAAAAACAAAACAGAAATAAAGCAAGGAAAAGAAAATTAAAAATAAGAAAGGGTTAAGAAAACTCATTAAGGGCGGTTCCACCAGGATCCCATTGTCTGTAGCATAATGCCCAAGTGATGGACAAAGAGTGGGAGTTCATTCCATGCTTCCCTAACTCGCAGCCTTGATGTGGGGGTGAGCACTTGACAATTATGATGACTTCGCCGAGTGCGGCGGACTTCTCACTCCCCTGCGGGTCACAGCTGACCTCTTTATCTACAAAGTCTCCCCAATAGAAGTGGGGCTCAACCTCTTGGACCGGCCATGGTGCAAAATCCAAAGGCTTAAACTCCATCACTGGTGGCTCCTCAGGGGGAGGTGGAAAACAGTTAGCTGGGGTTACTGGTGCTGCTTCAACCTCTGCACGTTCTTCATTCGCTACACTAACAAATTTATCATCTGCTATACATGCAGAAATTTCAGCACACACCACACAAAAGTTAGAGTTAGTAGAGTCAGTACATATATCACAATAAAATGAATCGTAAAAAATTCTGAATGTCTGGAAATTCAGCACTCAATTCATCCACCCCATCACTCTCAACACATGCATTTGGTTTAATTGGATCATCTACTTCCAAAGGTTTTTCATCATCCTCAATCACGGGGAAGCAGATGTCCTCCTGATCCTCCTGATCCTCATTTTCTTTGTTTCCTGAACAGAATAAAGCTGCATAACAGTTTATACACAAAGCAGTGCCATCACAATAACAATCAGCACATGAATTAGAATCAGGGGATTCAACACACAGTTCATCAATAGAAACATTATCACAATTATCATCAGAAGTATCTTCAAGAATAACCATCTGTGAATCTTTATGTTCTGCAAGGGGCTGTGGAGTTAGCATTTCAGCCGAGTTGGCGACAATTTGATCAATTAAAATGGACAACTTCCGAGATTCAGCTTCTCCCCTCTGATATTCAAGATTTTGTTCCTCCATTCTCCGCTGAAATTCAAGATTTTGCTCTGCCATCCTCTGTTGGAATTCGAGATTGTATTCTTCCGTTTGTGCAGTTATCTGTTTGAGCATGTCTTCTAGTGAAGGTCCGGAAGGTGCAGAGGTGGTCACTTGGGGAGGATTATGGGGTGGTGCCAGTGGTAACATTAGTTGTGAGTCCCCATACCAAGGGTTTAGATAGTTTCCCCAGCTCAACAGGAAGGCTTCCTTCAAATCAAACCAGCTTGAGATGGAATTCTCATCAAGACAATACAACCAATCTCTTGCAGCACCTTCAAGTGAGAACTGGAAAGCTTCCATCTTGATGTGGTCTTCTGTTATTCCTGCAGGTCTCAGCATTATAGAACAAGCAATCTGGAATTCCCTCAGATGCTCCTGCGGATTTTCACCTGCAAGACCACTAAACCTTGGCAACCAGTGCGATAAACCAAGAAAATCAGGAAAATATATGCATGGTGGTGGTCCATAGTAAACATTAGGCATGTAACCATATATGTGATTATCCATGGGGGGTGCTAAAATTCACAACCAGACTAATTCAGCAAAGAGATTTTTTTTAATTAATTTATTTATTTTCTGCTAATAACAACAAACAAGAGTCCCCGGCAACGGCGCCAATTTTTGGTCGCGCTGTCGCCACGCGCCAAAAAGAACGAGCGTTTACAAAATAATGCAGATAGGGAGCGACAACTCGGATATCGTCTCTCAAGGACTCTTAGGTGTTGTCGTTATTAACAGAAAATTAATAAAAGTCAGATTTGGGGGTTTTGGAGTGAATGCAAATAAAATAAAGAAAACAAAGCAATAAAAACAAAGCAGTTAAGAGATTAACAAATATGCTAAGAAACGATCAACCTACTGTTCTCGGTTTCCCACTATCATTGGTTCAAATAAATCCAAGCCCTAAGCGATTCTAATCCCTCCCGGTTATAGCAACAAATAACAAACGCAATTCGCTACTACGGATGTATGTTCCTATTCTCAGATAACAAATGGGGTTAAGCCCTCATGAACTAAACGAACATGAACGAACACACGCGAAATAACAAACGCGATTATATATAGAAACATAACATCACCGAAATGAATCAACACAACACTATACATTCCCGAAATAACAAATGAGAGACATATAGCATTGCATTGAAAAGAGAAAAGCAAGTGAAAACAGGAATTACAGAACCTCAAATGTAAATGGAAACCAGTCACGGTAGATTAATCTAGGAGACTAGCTCTCCATTACGAAGGAAAACAATAACTAAAGATAAAACAAAAGACTAACTATTCTCAAAACTAGCCAAGAAACTAGCCAAAACCGACTAGCCTCCCAACCCAACCCAACTCTCATCGATTACGTCTAAAACTCTTAAATACAATTTATCGGATTTCGGCTCGCGAGGCGAAGCACGGATCGCGACGCGAATCTTGTGCACGTCCGCAACCTTTGGTTTTCTAGCGAGGCGAACACACATTCGCGAGGCGAGAATCAAGAGTCTTCTTATTACGCCTGTTATGAACATCAGGGGCCAACCGTGATGCTTTCCTCGACTTCCCCAGGCTCGCGAGGCGAATGGATGCTCGCGAGGCGAGGCTCTTCAACTTCAAAACTGCCACAGCCGTGATCTTCAACACGGGTAAACCGTGATAGTCTCTGACTTTCAGGGCTGGGTGACTCGCGACGCGAGATCTTCTTCGCGGGGCGAACCAGAATTATTTCCTTTTATTAACCTGAAAACAGAAAATAGCATCAGTACTTTATTTAACTCTAAATCAACTAAATTAACCTAAAAATACTTTACAGACTCAAAATACTACTTAAGGACAATCAAGTCTAATTTGGGTGAAAATGATATAAAATAAGCACAAAGCCATGGTCTTTACTAGTTATAAAACCAGTCAACCAGAGGCTCATCACTGATCTATAAACTTAATGCTCATGGGTAAGTAGTACAGTAGTCAAATGAATTAATGTTTTTGAAGAAACTTATACACTTTTAACGTCAGTTGTCTTCATCAACTGACGTTAAAAGTGTTTTTAAATAAAAAAATATTTATTTTTAATGTCGGTTGTTTAATATAATCGGCGTAAATGTTGTTTTATTTTTTATTTTTGATTATAACGTAAACAATGACTTTTAACGCCGGTTTCTTAAGACAACCGACGTTAAATAGATTACCTTTAACGCCGGTTTACTACAAACAACTGACGTAAAATGTTGTTTTATTTTTGGTTTTTGATTATAACGTTTACACCCGCACGCCTTCTGCACTTCTCTCTGTACGTCTCTGTTCTTCTCTTTCACGCTCACTCTGACTCTCAACTCTCACTCTCACTCTCACTCTGCCCTAATCGCGAGCTCATCTCCGCCGCAATCACCGCGAGGGCTTCTTCCCCACCACCGTGAGGTACACTCTTAACCCTAACTCTGTCTTTCCCGCTCATTCTTTGAAATTACTTGACATCTCTCTTTCCCCTTCACGCACACTAACTCTCCTTGTCCTCCGCTCCGCAATAACCCGTAACGTTGACCACCACGCGAGCACCTATTTCTGGTGAGTCTTTAGGGCACATTTTTTTATGTTTGGTTTTGAGTGTATGTTGAAACTGTAGTCTCTGTAGTTGAAACTTGAAACTGTGAGTTTGAGTTATTTGGAATGTCTCTATTTCTGGTCATGGGTTTTGTGTTTTCTCTTGTTTTTCTTCTGCTATCATGACCTATTTCAAAATGGGAAGAAATTTAGAGTTGCTTGTAGCATGTGACATCCACAATATATTGCTCATTGGAATTCTGTTTTGTTAATTTATCTTCATTTGCTTATTTCTTTTATGTCTTAAGAATCCTGAAAATGGTGTAAATTTGAAATAATTTTTAAACGCCTTGGATATATGTTTTGTATATCTACAGAACCTATCTAGTTATGGATCGTAGTTGGATGGTTTGTAAGCGCACTAGTGCCGAGTATTTGAAGGGGGTGGGATAATTTATAGAATTTGCTCAAAGGAATGTTCCTAATAGTAATGGAATGTTCTGTCGTCCTTGTGTCTAGTGTTTGAATACGAGGAAATGTACGGTGAAGGATATACGTACTAATTTGATTTGTGAAGGGATTTACTTGAGTTATACTTCTCGTATTTATTTTGAGTTATAACCTATGTTAATAAATATATATTGTTTCTGAACAGGCATACATATAGATCAGTCGGATAGCCCACATGCATGGGAGGACATCAGGGGGCCTACGCGAGACCCGTCGCGCCTACGCCTGATTCTAGTGTAAGTTTACATGTTATATACTATCTTTAGTCCTTATTTTTAATGTAATATTTTTCCTAAATTGAAGGCCAAGTCGACGTCGGTGTCGCTGTCACCTGTCACTCGTTTGTTCTCACTTGGTGAGGATTATGCGTTTGAGATTTTTGAATTTCCATTGGAGCACGATGGATGGGTGGCACGCCCAGATCAATAGAGGATATTTTCCTTCTGTGGTGAAGATCTCGGGAACGCCTGCAGAAATAACGTCTGGATGGCCAGCACGGTTTTGAGTCTCTGGTGCACGTAATTTAATTTTAAATTTATAACTTATTTATTTTTGGTATTTTTCCATTTAATAATTTATTTTAATTTCAATATATATATTATGTAATTAACATCCACACCTTCTCATATCTTAGGTATCTCCATCGTCTTCAGCTTGATAAGGGCGTTGCATCAGTTTACGGCTTCTTAGAGCCATCAGTCCTTCTGCCCCAATTCTTGGCTGGCGATGCATTTAGTAAATACATAGGGAACTTGTTGGGAGGCAATCGGAAAGAATTATATCTGGCTCCCTACTGTATGAAAAACCATTGGCAGTTTTTCGTACTTCACCCGTCTAGGCATACTGTCATATTCTTATGTTCTCTCCACCAAAGGCCGCCACAGGAGGTGGTGGAAGCTGTAAATAAGTAAGTAACTAATCTTAAATTTAATTTACATTTTAATATCATTTGTTTTTAGTTTATTACATACATGATATATGAATTTGTTGATTGACATGATTATTTGTTTATGATAGCGCGGCCAAGGCGAGTAGCATAAGTTGAGCCAATGGGAGAAGTAGGGCTTCTAAGGCTAAAGCAAATCTGAATGGACCTACCTCAAGGTTTGGTAGTTTATTTATCAAATAGTTAATATTATAATTACTAATTTATATGTATATTCAACTGACATTGAAATTAATTTTGTTTTTAGTCTCGATTTCAAATTGACGGTGGTCGTGCGGCTATTATGTGATGCTTCATATGCTGGAACATAGTCTCCGCATCTATTATGGATGGATGGAATAAGGTAATATTTAAACAACTTGTTAAATTATATATTATAGTTTTGAAGATGACTTGCATTAATGTTATTGTTATTGTTATTATTTGAACGTGTGTAGGCATTTAACGACCAATCGCCTCTTCAAGAAGATGAGTTTAGAGACTTGAGGATGCGCTTTGCTGAATTCTTCTTCAAGTATGCTATGAAAAAGTAATTGACAAGTTACCTCCGCAATACTTAGATTAATAGATTTTTTGTTAGACATTATAAAATAATTAATAACATTTATATATATATATATATATATATATATATATATATATATATATATATATATCCTTAGATTGGTAGTTTTGTTTTTAGACATTAGCTACTAAAATATATATATATATATATATATATATATATATATATATATATATATATATATATATATATATATATATACTTGTAGATAGTTATGTTTTTCCTATACATGGGTTTTGGTTTTAAGTCCCCGTTGTTCCTTTGTATATTTCTTTTCTTTTTGTTAATATTGAAATTTAAGGGTAGTGTTTAGCTTCGTAATGTGTGTGATATTCGTATTCTTGGGATATTTACTGAATGCGAGGATAGGCGAGGGAGTGATATTTTAAAACTGAATTTAAAAAAAAATCTATTAACGTCAGTTGTATCAAAAACTGACGTTAATAGTATTTTATAAAATATACAGTACACTATTAACGTCAGTTGTGTTAGGAAACTGACGTTAAAAATAAAACCTTTAACGTCAGTTCTTTAACACAACGGCGTTAGTTTGAACAATATTAACGTCAGTTGTGTTAAAGAACTGACGTTAATAGTTTTATATTTAACGTCAGTTGTTTAAACAACTGACGTTAAATATAAAACTATTAACGTCAACTGTATTTACGTCAGACAATATTCTGACGTATAAAATCAATTTTAACTGACTTAAAAAGCCCTTATTGCACTAGTGTAATAATTAGTACACCAGTCTTGTCAAAAAAATAATTAATACACCAAAAAGATGTGAAAATATATTAGTAAAAGATTGCAAAATGGCAAATACCACCTTAAATGAGTTGTACTACTAGAATTTATATGTTTTAAAGTGGATGGATTCTAGGATGAGGTACCTAAATAGGTGCCTCACCCTTGAACCATCAAATAATAATGTAAAAACTCATTTTTACCCTTATTACTACGAAATCCTCCATTTCCTTCACATTCACCTCGTCCAGATCTGGTATCGAACAACAGCCCCTACAGTCACCGCACCGGAAGCACCGTCGTTTGCACAAGACACCACCATGCAGATCCTCCCAGGTCGCGTCGTTCGTCCTCGCACGCACCAGAGCCAACCACTGCACGTTGCCACCGCTCGCGTTGTAACACCCCGATTTTTCTGCCTTCTAAGATCGATATAAATATAAATAAACGTTTATATTTTAATCCGAAACTTATAAAATGATTTTGGGAAAATCAAAGTCATATTCATATTATACTTATTTTTATAAGTATACGGCTAAATTTTGGGTTGAAAATTCAGACGGGACCCGATCTGCGTTTTTGCTGATAGTAAGATTTTACTGATCAGAAAACCTAATTTTGACTCATGAACCTAATGAATAGATTTTATATCTCATTTCCAATGATATAGGTTATTTTGAAAATTTTCAAAATAAATAGGTTATTATATTTGATTCAGACATAAAAACCTAAATCGGGTAATCGACGGAGTCGAGAATGGACGTGCATAGGCAAAACCCGACATCGGATACTGAGATATCTTGCCACCTAGGGTGGTGAGTCATAGGGGTGACTCACCTAGCATTTAATTTATGTAATGATGAGTTTAAGTGTGAAAAGACTAAAATACCCCTAACTTAATCTATCCTAGTTAAATATTGACCATGGTTAAGGCAAGACAAGTTCAAATTGGCTACTTCCTCTTGTTTTTCTGGACACAATCAGTCACCCCTACAACAAATCCTCGCCACATGTTTGTCATGATGGCTTTTGGAGTGAAATGACCAAAATGTCCTTAAGTCATAACTTAATCACAAAATTGCCCTAAGTGAAATTACACCTTTGTCCTTAAATGAAAAATAATTTGGACCCTTTAGCCCCTCAAGTCCCACAGCCATAACACCTTTCTTTGGCCATTTCATTTGTTTCATAACACTTTAACAAGTTCATATGCTTTTCTCTCAAAGTTCATAAGCTCCTACAACTAAGTTTGTGAAGAAACTATTTGATGTTGCACTCTTTTTCAATCTTCAAGAGCTATACCATGCTCTTCTCACTTTGTGAACACCTAATTTTGACCGGTGTGCTTTTAATCGGTGTTTTGAAAAAAAAAATTGAATAATATAAAAATAAAAAATAAAAATATAGAAAAAACTGAAAGCAAGCGAGAACTTGACATACGGGGCCAAGAGGAAAAACCAAAGTTTCAAGTTTCTAATACATCTCGAAGCAAAGAAAGTAATGGCAGACTTAGGCATTGGCAACAAAAAATGGTTTCAAATTTTAAGTACCAGAAAGGAAAAAATGGGAACATGTGATGCTGCTATCCTTGAAGCATGGTAAAACCTGAATCAAGAGAAAAGTCACTCTACATAAACAAAGGAAAGTTGCAGCACAATAGAGAAGTCCTACAGATACAAAATCAATGAGAATGAAAATGAAAAAGACTCTACAATTCAACAACCTTGGATTCTGTTTCGGAGTCTTGTTAGAAGAAGAGAGCATAAAAGGGAGAGCATACAGAAAAAAAGGGGGGAGATCCTCCAGAAAACAATACCTCTTCTTCTCCATTCTAACCATTTTTTCTTCTTCTACCAGTTCATCTTCTCATGTAGAACCAGAAAACCCAAAAAATATAAAATTAAAATACCAGAAAAAAACATATCTTCTTCCTTGACCAGCACCACAAATCTGTCATCATCTTGCCAATCACCTCCGCCGTCGTCTCCTTCGCCCGTGGCCACCCGTCACGTAACCCCGGCACCTCTGCCATCACCTCGTGATCCTTCCGCATCGCGTAAGAGATTAGAACCTCATTCTGCCGCCGCAATCATGTCTTGCCGCCGCCTTGTCCCAGTCCACCGCAACCACTCATCCACCGTAGGCAACCATCGCCACCACGGTACCAAGCTCGTCGCTACTGCATAGCGCCTCGTTGTCCCGCCACCATTGTTGACACCAGATCTGTTGAGGTCACCTCCACAGATCTCAGAACCGCCGCAACTCCACGTCGCTCCGCCGTTCATCGCATCGCCTCCACGACCGGTGATAAGCCTCTGGCTTATCTAGTTTTATGACTAGATGAACTAGGGTTTATGTGCCAATTTATTCGAGTTCACTCTCGTTTTCGCCCAAATTTGCCTTATTTTGTTCCTAAGTTGGACTTTGACTCGTTTTGCGTCTTTTGTGTAGTTTTTAGCTTATTTTGGATAGAATTACGCTTTTGGTTGCTTTTGATGTTTCCAGGTCAATAAGTGAAGCTCCGGGAGTCAAGGAAAGTCAAGAAGCAGTGGAAAAAAAAGCACTTCTGGAGACACTCGCCCCGCGAGTGTATGCTCGCCTCGCGAGACTAAAGGTCAACAAAGCAGCAAAAGTCATCAATTGTGTCTCGCCCCGCGAGAATATGTTCGCCCCGCGAATCATAAAGACCTGCAAGACAGAGACAATCACGGCCAAGCCATGATGAAGACTATGCCCGTGACAGTTTAAGGTTTGAAGTCTCGCCCCGCGAGAGTTTGAAGACCCTGGAAGTCAGAGACCATCACGGCCCAGCCGTGATGAAGGTCACAGCCTAGAATTGAAGACTCGCCCCGCGAACACACTTTCGCCTCGCGAGAGTTCAAATTGAAAGCGCGCAATTTTAATTCTCGCCTCGCGAGGGCTGCTCGCCTCGCGAACGAGCACGAGATCGGGAATCCTATTTAAAGGTGTTGCAGATCAGATTGGGGATGGATCTTGAGGAGGTTTTTCCACTTAGGTTAGGGCAGTAGTTGCAAATCCTTATTTCTCCTTGGAGCTGCGTCTCCTTTTCTCTTTTCTTTTTATTTTGCGATGGTGATTATGTCCAAGTGTTTGTCTATGAGCATGAGGAACTAATCCCCTTCGTCCGAGGGAACAATGAAGCCGCCCCTGGCAGTGTAGATTCGATGTGATGTATGTGTTCCTTTCCTTCTTTTAATTAATGTTTTCCAATTCTGAATTGATTGTGTTGATCATATGTGTTGCGTGATTAACTAGTTAACGTGTTTGAGGCCAAACGGCGAGTCGCGTTTTAGAACTTGAATTGGAATCATTAATCGAATAATGAGCACGACCGTGGATTTATTTGATTAGTGCAACCATATAGGGAACAAGGTTTAATAGAATTCGAGATTAGGGTTATGAGACCGAACAAGTAATTAATCCAATCGTCGAATACGTCCTATTGAGCACGACAGTGGATATAGGAGAATTTAGGGGTCCCGGTTGACATTAAAATTGAACTTAGGGAGGAATACATCATCACTTGGGTACTATACATGATTGGGTAGGTGGATTTGAGACCTTGGATACTTTAATTTCTGAATTTAATCACCCTAGTTTTATTTGATTCCTTATTCGAATTGCGACCTTAATCTCTCTCTCTCTCAACAACTTTTCTGCAACTTGACCAAACCTATTGAATTTCTCACGAATTGGTAGAATTGGTAGCCCAATCCTTGAGTTCGACCTCGGTAATTACTTACCGTGTTATTTTATTACTTGCGACGACCCGGTACACTTGCCGGAGTCACAACAAGTTTTTGGCGCCGTTGCCGGGGATTGGCACAACCAATTTTCCTAATTTTTAGGGAGTTTGATTATTTGGTTAAGTTATTTTTGTTCTTATTTTTATTTTTTTATTTTATTTTTATTTTCTACTATCTCTCTCTACTTCTTTGATTCCACTTGGTCTTGCCGTGTTTTGTATGCGAGGTACACGAAGGAATGCTTCCGGGTTGCGAATATTGTGATGGGAACCATGACACTTGGAGTTGTCCGTTCTACTTCCCTCAAGTATATGTGGAACCATGGCATAATGACAGCGTGCCCCAGAACAACTATCAGAGTCAGAATCAGTATTGGGGTGATATGAGTAGAGACCATCCGGATGTCGCTTGGAGTAATGCTGACGATGGTCTAGCCTGGCAACCACAACCTCAACAGAATTGGCAACTACAACCTTGGGAGTTGGCTCTTGAGAAGTTGTCAACTTTTACAGCCACGTCTTTGGAGAAGATGAATGCGACAATTGACAAGTTGGCAACTCAGACAGGGATGGCACTTCAGAATCTAGAGATGCAGATTGCCCAGCTCACAAAGCAACTAAATGAGTGTCCCCCAGAGACTCTCCCAGTTGATACCGAGAACGACCCTAAGAACCAATGCAATGCCACAACAACTAGAAGCAGTGGGGTGTTGGGATATGACTGGGATGTAACTAGTTCTCAGGGAGTTGAGGAAGAACTACCACATGTTGAGGAAGAACAACCGGAGAAAAAGGAATTGGCAAGTGACATGGCCCCGGAACAACCACATGATGAGGAAGAGCAACCAGAGGAAGAGGAGTTGGCAAAGGACAAGGCACTGGAGCAAGGGGGTAGAGAGCAAAATGAAGATAAAGTGGTAGAGGATTTCACCATGCTTGCCAAGCAACCGGATTTTGATGCGTTAAATAAATATGTTGGCTTGCATGCATGTGTGGACACCGGTAAGATAGACCCTCCCACTTGTCTGGCACACTTCCTCGTGAAGACACCATTTGACCTAAGAGGAAGTGAGTTCATAATTATAGAGCTCAATGGAGTTTTCACACTCAGACTGGATGGAAATATGGATAGAGTCGTATTGCTCCTGCGAGGGCCACTTCACAAACCATGGGATCCGGGGGGAGGATTTGATATGATGAGCGTCCCTTGGCCTCTGTACCACAGACTATGGGATCCAGGTGGATGCTTCTTAATAAGTCAGGCTCGGGACGTTAAACAAGCGCTTCTTGGGAGGCAACCCAAGCTAGGTATCGATCTCTTATCTTAACTTTTTGTTTTTGTTTTTGTTTGTCACTCTTGAATAATTTGAGAAGATCAAGAGTTTTTGTATGAATGTTGTGTCGGCAAGCTTGTTGGAATTCAATTAGATTGAGCATAGATTGATTGCATGAATTATTTGACCATTGATGATTTCCCCTAAGTTCTGAAATTAGAAAAGTTTATCCCCACTTAAAAATTAAAAATTGAACTTTGAGAATTTTATTGTGACTACTTGATTTATGATAAGTTTGGGGTGAGGGGGTGCACACATTAGGAATCGTATCTCGGTCAAACAATTTGTAAAATGTCCAGGTGAGGATTTGAGCCTCCAACTCTGTTTTTGAATGTGTGAATCACTGTTAAGTTGCACTTTCCCGAATTTGCTTGAATCTCTTTATGGTTTGCATGATTATGTGTTGCATCAAATGATTTAGGCGATTTTCTTTGAAATAACTACTTGGCCTAAAAAGGACCATCCCTAATGCATGTTCCCTAGTTAGCCAAATTGAGCCCAATTGACCTATTGTTTCTTGATGACCCTATATTACGAGCCAAAATCTGAAAAACCATGTTAACCCAATCTTAGGATTAGGAGAGCATGGAAGCGTAGCAAGAGAATGGTTGTGAGGAACTAAGTTTGGGGTGGCTACAAGGAGATATGTCATTTTGGGGTGAGAAAAAGAAAAAATAAAGGTTGAAACCCAAGGCAATAAAAAAAAAGGAAAAAAAATATTCAAAATAAATTGCCAAAAGAAAAGGGGCAAATCAAGAGATTAGCAAGGAAAAAGGCTGTAGTCACCCGAGACAAAAAGAAAAATGAAAAAGGAATTTGAGTGGAATACGTGTAAACAGGTACAATCTCTCTTAGTTCCTATGTACTTAAGCCTAAATATCCTTCATTATCCTACCCTCAGCCAGGCCCCATTACAACCTTTAAAAGACCTTCTGATGTTGCATGCATGTTTTCGTGGGAACCATTTTTGAGATGAAAATCAAATTCATGGGAAGTGCTCTTGATATGTGAAATTGAGTGAAAAGTTGATAACCTTGACAAACTTGAGCGAATGAGTGAAATTTTAAATGCCCTTGTGAGGAAGGCAATTGTTTGAGATAGGTGATCTTCCTTTGTGTGTATCTCTGATCCTCAACTTAGAGTATTGATGGAATGAATGATGAATTCTCAATTGTTTAAAGTAAATGAATGTGGGGATTACATTTATGTAGGGGGGAGATCATTGGAGAAAAACTGTTTTGATTGCATGAAATTTGTGCGAAATCGATTGGTTCCCTTAAGCTTGCCAAGTCTTAAGTCGTTTTTGAGTTTTAAGCTTGCTTGGGGACAAGCAACCGGCCACCACCGCTGCGTTGCTATGCCGGGGCGAGGGTCACCAAGCTGCTGCCCCATTCTTTGGTTCATCCCTGTTCTCCTTCTCTGTTTTCGTTCTCTAGCTTATGTAACATAAGCTTTAAGTTTTATTTATTTAACTTTAAGTTTTGTTCTGATTTACTTTTTTCTTTTTTTCTTTTTTTTTTCTTTTTTTAAAAAGAAGGCTATTGGGTCCCTTTTGGTTATGGATGTGTATGTGTATGGGCCAGATGCTTAGCCCACAGAAAATGTTTCTTTCCAAAATATGTAGAAGCTCTTGGACTTGGGCTAAGAGAGGATATGTTTTGTTTTAGGGAATTTCTTTTTGGTCTTAATGGGTCAGGGTCAGGGTCAGGTTTTGATTAAAAATAATTTTCAAAGGAAAACCCCCAAAAATATATTTTTTGGTCGTTTTTCTTTATTCAAAATCCCTTTTCAAAAAAACAAAATAAAATAATAAATCCTTTTGAGATTTTTTTTTTTGGTTTTTTTTAATGAAAAATCTTTCCAAAATGAAATCCTTTTTAAAAGAAAATTCTTGAGTTCACGTAACAATATGCGACATTGATGTATGATTTTTCATCCTCATGTGTCGTATGAATTGTAAGGGTTCATCGTATAGCTTCGCTGTCTTTAACCCTGTGCAAAAGTGAGTTCTCTCATTTTAGAAATAAAAATGATTTTTATGTTCTACTTTGATAAAGTTTTTTTTTACAAAAATAAATAAATAAATAAACGAATGCTTTTAAGTATCTATTATAATTTTTTAATAAATAAAAATCTTTCTCATTCATGCAATAATCTACGATGTTGATGTATGAATATTCATCCTCAAGTGGCGTATGCATTGTAAGGGTTTATCGTATAGCGCTACTATCATGGACCCTGTGCAAAAAATGAATTTATTCTGAAATAAAATCTTTTTTTTAAATATAAAATAAAAAAATCAAACCTTTTCCAAAAAAATAAAATCAATCAACCATTTAAACATTTTCCAAAAGAACTACGTGGCTTTGAGTTTCCCATCGCACCCGGGAATACGTAGGAGCAAGATAAATCATCTTGTCAAGCCAAAACTAAATTTTCCTTTTTTTTTGTGTCCTTTTTTTATGTCAAAATAATTAATCAAGATAATTAAACTTTTCTATTTTTAGGGATGCTCTATGGACACGGTGTCATGTTCAGTCTCTTAGATTTGAGGTTACCCCGTGGACTCATGTGCCATGTTCAACCTCATTTGTTTTTTTTATATAGACAATAAATTTAAAAATATAAGAATTAATAAAATTTAAAATATTAAAATTTAAAAATAATTCTTTCTTGTAAATAATTTTTGGGGTAAAATAAATATTTAAAAGGTTATTAAAATGTTTTTGCACAATTAACTTGAGGTACCGTTTTTTTTAAACGGACGATGTGGGGCGCTAACACCTTCCCTACCCGTAACCTACTCCCGGACTCATCTCTTTTTTTTAGACCAGTTTACCTTTAAATAATTGGGTTTTCTAATATTTTCCCAATAAAAATTTTAGTGGCGACTCCTCCGTTTTTACCTTCTTTTTCGCGGCGCTCGGACGGGACGGTCGCGACAGCTGGCGACTCCGCTGGGGATTTTCGAGAGTCAGGCCTATCATAGTTGTTTGTGCAATTTCTTTTAATAGCTTTAAAAGTATTAACTTTACCCTTTTTGTTTATTTTCGTAAATAATTTTAGTTGTTCTTATAAATGTCTTTGTATATTCTTGCAACCGTAGGGTAGAAAACTCTTTTAAATGTTGGCTGTTCTTTTGCAGGTTTGGGGGTTAGTTTTTTAGGTTTTGTGCAGGTTTGCTTGCTCCCAGCACACACATCACCATCACATATTCACACACTTTTGGGCTCTATACCCGAGTCTTGGACTACCATAAGATTCTAAGGGGCTTCAGTGATATTATTGTGATGCTTTTGTGTCCCTGACAGACATTGATTCTCCCTCTCTGGTTATTCTGGAACATGGACTGCCATATTGTGACTTTTCGGTCCCTGCGGTGAGGTTCATGGATTTGGGTCCTCATTTTTAGATGAGGGTAATCCGGGGACCATATGTTTAGGGGTCTAGATCTGTCCCGGAAGTCATGCACCTAAAATGCCATTAGTAGCCTACCAAACTAGGGTCTTGACCTCAGAAGTTCAAACTTTAGGATATGACCTATGTAGGACAAAAGGGAGTGCATTCCACCTTTTTTCTGCAACATGAATAATCACATGCATCATAATAATTTTATGCATGCATTCCACAGACGCCTTCATATGCCATTCATTCATCCATCCTGTTACATTCATTATTATTCATTGTATGCTCGTGCATGTAGTACTTTAAGTCATGCATTGTTAATATGTCATTCATGCATTTTGTTACACTCTCATGCATAAGTAAATTTGCTTTCCAAATGTTATTAACAAATTAAAATTTACCTCCATAGATAATATGGTTTGAGATAACACCTTTGATTACAAGAGATGGAAAAAGTCAGACACACTAGCAATGCTCCCACCACCAAGAGCTCCAGGGTGATATTAAACTCATTAGAGAATCTGAAAGAGTTGAGCCAATCTTTGCCTCAAGAACGTCGAAGAAGCTTCGCCAAGAAGTATGGAGGGATCTTGGACCTAATTTTCATACCGGTTGAGACTGCTGCTTTGAGTGCTTTGTGTCAGTATTGGAACCCCCACCTCAGATGTTTTGAATTGCCAAACATGGACATTACTCCCACCATTGAAGAATATGGTTGCCTGTTAAGGTTGCCAATGCAGAAAAACCCCATCGTGTACTTTCACTTGGGGAAATACTTGACCACTACAAGCATAGCAGGGTTACTAGGGCTTCCTGAAAATGATGTGAAGTTGACCGGGCACTCAAACTCGCGAGGGTTAACCCGAACTCTTCTCGAAAATCATTTGAAGAAATTAATGGATCGGCAAGATTGGGAAACCTTTGAGAGGGTATTGGCGCTAAAAATATATGGGTTGGTTCTATTTCCATCAGCACTAGACATGATAGATCAAGCGGCAATGGATGTATTCTTCACAGTAGAAAGAAAGAAAAACCTCGTGCCGGCAGTGTTAGCTGAAACGCTTTTGACTCTAGAATTTTGCCAGCGGAATCCAAAGGGGAAGCTTTGATGATGTGTACAATTGCTCTATGTGTGGGCCATGACTCACATGTATGCAAAAGGTTATATCAGCCGCCATTCAGATCCACTAAGAGGCTTCCATAACATCCCTATAAGACAGATAAATGAAGAGGAATGGAAGAGCGACTTTGACAAAAGTGGAAAGAGACTCTTTTAGGTGGGTATGCCCATGGTACGAAGGTCGGCAGGGGCAAGATATCATTTATAGTTGTGGTGACTATCCCAATGTTCCTTTGATGGGTCCAAGAGGGTGCATATCCTACACACCCGCCATAGTCTTACGACAGCTTTGTTGGACGCAAACCATGCCAAGAGAAGAACAACTCGGCGAATGCTGTTTCCGGTATGAGGATGGCGAGAATACCAAGTTGTTAGCAAAAGCAATTAGAAATGCATGGAAAGATGTGAAGATGGCAGGGAGAGCACAATTGGGCCGACCAATCCTAATCATTGTCTCAGAATACGAAGCATGGAGAAAGTCAAGGAAAGGTCCCGTCAACATTCCTGCAGAAAGTACGAGAGATAAAGACTACTCCCCTTTGGTTACTCAAATGGCAGAACAACTGAAAATCCTAGAAGCACAAATGAAGGAAATGGAACAACAAAAGCAAGATGCCGAGTTAAAAATAGTCATTGGACAGAAGCGTTGTGAGAAGTTAGCAAAGGAAAATGAACACTTAAAAGATTTGTGTGCGCAGATATCTCCACAACCTCAAGAGTCCAGGATGAATACGGACAATGTCTCACCTAGCATCATGGCTAAGGTCCAGAATCTTGAAAATAAAGTATTGTCCTTGACAACGAAGAGGCATCGGCTAAGAAAAGAAAAGCGTCGGGTTAGAAGAAGAAGTCATCCAGCAAGAAGGTATGAGAAAGTCATTGGAGGCGGAGGTTGATCGACAAAGGGGAGTCAATAGCAACTTACAGAAGCAAATTTGTGTACAAAGTAGGATGACTGGTGAATTGGTACAAGAGGTCAAAGAACTGAATATCCTAATGGTCAAGATCAAGAAGCAGTGCGATTTAGGGTGGACCTCGGCAAAGCATTATCATGATCACGTGGTTCAAGCAATGAATGCCATAAAATGGTGGAGAGAAGAAGCACAAGAGCGAGGGATAGATATTGACATATGGAAAAAGAGATATGTGAGCATGAGTTTGGAGCTAAGACATTGCGTTCCGAATTTTGTCCGAAGCTTTGAGAAGGCATAACAACAATTCTGTGCGGACCCTATGCTTCATCTCCCGTTTGAACTGGACGATTTTATGAAAATGTGTGGAGGGTTTGCTCGAGGGCTAAAAGGAAAGAGACCTAAGCTGTTGACTTTAGGATGAAATGTTGTAACAATGTTGAAAATTATGATTTGACAATGATGTAATCCCAATCTATGTACTGCTTTGAGGAGCTTTTAATGAAATCTGTTCTTGCCTCTATGATTCCTTCACACTCCAACTCTTACACTTGACCTGCGACGACACCTATCGTGGAGCATGGTCTCCCTTTAGTATGTTGTCAACTACATCTTTGCCTTATAGGATTCTTCCTTCTGCGCAAAGGGTAGGTCGGGATGTCTCAATTCAGAATTCACATTGCTAGTGTGTTTAAGACAACATCTACTGTGGAGAGATGTTTTTCCCCAGATTTGTTGTCAACTCCATTTCATCTTATGAGCACAATGCTCTCTATGGGGGATGGAGGGACCATCTCTTGTCAGTCAATGGTGTTAACTCAAAAAAAAAATTAAATAAATAATAACTCCAAAGGTGGTTTTCACTAAAACTTTTATTTTTTTGTCATGTCCTTACTTTCTTTGTTCTGATTAAAACAGTGTGACTCTTCTGAACAATTGCTCCAAGACACCCTTATCGCACTCGATCACAGGCAAGGGCCATGGCGGATGAACTAGATGAAGTCCAAGAGATCAGGGATGAAGTCAGTCAAATCAAGGATCAGATGACTAAGATGATGGAGATTCTGCAAGCAATGCAGAAGGAAAAGAACACAGAGGAGAACCCTCCAGCCTCGAACGAAAGACATCCAGCCACACCTCTCATCCCGCCCGGTTTTTCTCAGATTCCTATTCAAGGCTTCAACCAACCAGGGGCCATGATGCCTCTCACTATTTATCCAAGCAACCAAACTCATTTTTCATTTGACCCGAACAATCCCCCATACGGCTTGCCTCGTGGATTTGTGCCACCAACAACCCCCAGCCCACAAGATGGCATTCAAAACTCCGAACACATCACTCAGACACAAACCCCCACCAATGATGTCAAAATACCGCAAACTCAAATTGTCAACCCTACAGATGGTAACACCCCGATAGTGACACCTTCTGTCAATCCAAAGCCCCCACAATACACCCTACATTATGGACCCTAGGGGGTTCAAATGATGCCAAACTTCGGTTCCTCCTCTATGCCATATTCATTTCCCCATAATATGTACGGAGAAACTCCAGTGAATCGGTCGGGAGGGAATTCCCAATCAAAAGAAAAGTTGGAAGTACTAGAGGAAAGATTGCGGGCCATTGAAAGGGTAAATAGTTATGGTCTTCGGGATGCCTCGGAACTTTACCTGGTGCCAAATGTTGTAATTCCGCCAAAATTTAAGGTGCCCAATTTTGACAAATATCGCGGAACCACTTGTCCCAAAAACCATTTGACCATGTATGTTAGGAAGATGGCATCATATGCCCAAGATGATAAGCTCTTGATTCACTTCTGCCAAGACAGTTTAACTGGGGCAGCTTCAAATTGGTACATGCATCTCGAGCGAGCACACATCCGATCCTTCAAAGATCTAGCAGATGTATTCCTGAAGCAGTACAAGTACAATATTGACATGGCTCCCGATAGGATGCAACTCCAAAATATGTCAAAAAGGGACGTAGAGACTTTCAAAGAGTATGCACAACGATGGAGGGAACTGGCTGCTCAGGTGGAGCCTCCCTTAGTTGAGAAAGAAATCGTAACAATGTTCATTGATACACTCTAGTCGCTGAACGCGCTGTCGCCACGCGCCAAAAAGAACGAGCGTTTACAAAATTATGTAGATAGGGAAGCGACAACTCGAGTATCGTCTCTCAAGGACTCTTAGGTGTTGTCGTTATTAACAGAAAGTCAGTAAAAAGTCAGAAATTGGGGGGTTTGTTTGGATATGAAAACTAAATAAAGAAAACAAACAGAAAACAATGCAAACTAGACTTTATCAAATAGCAAAGAAACGATTAACCTACTGTTCTCGGTTTCCTACTATCATTGGTTCAAATAAATCCAAGCCCTAAGCAGATTCTAATCCCCTCCCGGTTGTAGCAATAATTTACAAGCGAAACCACTACTACAGATATATGTCCCTATTCCCGAATTAAGCAAACGGGGTTAAGCCCTCATGAACTAAGCGAACATGATTGAACACACGCGAATTAAGCAAACGCGATTAATTATAGGAACATGATATCACCGAAAATAAATCAACACAACACTACACACTCCTGAATTAAGCAAACAGAAACATACAGCATCGCATTGAAAAGAGAAAAGCAAATGGAAACAGGAAATACAGAACCTCAAGTGTGGTAATGGAAACCAATTGCAGTAGATTAATCTAGGAGACTAACTCTCCATTACAAAAGGAAAACAAAACATAAAAGAAGAGAAAATAAACTACTGACTAACTAAGACTAGCCTTACTCGCCAACCCTTCAGTTCTGTCTAAAACAGTCTTATATACAAGTTTCTGGAATCAGCTTTCTCGCGAGGCGAAGCCTCTCTCGCGACGCGGAAATTGTGAACAGTCTGCAACCTTTGGTATTCTCGCGAGGCGAACACACCTTCGCGAGGCGAGAATTTGAAGAGTTTTCTTATTACGCCCGTTATGAACATCAGGGGCCAACCGTGATGCTTTCTGACTTCCAGGCTCGCGAGGCGAATGGATGCTCGCGAGGCGAGACTCTTCAACTTCAAAACTGCCACAGCCGTGACCTTCAACACGGGTAAGCCGTGATAGTCTCTGACTTTTAGGGCTGGGTGACTCGAGGGGCGAACCAGAGACCTTGCATTTTCTTGGAACAGTCAGCTTTCGGGGTCGCGAGGCGAAGAGCTATTCGCAGGGCGAGAGCTCCAGATTTATTTCTTTTTATTAACCTGAAAACAGAAAATAGCATAAGTACTTTATTTAACTCTAAATCAACTAAATTAACCTAAAAATACTTTACAGACTCAAAATACTGCTTAAAGACAATCAAGTCTAATTTGGGTGAAAATGATATAAAATTAGCACAAAGCCAAAGTCTTTATTAGTTATAAAACCGGTCAACCAGAGGCTCATCAATATACCCCAAACTTAAACTTTGCTTGTCCCCAAGCAAACTAAAACTCAAAAACTTAAAAAAAACTCAAGACATGGCAAAACATGGCAAGCTTAAGAATTCAATCAACTTTGCACAAATTTCAAGCAATTCAACAAAATGATTTTTCCTTCAATGTTCTCCCCTTCCAAGCAAAGCAATCCCCACAATCATTTATTCTAAACAATTGAGAATTTCATCATTCAAACAATCATCAATCTAAGCAGGGGATCCAAGTTACACACAAGAGGGAGATCACCAAATTCAAACAACTGCCTTCCTCACAAGGGAAATTTAGTGTTCACTCAATCGCTCAGTTTGTGTCAGGCTATCAACATTTCACTCAGTTTCACTTTTAAGAACACTTCCCATAAATTTGATTTTCATCTCAAAATGATTCCCACAGAAAACATGCATGCAACATCAAAAGGTCTTTTATGGTTGTAATGGGGCCTGGCTAAGGGTAGGATATACAAAGGTACTGGGCTGAAGACCCTAGGAACTAAGAGAGCATGAACTTTTTACACTTTGAGTTTAAACTCAAGTTCCTTTTTTCATTTTTCATTTGCCTTGGGTGACTACAGCCTTTTTATTCAAATAGCCTTTTTGAAATTTTTGTACTTCTTTTTTTTTTCTTTTTTTCTTTTCTTTTTTATTTCTTTTTTTCTTTTTTTAACAAACAGAAACATATCACACCTTGTAGCCACCCCAAACTTAGTTTCTTGCACCCATTCTAAGATTCCATGCTCTCCTAATCCTAAGATCGGGTTAACATGGTTTTCCAGATTTTTGGGCTTATAACATTAGGTTATCAAGAATTAACAGGTTAATCAGGCTCAATGGGGCTAACTAAGGAACATGCATTAGGAATTGGTTATTTTTAGGCTAAGTAGTTATTTACAAAGAAAATGCCTAAATCATCTGAAGCAAACACATAATCATGCAAACCAAAAAGAGATTCAAGCAAATTCGGGAAAGTGCAATTCAAAAGTGATTTCACACAATTTAAAACATGTTGGAGGCTCAAAACCTCACCTGGACATTTTTTTGCAAATTTGTTTGACCGAGATTCTATCCCTAGTGTGTGCTTCCTATCACCCCAAACTTATCATAAATCATGCCATCACAACAAAATCCCAAAGTTCAGTTTTCAATCACATGGGGATCAAATTTTCAAAAATTTTATATCCTAGGGGGAAACAGCCAAAACTTAACATGCCATCAATCTATGCAAATTCAACCAAATCCAATAAACTTGCCAACACAAGACTCAACACACAAATACTCCTGAGCTTCTCAAATTATTCAGGAGCTTTATTAAAAACAAAATAGAAATAAAACAAGGAAAAGAAAATTAAAAAGGAGAGGGTTTAGAAAAACTCATTGGGCGGTTCCACCAGGATCCCATTGTCTGTGATATAGTGGCCACGGGATGCTCAAATTGCGAAGTGATCCTCCCGGATCCCACGGCCTACAGCATAAAGATGAGAGCGGGCTCTTGACAATCTTGGTAACTCCGCCAAGTGCGGCGGACTTCTCACTCCCCTTCGGGTCACAGTTGACCTCTTTTTCACCTTTGTCAATAAAGTCCTCCCAATAGAAGTGGGATTCAGCCTCTTGGACTGGCCATGGTGCAAATTCCAGAGGTGCAAAATCCAGAGCTTTTGGTTCCACAGGGGGAGGTGGCAAACAGTTAGCTGGGGTTACTGGTGCTGCTTCATTTTCTGCACGTTCTTCATTCACTGCACTAACAAATTTATCACCTGCTATACATGCAGAAATTTCAGCACACACCACACAAAGGTTAGAGTTAGTAGAGTCAGTACATATATCACAATAAAATGAATCAGTAAAATTCTGAATGTCTGGAAATTCAGCAATTAATTCATCCACCCCATTACTCTCAACACATGCATTTGATTTACTTGAATCATCTACTTCCAAAGGTTCTTCATTATCCTCAGGCACGGTGAAGCAGATGTCCTCCTGATCCTCCCGATCCTCATTTCCTATGTTTCCTGAAAAGATTAAACCTGCATAACAGTCTACACACAAAGCAGTGCCAGAACAATAACAATCAGCACATGAATTAGAATCAGGGGATTCAACACACAGTTCATCAATAGAAACATTATCAGAATTATCATCAGAAGTATCTTCAAGAATAACCATCTGTGAATCTTTATGTTCCTCAAGGGGCTGTGGAGTTAGCATTGCAGCCGAGTTGGCGACAATTTGATCAATTAAAATGGATAACTTCCGAGATTCAGCTTCTCCCCTCTGATATTCAAGATTATTTGCCTCCATCATCTGTTGGAATTCAAGATTTTGTTGTGCCAACCGTTGATTATTCTCTTCCATCATCCGTTGAGTGTTCTCAGCCATTTGTTGTAGCATAGAAGCAATCTCATCCAAGGTGCTCTGTGAAGGTTCGGAAGGTGCAGAGGTGGTCACTTGGCTAGGATAGTATCTAAACAGGAAGGCTTCCTTCAAATCAAACCAGCTTGAGATGGAATTCTCATCAAGACAATACAACCAATCCCTTGCAGCACCTTCAAGTGAGAACTGGAAAGCTTCCATCTTGATGTGGTATTCTGTTATTCCTGCAGGTCTCAGCATTATAGAGCAAGCAATCTGGAATTCCCTCAGATGCTCCTGCGGATTCTCACCTGCAAGACCACTAAACCTTGGCAACCAGTATGATAAATCATAAAAATCAGGAAAATATATGCACGGTGGTGGTTCATAGTAAACATTAGGCATGTAACCATATATGTGATTATCCATGGGGGGTGCTAAAATTCACAACCAGACAAAGCAGACAAAACTAATTCAGCAAAGAGAATTTTTTTTCTGCTAATAACAACAAACAAGAGTCCCCGGCAACAGCGCCAATTTTTGAACGCGTTGTCACCACGCGCCAAAAAGAACGAGCGTTTACAAAATTATGTAGATAGGGAAGCGACAACTCGAGTATCGTCTCTCAAGGACTCTTAGGTGTTGTCGTTATTAACAGAAAGTCAGTAAAAATTTAGAAATTGGGGGGTTTGTTTGGATATGAAAACTAAATAAAGAAAACAAACAGAAAACAATGCAAACTAGACTTTATCAAATAGCAAAGAAACGATTAACCTACTGTTCTCGGTTTCCTACTATCATTGGTTCAAATAAATCCAAGCCCTAAGCAGATTCTAATCCCCTCCCGGTTGTAGCAACAATTTACAAGCGAAACCACTACTACAGATATATGTCCCTATTCCTGAATTAAGCAAACGGGGTTAAGCCCTCATGAACTAAGCGAACATGATTGAACACACGCGAATTAAGCAAACGCGATTAATTATAGGAACATGATATCACCGAAAATAAATCAACACAACACTACACTACACACTCCTGAATTAAGCAAACAAAAACATACAGCATCGCATTGAAAAGAGAAGAGCAAATGGAAATAGGAAATACAGAACCTCAAGTGTGGTAATGGAAACCAATTGCAGTAGATTAATCTAGGAGACTAACTCTCCATTACAAAAGGAAAACAAAACATAAAAGAAGAGAAAATAAACTACTGACTAACTAAGACTAGCCCTACTCGCCAACCCTTCAGTTCTGTCTAAAACGGTCTTATATACAAGTTTCTGGAATCAGCTTTCTCGCGAGGCGAAGCCTCTCTCGCGACGCGGAAATTGTGAACAGTCTGCAACCTTTGGTATTCTCGTGAGGCGAACACACCTTCGCGAGGCGAGAATCTGAAGAGTCTTCTTATTACGCCCGTTATGAACATCAGGGGCCAACCGTGATGCTTTCTGACTTCCAGGCTCACGAGGCGAATGGATGCTCGCGAGGCGAGACTCTTCAACTTCAAAACTGCCACAGTCGTGACCTTCAACACGGGTAAGCCGTGATAGTCTCTGACTTTCAGGGCTGGGTGACTCGCGGGGCGAGATATTCTTCGCAGGGCGAACCAGAGACCTTGCATTTTCTTGGAACAGTCAGCTTTCTGGGTCGCGAGGCGAAGAGCTATTCGCGGGGCAAGAGCTCCAGATTTATTTCTTTTTATTAACCTGAAAACAGAAAATAGCATAAGTACTTTATTTAACTCTAAATCAACTAAATTAACCTAAAAATACTTTACAGACTCAAAATACTGCTTAAAGACAATCAAGTCTAATTTGGGTGAAAATGATATAAAATTAGCACAAAGCCAAAGTCTTTATTAGTTATAAAACCGGTCAACCAGAGGCTCATCAGTCGCCCTTCTATGATAGGATGATTGGGAGTGTGTCATCAAAATTTTCTGACATGGTCATCATCGGTGAGAGAATTGAAAGTGGAATGAGGAATGGCAAGATCACCGAGACTTTAGTAGGGAACGGCCCCAAGAAAGCCCTGTTTGTGAAAAAGAAAGAGGGAGAAGCACATGCAGCCCAATACGCCCCGTATTACCAACCACCTCCATATCACCAAGCTAACCAGCCATACATCGCTGCCACCTCACAATTTCCAAATCCTCAACAGATGGCTCCTTACCGACCATCATACCCTTCTCAGCCTCAAACACACCCTTCCATGCCACCTCAAATTGTTCAACCCCTAAATCCAAACCCAAACACCAGCCAAAGAAGAACACCGTATAACTCGGAAAGAAAGCCAGTGCGTTTTGACCCGGTGCCCATGACCTACACTGAACCTTTCCGCCAACTTGTGAGCAAATCCGTGCTAACTCCTATCCCGACAAGACCAATAGACCCTCCTTATCCAAAGTGGTATGACCCAAATGCTCAATGTGAATATCACGATGGGGCCACAGGTCATTCCACCGAGAGTTGTAAAGCTTTGAAGTTTAAGGTGCAAGACCTAATTAATGCCAAATGGTTGAGCTTTCAGAAGGATGCTCCAAACGTGGCACAGGGTCCTATGCCAAATCATGGGAGTTCGGGAGTCAATGCCATTGAAATCTTCTTGGAACATACTCTCAAGAGTAAAGTGGTCGATGCTAGGACTCCTATGAGAGTTATTTTTAGAGAGATGTGCAAATACGGATTGATCCAAATCCCGATCATGGAAGAAAAGGTTCTCAGTAAAGAGATAAGGTGTGACTTCAACAGGAGTATAGGGCATTCGATTGAAGACTGTGCAGAGTTTTGACAAGTTGTGCAGCAATTAATGGATATGAAGATTATCTTAATTGGTTGTGAATCAAATGAGTATGGCATTAATATGGTTACTGAATCTACGATTTCCCCAACCCCAATTAAGATAACCCCTTTTACTGTTGTGGTTAATCCTCAACCAGTTCCTGAGCAAATCACTCCGAAACTAGTGGTGATATATTACACTAAGAAGAAACCTTTTTCGGTTCCAAGTGGGCCATCACCAATTGTCATCCGAGTTCCAAATCCTTTCCCTTACAAGGACACCAAAGTGGTACCGTGGAAATATGAGATGCAGGTTCAACCCAATCCTTCCGACGGGACTACTGTGGTTACCAACATTTCAGGAATTGGTGGAATGACTAGGAGTGGTCGCATTTACACTCCAAAGGTATTGCGAAGGGAGGAAACAAAAAAGGAAGGAAAGGATCGCAAGGGGAAAGAGAAGGTGGAAGGAATTCTAGATGACAAGGAAGTAAACGGGGGTGAGAATAAAAAAGAGGTATCTGACGAAGAAGTCGGTGAATTCTTGAAGTTCATCAAGTAGAGTGAATATAAGGTTGTGGATCAGTTAAATCGAACTCCGGCGTGGATATCTCTTTTGTCTCTATTGATGAACTCTGAGCCACATAGGAGAGTACTGATGAAGGTGCTAAATCAAGCTCATGTCTCCCATGACATCACAGTTGATAAGCTCGATAACATTATAGGTAACATAGTCGCTGATAATTATGTCACTTTCACCGATGATGAAATACCAGCTGAAGGTATGGGGCACAACAAGGCATTGCACATTTCTGTGAAGTGTTGAGATCATGTCATGGCTAGGGTTCTCATTGATAATGGATCTTCTTTGAATGTAATGCCAAAGTCAACACTGGCAAAGTTGCCTTTCGATGGAACTCATATGAAGCCAAGCACAATGATTGTAAAAGCTTTCGATGGCACCCGAACGGAAGTCATGGGAGAAATTGAATTGCCCATTCAAATTGGCCCTTGCACCTTTGAAGTACTCTTCCAAGTAATGGACATCACACCAACTTACAGTTGTCTCCTAGGACGACCATGGATCCATTCGTCTGGAGTTGTACCTTCCACATTGCACCAGAAGGTGAAGTTCATTGTTGATCATAAGTTGATAATTGTTTCTGGAGAGGAGGATCTGTTAGTAAGCAAGCCATCAACAACACCTTATATTGAAGCTGCCGAGGAAGCTCTCGAGACCGCCTTCCAGTCCCTTGAAATTGCCAATGCCACTTATGTTGGGGATAGTGCTCCACTCTTGAAACCTCGGTCATCTAAAGCGTCCATCATGATGGCCAATGTTATGCTCGAAGGAGGATACCAACTTGGAAGCGGTTTGGGGAAGAACAGCCAAGGTGTCGCTGACATCCTCATGCTCACTGAGAACAAGGACAGGTTTGGGTTGGGATACAAACCCACCAAGGCCGACAAGATGAGGGTTATAGAAGAGAAGAAAAGAAAGAGGTTGACTCGGCTGGAAAATCGTGAATACGAGGCTGAAAGGGTTCCCATCTATGACATTCGACAGAGCTTCCGAAGCATAGGGTTCGTATTCCTGGACCAAGCAGCAGCTATTGAAGATGATTATCCTGCCGATCATGGTATCAATCTGGTGTATCCATGCTCTCCGGATACAGAGCTCAACAATTGGGAGATCATTGAGTTCCCCAGGACCATAGAGTCTTTTTCAAAGTAATTCTGTAATGCCTATCCTTTAGCTCTGCCCAAGGCTTTAGGAGTTTTGTTGTAATGGGCTTACTTGTTTCTGTTTCAGTATAACTTATCAATAAATGCATGCATTCAGTATCTTTGTATTGTTATCTCTCTGTTTTTTTTTACTTTCGTTTTGTTCACCATTCCTCACCAATAAATGTAGTTTCTCATCTTTAACCTTTATTCATTAATCTTTCCTTGATAACTACCAAAATGCAGATCTAAAAGTGACTCTCTTGAAAATGACAGTGTTAGTAACTCAGCATACAATTTTGACTATCCCATTGATCATGCTGAAGAGGTTGTTGATGATGACGGGGAAGTTCCCCCTGAACTATTGAATTTGGTAGAACAAGAAGCCAGGGAAATTCGGCCCCATGAAGAGCCGAGTGAACTAATCAATTTGGGAACCAAAGATGATAAAAACAGGTCAAGATTGGCCTTTCCCTGAAAGAAAAGGAGCGGAACAGGTTGATCAGGTTGTTGATGGATTATAAAGATGTTTTCGCATGGTCGTACCAAGACATGCCAGGGTTAGACCCCAGTGTAGCAGAACATAAATTGCCATTAAAGCCGGAGTGTCCTCCAGTAAAGCAGAAGCTACGAAGGATGAAAGCAGAAATGTCTTTAAAGATCAAGGAGGAGGTCAAGAAACAACTGGATGCAGGTTTCCTAGAAGTTGTAAAGTACCCTCAATGGGTTGCTAACATCGTTCCTGTTCCCAAGAAAGATGGAAAGGTTCGAATATGTGTTGACTATCGAGATCTGAATAGAGCTAGCCCAAAAGATGACTTTCCTCTGCCTCACATTGATGTTCTTGTAGATAATACTGCTCAACATGCATTATTCTCTTTCATGGACGGATTCTCGGGATATAATCAGATCAAGATGGCACCTGAAGATATGGAGAAAACTACATTTGTCACTTTATGGGGAACCTTTTGCTACAAGGTTATGCCCTTTGGCTTGAAAAATGCCGGGCAACATATCGGAGCTATGGTGGCTTTATTCCATGACATGATGCATAAGGAGATAGATGTTTATGTAGATGACATGATCGCCAAGTCCAGATCCGAAGACGACCATGTTGATAATCTGCAGAAACTTTTTGAGCGGTTAAGAAAGTTGAAGCTCCGATTGAATCCAGCCAAATGCACTTTTGGAGTGAAATCAGGCAAGCTTCTGGGGTTCATTGTTAGTCAAAGAGGAATAGAGGTTGATCCTGAAAAGGTTCGAGCAATCATCGACATGCCAGTACCTCAAACGGAGAAGGAAGTTCATGGGTTTTTAGGAAGATTGAACTACATTGCCCGGTTCATCTCCCAACTAACCGCGACATGTGAACCAATCTTTAAATTGCTGTGCAAAAATCAAGCTGTGACATGGAATGAAGATTGTCAAAAAGCCTTTGATAAGATCAAACAATACCTACAGGAGCCTCCGGTCTTGGTTCCCCCAGTGCCGTGAAGACCTCTCATCATGTATTTGACTGTGCTAGATGAATCGATGGGTTACGTATTGGGGCAACACGATGAGTCAGGAAGGAAGGAACATGCCATCTATTATCTAAGTAAGAAATTCACCAGTTGCGAAGCCAACTACCCACTGCTAGAACGCACTTGCTGTGCCTTGGCTTGGGCGGCTCGCCGTTTGAGGCATTACATGTTGTGTTACACTACCTGGTTGGTGTCCAAAATGGATCCGATCAAGTATATCTTTGATAAGCCTGCCCTGACTGGAAGAATTGCTCGCTGGCAAGTCCTACTATCAGAATATGACATTGTCTATGTCACCCAAAAAGCAATAAAAGGGAGTGCTCTTGCAGAATATCAAGCCAATCAACCAGTAGAAGATTATGGATCGATGCAATGTGATTTTCCAGACGAAGATATAATGGCTTTGTTTGATCGCGAGCAATCACCAGAAAAAGAAAAGTGGACCGTGTTATTTGACGGAGCTTCTAATGCATTGGGACACGGAATCGGGGCAATCTTAATCTCACCAGAAAATGATTATTTCCCTGTCACTGCGAGGCTCTGCTTCGATTGTACAAACAATATAGCCCAATACGAAGCTTGTGCACTAGGGATTTTGGCAGCAATAGAGGCAAAAGCAAGGATACTGGAGGTATATGGGGACTTTGCATTAGTCATCCACCAGCTTAGAGGGGAATGGGAAACCCGAGATGCCAAGGTAATCCCGTACCATGATTACATCAAAGGTTTGATTGAGCAGTTTGATGAAGTCACATTTCATCATATTCCCCGAGAAGATAACCAATTAGGCGACTGTCTGTCTACCTTGTCCTCGATGTTCAAAGTAAGTGACGAGAGGAACCTACCACTCATCAAAATGGAAAGTCGTGATCATCCTGCATATTGTCAAGTGATAGAGGAAGAGTCTGATCAAAAACCGTGGTACCATGACATCAAATGCTTCATCCAAA
The DNA here is from genome assembly GCA_030762895.1 of Sophora flavescens. Lineage (NCBI taxonomy): Eukaryota > Viridiplantae > Streptophyta > Magnoliopsida > Fabales > Fabaceae > Sophora > Sophora flavescens. The sequence continues at coordinate 278,073,841 of CM061062.1, read as the reverse complement.
GAAGGGAATACCCTCCGGGCACTTCAGAAAATGACAAAAGAACTCTAAGAAGACTTGCAATGGGTTTCTATTTAGATGGAGGTATTCTCTACAAAAGAAATCATGACATGGTGTTGTTGAGGTGCGTTGACGCAAAAGAAGCTAAACGGATAATTGAGGAGGTACATGAAGGATCTTTTGGAACACACGTGAGCAGTCATGCAATGGCCAGGAAAATCTTGAGGACTGACCAATATTGGTTGACAATGGAGGCTGATTGCTTTAATTATGCGGAGAAGTGCTATAAGTGTCAAATATATGCTGATAAGGTTCATGCGCCGCCAGCTCCTTTGAATATCATGTCGGCACCCTGGCCGTTCTCAATGTGGGGAATGGATGTGATCGGGCCAATCGAACTAAAAGCCTCAAATGAGCATCGCTTCATTCTTGTTGCCATTGATTATTTCACAAAGTGGGTTGAGGCTGCATCATATCCCAATGTGACCAGGAATGTCGTGATCAAATTCGTAAAAAGAGAATTGATTTGTCGTTATGGGTTGCCGAGTGAGATTATCACTGATAATGTGACCAACTTGAACAACAAGATGATGAAGGAGATGTACGAAAACTTCAAGATAAAGCATCACAATTCCTCCCCGTACTGCCCAAAGATGAACGAGGCAGTTGAGGCCACTAATAAAAATATCAAGAAGATTATCCAAAAGATGGTAGTGACGTATAAAGATTGGCACGAGATGTTACCTTTTGCTTTGCACGTCTATCGTACCTCTATTCGCACCTCGACAGGGGCAACGCCATATTCTTTAGTGTATGGGATGGAGGCAGTGCTCCCGATTGAAGTAGAGATCCCCTCATTAAGGGTACTGAAAGAAGCAGAACTGGAAGAAGCTGAGTGGGTTCAGGATCGACTAGACCAATTGAACCTCATCGAAGAGAAGAGATTAGCAGCACTGTGTCATGGTCAATTGTACCGGAAAAGGATGATGAGAGCTTACGAGAAGAAAGTACGCCCTCGGCAGTTTCGGGAGGGTGACCTGGTGCTTAAAAAGATTCTACCAATCCAAAAGGATCATCGAGGGAAATGGACTCCGAACTACGAAGGACCTTACGTTGTGAAAAAGGCCTTCTCTGGAGGGGCTTTAATTCTCACCAGGATGGATGGGGAAGATCTTTCACTCCCTGTAAACTCAGATGCAGTCAAAAAGTATTATGCTTGAACACACTTCCCAAGAAGAAGAAGAAAAGAAAAGAAAAAGTGAAAAATGAAAAAAGAAAAGATCGCTAGACTAAAAATCTGAAAAGACAGTCTAGGCAAAAGTTAGAGCAACCCGCTAGGCTGAAAACCTGAAAAGGCGATCTAGGCAAAAGTTAGGGTTCAAAAAAAAAACGTAACAATGGAAGTGTCATCAAGCCGATGAACTGGGGCAGCCAGTAGGTTCGATGTATGAAGACTGGGGCAAACAACATCTTTGAAGCCAATTAATGAGCAGTCAAGATTATATGAGGGATACTAACATTGGTCATTGAGAGAAACATCACCCGAGGAGACGCGATTCTACTCCGCAATGTTTTGAAATTTATGCTTTGTACACCCTTTTCAATCCAAATATAATGACATTGACTTCCTTTATTTTATTTCGCTACCTTGGTCCCTTTCTCTTAACTTTTGTCATTTGTGTGTGTACATTCATCTTAATAAGTATATACTGAAATGTGAAACAAGTAACCTTAATAAGTATAGAATTCCTTAGAATGACTCAAAAGGTCTTGGGGGGCGCGATGGTTCCCCTATAAAGGGCACTGAAGAAAGCAAAGAATGTTAAGGATCAACCATTGGGATAATTATCATCAAGGATGTCTACTATCAAAAACAAAAGTGCAAGATATCTCTCCCCGATAAGATGGGCCTTATTTTAGTTCATCCTCAAGACTAACTGTGATCGATGCTTTTAAGGGGTCAAGGAGCCAATAACGAAAAGACACAACAAAGAGGAAATAATTTCATCAAAAGTATCTCTGGCATTGTGCCAAAAAATAATAAGGGTTTTCTTCATTAGCATTCATCAATGAAAGGCATCTTATGCATTATCATTTTATCAATGAGAAAAATCGACATTCATATTGCATTTGTCTATATGGCCTCACAAGCTTCTACCTATATGTTCGATCTTCTGACGGGCAATCCACCCGTAGGCATTTTTTATCTTTCTGTTCGAGCTTCTCACGGGCAATCCACCCCGTAAGCTCTTTTATCTTTCTGTTGAGCTTTTGACGGGCAATCCATCCCGTAAGCTCTTTTATCTTTCCGTTCGAGCTTCTGACATGAAATCCACCCCGTAAGCTCTTTTATCTTTCGGTTCGAGCTTCTGACGGGCAATCCACCCCGTAAGCTCTTCCTATCTTTCTATTCGAGCTTTTGACGGGTAATCCATGATGCGTGATTTTTAGAATAAAGGCAAGTGCACCTTGTCGCAAACAAGTAATACGGTGGTGAGACCGGATATCATCCTCGGGGATCGGTTACCAATCACCAATTCACAAACTCAACAACTATCTAGACTAAACTATGGTATGAAAAGATCATAAAATAAGGAAATAAAATATTTTTGGTCTTTTGGGAATTTTATCGAACACTTGGAAGGCAAAAGAAATGTGGTTAAGATTGTCAGGGTTAGATTACACTAATCCTCCCTTAATTGCAATGAAATGGTTTCTAACACAAGTCCTAATTCAATAATGACAATCAAGCCTTTTCTAAAATAGTCAAGCCCTATTGTGTTAGGTGGAATGAGCCTAAAATCCCAAATTAAACCCTAATGTCTTAGGTGGATTAACTTGAGATTTTGCATTAAGTCAAGACTTATAAGATTGCAAGCAGCCAACACCTATGTCTAGATTCTTGAACTACTTGGCATATGATTCATGAGCATGCCTTAACATCAATCTGTCAATTGTCTATCAAAGCAACATATCATTCCTATGGGTAGCTAAGCCAAGGAAAGCATTAAGCACAAAATCACATACTCATAAAGAAATAGAGACTTGCATTTAAACAACCAAATCAAAAGGCAAACAAGTTCAGAAAAGTAATCATCTAACCACAACAATAGGGGATTTAACTACTCATGATAAATGAGAATACAAAAGAGAAGGAGAGAAGAGATGAAGAACACTCATAGAAGAATCCTCCAATCTTCTTCCATTCCCAGAGCAAGGAAAACATCCCCTACTAGGGTTGGAACCCTAGTCCAGCCGCAGCCTCCAAGTGCTCCACCCAAAAGCTCCAAGAACTCCCCCTTTCTGCCATAAAATAGCAACTTATACCAATCAGTTCTGTGCGCGTTCGCGAGGCGAGACATGTCTCGCGAGGCGAATGTTAAAAATATGCTATTTCAGAGAATTGAACTCTCGCGAGGCGAGAGTTGCTCGCGATGCGAAACCGAAAGGTTCTTCTCAAATACGCCCATGAGGAGCATCAGGGCCTGGGCGTGATGGCTTCTGGTCCCCAGACTCGCGAGGCGAGACGTGGTTCGCGTGGCGAACCCGAAAGGCTTGCATTTTCTGGCACAGTCAGCTTTCAGGGTCGCGAGGCGAATCCAGTCTCGCGGGGCGAATCTCCAGAATCCTGCTTGGCTCAATTTCTTCTCTTTTCAGGCTCTATTTCATCCAAGCTCCATCAAGGCTAATTCTGAGCATTTTTACATTAATTCTTGTTCCAAGGGAAAATCTAACAAAAATGAAATAAAGAATGCCTAATTTATATGAAAAATGCATGCGAAAGTGTACATAAAACATCATGTAAAATCACACTATCAAATCACCCCAAGCTTATTCAATTGCTTGTCCTCAAGCAATCACTAAGGCCAGAAGAGATAATCAAAGCATGGATAGTGAACCAAGAACCCAAGCATATAATTCAAGTAATAGGCATTTCAAACAATTCAGCAAGAGACAATCAATTCCTGTCCAATTAGAGGCTTAGGTTCCTTAGACTCATATTCTCACTGATTTGGGCACTCTTTCTTACCTGAAGCTCACCCCAAGCTTGTTCATTTGCTTGGCTCTCTTTTCTCACCTCACTCAATTGTTTAGGGGAATATGACAATTCGCTCCATTTTCCTCAAGGAATGAATTCTACCATAGGCTTGACTATCAACCAAATATGTACTTTATTAATGAAAACAATTAAGAATCAAGAGGTCTTTTGTTTGGTTGTAACGTGGCCATGGGATTAATCGTTAGGTGGGGACATCAAGAAAAGGACATTTCAAAAGGCTACACAAAATATCAAACATTTCAACACATGACACCTTCTAAAATACCTTCTTGGGTTTTCGATTTATTTTTCCACCTTTCTTTTCTTTCTTTTTCTTTTTTTTTCTCATTTCTTTTTGTCATCCCCTTCTCTAAAGATTTTTCTTTTTCTTTTGTTTTTCTTTTGCTTAGAGAAGGGGAAATTTTTCAACTCAAGAGAAATATTTTTCTGATTCTTTCATCCCATACATTTTTCAACTACCTTTTTACCCTTTTTTAATACTTTAGAAGGTATCCTACCAAGCATATTTATCAATGAATTTCAAGGTACCAAGAAAAGTATTTTCTTCTTTCAGGCTCAAAATTGGGCAACTAAGGGGTAGCATTTCATCATTCAAAGCTCAGAAGGCCAGAAAAATACCTATTGCCTCAATCATTTTCAAAAATGTTTTCAAAAAATTTTTAAGCTTCAAAATGGTTTCAAGTCAAGTTCTAGAGAATTACATCCAAGAGGAATAACACTCTAACACAAAGAATGGGGTAAAATTTAGTGAGTACCCCTTTGGCTCAAAATCTCACATTTTAGTAGTTCAAAAATCAATGAGAAACACAAATCTTCAGAACCACGTGCTAATTATCAACTATCCAAGATCATCTCAAACATTTTCATTTGCAGCCTTATCACAAGAATGAAAAAATTGGGTTCAAAAATTCACTATCACAATTTATTTGGCACTTAGTTCTCACAATCGGATGCAAAATCTAAGCAGGGGGTAATCGAATCATGTGATAATGCAAAACTATGTCTATATGAATGCAACATGCAAAAAAGAAAAAAATAATTCAAAAATCTACACAAAAATACCCCTACCCCAAGCTTAAAAACTTACATTGTCCCCAATGTAAATAATTAAGTTAGAGAGGGGAGAAAAATTGGAACGACTCACCGAGGCGGTAGTGGGTGCTGGTTCACATGCTTTTTGGCTTTGTTTCTCCCTGCCCCTTTTGCTTCTCCTTCCTTATTATCCTGAAAACACTTAACAAATTTATTAATTTATGATTATTTACTCTTGATCTTCTCAAATTATTCAAGAGTAAAAATTAAAAAACAATGAAAAGGGAAAAAGAGAACTTGGGTTGCCTCCCAATAAGCGCTTCTTTAACGTCACTAGCTTGACTCATTAAGAAGCATCCACCTGGATCCCATAGCATGTGGCATAAGGGCCAAGAGATGCTCATTATGTGAGATCCTGCCGGATCCCATGGCTTGCAGCATAAATCTGAAAGTGAGCGCTCGAAAATCATGCTGACTTCGCCAAGTGTGGCGAACTTCTCACTTCCTCTATGGTCAAAGATGACCCCTTCATCAACAAAATCTTCCCAATAAAAATGGGGTTCAACCTCTTGGACTGGCTATAGTGCCTGCATATTTAAAGATCCAAAATCCAATTTCTCAGGCAGAGGCTTGAACTCCATCGTGGGTTGCTTCACAGTGTGAGGTGACAAACAAGTCGAGAGGATCATTGGTGCTGTTTTGGCTTCTGCACAATCTTCATTCACCGAATCACCAAATCCATCACCTTCCATATATGCAGAAATCTCAGCACAAACCACACAAGTATTTCTCCCATCACATTCAACACATGCATTGGAACCAATAAAATCATCTAATTCCAAAAGTTCTTCATCATCCCCAAGCATGGTGAAATAGATGTCCTCCAAATGTCTCTTCCTTTCAATCTCATTAGTCAAGGGTTCAATGGGAGATGGTGCAACTATGTTCTCACAAACAAGTTCTTCTCTTCTTGACTCGGTTGCTCCCACCTCTTCATCTTCCTTTTCGTCCATTATGGCATCATCTTCATCATCATACATTATTGCATTACCTTCATCATCATCCATCAAGTTCCCAATTGGCATTTCGGATAATTGGTTAGAGAGTTCCTCAATACGTACCCCGAGACTTCGAATGGTATTTTCTTGACTTTTTAAACTTTCCATTGTTGTTACCATGAAGTTCTCCAAAATGCCCTCTAATTGAGACCGACCATCCGGAATAGGTTGCTCAGAATTGACTGCGAATTCGGATTTGAAGTTCTCCCAAGCAACTTCCAATGGTGATGGCTCATCATGCCATTGAGATGGTTGTGGTTGATATAAAGGTGTGGAAGATTCCCAATGTTCCTCTTGATCAATCCAAGTATTGTTTGGAGGATTCCCCCACCATGGAGTGGAAGTGTTGGGAAATTGATTTCCCCATTTAGAACAGCCTACCACTGGTGGAGGAGAGATTGTTGCCCTTGACAACATATTGCTCACTTGTTGGATGTTTATGGACAATTCTAGCATGTCTGCTTGCAGCTGTAGCTCAGATATCTCAATTTCTTCATCAGCTGGATGATAATAATTGTAGTCCATGATCCTGTCAATTCAAAGTCCACCTCACAGACAATTAAAGCTCAAGACTGAAGAAGCACAAGTTCAAATTTTTTTTTTAAAATTTAATTAAAACAAAACTAACAAAAGAAAGCTATCAAATATATACAAAATTAACAAGGAAAAAAATGTCTAAAGTAGTTGTCTCATTTGTTACTACTGATATTGGCAAAGCCAATCCCCGGCAACGGCACCAAAAACTTGATGCGTGATTTTTAGAATAAAGGCAAGTGCACCTTGTCGCAAACAAGTAATACGGTGGTGAGACCGGATATCGTCCTCAGGGATCGGTTGCCAATTACCAATTCACAAACTCAACAACTATCTAGACTAAACTATGGTATGAAAAGATCATAAAATAAGGAAATAAAATATTTTTGGTCTTTTGGGAATTTTATCGAACACTTGGAAGGCAAGAGAAATGTGGTTAAGATTGCCAGGGTTAGACTACACTAATCCTCCCTTAATTGCAATGAAATGGTTTCTAACACAAGTCCTAATTCAATAATGACAATCAAGCCTTTTCTAAAATACTCAAGCCCTAATGTGTTAGGTGGAATGAGCCTAAAATCCCAAATTAAACCCTAATGTCTTAGGTGGATTAACTTGAGATTTTGCATTAAGTCAAGACTTATAAGATTGCAAGCATCCAACACCTATGTCTAGATTCTTGAACTACTTGGCATATGATTCATGAGCATGCCTTAACATCAATCTGTCAATTGTCTATCAAAGCAACATATCATTCCTATGGGTAGCTAAGCCAAGGAAAGCATTAAGCACAGAATCACATACTCATAAAGAAATAGAGACTTGCATTTAAACAACCAAATCAAAATACAAACAAGTTCAGAAAAGTAATCATCTAACCCCAACAATAGGGGATTTAACTACTCATGATAAATGAGAATACAAAAGAGAATGAGAGAAGAGATGAAGAACACTCATAGAAGAATCCTCCAATTTTCTTCCATTCCCAGAGCAAGGAAAACATCCCCTACTAGGGTTGGAACCCTAGTCCAGCTGCAGCCTCCAAGTGCCTCCAAGTGCTCCACCCAAAAGCTCCAAGAACTCCCCCTTTCTGCCCTAAAACAGCAACTTATACCGATCAGTTCTGCGCGCGTTCGCGAGGCGAGACATGTCTCGCGAGGCGAATGTTAAAAATATGCTATTTCAGAGAATTGAACTTTCGCGAGGCGAGAGTTGCTCGCGACGCGAAACCGAAAGGTTCTTCTCAAATACGTCCGTGAGGAGCATCAGGGCCTGGGCGTGATGGCTTCTGGTCCCCAGAATCGCGAGGCGAGACGTGGTTCGCGTGGCGAACCCGAAAGGCTTGCATTTTCTGGCACAGTCAGCTTTCAGGGTCGCGAGGCGAATCCAGTCTCGCGGGGCGAATCTCCAGAATCCTGCTTGGCTCAATTTCTTCTCTTTTCAGGCTCTATTTCATCCAAGCTCCATCAAGGCTAATTCTGAGCATTTTTACATTAATTCCTGCAAAACAACACCAAGAAACCGCTTCACCCGTTCCAAGGGAAAATCTAACAAAAATCAAATAAAGAATGCCTAATCTATATGAAAAATGCATGCGAAAGTGTACAGAAAACATCATGTAAAATCACACTATCAATCCACCTCATAAGCTCTTTTATCTTTCTGTTCGAGTTTCTAATGGGTAATGCACCCCGTAAACTCTTTTATCTTTCTGTTCGAGTTTCTAACGGGTAATCCACCCCGTAAACTCTTTTATGTTTTCTGTTCGAGCTTTTGACAGGAAATCCACCCCGTAAGCTCTTTTATCTTGCAGTTCGAGCTTCTAACGGGCAATCCACCCCGTAAGCTTTTTATCTTTCTGTCCGAGCCTCAGCGGGCAACCCATACCGTAAGCTCACTTTTATCTTTCTGTTCGGGCTTCTGACGGGAAATCCACCCCGTAAGCTCATTTATCTTTTTGTTGGAGCTTATGACAGGCAATCCACCCCGTAAGCTCTTTTATCTTTCTATTCGAGCTTCTGATAGGCAATCCACCCTGTAAGCTCTTATTGTTTCATCAAGCTTCAACGGGTACCCGACCTCGTAAGCTCTTTTTGTTGTCAAGCTTAGTGGGTACCAAACCACGTAAGCTATTTTATCTTTTTATAAAGCTTCGACGGGTACCATACCTCGTAAGCTCTTTTCTTGTCAAGCTTCAGTGGATACTCGACTCCACAAGCATTTTACCTTTATTTTCAAGCTTCAGTGGATACCCTACTCCGCAAGCATTCTATCTTTTTGTCGTCAAGCTTCGGCAGGTACCATACCCCGTAAGCTCTTTTATCTTTCTGTTCGAGCTTCTGACGGGCAATCCACCCCGTAAGCTCTTTATCTTTCTGTACGAGCTTCTGACGGGCAATCCACCCCGTAAGCCCTTTTATCTCTCTGTACGAGCTTCTCACGGGCAATCCACCCCGTAGGCTCTTTCAAGCTCTTTTATCTTTCTGTTCGACCTTCTGACGGGCAACCCATCCCGTAAGCTCTTTTATCTTTCTGTTCGAGTTTCTGACGGGCAATCCACACTGCAAGTTTATGTGTAAACCTCAGTGGGCAATCTAACCCGCAGTTTGTTTACAGGAAATCACTTTGTAGTCACATGTCATTTTGCTTGTCAGGGTACCACAAACAAAATTGGAGTTCATGTCTTTACTCGTTTCTTATAATGATAATAGGTTAACTACGGTTATACCTATTATCTAATAAGAAACAAGTAAAGAGGGGCAGCTGTGAACACCTAATTTTGTCCGGGTGTCCTTTTAATCAGTGTTTTGAAATTTTTTTTTGAATAATATAAAAATAAAAAATATAGAAAAAACTGAAAGCAAGCAGAACTTCAACATACAGGGCTAAGAGGAAAAAGCCAAAGTTTCAAGTTTCTAATACATCTCAGAAGCAAAGAAAGCAATGGCAGACTTAGGCATTGGCAACAAAAAATGGTTTCAAATTTTAAGCATCAGAAAGGAAAAAATGGGAACTTGTGATGCTGCTATCCTTGAAGCATGGTCAAACCTGAATCAAGAGAAAAGTCACTCTACATAAACAAAGGAAAGTTGCAGCACAACAGAGAAGTCCTACAGATACAAAATCAATGAGAATGGAAATGAAAAAGACTCTACAATTCAACAACCTTGGATTCTGTTTTGGAGTCTTGTTAGAAGAAGAGAGCATAAAAGGGAGATCATACAGAAAAAAAAAGGGGGAGATCCTCCAGAAAACAATACTTCTTCTTCTTCATTCTAACCATTTTTGTCTTCTTCTACCAGTTCATCTTCTAATGTAGAACCAGAAAACCCAAAAAATATAAAATTAAAATACCAGAAAAAAAAAAACATATCCTCTTCCTTGGCCAGCACCACAAATCTGTCATCATCTTGCCAATCACCTCCGCCGTCGTCTCCTTCGCCCATGGTCACCCGTCACGCAACCCCGGCACCTCCGCCATAACCTCTTGTTCCTTCCGCATCGCGTAACAGATCTGAACCTCATTCTGCCGCCGCAGTCGTGTCTCGCCACCGCCTTGTCCCAGTCCACCGCAACCACTCATCCACCGCAGGCAGCCATCGCCACCACGGTACCGAGCTCGTCGCTACTGCATCGCGCCTTGTTGTCCCGCCGTCATTTTTGACACCAGATCTGTTGAGGTCACCTCCACAGATCTCAGAACCGCCGCAACTCCACGTCGCTCCGCCGTTCATCGTGCCGCCTCCACGACCGGCCACCACCGCTGCGTTGCTATGCCGGGGCGAGGGTCACCAAGCTGCTGCCCCATTCTTTGGTTCATCCCTGTTCTCCTTCTCTGTTTTCGTTCTCTAGCTTATGTAACATAAGCTTTAAGTTTTATTTATTTAACTTTAATTTTTGTTCTGATTTACTTTTTTCTTTTTTTCTTTTTCTTTTTTTTAAAAAAAGAAGGCTATTGGGTCCCTTTTGGTCATGGATGTGTATGTGTATGGGCCAGATGCTTAGCCCACAGAAAATGTTTCTTTCCAAAATATGTATAAGCTCTTGGACTTGGGCTAAGAGAGGATATGTTTTGTTTTAGGGAATTTCTTTTTGGTCTTAATGGGTCAGGGTCAGGTTTTGAATAAAAATAATTTTCAAAGGAAAACCCCAAAAAATATATTTTCTGGTCGTTTTTCTTTATTCAAAATCCCTTTTCAAAAAATAAAATAAAATAATAAATCCTTTTGAGATTTTTTTTTGGGTTTTTTTTTAATGAAAAATCTTTCCAAAATGAAATCCTTTTTAAAAGAAAATTCTTGAGTTCACGCAACAATCTGCAACGTTGATGTATGATTTTTCATCCTCAAGTGTCGTATGAATTGTAAGGGTTCATCGTATAGCTTTGCTGTCTTTAACCCTGTGCAAAAGTGAGTTCTCTCGTTTTAGAAATAAAAATGCTTTTCATGTTCTACTTTGATAAAGTTTTTTTTTTACAAAAATAAATAAATAAATAAACGAATGCTTTTAAGTATCTATTATAATTTTTTTAATAAATAAAAATCTTTCTCATTCATGCAATAATCTACGACGTTGATGTATGAATATTCATCCTCAAGTGGCGTATGCATTGTAAGGGTTTATCGTATAGCGCTGCTATCATGGACCCTGTGCAAAAAATGAATTTATTCTGAAATAAAATCTTTTTTTTAAATATAAAATAAAAAAAATCAAACCTTTTCCAAAAAATAAAATCAATTAACCATTTAAACATTTTGCAAAAGAACCACGTGGCTTTGAGTTTCCCATCGCACCCGGGAATACGTAGGAGCAAGATAAATCATCTTGTCAAGGCAAAACTAAATTTTCCTTTTTTGTGTCCTTTTTTTATGTCAAAATAATTAATCAAGATAATTAAACTTTTTTATTTTTAGGGATGCTCTATGGACACGGTGTCATGTTCAGTCTCTTAGATTTGATGTTACCCTGTGGACTCATGTGCCATGTTCAACCTCATTTTGGTTTTTTTATATAGACAATAAATTTAAAAATATAAGAATTAATAAAATTTAAAATATTAAAAGTTTCAAATAATTCTTTCTTGTAAATAATTTTTGGGGTAAAATAAATATTTAAAAGGTTATTAAAATGTTTTTGCACAATTAGCTTGAGGTACCGTTTTTTTTAAACGAACGATATCGGGTGCTAACACCTTCCCTACTCGTAACCGACTCCCGGACTCATCTCTTTTTTTTTAGACCAGTTTACCTTTAAATAATTGGGGTTTCTAAGATTTTCCCAATAAAAATTTTAGTGGCGACTCCTCCGTTTTTACCTTCTTTTTCGCGGCGCCCGGACGAGACGATCGCGACACACTTAATCCTCACTATGTTCTTCATTCATTTTCATGTTTCAAAGCCATGATCATCATTTGAAATTCTTAGATCTAGAACTTTGAAAATTCCTAGAAAATGATAGAAAAATCCTATGACCATGAAACCAATTTCTATGATCTTATTATCATCTCTATATTCAAGATCCAAGAATATGCATCCAGCAAAAATTTCTTGCTCATTTATCTTATCAAGGCCAAACCCTAACAAGTGTGGGGGGAGGAACTTTGTTCAATTTTTTAGTGATCATTGATTTCATCTTTCTATTACCAATATGTGTTGAATCCAAGTTGTTGTATCAAAATAAAATTATTAGCTCATGTTTTCATCAATGGCAGAAAATGAGTTTGTGAGGGTTTGAGATGTTTTGATTTTATTTTTAACTTAGGACAGTTTTCCTAAACTCTATGATGCTCTAGGATCATAAATCTAAGAGTATGTAAATTTTTGAAATCTCTAGCCCATATTTTTTGTCATGGCCGAAAATGTGGTTTTTGAAAGGTTGAAGTATTTTATTTCAATCTTTGTATTTTAATCATTGATTTAGGGTTTTGAGTGATTATTGATCACTAATCCAAGAGTTTGGGAATTTTAGAAATTTTTAGCTATTTAAAAATCTCATGACCGAACCTATCATATAGGAGCATAGGTGTATTTAGTTGTTTGATTGATAATTATTTGATGTGACTTGTTGAAGGATAACTATCCTATCGAGTACGTGTGAGACCGACGTTCGGATTTTCGACAAAAACCTAAATCGGAAGGAAAAGTCTTCAAGAGGTAAGGGGAGTACCTAAAGGGTTTTTCCGATAGCTATATGCTATTTGTTTGTGGTATGTATAATTTATTTGGTGTGTTTATTGATTTACGTAGTTAGAATTATCTGCTTTTAATTATTTATTTGTGTTTAATTATTATCGTATTTTAATGCATGTCATAAATTGTGCTATATGCTATATTATTGGCATGAAATTATTATTGATGTTGATTGTGGATTGAAAAGCCTGACAGTGGTAAGTGCTCAATTAATTATGAGGTTAAAAGCGTTAAAAAACTTTTTATGAAATAATGAGTTTTAATTGATGGAAAATAATAATATAATATTACTTAATTATTTGATTGGTTAAAAATGGAGAATAGATAAAAATAATATTATTTTAATAATTTAACGGCGAAATAGTGTTTTATGAGTCACAGTGAGGACGTAACCGTGAAAATATTTTAGTACTACCAATTTATCTGTAAGAAATTTATAAATATTATAAAATGTTATTATAAAAAATAAGTTTCAAAAATAATTTTATTATGGTGTTGAGAAAATTATTTTACTAGAAAAGTCAAATTTTGACTTAAAACGTTTGAAAACGTCAAGCGATGAACAATTCCAAAAATAATTATGGAAAGTATTCTTAAAAATAGTAATATTTGTTAGAACAGAGAATTAGTCTCAAAACGATATTTTTCATTGAACTAAAGTTTCAAATAAAGATTTTTAGAAGAAAATGAGTTTTAAGTGATTTGATGATGTTATAAACGAATTTCCTACGTAAAAGGATTTTCTGTAAAGTAGTTTTATACAAAGGTATTATTTCCGACAACTTGGATAAGTTGAGGAGGTTTTGTTTTTGATTTGTATTTCGCAGAATGAATATGTTTCTAAAAATTGAAAGACCAACCTAGTTGCCGAGACGTCGGGGTCTAATGTTCTATGGTATGGACCGTGTGTCCTAAAGGTGAAGTTATGGACTAGATGTCCTATAAAAAGTGATATTGATTTTTGTACGCTAAAACCTACATATCTAAGACTGATGCATCGGTCTAGATTTCGTGATTTGCACATTTTGACTTGGAGTCTGTTTTATTGGGATGGTTGATAAACTTAAATGTTTAAACATTGGATTGGTCGTGGGTCTTTGAGCTACGACAAGGAAAGAATGAACACAAAGAAAATGATGTGAACAAAACGTTTTACATGCATTTTTGGGGCAAATGTGCCTACGCATTTGGACTTGAATTCTCGATGGCAAGTATACATGACGTTGCATCATTGTGCCTTGATGGACAATGAAACCATATACTATAAATAGTAATCACTGTGCCTCGTTTTGGACAGTGCCATGGTTAATTTAAAACCTGCCTTATTTGACAACGAGAGCTTGATCAGCTCATTTATTTGGTGATTGAATCTCCGGGAGATTAAGTACAAAATTGAGATGATGAATATTGAACTGTCATTGTTTTTAAAACGATGATGACTGTCGGGTATGAAACCCTTTAATAAACTATTTGTTTTTTTTTTTAACATTGATGTTATTATAATTATATATGTTATGTATTGTTTTGTGCATCGTGGATGTAGTTATCGTTTTAAAATGCATATATTGGTTCTCACCCTTGCATATACATGTTCTCCTGGCTTCACTGTTGTACCTTGGTACACGAGTGCAGATGTTGTAGAAGAGTTCCTTAAGTCACTTGGAGACTTAAGCCTGGATTGCGAAAAGAGATTTGTGATCATTGGGATGATCACGGGGTCTTATCAATGAGTGTCTTGTAAGGCGACCAGCTTAGGTTTGTGTTTGAGGGTATATGTTTTAAAAAAGTTTAGTCGTGAGTCTTGATAGTTTTCCTATAGTTTATAAGAGAAGACTTTTAAGAAAAGCTTATACATTGTAGAAGGTTTGTTTATAAATAAAAATTGGCATATGTATGTGGTCAAGTATAGGGTAAGCGTACTGTTTTTGGTTGTGTGTATCAAAATTTTCCAAAGTGTTAAGAAGAAAAAAATTTTACACCCAAATTTTCTGACTTAAAATAAATCAATTTCCGAAAGCAACCAGTAAATTTTCTTTTTAATTTATTTCCGCATGTGTTCACAAAGTAATGTCCAAGGGGGGTGTTACAAAGTGATATCGGAGCTGGTCGAGTCTTTCGGGAACCTTGGGGAATAGGTCTGTTAGGTTTTTGTTGTGTGATCTCTTGATGGACCTTGTTTGAATTGTTTCCTTGTCGAAATAATGTGTGATGGTATACAAGTAGGTGTGTTTCGATGGGTTTTGAGATAGTCGAGACCTTGTAAGAATCTATGAACAGTAGATGATACTTTGACCAAATTACTTCTTAGAAGTAATGTGTTTTAGACACATAAGTATACGTTTCAGTTTCTGGTTGCGGACTGACTGAGTTGTCTTATAGGTCAGTTATGGAACCAGGAATTGGACATGGACGTGGATGTGATCATAATGGTGATTGTGATTATGTACGCAACAAGATGTGATTGAGCAGATGAACCAGGCTGTTCGAGGCTATGACTAATGTTGCTGGGTTATCATAATTGGCCGAATAAGTGGACCAGGTTCGTGCCAAGTCGGGCGATCAAGGCGAAAAATTCAGCAAACTTCAGAAATCAGAAACCTCAACAATTTTATGGAGATGTCAATTCTGAGAAGGTTGACTTGTGGATACAAGAACTGGAAAGGATTTTCGAGCTTATCAACAACCCTGAAGAATCAAAGGTCACGTATGATCTATCTCTGCCTTTTGGAGATGCGAGAATGCTGGTGGGATGATATTAGACAGATACTGGAAGCGGTTAACCAGGAATATACTTGGAGTGTTTTCCGCACTGTTTTCTTGGATAAGTATTTTCCTCAGAGCGCCAGAGTTGAGAAGGGACAGGAGTTCTCACGATTACAACAGAACGAACTATTTATGGATGAATATACAGCAAAGTATGAATTTCTAGTCAAGTATTTCCGTTTCTTCGAAACCTACTCTAACGAAGGTTGGGAATGTAAGAGATTCGAAGGAGGCATACGATACGAAATCAAAGAGTCAGTGCTACCGCTTGAAATTCGCAACTTTCAAGCTCTAATGGAAGAGTGCCGGAGAGTGGAGCAGAAAGGGAAAGGTAAAGACTATTGGTGTAATACCGGCGGACCATCTTGATTCCAATACAACAATCTGAATAAGAAGTGGAAGCAAAACCAGAGGAAACCTTATTTCCGACCACCTGGAAATAATCAGAACCAGAATGAACAATCATACCGTCGTGTTGTTGCTGCATCAAGAAGTGGAGGTTAAAAGAACCAAAGCTAAGGCCAACTCAAAAGATGTTACAAGTGTGGAGACCTAAACCATATGGCTAGAACTTGCCCGTTAAGAAGAGTTAAATGTTTCAGTTGTGGACAATAGGGACAGCTAGCAAAGAATTGCAAACCAAAGCGTGGACCAGTAATTTAAAGTTTTATTTTCCATAGCGGGTTATCATGTGATGTCCCAAAAAAGGGGTGTTCTTTAGCTTTAATGACTCGTAAATTTTAATTTTGTAACGAATGCTAAGTATGATCGTATTTCGATGTCCTTGAGTATTTGACTCTTTAAAATATTTTATGTTGTTAGTCTTTTCAATTGGTATATACTATCTATGACTTTTTGGGAATAAAGGTTTCTTGAAAGAAATTTATTCCAGTCTTTTTTCTTTTGATTGATGTGACCAGTATAGATTTTTTGGGGTCAAATCATTCCTTTTTTAAAAATTGTGATTTATTTTCAAACTTCAATTGTTGAACCAATTATTGTGGAATTTTATTTTTTTAAATTGTCCAATTGTTGTTCGAGATAGACACTTTGTTGAGAAAAGAAGTTTCTAGATGAGACTTAGTCTAGTCACTTTTACTTTTAGTGAAAGTGATCCAGTCTGGATTTTGTTTGACTGTTCTCATTTTAAATTGTCGTTTTATAAATCCCTTGTTCAAAGAATAAATCATTTTAAGAGTGGGAACTATTCGTTTTGTGAGTTCCTAATCCACTAGGAATTCTTGTGAAAGAAGGATCTAGAGTCATGGTTGTAAATATGTATTAGCTATGTATTTTTACACTTACGAACCTATTAAAGAATCTTTTTACATACTGAACATTCATGTATTCTTTTCAGATTGACAAAGTTCTTCTATAATTACCTACCTTCTTGTGGAAGTAAGACCTTGGGATTAAGAAAATGCTGTCAAGTTTTGAATAACGAAATTTCGAAGATGAAATTTTTTTTAGTGTAACAGTAATATAACACCCCGATTTTTCTGCTTTCTAGGTAAGTTTTCAACCTCTTCCTTAATAGTTATAAATGTGAAAACGTAAAACTTACAAGCAAGCAGAGCACAAAAAAAAAACACTTATAAGCAAGCAGACAACGTCAATATTGGACGTTTAGTTTGACGATTTAAAAAGTATAGAAAAATAAAATAAATGCAAACTTTGTTGATTAAAAGAAAAATGCGAATTGGCTAACGCGTATTGCCAGACAGCACGTTTGTATTAATAAAGTTTTTTTTTTAACTAATATTAATAAAGGTTACTAACTTACTATAATGTAAAACTGAGATCATAAACTTTATTTGTAAAAAAAGAAAAAGTTTAAGTGTATATAAAAAGAAACTAAAAGTTTAAGTGTGTATCTATTCTAATGAAAAGAGAAATTAAAAATCACCACTCAAAAAATAAAATGTATAGTAAGAAGTTTTTTTTTAATAATAATACATTATTAAGTTTTATTTGAGTTGGATAAATAAAATTCTCATTTTCAGCTCGACTGGAAGAGTTCAAATTGGTAAATATTATAGTGATTAATAATGAATAAATCAGAAAGATGTGCAAGTATATATATTAGTAAAATATTACAAAATGGCAAATACCACATTATAATTTAAACTTATTGCCACCTTCATGCAGCCATCTGGAAGTCGGCCACAATATTGTGCCCTAGGAATTGGGAAAATATTTCTTTAAAGTAAAATTGATTGTAATTAAATTGAGAAAATAAGACTGTATTTACCCTTTAATCATTATTAAGTGTGTTGATCATGAGATTTCAATAAATTTTAATTAATATAAATATATCATTACTTTTTCATTACATTTAAGCTCATTATTTTAGTGGAGCCTTGTACTCAATCCAAGGGAATGATAACATATACTAGTATAGAAAGAAAGAAGGATGGTTAAGATAAAGTCAATTTGCCATAAAAGCTTCGTATTTATATGAATGGCTATATCTTTTAATCTTGCATTACGTGTTGAAATCTCTGTGTTGATCATGAGATTTCAATAAATTTTAATTAATATAAATATATCATTACTTTTTCGTTACATTTAAGCTCATTATTTTAGTGGAGCCTTGTACTCAATCCAAGGGAATGATAACATATACTAGTATATAAAGAAAGAAGGATGGTTAAGATAAAGTCAATTCGCCATAAAAGCTTCGTATTTATATGAATGGTTATATATATATATATATATACATACATACTAAAAAGATATTCATTCATTCAAATTGATAAAATACATCGAACAACACAAATCTAACCTCGCTAAAAATCGAAAAGGATGAATCTGTGAACAAACTCACAGCACCCAGGTTAATAGCATAACATGACAAAATCAAAATGCCTACAAAAGTGACAAAATCAAAGTCACCGGAATACCCATGTCTCTGGATCTGTAACATTGACGCCCAATTCTTGATCAAATCTGTGATGCATCGAAGCAAATCTGTCAATCTGAACCAAACGAACACCGCACCAAGACGGGAAATCAAACAAACACCGCACCAATACGGGAAATCAAACAACGCCTCATCAAGACGACGAACAACAATACCGCCGCCCACAGAAGACGAAAAACATGAAAAACATAAAGAATAAAAAAACCAGATCTATGTGGAAAAACCATTTATTTAGATAAAATGGGGAAAAAACGAAGTAAAGTGGTGATTCCAAACCAAAAAATAGCTCAAAACCACCCCCTCTAATGATGGCACGTGACTGTGTGTAGAGAGAAGGGAGAGAGTTTGAAGTTAGAGAGAGAATATGAATGGTTATATCTTTTAATCTTGCATTACGTGTTGGTTATCTTTTTCTTATGTCTATAAATTCGAATAGACCTTCATTTACAATTTACAACACAAAGCATATATTTGGTCAGTATTTCTTTATTGTTACTTTCACAAAGTGTGCCAAGGTTAATTCTCTTTAATTTGCTAGGTTCTCAAATTAAGAAGTAGAAAAGATGTTTCATAACATGGTGAATGCCCTCACCGGAGAGGACAACAAGAACAAGATAAGAGGGACAGTGGTGTTGATGAAGAAAAATGTGTTGGACTTCAACGACTTCACTGCTTCCTTTCTTGATCGTGTTCATGAGTTTGTGGGCAAAGGGGTTTCTCTCCAACTTATAAGTGCTGCAAACGTTGATCCTGGTAAGTGCTTCCTCAGTTTTTATTATCATTATTATTTTCTTAGGTTTTTCCTTGTACAATCCTCTTTTTCTCGGATCAAACTCCTCTAAATTGACCAAAAGTGTAAAATGATAAAGTAATGTATTTACCTTTGATTAATTAAAGTGTATTGACATCTTAACTCACTTTTTTTGGTTCGGAATCCACTCTAATCAACCTTTTGGACTGAGTGGATCCAGCAAAGTATCCCACGACTTAGATCATTCGGACCCGCTCTGGACAAATATCTGGTTCGGCTGATTGAACAGGGTTTTACCCTTTGGTTCTCAGTCTCCCAACAAGATTTCGAACCCAGGTTCCCCATGTCATTCTCCTTATGGGGGCAAGTTGCTTCTACTTGACCAACACCCCATTGATTTAACTCTAATTAATCAATAGATACTATCTCATTTTACACTTAATTTTGTTCACTTTAAATGGGCGTTATTTGTTTTTTATCTCTGGCTAGTGTACGTCTTTTTATAGTTGTTTCATGTTATCTGTTTTTTAGTGAGTATGAACCTTTTCCCGTGTTACACGGCTTAAGAGAGATGAATATAAAAGTCGTAATACATGCATGATCTCACAAATTTTAAGCAGGTATCATTATTTAAGATTTTATGTTTGCATCATGTGAATATTTCATATGAGAAAAAACATCTTTCTATTTTAATATACTATTATTTTATAATAAATTATAGTGCCACGATTTTTTTTTTTAAAACATACAGTGCCACAATTGTTGACACTAGCAAATTTGGCAAAATCCCAGCAGTATACCGTATACGTATTAAAATAAATTAGAAGTAATTGTTACTCAGATTCTATGATCTCCACTAGTGTGTAAAATATATATGTTCACACATTTTTTTAATATATATATATATATATGTTCACACATATTTTTGTCAAAAAAATAAATCTTATTAGGTGACATTTAGTATCTAACATAATTTGATATTCATAAGAAAATGAGGTAGAGATAAAGGTTTTTCATATATATTTGATACAAGAAACAAATCATGCACAAATAAAGATGCACAAAAATATATTTTGTTATTGAAACTTGAAAAATGTATTCTCATTTATGAGAGTTAAAAAGAAATATTCTTAAAAATGGAATTCCCAAAAGTATAATTTACTAGAGAATAAAATATTTCTCAAACATTGTACCAAAAAAAAAAATTTCTCAAACAAAATGTTACCTGAGCTCCTATCCCAAAAGGCTTGTACAGAAGAGAACGTTTGCAAGATAAAATAGAGCGAAGTGGCCCATTATAGCTAAATCAACTCTCTGAGTCAAAACCTTGTTTAGTTTTTAATTTGTCGATTAATTTCGGGGTAATGAAAAATAAAAGAAATACCGTTCATCTAGAAAGAAATAATCAACATGTATTATTTTGGGTCTTTCATTCAAACCCTTTAATTTGTTTAAATAGCATTAATTAACATATAAAATTAAATTTACGCTCTAATTTAAAATGGTTTGTCATATGGTTCTGTGAAAGCAAATTCTATGAAATATGTCTAGCTGAAATTCATGATAATATATATATATATATATATATATATATATAGATATATATATATAGATATATATATATATATATGTTTGTTTTGTTTCCAATTTTCAGTTTTCAGAAATAATTACAAAACTATCACTTTATTTTCATTTCGTTTTCCGTCTTCAGAAATTTGTACGGCAAACACTGAAAACAATTTTTTTTTTCTGTTTTCACTATTTCATATACAAATATTTAGAAACATGAAACAAAATGAAAACAATGTGACAGTTTTATAATTATTTCTAAAAAAACATGAAACTTGAAATAAAACACGCCCTAAATTATCCTTAAACCCATCAAACTAGTAAAGAGATCCAAGTAATCAGCAATGCAGCGGTGCAAGGAAACTTTTATAACACGTATCCAAATTTTATTTGAATTTGCGCTCCTCATCTCATCCAACTTTGATGTAGGATGAGCGGGGATATTATCTGCAATGACACTCTAGCAGAAGTCTGAACGATAGAATATGAGGGAGAGTGATTAATGGGGTATTTGTCAAGTGAAAGTAACTTGCCCCCATAAGAAGAAGGACTCAGAAAACCTGGGTTCGAATTATTATGGAGTCACTCCCCTGCTCAATCAGTCGAATAAGAGATTAGTCTCATAACGGACTCGAAGGGTCTACGCTGTGGGGATAATCTGACGGACTCGCTCGGTCCAAATGACTAATTAAGATGAGTTGCTAAAAAAAAAGAATATGAGGGAGAGTGAAAGTTAGAACTTGGTTTATTTGAGGTCTTCCCCTTGTTTTATAACACAAAAGTGCAAATGACTATGACGGTATGACCGGGTTCCAATTTTGATAAGATGGAAAGCCTTGATTTGATGGAGGAATGATAAAAAAACAGATAGTGATAAGTTCAATATCTTGGATTAATGTGCTGATGATAGTGGTTCTAGAAGGATATGTTAGAAAATGGGGTATGGTCTGCAACAAAGAAGAAAAGAACAAGTGACATGCGCACCCTCCAAGACGTGTAAGAACACTAGGCTTTAGGTTCGATTCGCCCCCACCAATCTCTCATCGTAGATTGGATGCAACAGGTATAACCGGCGAATCCCCTTCAGGATACAATGGAGAACCTTGGTTTGGTTTCCACACCTTAAACCAAGCGTATCGTCAATGGCATTTTACAGAATAATAGTTTCCTTAATTCTCTCTGCGCATTAAGGGAAGAAAGGAAGTGATTTGACTTGCAGAAGTTTAGCCATTTTCAGACATCATTCTGCATGCACAAGTGGTTCTATTTATAGACCAACTTATGCCTCTTGGTGAATGAAATAACCTTTCATGTATTTGAAAGAATGATTGCAACCTTTCATGAATGTACACTTGATGAATGAACACATTTAATCATTAAAAAACACACCTATTAGGAAATATTTAAAAGCCATGAAGAAACACACCTATTGGTGTCCTTCAACCTCTTTCCAACTTGGTGTCTTGGACTTCCATTATTTTGGAAATCCCTCACAATCCCCCACCATTTTCAAAATAAACCCAAATCCCATTATTCCGGAAATCGTATGCTTTCAGACAAAGGTATCTTGGGGATTTGAACCTTTGCTCAGTAAGCCATGGTTGCACTCATCCCCAAATAAAGTGGTAGACAAGATTTGAACCAAATATTC
Organism: Sophora flavescens; assembly: GCA_030762895.1. Lineage (NCBI taxonomy): Eukaryota > Viridiplantae > Streptophyta > Magnoliopsida > Fabales > Fabaceae > Sophora > Sophora flavescens. Next base: position 278,051,315 of record CM061062.1, on the reverse strand, counting down.
ATTAGAACAGGTGTCCATGACTTACACATGAAATCTCGGTACCATTCAACGACGTGTTAATGTGACACATTTGGTAAGGCCTTGTGTCGTGTATCATTTTCATGAGAGCTTACAGAGTCAAGCCCAACTCTAAGAAGCGGCCCCACTTCACTCTCATATAGGTGGACTTTACCAAAAACACCCCCATAAGTTGGACACCTCAGCACATATATGCTATAGGTCCATTAAGAGCAAAAGCTCACCCTTTTCCTTTTGTCCTTATGGTATCCAAGTACTTTTAAACCTTGGGATGTATCTATTCATCAAGTACTTGCAATCACTCTCATAGTGTACTTTGGCCACATTGAACTCAAGACTTGATGCTATTCAAGTGTGAGTTGGGTTTCCACCATTGGTGATCATGTAGATATGGGCTTGATTCTCATCCCTAATGATGTTTTTTCCACATCATATCACTTGTCAGTCCTTTCGTCAAAGGATGCAAGATTTCTTTCCGTCTTATAAAGACCCTAGATATTACTCCATTTGCAATTAGTTCCTTGACATAACTATGTCTTTGTCCAATGTTCCTGGACTTTCCATTATAAACTTGACCGTATGCCCTTGATAGTGTTGACTGACTATCCCATTGTATGGATACTGACGTCATTAAAATTGGTATCTCATACAACATGTTTCTAAGCCATTTAATCTCAATGTTAAATGCTACCAATGCTATGAATTCTACAGTCGTGGTGGAACCAACAATGCCGACTTATTTCTTGAAACCCCAAGAAATGGCACCCCCACCAATTGTCAAGACTCAACAGCTTGTTAAAGCATGATCTTCTTGTATAAGTCACCCAACTGGCATCAGTGTAACCTTCTAATACCGAAGGATACCCATTATAGTTTAAACTATAGTCCTTGTCCCCCACAAGTATTTCAATACTCTTGGACAACATGCCAATGGTCTTTTCTTGGATTACTTGTATACCTACTTAGTCTCCTGTTGTAGCGACCAAAGAAAAACTTCCTTTTCTTTTAGAGAATGAACATGGAGTCGCCACCAACTTTATTTAATTTCGGAAAGTTGGAAAACCCTTTAAGAAAAAGCTTCGGGTTCGGGAGTCGATTACGTTTAGGGAAGGCATGGAGACTTAACCCCATGGCACCCTAGAACATCCATAAAAATGGTTACCCAAAATTAGTTGTGCAAATTATTAATAAATTTGAAAATATTTGTTTTACCCCAAAAATAGTTTTTTTTAAAAACATCTTTAGTTGTGAAAATTTTTATTAAAACTAAATGAGGTTGAACATGGCATGTAAGTCCACATGGCAACCTCAAAATCTAAAGGGTTGAACATGACACTTGTCATAGGGCAACCCAAGAAATAAGTTTGTTTTAATTAAGTTATCATCTTCTATTTTTATGTAAAAGTAGCTTTACCTTATGAAAATAGAACAACAATGAAATATTTTACTAAATCATTTAGTAGATAGAGGTACAGGAACATCATAGTAAACAGAGATGAGAATGAAACATTTTTACTAACTTATTCAGTTTCAATATCCATGGGTTTTTCTTTTGTCATAAACAGAGACACTGAAAAATAAAATGCCAAGAAAAACTTATGAATAATATCAACAAAGAGAACAAAGATTACAAAATGAGAGCAGAATAACAATGATTTTGTTTTCTCCCAGTGGTAAGATTCCCAGATCAAAACCTTTACCTTTCAATCTCACTGACTCTTTTAACTCTTCCTTTTTAACCACTCTAATAATAGAGAAGAGAAAAAAACTCAGATCTCTAATCTCTCTTCTTCACAAATAAAAATCTCCCCTAAAGAAAATGTTAGATCCCTCTCTCATCCCCCCTCTTTCTGTTTCCGTCCCCTTCTTTTATAGATGGAGGAGAGGGCTTCATGCTTCTTCTTGCCCAGCGGCTTCAAGGTTGGTCTTCACGAAATCCGGGGCTTGGGTGGTTCTGAGAAGAAATAGCGTGTGTCCAGATGGGGGCGGTGCGAGCAGCAGAAAGGAGGTGATTTGATGTGAAGGTTGCGTGTTTGAGGAGAGAAGGAGATGGGGGGTTTTGTCTGATGTGTAAGATGGGTCTTTTAGGGTTAGGAGTGGGGTTGCCAGGTTAAAATGAGGGAGGAGATGAGGAAGAAGAAGGACCAATGGGTAGAGGAGTGGGAGGAGGAAAAGAGGTATTGTCTGATATGTAAAATAGGGTTTTTTAGGGTTAGGAGAAGTAACTCAATCTGTTGATTGTCCTTTTCTCCTTCTTTTCTTCGTCCTTTCTTCATTACCTTCTTCTTCTTCTTTCTTTATTCTTTAGCCTCCAGCCTGAAAATAAAATTACAGTGGACGGAATCTCTTCGTCCAACAGAAACTTAGATATGCAAAAGTAGATATACGCTGGACAGACCTCCTCGTCCAACAAAAAAATTAGATAATTGCAGTGGACGGAACCTCCTCGTCCAACAGAAAATTAAATAATTGAAGTGGATGGAACCTCCTTGTCCAACAGAAAATTAAATAATTGAAGTGGACAGAACCTCCTCGTCCTTCATAAAATGCAACGCACTGGACTGGACCTCGCCGTCCAACAGCAAATGCAATGGACGGGACTGCCCCGTCCAACAGCAAGTCAAATGTAATGGACGGGACCACCCCGTCCAACAGCAAGTGTAGTGGACTGGACGGGACCATCCCGTCCTCCCCGTCCAACAGCAAGTGGAATGGACTGGACGGGACCACCCTGTCCATAAGCAAGTCCAATGGACTGGACGGGGAGGCAACAATTGCAATGGACTGGACGGGACCACCCCGTCCATCAACAAGTCCAATGTAATGGACGGGACCACCCCGTCCAACAGCAAGTGCAATGGACTGGACGGGACCACCCCGTCCATCAGCAAGTCCAATGTGATGGACGGGACCTCCCCGTCCATCAGCAAGTCCAATGTAATGGACAGGACTTCCCCGTCCAACAGCAAGTGCAATGGACTGGACGGGACCACCCCGTCCATCAGCAAGCCCAATGTAATGGACAGGACCACCCCGTCCAATAGCAAGTGCAAGGACTGGACGGGACCACCCCGTCCATCAGCAAATGCAATGGACGGGACCACTCCGTCCAACAGCAAATTAGTTATGAGCCCCCTCCTTTCTTCATTTTTTCTTTTTTCTTTTTTCTCTCTTCACTATTATTATTAGTCTCCTTGAAATATAATATTATAAAAATTAGAATAAAAGACGGACAAAAATGGGTGTTCACAGTTGCCCCTCTTTACTTGTTGCATACTAGAAGACATGATTAGTCGTGACTTTTCATGTATTGTAGTAATGAACAAGTAAAGAAAAATGAACACATATTTTGTCCGAAAAACACGAGGAGATCAAAAGAAAACCTTGCAGTTTGAAAATAAAATTGCAGTGGATGGAACCTCCTCGTCCAACAGGAGAGTAAATATGCAGCGAGCTTTAGAGCTCGAAAATAAACATGCAATGGACGGAACCTCTTCGTCCAACAGAAAATTAAATGTGCAATGGACGGAACCACCTCGTCCAACATAAAAGTAAATATGCAATGGACGGAACCCCTTCGTCCAACAGAAAATTAAATGCAATGGACGGAACCTCTTCGTCCAACAGAAAATTAAATGCAATGGACGGTACCTCCTCGTCCAACAGAAAAGTAAATATGCAATGGACGGAACCTCCTCGTCCAATAGAAAATTAAATGCAATGGACGGAACCTCTTCGTCCAACAGAAAATTAAATGCAATGGACGGAACCTCTTCGTCCAACAGAAAAGTAAATATGGAATGGACGGAACCCCTTCGTCCAACAGAAAATTAAATGCAATGGACGGAGCCTCTTCATCTAACAGAAAATTAAATGCAATGGACGGTACCTCCTCGTCCAACAGAAAAGTAAACATGCAATGGACGAAACCTCCTCGTCCAATAGAAAATTAAATGTGCAGTGAGTTTCAGAGCTCGAAAATAAACTTGCAATGAGCCTTAGAGCTCAAGAATAAAGATGCGTTGAGCCTCAGAGCTCGAGGATAAAATTGAAGTGAGCCTTAGAGCTCGAAAATATTCAATCAGTAATCTGAAACAAATGAGAATCCCTTCCTTTTGAGGACACCGGAACCAAATGCTCCATGGAAAAACTTCCACCAACCAAACCCTCGTTCACCGGCCACTCTGGGACGAGGCTTCACTCATTCTTTTAACAACATTGGTCACCCAAGAATCTGATAACTTATGAGGTGGATGTTATGTTTGTCCTCCCAAGCTTATTTGCATCATTCTTTTGTCGTCCAGTGCATGCTACCTCTTCCATTGAATTTGAAGTATTGAGTTCTCTTGGTTTAAACCATTTATTGGTGCTACCATTAGAATTATCAAATCATACTATTAAACTTATATTTACTTTTATTGAGACATGACCATAGTGATTGAACATGAGAGTGAACACAACAGGGGAGTGTGGAAGAAAAGCCTCTTGCCTTAATACGAGAATTTAGTTTGTTAAGAGACAATAACAATGAGAACAAAATTACAAAAGGGATCATGAAGATTTAAAAACAAAGATAAGTAAAGAAAATTACAAGAATCACATAAAATTTTCCCCAATGTTGGTCCTTTGATTTTCATTTAATTGATTCCCCTCAGCCTTTTGATGACACAGATCTTGGCTTCTGTTTCGGATTCCTCAAACACACATTCTTCGATCATTCCTTAACAATTTTGCCCCAGTATACTCAGTTGGATAAGATTGCCCCAGTATGGTGAGTGCTTGCGGAAATGTTGGATCATATCCTCCTCCTAGGCTGCTTTTGCAGGTTTTCAGCCTAAGGTTTCTTTGCTTTTCTTTTGTTTTCATTGTGTTTTGCCCTAACTTTTGCCTAGGCTGCCCTTTCGGGTTTTCAACCAAGCGGGCCTTTTCTTTTCTTTTGTGGGCAAACTTTTGCCTAGGCTGCCCTTTCGGGTTTTCAACCTAGCGGGCTTTTTCTTTTCTTTTGTTTTCATTGTGTTTTGCCCTAACTTTTGCCTAGGCTGCCCTTTCGGGTTTTCAACCTAGCGGGCCTTCAAGCGTAGAATTTTTTCACAGCATCAGATTTTACTGGCCTTGGTAACTCTTCCCCATCCATGTTTTGCAAAACTAAAACTCCTCCCGAGAATGCTTGTTTGACAATATAAGGGCCTTCATAATTCGGTGCCCATTTTCCTCGGACATCCTCCTGACTAGGGAGGATTTTCTTCAAAACCAGGTCTCCTGTGCAAAATTCTCTAGGACGAACCTTTTTATTGAAAGCTCTTGCCATTCTGCTTTGATACAATTTCCCGTGACAGATAGCTGCCAGTCTTTTCTCTTCTATCATGTTCAACTGCTCATATCTAGTTTTTACCCACTCAGATTCTTCTAAATCTGCTTCCATCAAGACTCTTAGCGAAGGGAGTTCTACTTCGATAGGTGAGACAACCTCAATCCCGTACACCAGAGAGAAAGGGGTTGCCCCAGTGCTTGATCGTATATTAGTCCGATAAGCATGTAGAGCATATGGCAGCATTTCGTGCCAGTCTTTATAGTTTACAACCATCTTGGCAACGATCTTCTTGACATTTTTGTTTGCTGCTTCAATTGCACCATTCATTTAAGGCCTATAAGGAGCCGAATTATGGTGTTTGATTTTGGAACCATCGCAAAACTTTTGAATCTCGGTACCATTAAGATTAGCAGCATTATCTGTGATTATCCTCTCTGGGATCCCGTATCTACAGACGATGTCCTTCTTGAGGAATTTGAGAAACACCCTTTGAGTTATGCTGGCATATGAAGCAGCTTCTACCCATTTAGTGAAGTAGTCTATCGCCACTAAAATGAAACGATGACCATTGGAAGCCTTGGGATTAATGGGACCGATGATATCTATTCCCCACATCGAAAAAGGCCATAGGGATGCTAAATTGTGTAGTGGAAAAGGAGGTGCATTAACCCGGTATGCATACATCTGACATTTTTGGCATTTACGAACATGCTCCATACAATCTAACTCCATAGTAGACCAATAATAACCACTTCTCAAGATTTTCCTAGCCATCATGTGACCTTTGGCATGAGTCCCACAGATTCCTTCATGAACTTCGATCATGATCAATTTAGCTTCACGAGCATCCACACATCTGAGCAGGGTACCATCATATCATCTTTTATACAGGACTTCCTTGCTTAAGAAAAAGGCCATAGCCAGTCTTCGGATGGTCTTTCTATTTACTTCGCTCGCCTCTACCGGGTATTCCTTGTTATGAATATATTGCTTGATATCATGATACCAAAGCTTACCATCAGGTTCTCCTTCCACATGAGCACAGTATGCCGGTTCATTTTGCACTCTAACTTGGATGGGTTGGACATTGGTATGGATATCCAGCTTGGTCATGGCAGCTAGTGTGGCTAAAGCATCAGCAAACTGATTCTTGTCTCGACTTAAATGCGAGAAAGTAATCTCGTCGAACTTTGCAATCAACTGATTCAAGTATTTCTGATACGGAATCAACTTGGAGTCTTTGGTTTGCCATTCACCATTGACTTGGTAAATGATTAAAGCTGAATCCCCGAAGACTTTCAATTGTTTTATACCAAGTTCAAGTGCCATTTGCAATCCACCATCACATGCCTCGTATTCTGCAATATTATTCGTACATTCAAATTTCAGTTTTACGGCCACCGGGTACTGGTTGCCATTTGGTGAGATAACCACTGCTCCTATACCACTTGCCATGCATATTGATGCTCCATCAAAATACATTTTACACACATCTTCCTGTTCTTCATCTTCCTCGAGGGACATTATCTCTCTATCTGGGAACTCGGAATTGTCGTGGCCATCCATCCTCAAGAGGATTCTCTGCTAAATGGCCAGCAATCGCACTTCCTTTGATGGAATTTTGAGTCACATATTTGATGTCAAATTAGACAATATCACTTGCCACTTGAAACTCTTAAGGAGATATGAGGGCTTTCAAGATATACTTCAAAGGATCCATTCGAGAAATTAGCCAAGTGGTGTGATATAACATGTACTATCTCGAGTCTTACGGAGGTCCATACTAGTGCACAACAAGTCTTCTCGATTGCCATATAACGAGCCTCACAGGCGTTAAACTTCTTACTCGGATAGTAAATTGCCTTCTCCTTCCCCGCCAAATTCATCTTGTTGTCCCAAAGCATTGCCCCCATTGAGGTTGGCAATATAGTGAGATAGAGTAACAATGGACGACCTTGGGTAGGTGGTACCAACACTTTGGGGATTCAGGTAGATATGCCTTTATCTTATCAAAGGCTTCTTGACAGTCATCATCCCATCTTCCTGGATTATTCTTCTTGAGGAGTTTGAAGATTGACTCGCATGTGCTAGTCAGATTTGCAATGAAGCGCGCAATATAGTTCAATCTTCCAAGAAACCCCCTTACTTCTTGCTCGTTCTTAGGTTCTGGCATGTCACGTATTGCTTCTACCTTGTTAGGGTCTACCTGTATTCCTTCTCTACCGACAACAAAGCCAAGTAAATTTCCTGCGGATGCACCGAAAGTACATTTTGCAGGGTTGAGGCGCAACTTGTACTTTCTTAGTCGCTCGAACAACTTTCTCAAAACTGCCACATGGCTTTCTCCTTCCTTGGACTTAGCCACTATATCATCAACATATACCTCTACCTCCTTATGCATCATATCATGGAACAATGCTACCATAGCACGTTGGTAAGTGGCCCCAGCATTCTTTAATCCAAAAGGCATCACTTTGTAAAAAAAAGTTCCCCAAGGAGTGATAAAAGTTGTCTTTTCTTTATTGTCATCGTCCACGAGGATCTGATTGTACCTAGAATACCCGTCCATGAAAGAAAACCTATGACTTCTGGCTGTACTGTCTACAAGGACATCAATATGAGGTAGGGGGAAATCATCCTTTGGACTGGCTTTATTCAAGTCTCGGTAGTCCACACACATTCTGACCCTTCCATCCTTCTTTGGTACTGGGACAATATTAGCTTCCCACTCCGGGTGTCTAGCTACTTCCAGAAAGCCATCCTCTAACTACTTGGTCACTTCTTCCTTGATCTTCAGCGACATCTCAGGATGCATTCTCCTTAATTTTTGCTTCTTTGGAGCCACATCTGGTTATAAGGGAATTTTATGCGATGCTATCTCAGGATCTAAACCTGGCATATCTCTGTAGGAACATGCAAAAATATCTAGATAATCTTTGAATAGTGCAACCATTTCTTCACGCTCTGGGTTATCCACTATTTTCAACTCCTTCTTGTCTTCCTCGGTTCCCATATTGATCACTTCTGCAACCTCATCATTCGAGCTAATCCCTTCTTTTGAACGTTTCACCATCTTTAAGAATTCTTCAATGTCTTCTTCTTCCTCATCGGATTCAATTTTGTATTCATTAGCGGCCGCGAGGGAATCAATATTGAGTTTTCAAAGTCCCTCTCCTAAGGTAGATCTTTAGTGGAAGAATTATCCCTGGAAGAAAAAGTCGGGAATAGGAGAAGTATAGGCAAGAGTCTTATTTATGACAGGAAAGCTTAAACAAAATAAATAAATGAAAGAGAGAGAAAAGAAACGATGGAATCAAAAGAAAACACTAGACAAAGTGTTACATTCTTATTCATGTCTCAAAAAAAGTAAACATCAGTTCATAATTAGTGCAATAAGATAATTACTTCATGGAAATAACATCAACAAACGGTTCCGATTGCCAATTGTTGAGAACTTCATTGCTAGCAGGGAGATAGATGACATGGTTCTTGTCCAGCTCCTCTTCCAGTGTGCTGATAGTGAAGTGAGGGGAAAATGACTTTTCAGGACTGATAACTTCAACAGCTACTAGGAAAGTCTCTGTCAGAAGGGGAAGATACTTTCTCTCACCATCTTCTCCTTCTTTGTTCTCAAGAGTCATGAATTTTATCTTTTCTGTCAAGTAGGGTTGATACCCCAATCCGTGCCTTCCTTCTCTCATAGCTGTTTCAATTGGCTGAGAGATCCCTTGCAGTTGAGGTCCTAGGCCTTTTCCTCTTTGATACCCATTCTTTTCCATGATGTGGATTGCTACTTCATTCACATTCTTCATTGGGGGCTCCCTCTTCTTGTTTTCTGGCTTCAATACCTCAAAACTATGCAGCGAATCATCTTCCATTTGCTCTGTACTTTCTACATAAGGTATCGTGGTGGGCTTTGTCAGCATAATTTCTTCTTCACCGCGGACAGTAATCACGGATCCATTTTGGATATACTTCAAACACTGATGCAGCGTCGATGGAACAACCCCTGCTTCATGAATCCAAGGCCTCCCCAGAAGCATAATGTAAGCTGGTTGGATTTCCATGACCTGAAAGAGGACAGAAAAAAACTAGGCCCTGTTTCAAGGGATAGAGTTATCTCTCCTAAGATTCCTCTTGTCGTCCCATCAAAGGCTCGTACAATCATTTCTTGTGGTGTCAAATCCGTCATGCTTATATTTAGCTGCTCGAGGGTGGACATTGGAACCACATTCAATGTCGAACCACCATCTACAAGCACCTTTGCAATCACAAACCCTTTACACTTTAGGGTAATGTGTAAGGCTTTGGTGCTACTGCAGGATTTCGAGGCCACTTCACCTTCCGAGAAAGTAATCATGTTGACATGCCTGATTGGGTCCACCATATTCACCACATTTTCTGGAGTGACGTCGGGTTTGACATACGCTTCATTCAACACCTTCAATAATGCTTTACGATGCGACTCGATGTCAAGACGAGCGATAAAAGAGATATCCTTGTCGGAATTTTCTTTAATTGTTCTACCACATCATATTCACTTTGCTTCATGATCTTCAGAAACTCTTCTTCTTCTTTCCCTTTTCCCCCATCCATAGTTTCCTCTTCTTTGGATTCCTTCATCATTTTTTCTACAACGGGGGTATAGCATCGCCCGCTCCTTGTAATGCCTCCAATTCTCACAATATTAGTAACTTGGGCCTTTGAGGTCTCTCCCACAGCTCCATCTAGTTCAACCTTCTGTTCATAATTCCATGGTATAGCATATGTATCAACATAAGCAAAAGGAGTTGGCTTCTTCACCCTTATGATGACTCTTTCTGGGGCTGAAGGTTTGTTCATGGGTGGTACTCGGAGTACAACTTTTTCAACTACATTGACTTCCTTTGCGGCACCTCGTCTGGTTTGAATCACCCCCAAGGTGAGTAATCTCTGAATCCGGACTTTGAAATCCCAACAAGTTTCGATGTCGTGCCCCACTTGCCCCTGATGATAGTCACACCTTAGATCCTTGGCGTACCCCTTTATTCTCTTGGGATTCTTACCGGTGCAACAATGTTGTATCCTGCCTTCTTTAGTCATTCGAGGATCTTTTGCATTGGCACTCGTAGTTCCAGTACCTTCCTGATTAGGGACCCTGTTACCTCCAAATTGTTCACCCGATTTCCATCATTATGATTCGGGATTGGATTCTTAACGATATTAGGCCCTACCTCTTCTTCAAATCCTAGCTTCCCACAAGCAATCAACTTTCTCACTACCATCTTAAAAGCTTCGCAATCCTCAATAGAATGTCCTGTGACATCCATGTGATACTTGCAAGTCTGATTTGGATTGTACCAAGCAGGAAATGGTGGTTCTAAGGGACGTATAGGGTTTCCCGCAATCAAGTGGCGATCAAACAATTGTTGGAATAAATCCGCATTAGAGATGGACAATTTTGGGAAGGGTGGCAGATTTGGACTTTGGAAACGTCCTTGGTTTGGGAAATTTGGGCAAGGCGGAGGATAGTTTAGGCTTTTTTGTGGGGGTGCAGAAGGGTAACGGGTGTATGATGGGCGGGCAAGGTTATATGGTTGAGGGGTAGGAATATTGCTGATTTAGTTTTGTGGGTAAGTGTTGGTTTGTGAGGATGATTGTAGCGGGTAAAACGGGGTTTGTGTCTGGTATGGAATATGTGGGTTAGGGTTATATGGTGCTTGGTACTGAGGATTAAAGTTCCGTTAGCGTTGTACATAATTCGCCTCAACATCCTTCTTCTTTGGTTGAAATCCTTTCCGGGATGCACTTCCTTCACCATCATTCACGGGGAGCTTTCCAGCTCTTGCCAAAAATTCAATTCTTTCACTGGCGGCGATCAAATATGAGAAATCTTTATAGGCTTCCCCAGTCATGGCCCCTATAAAAGGTGCTCCGATAGTTCCTAAAAAGTAAGAGCACATTTCAGATAAAGTCAACGGGGGCTGAACTTGTGCAGCCAAACTCCTCCACCTTTGGGCATATTGCTTGAAGGGCTCCTCACTTCTCTTATGCATTGTAGTCAGCTGTTCACGACTCGGAGATGCATCCAGGTTGAATTTGTACTGGTCCATGAATAATTCAGCCAATTCTATCCATCGCGAGATCTTGGAATGGTCCAATTGGAGGTACCATTCTAAGGCGAGGCCAGTCAAACTTTCGTGGAAAAAGCTGATAAGGAATTTGTCATCCTTGGACCAAATTTCCATCTTGGTAGCGTAACTGATGAGGTGAAATCGTGGGTTCCCACTTCCATCATATTTGGAAAAATCAGGGATCTTAAAGTCCTTGGGGATCACAACATCTGTGGCGGGACAGAGTTCTTCTATCTGGAGGGGGCCGTAGGTACTCAAGCCTTTTATTGCTTTTATCTGTTCTTCCATTTTCTCCATCCATTCATCTCTCATCTTATCCTTACCAGCCTGAACTCCCGCTGACTGACTGTGAGTAGATACATGTTGTTGCTCCAATGTCGGTGCGGTATAGCCCGGGACTTCATGATAGGCATTTTCAAAAGGGGGGTATCCTTCTCCAATGGGAAGTGTTATTAGTGCCGTGTGATGTGTCTAGTCGGGGCCAGATACTCCCTGAATGAGACCCGTGCTAATGTTTGAAAACATCGGTACTGTTACCACATAAGAAATCCGTTGCCTACCAGGTTCAATTGTATCTCTGTTCGCACTAAGCATGCTGAGAGATTCCCTCATATCCTGTATTATGGCTTCTAATCTTGCTTGGGTTTCAGTCATCTCACTTATTCTTCCCCTCACATCATCTATCTCAGAGCTTAAGTTTCTTCCTTCCTCAGACGCATTGGCAGCCATCCTGGTCCGAGATCTGGTATTGTAAACTCGGGTTTGATTGGTGTTACCTTTCCTAGGTCGCGCAATGGTTCCCGAATCCTCAGAAGGATATGACTCTGTAAAGCATTTAAGAATCTCATTAGTAAATCCAAAATTTTTGTGTGTGTATGTATGCATGTGCAAGTTAATATCCTTTGTTCGATCGTGAGGGTACTCTTAGGAAGACTGTAGTATACACCTATAGCAAGAAAACTCATCCTACAATCAAATCTAGTGGTATGGTTCCCCTCTAGCTTGAATGTAGTTGGTGTCAAGTCCAAGGGAGAATCTACTCCTCGATAGACCGCACCCGTACTAGCAACGTCCTTATTTTTTACACAGAAAACACGTCGTTTTTAGGGTAAAAATATAGTTGATGACGTATCTAAGGGAGAATGCACTCCTCGATAGATATCATCTAAAATACGCTCGACAGACATGGATGAAAACTTCCATTTCATTATAAATATTTCGATACAAATCATGAGTCTTTGATCAAAGAAGTACATTGATGGTTTCCATCTTTCTCCGAGGTCTACAAAGTTCTATGTTAAGAGTCTCATCTTCTTTTTCCTGAACCCTCTGGCAAGTTTCCCAAAATGATTGAAGAATTCGGTCACCTTCGGTGGTAGCTGAAGGAAATGGTTCATACGAATGTGGACGGATGCCTCTTCAAATTGATCCACCAGTTGGAAAGTGTGATGTTGGAGCTTATCCATCATGTCCTCGTATTTTCTCTTCCATGCTTCTTTTTCATTCATTACATCCTTCACCACTAATTTCCATCCCTTTACCCATTCCGCGTGACGTTGAGCTTCAACCCTTTCAGAGTCTTTTATCTTGGTTCTGAGCCAATTTTCTCTCATGTTGGCTTCTGCTAGTAGCTCGCGATACTTGGCTGCTTCATTCCATCCTCGATCAGAGTACACTTCTGTTTGGGCCAAGGATTATTGCAGGGATTCAACTCTTTCTTCTAGTATGTGTATTGTTTCAACGTGAACCCCTACATTTGTCTCGAGCTCTTTTTTCTTCCTTTGAAGTTTGACAAGCATCTTCTCTTGACATCCTATTTTTGCTAGTAGCTCTTGAATTTCTGCTTTTTTTTGTCTTTCCTTCCCCTTTTTGCGCGACTCGGGGCTTCGTGGGCATCGGCGCATTCGTCTTTCAAATGATCAATCTGTAAACTCAGATTCTGCACTTGTCTTCGGAGCGTGATAATAGTTACTTCGACAGCTTGGTCCTTCTCATAAAAAATCCCCATATGAGCTTTAAAAACTTCGATTTCTTTCAACATTTGATCTTTGGTAAGAGGATTATTTTCCCTATGGAGACGGGATGCATGTCTTGGAGGGAAACCTCCTCTTGCTTCTCTCCATACTTCATATCTTTTTGTGTGAGCTATGATTTGCCTTCCTAATTCCTCCGGTCCTTTTATATGAACATCATTCCATGCTGACCTTACTACTATCGTTTGACTCTTGATGCTTTCACTTTCTTGGTATAGGAAGAATCTCCCATCGAGCAGCTTTTCGGGGGGTTCATCCTGTGTCCACTTGAGCTGACACATCACCAAAGCTGGTGAGTATGATACACAACCTCTAGGACCCATCAATGGAACATTTGAAAAACCCCCCACAGTTGAATACAACTGAATCTCCATTATACCATGGACACATCCAACTAAATGACCGCGGGTCGATCTTATCGAACTCTTGTTTCCATTCATATAGCTTACGTGGCTTTAGTTGCATGCGAGTGAATCCTTTTAGCGGGTCATCTATTCTATCAATTTTATCACGAGCGTACAAGTGAGTCATGATCCAAACATACAATATTGATGCACAACATCGCAGTTTCCCTCGTTGATTCTGATGACAAACCTATAGGGAGAGGAAAGTTTCAGCTAAGATAGCACGGACCGGGTTCACACCATATTCTTCGACCCTATAGAAAACATCCATGGTTGATTGATCAATCAGATCTGGTACAAAAGGAAAGAGCACCAACCCATATATCAAGAGGGCTAGTACTTTGTTGAAAGTAACCCATCGTTGTTGCTGGCCTAGCTTGTTGAGATACACTTCCAAAAATCGCCTCTTCAACCCGTTGGTGGTTCCCTTTTCTGCTTTCTCTATCTGTTCCGGTTGAAGCTCCAATAGACTTACTATCTTCCAATCTGTTACATATTGGCCATAATACATGTAGACGCGGGTGTTCTTTTGAATTGGCAGTCTTAGCATATAAGCATACTCTTCTATGGCCAGAGTGAAGTCTAAGTTAGGCAATTCAAAACACCTCAAAGTTGAATTCCAGTATTAGGCCAACGCACTCAGAGCGGGGGCTTCCACTGGAACACGCAATAGGTCCAATATTCTACCATACTTGCTGACAAAGTCTGAACGTGCTTTTTCTGACATTTGCTGGCTGAGTTCACATAATCTCTTCACGTCATTGAGTGTCACATCCATCTTGATACTTTTCTTGGAACAACTCGTGTTGCTAGTACTCTTCTCTGAACCAAACTTTTCCATTTTCTTGCTATACGGTGAATACCAAAATCTTCCAATAAAGAGAAACAAAAAAAAGTGAGTATAGTGAAGCAAATGTATCTTGCATGATTCATGTTGTAGGGGACCCAATGGGGTTGAAAACCCTGATGGGTATGCATACCTTCATTATGACATAGCGCCTATTAGATGTGCAATAATATTCGAATATGTCATTCAGATTTGAGGCAGCAATGTGGCGCCCCTAGTTTTGTGAATATTCACAATGAACATGCATGACAATTTATGCTTATGATGATAGAGAGAGGAAAGAAAAGTACGCCCCCTTTTGTCCTAAGCCAGGTAAAACCTAAGGATGGACACACCCTAAGGTTAGGACTCTAAACATGTCAGCCACTAGGTATGCTCTATTAGTGAAAATTGGGATGGGTCTAGACCTCTAAAAGTCATGGTCCCCAGATTGCCCTCATAAGGATATGATTCATGAATCTAGCCACAAGTAGGGATAAACCCTCTCAATATGACTATTTCATGATGTCATGTACAATCTGAGTGGTGAACCGACAAGTATCAGGGAGGTACAAGACCTCTTCAATGACAACATCGGAGCACCGCCTAATCCTTGGGTTTTTGAGCAAGCTCGGGTATAGAGCTAAGTGTGTGCAATATGTGATAGTGATGTGTGTGAAGGGGGCATACAAACCTGTAACACTTAAAAGTAAAAAGAAAAGACAAGAAAAACCTGCAAAACAAAAATATAGGTATATATAAAAAAAATGGTTATAAGTCCTCTACCCTATTGTTAAAACATGGGAAAAAAGAAAAGAAAGAAGGAGGAAACAAAAACATTGTTAGTGAAACATATATAACAATAACATGAGTTAAAATTTATGTACAACTAATTCTTCTCATTTAAATAAAAGGAAAACCTAACCAAAAGGACAATCCAGACAAGCATCACTAAAAATAAAAATATTCTTTAGTTTTTTCATTTAATTGTTGTAAGGGAAAAACAGCAAGATGTAGCCATAAAAGGTAAAACAAATAAGCTACAAGTTACTAAAAATTTGCAAAACCAATTTTTACGGGCTTGACTCTCCTAAAAGATCCCCAGTGGAGTCGCCATCTGTAGCGACCAAAGAAAAACTTCCTTTTCTTTTAGAGAATGAACATGGAGTCGCCACCAACTTTATTTAATTTCGGGAAAGTTGGAAAACCCTTTAAGAAAAAGCTTCGGGTTCGGGAGTCAATTACGTTTAGGGAAGGCATGGAGACTTAACCCCACGGCACCCTAGAACATCCATAAAAATGGTTACCCAAAATTAGTTGTGCAAATTATTAATAACTTTGAAAATATTTGTTTTACCCCAAAAATCTTTTTTTTATAAAACATCTTTAGTTGTGAAATTTTTTATTAAAACTAAATGAGGTTGAACATGGCACGTAAGTCCACAGGGCAACCTCAAAATCTAAAGGGTTGAACATGACACTTGTCATAGGGCAACCCAAGAAATAAGTTTGATTTAATTAAGTGATCATCTTCTATTTTTATGTAAAAGTAGCTTTACCTTATGAAAATAGAACAACAATGAAATATTTTACTAAATCATTCAATAGATAGAGGTACAGGAACATCATAGTAAACAGAGACGAGAATGAAACATTTTTACTAACTTATTCAGTTTCAATATCCATGGGTTTTTCCTTTGTCATAAACAAAGACACTGAAAAATAAAATGCCAAGAAAAACTTATGAATAATATCAACAAAGAGAACAAAGATTACCAAATGAGAGCAGAATAACAATGATTTTGTTTTCTCCCAGTGGTAAGATTCTAAGATCAAAACCTTTACCTTTCAATCTCACTGACTCTTTTAACTCTTCCTTCTTAACCACTCTAATAATAGAGAAGAGAAAAAAAACTCAGATCTCTAATCTCTCTTCTTCACAAATAAAAATCTCCCCTAAAGAAAATGTTAGATCCCTCTCTCATCCCCCCCCCCCCTCTCTTTCTGTTTCTGTCCCCTCCTTTTATAGATGGAGAAGAGGGCTTCATGCTTCTTCTTGCCCAGCGGCTTCAAGGTTGTTCTTCAGGAAATTCGGGGCTTGGGTGGTCCTGAGCAGAAATAGCGTGTGACCAGATGGGGGCGGTGCGAGCAGCAGAAAGGAGGTGATTTGATCTGAAGGTTGCGTGTTTGAGGAGAGAAGGAGATGGGGGGGTTTTGTCTGATGTGTAAGACGGGTCTTTTAGGGTTAGGAGTGGGGTTGCCAAGTTAAAATGAGGGAGGAGATGAGGAAGAAGAAGGACCAATGGGTAGAGGAGTGGGAGGAGGAAAAGAGGTCTTGTCTGATATGTAAAATAGGGTTTTTTAGGGTTAGGAGAAGTAACTCAATCTCCTTTCCTTTTTTGTTGATTGTCCTTTACTCCTTCTTTTCTTCGTTCTTTCTTCATTACCTTCTTCTTCTTCTTTCTTTATTCTTTAGCCTCCAGCCTGAAAATAAAATTGCAGTGGATGGAATCTCTTCGTCCAACAGAAACTTAGATATGCAAAAGTAGATATACACTAGACGGACCTCCTCGTCCAACAAAAAAATTAGATAATTGCAGGGGACGGAACCTCCTCGTCCAACAGAAAATTAAATAATTGCAGAGGACGGAACCTCCTTGTCCAACAGAAAATTAAATAATTGAAGTGGACGGAACCTCCTCGTCCAACAGAAAATTAAATAATTGAAATGGATGGAACCTCCTTGTCCAACAGAAAATTAAATAATTGAAATGGACGGAACCTCCTCGTCCAACAGAAAATGCAACACACTGGACTGGACCTCGCCGTCCAACAGCAAATGCAATGGACGGGACTGCCCCGTCCAACAACAAGTCAAATGTAATGGACAGGACCATCCCGTTCAACAGCAAGTACAATGGACTGGATGGGACCACCCCGTCCTCCCCGTCCAACAGAGAGTGGAATGGACTGGACGGGACCACCCCGTCCATAAGCAAGTCCAATGGACTGGACGGGACCTCCCCGTCCAACAACAAGTGCAATGGACTGGACAGAACCACCCCGTCCACCAGCAAGTCCAATGTAATGGACGGGACCACCCCGTCCAACAGCAAGTTTAATGGACTGGACGGGACCACCCCGTCCATCAGCAAGTCCAATGTGATGGACGGGACCTCCCCGTCCAACAGCAAGTGGAATGGACTGGACGGGACCACCCCGTCCATTAGCAAGTCCAATGGACTGGACGGGACCTCCCCATCCATCAGCAAGTCCAATGTAATGGACGGGACTTCCCCGTCCAACAACAATTGCAATGGACTGGACGGGACCAGCCCGTCCATCAGCAAGTCCAATGTAATGGACGAGACCACCCCGTCCAACAGCAAGTGCAATGGACTGGACGGGACCACCCCGTCCATCAGCAAGTCCAATGTAATGGACGGCACCACCCCGTCCAACAGCAAGTGCAATGGACTGGACGGGACCACCCCGTCCATCAGCAAATGCAATGGACAGGACCACTCCGTCCAACAACAAATTAGTTATGAGCCCCCTCCTTTCTTCATTTTTAATTTTTTCTTTTTTCTCTCTTCACTATTATTATTAGTCTCCTTGAAATATAATATTATAAAAATTAGAATAAAAGATGGATAAAAATGGATGTTCACACCTATAACATATGCAACGTTTGATCGGGTACGTGTCATGGCATACATAAACATCCAATTACTTTTGAGTATTCAAGTTGTGCTACTAGATTACCTTTATTTGGTACTAAATTAATGCTATGATCTTAGGGAGTAGTGATAGGTTTACAATCAAGGTGATTAAATTTCTTTAATACCTTTCCTAAATGGTGAGATTGGGTTAAACCTACATTCTCACAATTTCTTATTATTCTAATTCCTAGAATCAAATCAGTTCCCCTAAGTCTTTCATGCCAAAATTTCTAGACTCTTAGTTTCTTCTACCTCATCTAGATCAGTACTAAAATTCAACATATATATCATCAACAAACAAACAAATCATGACACCTTTTCCATTATGGAATTTACTATAAACACACTTGCCGGATTCATTCATTTAATATTCACTATCTAGCACAACTTGATCAAACTTTCGATGTCATGTCTTAGGAGCCTTTTCTAGTCCATACTATGACTTTTTCAATTTACACACTTTATTTTCTAGACTATTAACCACAAACCCTTCAGGTTGTGTCATACACACCTCTTCATCTAATTCCCCATTTAGGAATGGTATTTTCACATCCAATCGATGGATGACAAACTTATAGATGGATCCAAGTGCTAATAGCACTCTAATTGAGGCAATTCTTGCCACAGTGCATATATATATATATATATATATATATATATATATATATATATATATATATATATATATATATATATATATATATCAAAATAGTCTATTCCCTCATTTTGTGTAAATCCCTATGACAACTAGTCTTCCTGTAAACTTTTCGAATGGTTCCATTTACAATAATTTTTCCTTTCGAAAATCCTTTTACAACCTATTGGTTTAGAACCAGGTGGGAGGTCTACTGATTTCCATATTTTATTCCCCATTTACTGAGTCCATTTCTTCTTGTATAGCTTCCTCCCAGAAAGCGACAACTTGAGACTTTATTGCCTCTTCAAATGTCTATGGATCACTTTTTGTATAATAATAGATTGGCCCATAACTGTCTATGGACTCTCTTGTTCCTTCAACAAGGAACATGAAAAGCTTGGTCTCTACGTTTTCTCTTTTCTACCTCTCTAACTTATCCTAAGTTGTGAACTCTCCAAAGTATCTTTATTAGATACATTGTTCTCCGGATTATGTGCATTACTATGAACATTGTCATGTGAATTGGAATTGAGTTAAACCTATTTCCTTGAAATATTAAATCCCCATACTCAATCACTGTTGTGACAGGATAAGTCACTAGATTCCATAACCATGAATCTATATGCTTTGCTAATTTTGGCATAGCCCGAGAACACTCACATTCAATTCCCCTTTCACCTAATTTCTTTCTTTTGTTTCAAGAACTTTTACTATTGCCCTTCAACCTTGTGACACCCTAACTCGGGTCATCACATGGTTACCCGTTTGCGGAAATAAAACTTAATTTGCTGGTTACTTTCGAAAAATAATGTTTTCTCAACGTTTATCTTTTCAAAATATAGTGATAATTTTTTTTTTCTTTTAACCTCAGAACAACAACAACGTAATCAAATCACACTTAAATACATAATGTATATAAGTCATACAACTATACTGCCTCGTATGTTTTCACACCTAAATCATAATCAGTTTTATTCTCAAAACATCATATAACATAATAGGACCTAAGCTGGTCGTAACTAATGAGACACTACAATCGATAAAAGCAAAGCAACAACATGCCTCGAACTAGACAGCCTTCTTCTTCTTGTAGGGATCATACCCCTTGTACGACTCTGATATGTTTGTAAGGGTGAGACGCCAATATATGGATTTACCACAATAACTAAATGTGCAACACAAAAGAAGGCACATACACATGTACATGTTTATAACAACATACTCATTCATATCATAGTATCTCGTTTATCAATGGGTTCCACACCCCAAACGTCAACGTTGGAAAACTATGCATGAACACTTCAATACATCATCTAAACATTCACACCTAATCTCATGAGATATCTCCAACCTCGTGATGAGTTGATCATACTCGATAATTACCAACACACAGCCACAGGCACACAGCCAAAACCCATCACACACTGTCCAACATCGTGGCACAGGTGTGACAACGTAGATGGGGCCTCATTGTCCACCAGGCACAATAAGAACATCGTTGGTATGATCTACCATGACGCCGCAAGGTAATCACTCGTATAAAACCCATCACACACTATCCAACATCGTGGCACAGGTGTCACAACGTAGATGGGGCCTCATTGTCCACTCGGCACAATAAGAACATCGTTGGTATGATCTACCCTGACGCCACAAGGTAATCACTCGTTTGATCATGGCACGTCTGCCAAATGCATGCAAGAAAAACATTTTATTCTCAACACTTTTCTTTGTGTTATATCTTTATTTGTCAAAGCTCTCAAAAGCTTATGACTCAACATCGTTTTAAACATCGAAGCTCTCAAAAGCATCATCGTTTTAGGCATCGAAGCTCTCAAAAGCATCATCGTTTTAGGCATCGAAGCTCTCAAAAGCTTACGACCCAACATCGTTTTAAACATCTTTACAACTTTTATTAACAACACAGGACCTCAAAGTCCGAGTTCTCAATCACGAAGCCCCTAGACCGTTGCAATCAGTCTTAGGTTCGTGGTAATAGAAAACATCTCAAAACGTTTTAACTTCTTTAAGTAGATACCCAGTCTACAACACAACGAACCTTAATACCCCGACGTCTCGGTTATTAAGTTTCATATCATTGTTTTTGTCTGCAGAAAAACAAATCCAAAATAAGACAACGTCATAAGAACACTAGTACCCCGACATCTCGGTTACTAAGTTCTATATCGTCCTTTACGTCATTAAATAAAACCTATTTACCCAAAATCCTTTCTACTTGAAATTCGTTTATAAAACGTCAAATCATAGAAAATCCACTTTTCCTTTGGAAACACATTTTTTTCCAAAATAACTTCAAATCATCAACAACTTCTTTTTACTGAAACTTCAACTCTAATAAATCAATTCAGATTAAATCTCTTTTTAAATTAAGTACTGCTATTTTTAAACTTTCCTCGTAATTAATTTCGAAACTTGCCGTCGTTTATCATTTTCCAAGAAAATGTTTCTAAGTCAAACTTTGACTCTTTTTTTTATAATATTTGTTTATAATATTTTTTTATTATTATTTTCTTTAATAAATAAAGTATTTTCGAATATTAATTTCACAAAATAACTTTTTATAATATTACGCAATTTCTTACGTAAAAATTAGCAGTACTAAAAAAATTCCACGGTTACGCTCTCACCGTGACTCATAAATTACTTTTACACTAATAAATCATTAAAATAATAGTATTTCTCAAAACTCATTATTTTTCCAAAATAATATTTTCCACCACTATTATATTCCAACATTTCCCATAAAACATTGAATATAATTTTCACAGCTTATTAAATCTTTTATCTGATTAATCGGTTGTGCACTGACCACTATCAGGCCTCTCAAAGAACATTCAATAACATCATCAACATTCAACATTCAACAACATCATCGAATTATATCACCAGGCAGATCATGCATCATAGCAATATAATATACTACTGCAGATAATTAAATAAATTAAAAGCAGATCAATCACTGATACACAGATAAACAACACAACGTAAACAACATAAACAAATGACCACAACCACATATAAATCATATAAACCACACTAAAAGCAAATAGTTATTGAGAAAATCCATCAGGTAAGCTCCCCTTACCTCTTGGAGACTTGAACTACCGGTTTCAACTAATCACCCGATTTGATCCGGCTTCCTCCGTCGGCTTAGACCAATTAACTCGGATATTTCCTTCAAACGAATTGCAACCAAAATAAATCAAATCAAATAACAACACACTTGGCTCATGGAGGTTAGGGTTCGGTTTCAACAACTTTTCTAGGTTAGGAAAGTTAAAATTTTGTTAACTTAGGGATTTATGATCCATAAGTAACTTAAACAGGATTAAGAACTTAAACCAAGATTATGAACCAAGAACATGAACTAAAACTCATCTAGTTCCAAGAACTAGGGTTCGGTTTTCTCAAGATCATAGGCTAGAAGTTTTTAAAATTTCTTCAACTCTTGGATTTAATCAACATACAAAACTTAGAGTTGGATTCAAGTGTTACAAAACAACTTTTGAATCACAAAACCATCAAGTGTTCATAGCTAGGGTTTCGGCCTTTATGAAACAAATATGTTAGAGTTTGATTTTTGATCTTCCATGTACTTACATACAAGAACTATCAAGGTACTTGAAGATTGAATCATGAATCAAGACATGAAAATGAAACAAAACCCATGAACATCATTTTGTCATAGATTCGGCCCAGTCCAGAAATTAAGGAAAGAAATTTCTCATGATCATATTCTTCTAGATGATGAAAATAGAGATGATTATAAGATCACAGCAATTGGTTTCATGTCAAAAGGATTTTTCTAGAATTTGTTATGAATTTTCAAAGTTCTAGATCTAGAAACTTAAAAGTGATGAACATAGATGAAGTAGACTTTGAATCATGAAACTTAATGAAGAACATAGACATGATTAGGGAAGGAGAATAGGATTCACCTCTTGAAGATCAAAAACAAGTGAAGATCCAAGGACTTGCTTCACAAAATGATGGTAGAAAAGCTTATGAACTTATGAGTTTTTGAAACAAAAAGGCAATAGGAAGAAAATGAAATGTGAGGGAGGGTATTTATAGGGATGTGGCTACGCCACTTTTGAGGGATTAAGTGGAAAGGAGGTTGCTTCTCCAAGGATTTAGGTGCAAATAATTCCTAGGGACCATTTTGCAAAATCCCAAAAGTATAAGGACTATTTTGCAAATTGCCAATAGTTTGAAATGATGACCATGTGCAACACTTAATGTGTTCACATTGTGATTCATCTTGTTGAATTTTCTTGAAGCTTTTTGGGGAGAATCTAGAATGCTTTGGAATAATTGAGAACACTTGAGAACTTTGGAGATCTAGAATAGTTTGGAACATTGGAGAATATTGGAGAACATTGGAGAATATTGGAGAACATTGTAGAAGATTGTAGAAGATTGTAGAACATTGGAGAACATTGTAGAAGATTCAAGAATAAACTTGGCTCATCCAAGTTAAGGGCAGCCCCCACTCCTCCTTGGGCTTGCGCATGGGCCTTGAAAATTTGGGCTTGGATTTAATTATTTTGGGCCCACCAAAATGCTTAAGGCATAATCATAAGCTAGGAAACTTACATGCTTTCTAATGGGCTTCATGAAATTTAATTCATGGACAAGGAATTTGGGCTCAAAGCCACGGTCCTCTAATGGATTTGGAGCAAATATTCTGTCCCAATTCACTTGGAAAAGCATAGAAACTAACTTAGGGACCAAAGTGCAATTAAGAGAAAGTTCAAGGACTTAAGCGCAAAATCCATAAATTGCCACTTTAACCTTGTAGAATCTTCTAGACTCAAAAGTGTGACTCATCCCCATGAATCATCTCCAAATTCTAAGATAACCTAAGATCTGCTCTTGAAAACTCCGAAATCCACTCCGTCGTTCACCCGATTACGTATTTCGCCCGTAAAACGTATATTATTTCATTTTTTATGAAATAATTCTAAAAATACACAATTGTAGGAAATAAAATAAAAATCTTAAGTCTTTCGTTCACAAATTAAAATTAGGTCTTTTGAGCAGTATAATTATACTATCAATGAAATTCGCGGGCCGGGATTCGCCCGTCGTTTCAACCTAAATTTTAATCGTAGCTTCCTACATTCAAGTAGGATTGAGTGATGAACCCCGTTTATTTAAAATAATTTTCTAATACTCATATAAATATATACAAATAATCTTCCGCATTTCGATTATTTTGAAACAGTGAAAATCGGGGTGTTACAAACCCCAAACTTTGAAAAAATCGAGAATAGGCTTTCTATCTTCCAGAGCTCATATGGGTTATCATGTTCCTTTGTTTGGAACCCTATTACTATTGTGCCTTCAACATGACTTCTCCCCAATATCATTTTGTTAGACCATCATAGGATACCACGGCTTTTATCATTTCTCCTAATATTCTATTTTCCTTTTCACCTATACCGTTTTGTTGTGTAAGGTATAGTTGTTTGGTAAAGTATTCTAGTAGATTCAAAATAATTAGGGTGATAAACTTATTCTACTCTTATAACTCCTAAACGTTTAATAAATGTCTTATAACAAACAATTTCAATTTACCCACACTATATAATAACATATATATAAGCATCAAAATTTCGAATAATTGAGAGTCATGTTATAATCTAACATTTATTATCCTTTACTTTGTTGACTAATAACTCAGTCATAATATTAATATTAAATGAGTGCAGCATTCAAAACATACCACATAGATAAATCAAATGAAATGCCACTAATCTTACGACATGACTGTTGGCCTGGTGGTTATTCCGCTTGCTCTTGCTGTAATCGGCGTTCGAATCCCAGAGGTTGCATCTTTTCATATATTTCTTAAATTCCGTTTTGTTTAAAATTTGAAAAATGGTTCAAAACATCAAAATTCTGATTCGAACTCGCAACCTGAGTGTGAATGAGCAACCGTATCTACCACCAAACCAACATATCACTTGATGGTATTACATAACTGTAATTTCTAATTATAGCAAATATCTCTTTGGGTACCACACCTGCAACCAACCGGGTCAACCCAGACCCACTTTGCAGAAAAATTGGGTTCACATGACCCATTCATCACCCACAACATTTTTTTTTTACCCATTTTTATAACTTGCCAACCCAAAATTAAACATGTTTTGTTGTCTCTATGTCTTGGATTCATGTCTAAACGTGTTCTAATGTAAAACTACATAATTGTTATCATAGAAAACTAACAAACCAATGATCTAAAATCAATTCCAGTTTTCTATAATATAAAAATATAAACTCTAAAATTAATTGGTTCTTGTATGGATCAAATCCATTAATGCATGCACTTGATACAATCATGCATCTAAGGCTCTAATACCACATGTTAATTTTAACATAAACAAAGAATGCCTTTAACATCGTACACACATGTATTTAGAATACCAAGTATAACATAGCCATGAAAAGTAATTGTGTACCTTTCACCATGGTCACAAATAAACATGTTTTTGATGAAGCATATGAGTACTCATTTCTCATTGTCGTAAAAAGATGATTCATCTCTTTCTCCCAACGAACGTAGTTTCCATCCTCGAACCTCTCCACATTAACAATGTCAAATGTCATCTCCCTCCAATGTTGCAACCACAATTATATAACGAAAATTGAACCTAAAGATTGTTAGAAAATGGGGTATGGTCTGCAACAAAGAAGAAAATAACAAGCGACATGCGCACCCTCCAAGGCGTGTAAGAACACTAGACTTTAGGTTCGATTCGTCCCCACCAATCTCTCCTCGTAGATTGGATGCAACAGGTATAACCGGCGAATCCCCTTCAGGATACAATGAAGAACCTTGGTTTGGTTTGCACACCTTAAACCAAGCGTATTGTCAATGACATTTTACAGAATAATAGTTTCCTTAATTCTCTCTGCGCATTAAGGGAAGAAAGGAAGTGATTTGGCTTGCAGAGGTTTAGCCAATTTTCAGACATCATTTTGCATGCACAAGTGGTTCTATTTATAGACCAACTTATGCCTCTTGGTGAATGAAATAATCTTTCATGTATTTGAAAGAATGATTGCAACCTTTTATGAATGTACACTTGATGAATGAACATATTTAATCATGAAAAAACATACCTATTAGGAAATATTTAAAAGCCATAAAGAGACACACCTATTGGTGTCCTTCAACCTCTTTCCAACTTGGTGTCTTGGACTTCCATTATTTTGGAAATCCCTCACAGGATAGGTCTATACTCTCTAGTGGGCCTAGAACTCGACTTGATTGGAGGCAACAAGCTCGTCCAAAGAGTATGAAGGTTGGCATTGTGCCTCAGCTACGAAGCTGGATCGACCCAAGGAGGAATATAACTCTTATTCTTGCAAGTTGCAACTCTCACTAATTTCATCTCTAATATGTATTTGCCTTTTGTGTTGACATTTTTTAACGACTGATAGGAAATTATGTATAATGTTAAACTCAGTATTTTGTTTTTTGTTACAACATTTAGAATTTATCACTCAGAGAAAAAATCTATCTTTAATTTGGCTATTTGCATGAAGTTTAGTATGGCACTTTAATGATATTATGATGACAAATTTGGAAGGGAATGGCTTGAAAGGAAAACTTGGGAAGCCTGCATATCTGGAAAATTGGATTACCACAATCACATCTTTAACAGCAGGCGAATCCGCATTCGGGGTAACATTTGATTGGGATGAGGATATAGGAACACCAGGAGCATTTTTAATAAAATATAATCATCACAGTGAGTTCTACCTAAGAAGCTTGACACTTGAAAATGTTCCAAACCAAGGTGATATCCACTTTATCTGCAACTCTTGGGTATACCCTTCAGATAAATATGTAAAGGATCGCATTTTCTTCAGCAACAAGGTAAACCTACAAACGCAACAATACTAGCACTTTTTTTTAACCAATGTTATATGTCAACTAACTCTTGATTGCATGTATATTACTAAGAAGAATGTTAACCAGTGTCATTGGAGCATTGATTAAGGATATAAAATACTACATCCGCATCTAATTGTAAGCAAAAAAATCTAACTTCATACTTATTAAGGAAGTTAGTTAATTTAGTTTAATTGTCTTCAGTTATATAAAGAAATGAGCTTGTCTTTTGCTTATATTTGAGTTCATAAAATATAGGTACTTTTTTGTTTATAACTGAGTCCACAGGGAGTAAGAAATTTTGCATTGGGACTTGATGCATTTCATATTTTAAAGAGCGTTGAACTTAATTTTCCCATGAACTTTTTTTAGTTTCCTTAACCAATACCGTAAGAGCACTGGTTAGTATGACCCTATTACTTACACTTATAGTTACTTTTGCCTGGTGATATGTTGTAGACATACCTTCCAAGTGAAACTCCAATGCCACTACTTAAGTATAGAGAAGAAGAACTAGAGAATTTAAGAGGAGATGGAAGAGGGGTCCTTCAAGAGTGGGATAGGGTCTATGATTATGCATACTATAATGATTTGGGTGATCCGGATAAGGGTCCACAATATGTTCGTCCAGTTTTAGGAGGGTCAACAGAATATCCCTACCCTCGAAGGGGAAGAACCGGTAGACCACCCTCAAAGTCAGGTTAGGCTTTTTTTTATAATATATATACTATATTAGTTGCTTTTTGCTATTCATTAAAGTCAAATTTTATTGAAATAATTTGGATTATATATAAATTGAGTTTAATTGCTATGTATTGTCAGTGTAACGTTTTTTACACTGTCAACCAATCAGAAATCATGATTTGAATGACTTTTAAGGTAGTTAGGATAATAGTCAAAGATTTTTAATGATTTGTCAATTTTTGATTGGCTGACAATGTAAAAAATCTTTATACTGTCAGTACATATCAATTAAATGCATATAAATTTCAATTACTTTCTATTATGTACTTTTAAAATTTTGATGTGGTGTTTTTGCTTTATTATGTTGTTATCATAACAGATATGAATACTGAGAGTAGATTGGATTTAGTCAAAAGCTTAGACATCTACGTCCCAAGGGATGAAAAATTTGGGCACTTGAAAATGGCAGACTTTCTTGCCTATGCACTGAAATCAGTAGTTCAAGTTCTCAAACCTGAGCTGGAATCTATATTTGACAACACCCCTAATGAGTTTGATAGCATTGAAGATACACTTAAACTATATGAAGGTGGGATTAAGTTACCCGAGGGAATACTTAAGAATATAAGGGATAACATCCCTGCAGAGATGCTCAAAGAAATTCTTCGAACTGATGGTGAAAGGTTCTTAAAATATCCCCTACCTCAAGTGATTAAAGGTAATTTCCATGATTTTTGAACTACTAACTCGGATAGGGCTATGTGGGTAACTTAATATGTTGTTTTTAGATACAATAACCTAGAAAAGTCATGCATTTTGCAAACTACTGTTTGTGTATGATAAACTAATGATGGCATTCTTAATGATTTGGAGAAGAGGACAAGTCTGCATGGAGAACAGATGAAGAATTCGCTAGAGAGATGTTGGCTGGTGTAAACCCTGTCATGATTCGTTGTCTCCAAGTAAGGCTAAATGATTTTAGTTAATTGGAATAAATTGTATTCTACTAAAGGATAGTGTGTTTTTTTTTAGGTTAAATTAATCTATAGGTACTTGAACTATTTGTGAATTTTAAAATAGGTCCTTATACTTTGAAAGTTTATAAATAGGTCACTGAATAGATAGAAAATTTGTAATTGGGTCCCTCACTACACTTGTTCATTAGGATTTCATTAAGTATCTATTAGGATTCCATTAAGTGATCACTTATCCAGACATCATTTATCGGTATCTGAACTTCTAGAAAAAATTCAAATTAGTTCCTATACTTTTTAGGAAAATTCAAATAACTACATGTACTTTTTGGAAACCTAACGAGACCCAAACGGAAAAGTGTATGAAGGGCCCACTTACAATTTTTCTATTTGTATGGGTACCTATTATAAACTTTTAAAATATAGGGACCTGTAGATTAATTAAACCCTTTTTTTTTATTATAAATTATCAAGTTTTTTTCTTTCCTAAACCTGACATGCTCACTATCTAAATGGATATTTGACTACGATTGTTTCCCTCACAAATCACAATCATCCTAAATTAACTGCAGGAATTCCCACCAGTAACCAAGCTAGATCCTGAAGTCTATGGTGATCAAACCAGTGCAATGAGGAAAGAACACATTGAGAGCAACCTGGACGGGCTCACTGTAGATGAGGTAATTTTCAAGTTTGATATGATATATTTCTTTGACAATATAAATTTTTTATGTAAATTTTGTGACAGCATTGTAGTCAGACCAATTGCTTTTTAATCTGATATTGTGATTCATACTATTAATTTGTATTTGGTTGAATAGGCAATTAAGCAAAAGAAGTTGTTCATATTGGATTACCATGATGCTCTGATGCCATACTTAAGGAGGATAAACTCCACTTCTTCAAAGATTTATGCCAGTAGGACAGTCCTTTCCTTACAAAATAATGGGACTTTAAAGCCATTGGCCATTGAGTTGAGTTTGCCACATCCTAAAGATGATCAATATGGTGTCATTAGTAAAGTTTACACTCCTGCAAAACAAGGTGTTGAAGACTCCATCTGGCAATTGGCTAAAGCTTATGTAGTGGTAAATGACTCAGGCTATCATCAACTTATCAGCCACTGGTATAGCTCTGTTCAGGAAGCCAAATACAAACTTTGTTTATCTATGAATGAAATTAAGGGTGTGTTTGGTTTGTATTTTCATTTCTTGTTTTCATTTCCTATTTTTAAAAAAAATTACAACAAAATTAGTTATAAAAATATCATATTGTTTTCATTCTATTTCCCGTTTTAAAAAATTTATATAGGAAACAATGAGAACAAATAAAATATCGTTTTCAATCTTTCCTGTACAAATACCTCTTCCTCTTCATTCTAACCACTTTTTTCTTCTTCTACCAGTTCATCTTCTCAAGTAGAACCAGAAAACCCAAAAAATATAAAATTAAAATACCAGAAAAAAAAACAACATATCCTCTTCCTTGGCCAGCACCACAAATCTGTCATCATCTTGCCAATTACCTCCGTCGTCGTCTCCTTCGCCCGTGGCCACCCGTCACGTAACCCCGGCACCTCCGCCATCACCTCCTATTTCTTTCGTATCGCATAACAGATCAGAACCTCATTCCGCCGCCGCAATCGTGTCTCGCTGCCGCCTTGTCCAAGTCCACCGCAACCACTCATCCACCGCAGGCAGCCATCGCCACCACGATACCAAGCTCGTCGCTACTGCATCGCGCCTCGTTGTCCCGCCGCCATTGTTGACACCAGATCTGTTGAGGTCACCTCCACATGCAGATCTCAGAACCGCCGCAACTCCACGTCGCTCTGCCGTTCATCG
Organism: Sophora flavescens; assembly: GCA_030762895.1. Taxonomy (NCBI): domain Eukaryota; kingdom Viridiplantae; phylum Streptophyta; class Magnoliopsida; order Fabales; family Fabaceae; genus Sophora; species Sophora flavescens. The sequence continues at coordinate 278,020,822 of CM061062.1, read as the reverse complement.
CACCGCCTCCACGACCGGCCACCACCGCTGCGTTGCTCTGCCGGGGTGAGGGTCACCAAGCTGCTGCCCCATTCTTTGGTTCATCCCTGTTCTCCTTCTCTGTTTTCGTTCTCTAGCTTATGTAACATAAGCTTTAAGTTTTATTTATTTAACTTTAAGTTTTGTTCTAATTTACATTTTTCTTTTTTTCTTTTTTTTTCTTAAAAAAAAGAAGGCTATTGGGTCCCTTTTGGTCATGGATGTGTTTGTGTATGGGCCAGATGCTTAGCCCACAGAAAATGTTTCTTTCCAAAATATGTAGAATCTCTTGGACTTGGGCTAAGAGAGGATATGTTTTGTTTTAGGAAATTTCTTTTTGGTCTTAATGGGTCAGGGTCAGGTTTTGAATAAAATTAATTTTCAAAGGAAAACCCCCAAAAATATATTTTCTGGTCGTTTTTCTTTATTCAAAATCCCTTTTCAAAAATAAAATAAAATAATAAATCCTTTTGAGATTTTTTTTTGGTTTTTTTTAATGAAAAATCTTTCCAAAATCAAATCCTTTTTAAAAGAAAATTCATGAGTTCATGCAACAATCTGCGACGTTGATGTATGATTTTTCATCCTCAAGTGTCGTATGAATTGTAATGGTTCATCGTATAGCTTCGCTGTCTTTAACCCTGTCCAAAAGTGAGTTCTCTCATTTTAGAAATAAAAATGATTTTTATGTTCTACTTTCATAATTTTTTTTACAAAAATAAATAAATAAATAAAAGAATGCTTTTAAGTATCTATTATAATTTTTTTAATAAATAAAAATCTTTCTCATTCATGCAATAATCTATGACGTTGATGTATGAATATTCATCCTTAAGTGGCGTATGCATTGTAAGGGTTTATCGTATAGCGCTGCTATCATGGACCCTGCGCAAAAAATGAATTTATTATGAAATAAAATCTTTTAAAAAAAAATAAAAAATAAAAAAATCAAACCTTTTCCAAAAAATAAAATCAATCAACCATTTAAACATTTTCCAAAAGAACTACGTGGCTTTGAGTTTCCCATCACACCCGGGAATATGTAGGAGCAAGATAAATCATCTTGTCAAGCCAAAACTAAAATTTCCTTTTTTTGTGTCCTTTTTTTATGTCAAAATAATTAACCAAGATAATTAAACTTTTCTATTTTTAGGGATGCTCTATGGACACGGTGTCATGTTCAGTCTCTTAGATTTGAGGTTACCCTGTGGACTCATGTGCCATGTTCAACCTCATTTGGTTTTTTTATATAGACAATAAATTTAAAAATATAAGAATTAATAAAATTTAAAATATTAAAATTTAAAAATAATTCTTTCTTGTAAATAATTTTTGGGGTAAAATAAATATTTAAAAGGTTGTTAAAATGTTTTTGCACAATTAACTTGAGGTACCTTTTTTTAAACGGACGATGTGGGGTGCTAACACATTCCCTACTCGTAACCGACACCCGGACTCATCTCTTTTTTTTAGACCAGTTTACCTTTAAATAATTGGGTTTTCTAAGATTTTCCCAATAAAAATTTTAGTGGCGACTCCTCCGTTTTTACCTTCTTTTTCGCAGCGCCCGGACGGGACGGTCGAGACAGCTAGCGACTCCGCTGGGGATTTTCGAGAGTCAGGCCTATCATAGTTGTTTGTGCAATTTCTTTTAATAGCTTTAAAAGTATTAACTTTACCCTTTTTGTTTATTTTCGTAAATAGTTTTAGTTGTTCTTATAAATGTCTTTGTATATTCTTGCAACCCTAGGGTAGAAAACTCTTTTAAATGTTGGCTGTTCTTTTGCAGGTTTGGGGGTTAGTTTTTTAGGTTTTGTGCAGGTTTGCTTGCTCCCAGCACACACATCACCATCACATATTCACACACTTTTGGGCTCTATACCTGAGTCTTGTAATGCCATAAGATTATAAGAGGCTTCAGTGATGTTATTGTGATGCTTTTGCGTCCCTAACAGACATTGATTCTCCCGCTCGGATTGCTACCGTAACATGGACTGCCATATTGTGACTTTTCGGTCCCTGCGGTGAGGTTCATGGATTCGAGTCCTCATTTTTAGATGAGGGTAATCCGGGAACCATATGTTTAGGGGTCTAGATCTGTCCCGGAAGTCATGCACCTAAAATGCCATTAGTAGCCTACCAAACTAGGGTCTTGACCTCAGAAGTTCAAACTTTAGGATATGACCCATGTAGGACAAAAGAGAGCGCATTCCACCTTTTTCTGCAACATGAATAATCACATGCATCATAATAATTTTATGCATGCATTCCACAGACGCCTTCATATGCCATTCATTCATGCATCCTGTTACATTCATTATTATTCATTGTATGCTCGTGCATGTAGTACTTTAAGTCATGCATTGTTAATATGTCATTCATGCATTTTGTTACACTCTCATGCATAAGTAAATTTGCTTTCCAAATGTTATTAACAAATTAAAATTTCCCTCCACAGATAATTTGGTTTGAGATAACACCTTTGATTACAAGAGATGGAAAAAGTCAGGCACACTAGCAATGCTCCCACCACCAAGAGCTCCAGGGTGATATTAAACTCATTAGAGAATCTGAAAGAGTTGAACCAATATTTGCCTCAATAACGTCAAAGAAGCTCCGCCAAGAAGTATGGAGGGATCTTGGACCTAATTTTCATACCGGTTGAGACTGCTGCTTTGAGTGCTTTGTGTCAGTATTGGAACCCCCACCTCAAATGTTTTGAATTGCCAAACATGGACATTACTCCCACCATTGAAGAATATGCTTGTCTGTTAAGGTTGCCAATGCAGAAAAACCCCATCGTGTACTTTCACTTGGGGCAATACTTGACCACTACAAGCATAGCAGGTTTACTAGGGCTTCCTGAAAATGATGTGAAGTTGACCGGGCACTCAAACTCGCGAGGGTTAACCCGAACTCTTCTCGAAAATCATTTGAAGAAATTAATGGATCGGCAAGATTGGGAAACCTTTGAGAGGGTATTGGCGCTAACAATATATGGGTCGGTTCTATTTCCATCAGCGCTAGACATGATAATGGATGTATTCTTCACAGAGAGAAAGAAAGAAAAACCTGTCTTAGCAGTGTTAGCTGAAACGCTTTTGACTCTAGAATTTTGCCTGCGGAATACAAAGGGGAAGCTCCGATGTTGTGTACAATTGCTCTATGTGTGGGCCATGACTCACATGTATGCAAAAGGTTATATCACCTGCCATTCAGATCCACTAAGAGGCTTCCATAACATCCCTATAAGACAGCTAAATGAAGAGGAATGGAAGAGCGACTTTGACAAAGTGGAAATGGACTCTTTTAGGTGGGTATGCCCATGGTACGAAGGTCAGCAGGGGCAAGATATCATTTATAGTTGTGGTGACTATCCCAATGTTCCTTTGATGGGTCCAAGAGGGTGCATATCCTACACACCCGCCATAGTCTTACGACAGCTTTGTTGGACGCAAACCGTGCCAAGAGAAGAACAACTTGGTGGATGCGGTTTCCGGTATGAGGATGGCGAGAATACCAAGTTGTTAGATAAAGCAGTTAGAAATGCATGGAAAGATGTGAAGATGGCAGGGAGAGCACAATTGGGCCGACCAATCCTAATCATTGTCTCAGAATACGAAGCATGGAGAAAGTCAAGGAAAGGTCCCGTCAACATTCCTGCAGAAAGCACGAGAGATAAAGACTACTCCCCTTTGGTAACTCAAATGGCAGAACAACTGAAAATCCTAGAAGCACAAATGAAGGAAATGGAACAACAAAAGCAAGATGCCAAGTTAAAAATAGTCATTGGACAGAAGCGTTGTGAGAAGTTAGCAAAGGAAAATGAACACTTAAAAGATTTGTGTGCAAATATCTCCACAACCTCAAGAGTCCAGATGAATACAGACAATGTCTCACCAAGCATCATGGCTAAGGTACAGAATCTTGAAAATAAAGTATTGTCCTTGACAACGGAGAGGCATCGGCTAAGAAAAGAAAAGCGTCAATTAGAAGAAGAAGTCAACCAGCAAGAAGGTATGAGAAAGTCATTGGAGGCGGAGGTTGATCGACAAAGGGGAGTCAATAGCAACTTACAGAAGCAAATTTGTGCACAAAGTAGGATGACTGATGAATTGGTACAAAAGGTCAAAGAACTGAATATCCTAATGGTCAAGATCAAGAAGCAGTGCGATTTAGGGTGGACCCTGGCAAAGCATTATCATGATCACGTGGTTCAAGCAATGAATGCCGTAAAATGGTGGAGAGAAGAAGCACGAGAGCGAGGGATAGATATTGACATATGGAAAAAGAGATATGTGAGCATGAGTTTGGAGCTAAGCCATTGCATTCCGAATTTTGTCCGAAGCTTTGAGAAGGCAGAACAACAAATCTGTGCGGACACTATGCTTCGTCTTCCGTCTGAACTGGATGATTTTATGCAAATGTGTGGAGGGTTTGCTCGAGGGCTAAAAAGAAAGAGACCTGAGCTGTTGACTTTAGGATGAAATGTTGTAACAATGTTGAAAATTATGGTTTGAAAATGATGTAATCCCAATCTATGTACTGCTTTGAGGAACTTTTAATGAAATATGTTCTTGCCTCTATGATTCCTTCGTACTCCAACTCTTACACTTGACTTGCGACGACACCTATTCTGGAGCATGGTCTCCCTTTAGTATGTTGTCAACTACATCTTTGCCTTATAGGATTCTTCCTTCTGCGCAAAGGGTAGGTCGGGATGTCTCATTTCAGAATTCACATTGCTAGTGTGTTTAAGACAACATCTATTGTGGAGAGATGTTTTTCCCCAGATTTGTTGTCAACTCCATTTCATCTTATGAGCACAATGCCCTCTGTGGGGGATGGAGGGACCATCTCTTGTCAGTCACAAGGTGTTAACTAAAACAAAACAACAACAAAAATATATTAAATAAATAATAACTCCAAAGGTAGTTTTCACTAAAACTTTTACTTTTTTGTCATGTCCTTACTTTCTTTGTTCGATTAAAACAAGTGTGACTCTTACTGAACAATTGCTCCAAGACACCCTTATCGCACTCGATCACAGGCAAGGGCCATGGCGGATGAACTAGAAGAAGTCCAAGAGATTAGGGATGAAGTCAGTCAAATCAAGGATCAGATGACTAAGATGATGGAGATCCTACAAGCAATGCAGAAGGAAAAGAACACAAAAACTCCAGCCTCGAACGAAGGACATCCAACCACACCTCTCATCCCGCCCGGTTTTTCTTAGATTCCTATTCACGGCTTCAACCAACCAGGGGCCATGATGCCTCTCACTATTTATCCAAGTAACCAAACTCATTTTTCATTTGACCCGAACAATCCCCCATACGGCTTGCTTCGTGGATTTGTGCCACCAATCCCCAAACCCACAAGATGGCATTCAAAACTCCGAACACATCACTTAGACACAAACCCCCACTAATGATGTCGAAATACCGCAAACACAAACTGTCAACCCTACAGATGGTAACACCCCGATAGTGACACCTTCTGTCAATCTAAAGCCCCCACAATACACCCAACATTATGGACCCCAGGGGGACTCAAATGATGCCAAACTTCGGTTCCTCCTCTATGCCATATTAATTTCCCCATAATATGTACGGAGAAACTCCAGTGAATCAGTCGGGAGGGAATTCCCAATCAAAAGAAAAGTTGGAAGTACTAGAGGAAAGATTGCGGGCCATTGAAGGGGTAAATAGTTATGGTCTTCGGGATGCCTCGGAACTTTGCATGGTGCCAAATGTTGTAATTCCGCCAAAATTTAAGGTACCCGATTTTGACAAATATCGGGGAACCACTTGTCCCAAAAACCATTTGACCATGTATGTTAGGAAGATGGCATCATATGCCCAAGATGATAAGCTCTTAATTCACTTCTTCCAAGACAGTTTAACTGGGGCAGCTTCAAATTGGTACACGCATCTCGAGCGGGCACACATCCGATCCTTCAAAGATCTAGCAGATGCATTCCTGAAGCAGTACAAGTACAATATTGACATGGCTCCCGATAGGATGCAACTCCAAAATATGTCAAAAAGGGACGTAGAGACTTTCAAAGAGTATGCACAGCGATGGAGGGAACTGGCTGCTCAGGTGGAGCCTCCCTTAGCCGAGAAAGAAATCGTAGCAATGTTCATTGATACACTCCAGTCGCCCTTCTATGATAGGATGACTGGGAGTGTGTCATCAAAATTTTCTGACATGGTCATCATCGGTGAGAGAATTGAAAGTGGAATGAGGAATGGCAAGATCACCGAGACTTCAGTAGGGAACGGCCCCAAGAAAGGCCCGTTTGTGAAAAAGAAAGAGGGAGAAGTACATGCAGTAACCTTTGAACAAAAGAAACCGAACCAATGGAGACCGAACCAAACACCCGCCTTCCAAGCCCAATACGCCCCATATTACCAACCACCTCCATATCACCAAGCCAACCAGCCATACATCGCTGTCACCTCACAATTTTCAAATACTCAACAGTTGGCTCCTTACCGACCATCATACCCTTCTCAGCCTCAAACACACCCTACCATGCCACCTCAAATTGTTCAACCCCTAAATCCAAACCCAAACACCAGCCAAACAAGACCACCGTATAACTCGGAAAGAAAGCCAGTGCGTTTTGACCCGGTACCCATGACCTACACTGAACTATTCCGCCAACTTGTGAGAAAATCCGTGCTAACTCCTATCCCGACAAGACCAATAGACCCTCCTTATCCAAAGTGATATGACCCAAATGCTCAATGTGAATATCACGATGGGGCCACAGCTCATTCCACCGAGAGTTGTAAAGCTTTGAAGTTTAAGGTGCAAGACCTGATTAATGCCAAATGGTTGAGCTTTCAGAAGGATGCTCCAAACGTGGCACAGGGTCCTATGCCAAATCATGGGAGTTCGGGAGTCAATGCCATTGAAAGCTTCTTGGAGCATACTCTCAAGAGTAAAGTGGTCGTTGTTAGGACTCCTATGAGAGTTATTTTCAGAGAGATGTGCAAATACGGATTGATCCAAATCCCGATCATGGAAGAAAATGTTCTCGGTAAAGAGATAAGGTGTGACTTCGACAGGAGTATAGGGCATTCGATTGAAGACTGTGCAGAGTTTCGACAAGTTGTGCAACAATTAATGGATATGAAGATTATCTTAATTGGTTGTGAATCAAATGAGTATGGCATTAATATGGCTACTGAATCTACGATTTCCCCAACCCCAATTAAGATAACCCCTTTTACTGTTGTGGTTAATCCTCAACCTGTTCCTGAGCAAATCACTCCGAAACCAGTGGTGATATATTATACTGAGAAGAAACCTTTGCCGGTTCCAAGTGGGCCAGCACCAATCATCATCCGAGTTCCAAGTCCTTCCCATTACAAGGACACCAAAGCGGTACCCTGGAAATATGAGATGCAGGTTCAATCCAATCCTTCCAACAAGACTACTGTGGTTACCAACATTTCAGGAATTGGTGGAATGACTAGGAGTGGTCGCATTTACACTCCAGAGGTATTGCGAAGGGAGGAAACAGAAAAGGAAGGAAAGGATCGCAAGGGGAAAGAGAAGGTGGAAGGAATTCTAGATGACAAGGAAGCAAACGGGGGTGAGAATAAAAAAGAGGTATCTGACGAAGAAGTCGGTGAATTCTTGAAGTTCATCAAGCAGAGTGAATATAGGGTTGTGGATCAGTTAAATCGAACTCCGGCGCGGATATCTCTTTTGTCTCTATTGATGAACTCTGAGCCACATAGGAGAGTACTGATGAAGGTGCTAAATCAAGCTCATGTCTCCCATGACATCACAGTTGATAAGCTCGATAACATTGTAGGTAATATAGTCGCTGATAATTATGTCACTTTCACCGATGATGAAATACCAGTTGAAGGTATGGGGCACAACAAGGCATTGCACATTTCTGTGAAGTGTCGAGATCATGTCATGGCTAGGGTTCTCATTGATAATGGATCTTCTTTGAATGTAATGCCAAAGTCAACACTGGCAAAGTTGCCTTTCGATGGAACTCATATGAAGCCAATCACAATGATTGTAAGAGCTTTCGATGGAACCCGAAGGGAAGTCATGGGAGAAATTGAATTGCCCATTCAGATTGGCCCTTGCACCTTTGAAGTAATCTTCCAAGTAATGGACATCACACCAACTTACAATTGTCTCCTAGGACGACCATGGATCCATTCGTCTGGAGTTGTACCTTCCACATTGCACCAGAAGGTGAAGTTCATTGTTGATCGTAAGTTGATAATTGTTTCTGGAGAGGAGGATCTGTTAGTAAGCAAGCCATCAACAACCCCTTATATTGAAGCTGCCGAGGAAGCTCTCGAGACCGCCTTCCAGTCCCTTGAAATTGCCAATGCCACTTATGTTGGGGATAGTGCTCCACTCTTGAAACCTCGGTCATCTAAAGTGTCCATCATGATGGCCAAGGTTATGCTCGAAGGAGGATACCAACTTGGAAGCGGTTTGGGGAAGAACAGCCAAGGTGTCACTGACATCCTCATGCTCACTGAGAACAAGGACAGGTTTGGGTTGGGATACAAACCCACCAAGGCCGACAAGATGAGGGTTATAGAAGAGAAGAAAAGAAAGAGGTTGGCTCGGCTGGAAAATCGTGAATACGAGGCTGAAAGGGTTCCCATCTGTGACATTAGACAGAGCTTCCGAAGCATAGGGTTCGCATTCCTGGACCAAGCAGCAGCTATTGAAGATGATTATCCTGTCGATCATGGTATCAATCTGGTGTATCCATGCTCTCCGGATACAGAGCTCAACAATTGGGAGATCATTGAGTTCCCCAGGACCATAGAGTCTTTTTCAAAGTAATTATGTAATGCCTATCCTTTAGCTTTGCCCAAGGCTTTAGGAGTTTTGTTGTAATGGGCTTACTTGTTTATGTTTCAGTATGACTTATCAATAAATGCATGCATTCAGTATCTTTTTGTTGTTATCTCTCTGTTTTTTTTTACTTTCGTTTTGTTCACCATTCCTCACCAATAAATGCAGTTTCTCGTATTTAACCTTTATTCATTCATCTTTCCCTGATAACTACCAAAATGCAAATGTAAAAGTGACTCTCCTGAAAATGACAGTGTTAGTAACTCAGCATACAATTTTGACTATCCCATTGATCATGCTGAAAAGGTTGTTGATGATGATGGGGAAGTTCCCCCTGAACTATTGAGATTGGTAGAACAAGAAGCCAGGGAAATTCGGCCCTATGAAGAGCAGAGTGAACTAATCAATTTGGGAACCAAAGATGATAAAGAAGAGGTCAAGATTGGCCTTTCCCTGAAAGAAAATGAGCGGAACAGGTTGATCAGGTTGTTGATGGATTATAAAGATGTTTTCGCATGGTCGTACCAAGACATGCCAGGGTTAGACCCCAGTGTAGCAGAACACAAATTGCCATTAAAGCCGGAGTGTCCTCCAGTAAAGCAGAAGCTACGAAGGATGAAAGCAGAAATGTCTTTAAAGATCAAGGAGGAGGTCAAGAAACAACTGGATGCAGGTTTTCTAGAAGTTGTAAAGTACCCTCAATGGGTTGCTAACATCGTTCCTATTCTCAAGAAAGATGGAAAGGTTCGAATGTGTGTTGACTATCGAGATATGAAGAGTTAGCCCAAAAGATGACTTTCCTCTGCCTCACATTGATGTTCTTGTAGATAATACTGCTCAACATGCAGTATTCTCTTTCATAGATGGATTCTCGGGATATAATCAGATCAAGATGGCACCTGAAGATATGGAGAAAACTACATTTGTCACTTTATGGGGAACCTTTTGCTACAAGGTTATGCCCTTTGTCTTGAAAAATGCCGGGGAAACATATCAGCGGGCTATGGTGGCTTTATTCCATGACATGATGCATAAGGAGATAGAAGTTTATGTAGATGACATGATCGCCAAGTCCAGATCCGAAGACGACCATGTTGATAATCTGCAGAAATTTTTTGAGCGGTTAAGAAAGTTTAAGCTCCGATTGAATCCAGCCAAATGCACTTTTGGAGTGAAATCGAGGCAAGCTTCGGGGTTCATTGTTAGTCAAAGAGGAATAGAGGTTGATCCTGAAAAGGTTCGAGCAATCATCGACATGCCAGCACCTCAAACGGAGTAGGAAGTTCGTGGGTTTTTAGGAAGATTGAACTACAGTGCCCGGTTCATCTCCCAACTAACCGAGACATGTGAACCAATCTTTAAATTGCTGTGCAAAAATCAAGCTGTGACATGGAATGAAGATTGTCAAAAAGCCTTTGAGAAGATCAAACAATACCTACATGAGCCTCCGGTCTTGGTTCCCCCAGTGCCGGGAAGACCTCTCATCATGTATTTGACTGTGCTAGATGAATCGATGGGTTACATATTGGGGCAACACGATGAGTCAGGAAGGAAGGAACATTCCATCTGTTATCTAAGTAAGAAATTCACCAGTTATGAAGCCAACTACTCACTACTAGAACGCACTTGCTGTGCCTTGGCTTGGGCGGCTCGCCGTTTGAGGCATTACATGTTGTGTTACACTACCTGGTTGGTGTCCAAAATGGATCCGATCTAGTATATATTTGATAAGCCTGCTCTGACTGGAAGAATTGCTCGCTGGCAAGTCCTGCTATCAGAATATGACATTGTCTATGTCACCCAAAAATCAATAAAAGGGAGTGCTCTTGCAAAATATCTAGCCAATCAGTCAGTAGAAGATTATGGATCGATGCAATGTGATTTTCCAGACGAAGATATAATGGCTTTGTTTGATCGTGAGCAATCACCTGAAAAAGAAAAGTGGACCATGTTATTTGACGGAGCTTCTAATGCATTGGGACACGGAATCGGGGCAATCTTAATCTCACCAGAAAATGATTATTTCCCTATCACTGCGAGGCTCTGTTTCGATTGTACAAACAATATAGCCGAATATGAAGCTTGTGCACTAGGGATTTTGGCAGCAATAGAGGCAAAAGCAAGGATATTGGAGGTATACGGGGACTCTGTATTAGTCATCCACCAGCTTAGAGGGGAATGGTAAACCCGAGATGCCAAGTTAATCCCGTACCATGATTACGTCAAAGGTTTGATTGAGCAGTTTGATGAAGTCACATTTCATCATATTCCCCGAGAAGATAACCAATTAGCTGACGCGCTGTCTACCTTGTCCTTGATGTTCAAAGTAAGTGACGAGAGGAACCTACCACTCATCAAAATGGAAAGTCGTGATCATCCTACATATTGTCAAGTGATAGAGGAAGAGTCTGATCAAAAACCGTGGTACCATGACATCAAATGCTTCATCCAAAGAAGGGAATACCCTCCGGGCACTTCATAAAATGACAAAAGAACTCTAAGAAGACTTGCAATGGGTTTCTATTTAGATGGAGGTATTCTCTACAAAAGAAATCATGCATGGTGTTGTTGAGGTGCGTTGACGCAAAAGAAGCTAAACGGATAATTGAGGAGGTACATGAATGATCTTTTGGAACACACGCGAGAGGTCATGCAATGGCCAGGAAAATCTTGAGGACTAGCCAATATTGGTTGACAATGGAGGCTGATTGCTTTAATTATGCGAAGAAGTGCTATAAGTGTCAAATATATGTTGATAAGGTTCATGCGCCGCCAGCTCCCTTGAATGTCATGTCGACACCCTGGCCGTTCTCAATGGGGAATGGATGTGATCAGGCCAATCGAACCAAAAGCCTCAAATGGGCATCGCTTCATTCTTGTTTCCATTGATTATTTCACAAAGTGGGTTGAGGCTGCATCATATCCCAATATGACCAGGAATGTCGTGATCAAATTCGTAAAAAGAGAATTAATTTGTCGTTATGGGTTGCCGGGTGAGATTATCACTGATAATGCGACCAACTTGAACAACAAGATGATGAAAGAGATTGATCAGCCTCTGGCTCATCTAGTTTTATGGCTAGTATGACCATGGTTTTGTGCAAATTATATCCTATTTTCACCCAAATTAGATTAGATTGTCCTCAAGCAAGGTTTTGAGTCTCTAAAGTAGTTTTAGGTTAATTTAGCTAGTTTTGAGTCAAAATAATGCACTTATAGTTATTTCCTTGTTTTCAGGTTAAGTAGAAGTTGAGGGAATAAAGAAACAGGGGATTCGCCTCGCGAGAGTCTTCTCGCCTCGCGAACCTGAAAGCCAGCAGAACAGTGAAAATGTCATCCTCTCTGGTTCGCCACGCGAACAAGACCTCGCCTCGCGACCCTGAAGGCTGACTGTTCCAGGAAAATGTAAGGTTTCTGTGTCGCCTCGCGAACACTTGACTCGCCTCGCGAGTAATCCAGCCCTGGAAGACCAGAAGCCATCACGGCTTAACCATGCTGAAGGTCACGGCAGTGACAGTTTGGAAATTGAAGAGTTTCGCCTCGCGAGCGGTACTTCGCCCCGCGAGAAGGCCAAACGTTGCTGACTTTTCACAATATTCGCCTCGCGAAGGTGTGCTCGCCTCGCGAGCTAGCTGAATCCAGAATTTGTATAAATTGCTGTTCTGAATAGCTTGAGAGAACTTTTGCTTCTCCATTGTTTTTACCTTTTTCTGTGTGTATTTCGTTTTAATGGGGAACTAAATTTCATAGATTAATCTGCTATAATTGATTTCCACCGTACTTGAGGTTTTTTAATCCTTGTTTTGTATGCTTTTCCCTTTTCAATGCCATGTTATACATTTCTGTTTGTTTAATTCAGGAGTGTATAGTGTTGTGTTTATTCATTTCAGTGATTCTATGTTCCTATACTTAATCGCGTTTGTTTAATTCACGTGTGTTCAGTCATGTTCGTTTAGTTCATGAGGGCTTAACCCCGTTTGTTTAATTCGGGAATAGGAACATGTATCCGTAGTAGCGATTTCGTTTGTTAATTGTTGCTACAACTGAAAGGGGATTAGAATCTGCTTAGGGCTTGGGATTACATGAACAGATGATAGTTGTGAAATCAAGAACAGTAGATTAATCGTTTTTAGCTATTTGACAACCTCTTTGAATTGCCTTGTTTTCATTGCTTTATTTTCTTTGATTCCATCCAAACCAAACCCCCCCCCCCCCCCCCCAAAAACTGAATTTTGTGATAAATAACACTTCGAGAGTCCTTGTGAGACGACATCCGAGTTGTCGCCCTAAACTACAGTTTTTATAACCCGCTCGTTCTTTTTGGCGCGTGCGCGACAGCGCGACCAAAAATTGGCGCCGTTGCCGGGGACTCTTGTTTGTTATTTTTCGCATTTTATTTTCTTTCTTTTGTTTCTTTTATTTTCGTTTTTTGTTTTGAATTGGTCTGGCTACTAGGTCTAATTGCCCTGAATTGTGTGATTTTGACCCGAAAATTGAAAGAACACTGCACACACTCCGTAGAGAATTTCGGGCTAGTACTAGTAGTGATTCTAATTCCAAAACTGTTTTTGACAATATAGGTGACCAAAGAACATTGAGACAGCTTGCTGCCCCTGATGTAAATTACAATGGATTGTGTATTTCATATCCTGGTGCTGATACTCCTTTTGAACTAAAATCTGGTTTCATTCACTTGTTGCCAAAGTTTAATGGTCTTGCAGGTGAGGATCCACACAAGCACTTGAAGGAATTCCAGGTTGTCTGCTCAACAACCTCGAGATCTGAGGGAGTCACTGAGGATAGCATCAAGCTGAAAGCTTTTCCGTTCCCACTCCAGGGAGCTGCAAAGGATTGGCTGTTATATCTTGAGCCCAACTCTATCACCACCTGGAATGATTTGAAGAGGGTTTTCTTAGAAAGATATTTTCCTGCTTCCAGAGCTGCGTCAATAAGGAAGGAAATATGTGGCATCAGGCAAGGGAATGAGTCGCTAGCTGAATATTGGGAAAGATTCAAGCATTTGGTATCCAGCTGCCCTCAGCATCAGATTTCTGAACAACTACTTATCCAGTACTTTTATGAAGGGTTACTGCCGATGGATAGGAATCTTTTGGATGCTGCTAGTGAGGGAGCGCTTGTTGATAAGACCCCAGCTGCTGCCAAGCAACTCATTGAGAATATGTCATTGAATTCCCAGCAGTTTACTACCAGAAGAAATTCAGTTAAGACAAGAGGTGTGCATGAGGTCCATAGTTCCTATTCCAACCAGGCCCTTGAGAATAGAATGGATGAGCTAACTTCTTTTGTAAGGCAATTGGCAATAGATAGGGTTCAGCCTGCAAGGTTATGTGGCACATGCAATTCTCCTGAGCACCCATATGATGCATGCCCTATCCAGAGAGAAGAGGTCGTCAGTGAAGCGCCTCAAGCTTATGCAGTAAATCCCTATAATCAAGGAAACAGTCAGAATCGGTACAGTACTCCAGACCTCTCCACCAATAGGTACCATCCCAACTGGAGGAATCATCCTAATCTGCGGTATGGGAACTCATCCCAACAACAACCGATGGCACCTCAGAATCCTCCTCAAGTGACTACTTCTGCACCTTCTGGACCTTCACTGGAGGACATGTTCAAGCAAATGACTTCACAATTGACTTCACAGATGAATGCACAAATGACTACACTTTTCCAGCAACAAGTCGGACAGCTTCAGGCCTCACAGGCATAGTTTCAGCAGCGAACAGATGCCAGCATTCAAAATTTAGAGACACAGGTTGGACAACTGGCCTCCTCCATAAATAATATACAGCAAGCTCAAAGAACAACCCAGCTGCCTGCACAGCCAGTGATAAATCCCAATGCCTCCAACCCTAATGTGAGTGCCATATCTCTGAGATCTGGAAAAGTTGTTGAGGCCACCTCTGAAAAAGATGAAGCAACTGTTGAGGTAACTCCTGAGCCTATTGTTGAAGTTGAAGTTGAGAAGGTATACAGACCACCAATCCCATTCCCACACAGAGTTCAGAAAAATAAGAAGATTGGTGGTGAAGATAAGGAAAGGGAGATTTTAGATGTGTTCCGAAAGGTAGCTGTGAATATTCCCCTTTTAGATGTGATCAAGCAGGTGCCCAGGTATACAAAATTTCTGAAAGATCTATGCACCAATAAGAGGAGGTTGAAGAATAATGAGAGAGTTGACTTGGGAAGAAATGTTTCAGCCCTTATCCAGTCTAAGCCTGCATCAGAAAGAGTTGTTGTTTTAGCCCCTACTCAGGCACTACCACAAAAGTGCAAGGATCCGGGCACATTTACTATTCCATGCACTATTGGGGATAGAAGATTTGAAAATTGTATGCTGGATTTGGGAGCCTCTATAAATGTCATGCCTACCTCCATCTTTAATAACCTTGATCTTGGTCCCTTGCAGTATACAGGTCTCACCATCCAGTTGGCTAACAGGACCAGTGCCCGCCCCATGGGAATGGTAGAAGATGTTCTGGTGCAAGTTGATGAGCTGATTTTTCCTGCTGACTTCTACATCTTAGACATGGCAGGAGAGACACATTCCAGTAGATCACCAATAATCTTGGGCAGACCATTCATGAAGACAGCCAAGACTAAGATTGATGTGAATGATGGGACTATGTCTATGGAGTTTGGTGATATTGTGGCTAAGTTCAACATCTTTGATGCTATGAAACACCCATTGGAGGAGCACTCTGTTTTCCAGCTAGAGTTGCTGTCTGAGATTATTGATGATACCCATGAGGACCTAGTTTCTGATTTTCCTTTTATTTCTGGGTTTGATGATTTATATTCATGTACTAACTGTACTGACACTAACCCGTGTGCTGTTTGTGCTGAGTTTCTTGATTCAACCTTGCAGGGTGATAATGATAGTGAGAGTGAAGTCATGCATGCGCAGCAGAAGTCCTTGACATCCTGGCTACTCCCAATGTACCATCCGTTGAGCAGCCGCCCTCCCTAGAGCTCAAGCCACTTCCTGGGAACCTGAAGTATGCCTACCTGGAGAAAAATGAAAAACTTCCAGTCATCATTTCTTCCAGCCTTGACTCTGACCAGGAAGCCAAACTATTGGAGGTTCTGAAGAAGCACAAGAAGGCTATTGGGTGGACCTTGGCTGATATTCCAGGAATTAGCCCCTCCAGATGCATGCACAGAATTCTATTGGAGGATGGAGCTAAACCAGTAAGGCAGGCCCAAAGGCGGCTAAATCCACTGATTCTGGATGTGGTGAAGAAAGAGGTGACTAAACTTCTGCAGGCAGGTATTATATACCCCATCTCTGATAGTACTTGGGTAAGTCCGGTGCAAGTTGTACCCAAGAAGTCTGGTCTCACAGTAGTTAGGAATGATAATAATGAGCTTGTACCCACTAGAGTCCAGAATAGCTGGCGGGTCTGTATAGATTATAGGAAGTTGAACGAGGCCACCAGAAAGGATCACTTTCCTTTGCCGTTTATAGATCAGATGCTGGAACGGCTGGCTGGTAAATCTCATTACTGCTTTCTTGATGGTTTTTCTGGGTATTTCCAGATCCATATTGCCCCTGAGGATCAGGAAAAGACCACTTTCACGTGCCCCTTCGGTACGTTTGCTTATAGGAGGATGCCATTTGGCCTTTGTAATGCTCCTGGCACCTTCCAAAGATGTATGCTTAGCATTTTCTCTGAATTTATTGAAAATTGCATAGAGGTGTTCATGGATGACTTCACTGTATATGGCTCCTCATTTGATGCATGTCTGCATAGTTTGAGTTTAGTTCTAGACAGATGCATTGAGACTGATCTGATTTTGAATTATGAAAAGTGTCACTTTATGGTAGAACAGGGGATAGTTTTAGGTCATGTTATTTCTAAAGAGGGTATTTCAGTAGATCCTACAAAAATTGATGTGATTTCTTCATTGCCTTACCCATCTTGCATACTCGAGATCCGTGCTTTTCTTGGCCATGCAGGTTTCTACAGGCGCTTTATTAAGGACTTCAGCAAGATAGCACTGCCATTGTCAAACCTGCTGAAGAATGATGCCGTGTTCCATTTTGATGACAGCTGCAAGGAGGCATTCGACCACCTGAAAAGAGCATTGACTTCTACCCCTGTCATCCAGCCCCCTGACTGGACACTCCCTTTTGAACTTATGTGTGATGCTTCCAATTTTGCTGTGGGAGCGGTTCTGGCACAAAGAGTGGGCAAGGCTGCCCATGTAATTCATTATGCTTTAGGACATTAGATGCTGCACAATCAAATTACACCACCACTGAGAAAGAACTGCTAGCTGTTGTGTTTGCACTTGATAAATTTAGGTCTTATTTGCTAGGTTCTAGGGTTATTGTTTTCACTGACCATGCAGCTCTGAAATATCTGTTAAAGAAACCAGAAGCTAAGCCAAGATTGATCCGGTGGATGCTTTTGCTCCAAGAGTTCAATGTGGAGATAAAAGATAGGAGTGGAGCTGAAAATTTGGTAGCAGATCACTTGAGCCGGATAGCAAGGGGTGAGGATCCTTCTCCCATCCAAGATGATTTCCTTGATGAGAGACTTCTACATCTGTATGGGGTAACCCCCTGGTTTGCTGACATAGTTAACTTTCTTGTTGCTGGTATTGTTCCTGCAGGTACAAGTAGATCCAAGTTCCACAAGCTCAAGAGCGATGCAAAGTACTATGTGTGGGATGACCCCTACCTCTGGAAGTTTTGCAGTGATCAGGTTATTCGGAGGTGTATCCCCGATCATGAGGCAGAGTCCATCCTGCACTTCTCTCATGCCTCTCCAGTTGGAGGACATTTTGGACCACAGAGGACGGCAAGCAAAGTCCTGGATTCTGGGTTCTACTGGCCCACAATTTTTAGAGATGCCTATGAGGTCTACAAGAATTGTAAGGAATGTCAAACAACAGGCCCTGCCATCACTCGTAGGAGTGAGATGCCTCAGCAGCCCATGCTTTTTTGTGAGGTTTTTGATGTGTGGGGGATTGATTTTATGGGTCCTTTCCCTGCTTCTTTTAGTTTTGTATATATTCTTTTGGCTGTTGACTATGTTTCAAAGTGGGTGGAAGCAATCCCCACTAGGACTAACGATGCTAAAGTTGTTTCCAAATTTGTTAGGTCCAACATTTTTTGCAGGTTTGGCATACCTAAGGCTATCATCAGTGACCAGGGCACTCACTTCTGCAACCGAACCATGGAAGCCTTACTCAGGAAATATGGAGTTGTGCATAGAGTTTCCACTTCTTACCATCCCCAGACCAATGGCCAGGCTGAGATATCAAACAGGGAGATCAAGCAGATTCTAGAGAAGATGGTGCAGCCGAATAGAAAGGAATGGAGCCGCCGTCTGGAAGACGCACTGTGGGCTCAGAGGACCGCTTTCAAGACGCCTATAGGAATGTCCCCCTTTCGTCTTGTATTTGGTAAGGCATGTCATCTCCCGGTGGAAGTTGAGCACCGTGCATATTGGGCAGTAAAGTGTTGTAACATGGACATGCAGAAATCTGGTGTTGAAAGGAAACTACAGCTGCAGCAACTTGAGGAGCTTAGGCTAGAAGCCTATGAAAGCTCCAGGATTTATAAAGGGAAAACAAAACTTTTTCATGATAGGATGATTGTTAGGAAAGAATTTTTTGTGGGCCAGAAAGTCTTACTGTTTAATTCCCGCTTGAAATTGATGGCTGGGAAACTTAGGTCCAGGTGGATTGGACCATTTGTTGTTACTAATGTGTTTCCTTATGGTGCAGTAGAGATTAAAGATGCAGGTAGCAACAAGACCTTCAAGGTTAACGAGCAAAGGCTGAAGCCATTCCATGGTGTGGATGCCGGTGTTCCTGGCGATGCTAATGTTGAGGAGGAGCTCTTCTTGGAAGCTCCCACCTACACTGACACTTGATCAGGGAGTTTCCTTTCCTTTCCCTCACTCTGATTTTATAGTTATGTTGTTTCATTGGGGACAATGTATATTTTAAGTGTGGGGGAGGGAACTAGTTGTAGTTTCGTTTGTCTTGTCTTTCTTTTAGGTCTTGAATAAATTGTGTGTCTTCGGTTGGTGAGCTTAATTGATTTTGATTGACTTTGCACAGATTGCTTGCATGATTGATGTGATGATTCCCCCTAGGCTAAAAAAAAATTGTTTTTGAAAAGTGATCCCCATGTGATTGAAAACTGAACTTTGAGATTTTGTTATGATGGCATGATTTATGATAAGTTTGGGGTGATAGGAAGCACACACTAGGGATAGAATCTCTGTCAAACAATTTGCATGAATGTCCAGGTGAGGTTTTGAGCCTCCAACATGTTTTTGACTGTGAGAATCACTTTCAAGTTGCACTTTCCTGAATTTGCTTGAATCTCTTATTGGTTTGCATGATTATGTGTTTGCTTCAGACGATTTAGGCGTTTTCTTTGTAAATAACTACTTAGCCTAAAAATAACCAATTCCTAATGCATGTTCCTTAGTTAGCCCCATTGAGCCTGATTAGCCTATTATTTCTTGATAACCTAATGTTATAAGCCCAAAAATTTGGAAAACCATGTTAACCCGATCTTAGGATTAGGAGAGCATGGAATCTTAGAATGGGTGCAAGAAACTAAGTTTGGGGTGGCTACAAGGATATGATGTGTTGGTTGGGATTGAAAAAAAAAATGAAAAGGTTGGAGCCAAAGGCCAATGAAAAAAAAAAGCAAAGTGTAAAAATGAAAAAAAATAAAAAAATAAAAAATACAGAAAATGTCCACAAAGGCTAGTTGAATAAAAAGGCTGTAGTCACCCAGGGCAAATGAAAAAAATGGAAAAAGGAACTTGAGTTTAAATTCAAAGTGTAAAAAGTTCATGCTCTCTTACTTCCTAGGGTCTTCAGCCTAGTTCCTTTGTATATTCTACCCTTAGCCAGGCCCCATTACAACCCATAAAAGACCTTTTGATGTTGCTTGCATGTTTTCTGTGGGAATCATTTGGAGATGAAGATCAAATTTATGGGAAGTGTTCTTGAAAAGTGAAACTGAGTGCAATGTTAATAGCCTGACACAAACTGAGCGATTGAGTGAACACTAAATGCCCTTGTGAGGAAGGCAGTTGTTTGAAGTTGGTGATTGATGAGCCTCTGTTTGACTGGTTTTATAACTAGTAAAGACCTTGGCTTTGTGCTTATTTTATATCATTTTCACCCAAATTAGACTTGATTGTCCTTAAGTAGTATTTTGAGTCTGTAAAGTATTTTTAGGTTAATTTAGTTGATTTAGAGTTAAATAAAGTACTTATGCTATTTTCTGTTTTCAGGTTAATAAAAAGAAATAAATCTGGAGTTTTCGCCCCGCGAGAAGGTTGTTCGCCTCGCGAACCAGAAGGTGACTGTTCCAGAATTTGCCAACCATTCTGTCTCGCCCCGCGAAACATGACTCGCCTCGCGAGCCTGGAAGTCAGAAAGCATCACGGTTTACCCGTGTGAAAGGTCACGGGCGTTACAGTTTGGAATTTGAAGAGATTCGCCCCGCGAATATATGCTCGCCTCGCGAGAAGACCAAAGGTTGATGACTGTTCGCGTTATTCGCCTCGCGAGCAGTGCTTCGCCTCGCGAGATCGTGGAATTCCAGAAGTTGTATATAAAGTCTGTTTAGGCAGAACTGAGGGAGTTAGCTAGTTTCTGGAGGCTAGTCAGTTTTGGCTAGTTTCTTAGCTAGTTAGTCAGTAGTTCTCAGTAGTTTATCTTCTTTTATGTTTTGTCTTCCATTTGTAATGGAGAGTTAGTCTCCTAGATTAATCTACTGTGATTGGTTTCTATTACATTTGAGGTTCTGTATTTCCTGTTTTTATTTGCTTTTCTCTTTTCAATGCAATGCTATATGTTTCTGTTTGTTATTTCAGGAATGTATAGTGTTGTATTGATTCATTTCGGTGATGTTATGTTTCTATACTTAATCGCGTTTGTTATTTCGCGTGTGTTCATTCATGTTCGTTTGTTCATGAGGGCTTAACCCCGTTTGTTATTTCGGGAATAGGAACATACATCCGTAGTAGTGGTTTCGTTTGTTAACTATTGCTACAACCGGGAGGGGATTAGAATCCGCTTAGGGCTTGGAGTTATTTGAACCAATGATAGTGGGAAACCAAGAACAGTAGGTTAATCGTTCTTTAGCTTATTTGTTAGTCTCTTAAACTGCCTGTTTTTATTGCTTTCGTTTGTTTTCTTTATTTTGTCTCAATCCAAAACCCCCCAAATTCTGACTTTTACTAATTCTCTGTTAATAACAACAACAACTAAAGAGTCCTTGAGAGATGATACTCGAGTTGTCGCTCCCTATCTGCATTACTTTGTAAACGCTCGATCTTTTTGGCGCGTGGCGACAGCGCGTTCAAAAATTGGCGCCGTTGCCGGGGACTCTTGTTTGTTGTTATTAGCAGAAAATAAAATTAAAAAAAAATCTCTTTGCTGAATTAATTTTGTCTGTTTTGTCTGGTTGTGAATTTTAGCACCCCCCATGGATAATCACATATATGGTTACATGCCTAATGCTTACTATGAACCACCACCATGCATATATTTTCCTGATTTTTATGGTTTATCGCACTGGTTGCCAAGGTTTAGTGGTCTTGCAGGTGAGAATCCGCAGGAGCATCTGAGGGAATTCCAGGCTGTTTGTTCTATAATGCTGAGACCTGCAGGAATAACAGAAGACCACATCAAGATGGAAGCTTTCCAGTTCTCACTTGAAGGCACTGCAAGGGATTGGTTGTATTGTCTTGATGACCATTCTATCTCAAGCTGGTTTGATTTGAAGGAAGCCTTCCTGTTTAGATACTATCCTAGCCAAGTGACCACCTCTGCACATTCCGAACCTTCACAGAGCACCTTGGATGAGATTGCTTGTATGCTACAACAAATGGCTGAGAACACTCAACGAATGATGGAAGAGAATAATCAACGGTTGGCACAACAAAATCTTGAATTTCAACAAAGGATGGAGGCAAGTAATCTTGAATACCAGAGGAGAGAAGCTGAATCTCAGAAGTTGGCCATGCAAATTGATCAAATTGTCGCCAACTCGGCTGCAATGCTAACTCCACAGCCCCTTGAAGAACATACAGATTCACAGATAGCTATTCCTGAAAACACTTCTGATGATAATTGTGATAATGTTTCTGTTGATGATGAACTGTGTGTTGAATCCCCTGATTCTAATGCCTGTGCTGATTGTTATTGTGATGGCACTGCTTTGTGTATAGACTGTTATGCAGCTTTATTCTGTTCAGGAAATACAGAAAATGAGGATCAGGAGGATCAGGAGGACATCTGCTTTCCCGTGCCTGAGGATGATGAAGAACCTTTGGAAGTGGATGATTTAATTGAAGCAAATGCATGTGTTGAGAATGATGGGGTGGATGAATTGAGTGCTGAAAGTCCAGACATTCAGACCGTTACTAATTCAGATTCTTTTACTACATGTACTGACTGTACTGACACTAACCCGTGTGCTATTTGTGCTGAGTTTCTTGACTCTATTTTGCAGGGTGATAGTGAGAGTGATACTGATTGTTCAGCCGAAGTTCCAAATACACCCTCCTTAGAGCTCAAGCCACTTCCAGACATTCAGACCTTTTCTGATTTAGTTTATTGTAACATATCTACTAACTGTACTAACTCTAACCTTTCTGTGGTGTGTGCTGAGATTTCTGCAGGTTTGACAGGTGATAACTTTGTTAGTGCAGTGGATGAAGACCTTGCAGAAGTTGAAGCAGCACCAGTAACCCCAGCTAACTGTTTGCCACCTCCCACTGTGGAACCACCGGTGATGGAGTTCCAGCCTCTGGAATTTGCACCATCGCCAGTCCAAGAGGTTGAGCCCCACTTTTATTGGGAGGATTTTATTGAGAAGGATGAAAAAGAGGTCAACTGTGTGACCCAAGAGGAAGTGAGAAGTCCGCCGCCCTGGGGCGAGGTCACTGTAATTGTCAAGTGCTCACTCCCACATCAAGGCTGCGAGTTAGGGAAGCATGGAATGAACTCCCACCCTTTGGCTATCATGTGGGACTTATGTTACAAGCAATGGGATCCTGGTGGAACCGCCCTTCAATGAGTTTTCCTGAACCTTGCTTCTTTTTAATTTTCTTTTCCTTGCTTTATTTCTGCTTTGTTTTCAATAAAGCTCCTGAATAATTTGAGAAGCTCAGGAGTTGTGTGAGTCTAGTATTAGCAAGTTTATTGGATTTTATTGATTTTGCATAGATTGATTGCATGATAGTGTTGACTGTTTTCCCCCTAGGATATGAAATTTTTGAAAAATGATCCCCATGTGATTGAAAACTGAACTTTGAGATTTTATTATGATGGCATGATTTATGATAAGTTTGGGGTGATAGGAAGCACACACTAGGGATAGAATCTCTGTCAAACAATTTGCATAAATGTCCAGTGAGAGGTTTTGAGCCTCCAACATGTTTTTGACTGTGTGAAAATCACTTTCAAGTTGCACTTTCCTGAATTTGCTTGAATCTCTTTTTGGTTTGCATGTTTATGTGTTTGCTTCAAATGATTTAGGCATTTTCTTTGTAAATAGCTACTTAGCCTAAAAATGACCAATTCCTAATGCATGTTCCTTAGTTAGCCCCTTTGAACCTAATTAGCCTATTGCTTCTTGATAACCTAATGTTATAAGCCCAAAAATCTGGAAAACCATGTTAACCCGATCTTAGGATTAGGAGAGCATGGAATCTTAGAAGGGGTGCAAGAAACTAAGTTTGGGGTGGCTACAAGGTGTGATATGTGTTGTTTGGGATTTGAAAAAAAAGAGAGAGAGAGAGAAAAAAAAGAAAGAAAGAAATAAAAAGAAAAAAAAATGTAAAAGTGCAAAAATGCCAAAAAGGCTGTTTGAATAAAAAAAGCTGTAGTCACCCAAGGCAAAAAAAAAATTTAAGAAAAGGAACTTGAGTGAAATTCAAAGTATAAAAAGTTTATGCTCTCTTAGTTCCTAGGGTCTTCAGCTAGTACCTTTGTATATCCTACCCTTAGCCAGGCCCCATTACAACCCATAAAAGACCTTTTGATGTTGCTTGCATGTTTTCTGTGGGAATCATTTAGAGATGAAAATCAAAATTATGGGAAGTGCTCTTAAAAGTGAAATTGAGGGAAATGTTAATAGCCTGACACAAACTGAGCGATTGAGTGAAACACAAAATTCCCTTGTGAGGAAGGCAGTTGTTTGAATTTGGTGATCTCCCTTTTGTGTGTAACTTGGACCCCCTGCTTAGATTAATGATTGTTTGAATGATGAAATTCTCAATTGTTTAAGAATAAATGAATGTGGGGATTGCTTTGTTTGAAAGGGGGGAACATTGAAGAAAAAAATATTTTGGTAAATTGCTTGAAATTTGTGCGAAATTTAATTGAGTCCTTAAGCTTGCCATGTTTTGCCAGGTCTTGAGTCTTTTTAAGTTTTTAAGTTTTAGTTTGTTTGGGGACAAGAAAAGTTTAAGTTTGGGGTATTTTGATGAGCCTCTGTTTGACTGGTTTTATAACTAGTAAAGACCTTGGCTTTGTGCTTATTTTATATCATTTTCACCCAAATTAGACTTGATTGTCCTTAAGCAGTATTTTGAGTCTGTAAAGTATTTTTAGGTTAATTTAGTTGATTTAGAGTTAAATAAAGTACTTATGCTATTTTCTGTTTTCAGGTTAATAAAAAGAAATAAATCTGGAGTTTTCGCCCCGCGAGAATGCTGTTCGCCTCGCGAACCAGAAGGTGACTGTTCCAGAATTTGCCAAACTTTCTGTCTCGCCCCGCGAAACATGACTCGCCTCGCGAGCCTGGAAGTCAGAAAGCATCACGGTTTACCCGTGTGAAAGGTCACGGGCGTTACAGTTTGGAATTTGAAGAGATTCGCCCCGCGAATATATGCTCGCCTCGCGAGAAGACCAAAGGTTGATGACTGTTCGTGTTATTCGCCTCGCGAGCAGTGCTTCGCCTCGCGAGATCGTGGAATTCCAGAAGTTGTATATAAAGTCTGTTTAGGCAGAACTGAGGGAGTTAGCTAGTTTCTGGAGGCTAGTCAGTTTTGGCTAGTTTCTTAGCTAGTTAGTCAGTAGTTCTCAGTAGTTTATCTTCTTTTATGTTTTGTCTTCCTTTTGTAATGGAGAGTTAGTCTCCTAGATTAATCTACTGTGATTGGTTTCTATTACATTTGAGGTTCTATATTTCCTGTTTTTATTTGCTTGTCTCTTTTCAATGCAATGCTATATGTTTCTGTTTGTTATTTCAGGAATGTATAGTGTTGTATTGATTCATTTCGGTGATGTTATGTTTCTATACTTAATCGCGTTTGTTATTTCGCGTGTGTTCATTCATGTTCGTTTGTTCATGAGGGCTTAACCCCGTTTGTTATTTCGGGAATAGGAACATACATTCGTAGTAGTGGTTTCGTTTGTTAACTATTGCTACAACCGGGAGGGGATTAGAATCCGCTTAGGGCTTGGATTTATTTGAACCAATGATAGTGGGAAACCAAGAACAGTAGGTTAATCGTTCTTTCGCTTATTTGTTAGTCTCTTAAACTGCCTGTTTTTATTGCTTTCGTTTGTTTTCTTTATTTTGTCTCAATCCAAAACCCCCCAAATTCTGACTTTTACTAATTCTCTGTTAATAACAACAACAACTAAAGAGTCCTTGAGAGACGATACTCGAGTTGTCGCTCCCTATCTGCATTATTTTGTAAACACTCGATCTTTTTGGCGCGTGGCGACAGCGCGTTCAGTGATCTCCCTCTTGTGTGTAACTTGGATCCTTACTTAGATTAATGATTGTTTGAATGATGAAATTCTCAATTTTTGGAATGAATGATTGTGGGGATTGCTTTGCTTGAAAGGGGGGACATTGAAGAAAACTGTTTTGATGAAACTGCTTGAATTTGTGCAATGTTGATTGAATCTTTTAAGCTTGCCAGGTCTTGAGTCTTTTTGATTTTTGAGTCTTAGTTTGCTTGGGGACAAGCAAAGTTTAAGTTTGGGGTATTTTGATAAGCCTCTGGCTCATCTAGTTTTATGGCTAGTATGACCAGGGTTTTGTGCAAATTATATCCTATTTTCACCCAAATTAGATTAGATTGTCCTCAAGCAAGGTTTTGAGTCTCTAAAATAGTTTTAGGTTAATTTAGCTAGTTTTGAGTCAAAATAATGCACTTATAGTTATTTCCTTGTTTTCAGGTTAAGTAGAAGTTGAGGGAATAAAGAAACAGGGGATTCGCCTCGCGAGAGTCTTCTCGCCTCGCGAACCTGAAAGCCAGCAGAACAGTGAAAATGTCATCCTCTCTGGTTCGCCCCGCGAACAAGACCTCGCCTCGCGACCCTGAAGGCTGACTGTTCCAGGAAAATGCAAGGTTTCTGTGTCGCCCCGTGAACACTTGACTCGCCTCGCGAGTAATCCAGCCCTGGAAGACCAGAAGCCATCACGGCTTAACCATGTTGAAGGTCACGGCTGTGACAGTTTGGAAATTGAAGAGTTTCGCCTCGCGAGCGGTACTTCGCCCCGCGAGAAGGCCAAACGTTGCTGACTTTTCACAATATTCGCCTCGCGAAGGTGTGCTCGCCTCGCGAGCTAGCTGAATCCAGAATTTGTATAAATTGTCATTTCGAACAGCTTGAGAGAACTTTTGCTTCTCCATTGTTTTTACCTTTTTCTGTGTGTATTTCGTTTTCATGGGGAACTAAATTTCATAGATTAATCTGCTGTAATTGATTTCCACCGTACTTGAGGTTTTGTAATCCTTGTTTTGTATGCTTTTCCCTTTTCAATGCCATGTTATACATTTCTGTTTGTTTAATTCAGGAGTGTATAGTGTTGTGTTGATTCATTTCAGTGATGCTATGTTCCTATACTTAATTGCGTTTGTTTAATTCGCGTGTGTTCAGTCATGTTCGTTTAGTTCATGAGGGCTTAACCCCGTTTGTTTAATTCGAGAATAGGAACATGTATCCGTAGTAGCGATTTCGTTTGTTAATTGTTGCTACAACTGAAAGGGGATTAGAATCTGCTTAGGGCTTGGGATTACATGAACAGATGATAGTTGTGAAATCAAGAACAGTAGATTAATCGTTTTTAGCTATTTGACAACCTCTTTGAATTGCCTTATTTTCATTGCTTTATTTTCTTTGATTGCATCCAAACCAAACCCCCCCCCCCCCCCCCCCCAAAACTGAATTTTGTGATAAATAACACTTCGAGAGTCCTTGTGAGACGACATCCGAGTTGTCGCCCTAAACTACAGTTTTTATAACCCGCTCGTTCTTTTTTTGCGCGTCTTGCGAAACGCGACCAGAGATGTACGAAAACTTCAAGATAAAGCATCACAATTCCTCCCCGTACCGCCCAAAGATGAACGGGGCAGTTGAGGCCGCTAATAAAAATATCAAGAAGATTGTCCAAAAGATGGTAGTTACGTATAAAGATTGGCACAAGATGTTAACTTTTGCTTTGCACTGCTATCGTACCTCTATTCGCACCCTCGGCAGGGGGCAACACCATATTCTTTAGTGTATGGGATGGAGGCAGTGCTCCCGATTGAAGTAGAGATCCCCTCATTAAGGCTAACGAAAGAAGCAGAAGCTGGAAGAAGATGAGTGGGTTCAGGATCGACAAGACCAATTGAACCTCATCGAAGAGAAGAGATTAGCAGCACTGTGTCACGGTCAATTGTACCAGAAAAGGTTGATGAGAGATTACGAGAAGAAAGTACGCCCTCGGCAGTTTCGAGAGGGTGACCTGGTGCTTAAAAAGATTCTACCAATCCAAAAGGATCATCGAGGGAAATGGACTCCGAACTACGAAGGACCTTACGTTGTGAAAAAGGCCTTCTCTGGAGGGGCTTTAATTCTCACCAGGATGGATGGGGAAGATCTTCCACTCCATGTAAACTCAGATGCAGTCAAAAAGTATTATGCTTGAACACACTTCCCAAGAAGTAGAAGAAAAGAAAATAAAAACGTAACAATGGAAGTGTCGTGAAGCCGATGAATCTGGGGGGTCAATGAGGTTCGATGTATGAAGACTGGGCAAACAACATCTCTGAAGCCAATTAATGAGCAATCAAGATTATATGAGGGATACTAACATTAGTCATTGAGAGAGACATCACCCGAGGAGACGCGATTCTACTCCACAATGTTTTGCAATTTATGCTTTGTAAACCCTTTTCAATCCAAATATAATGACATTGACTTCCTTTATTTTATTTCGCTACCTTGGTCCCTTTCTCTTAACTTTTGTCATTTGTGTGTGTGCATTCATCTTAATAAGTATATACTGAAATGTGAAACAAGTAATCTTAATAAGTATAGAATTCCTTAGAAAGCCTCAAAAGGTCATGGGGGGCGCGATGGTTCCCCTATAAAGGGCACTGAAGAAAGCAAAGAATGTTAAGGATCAACCATTGGGATAATTATCATCAAGGATGTCTACTATCAAAAACAAAAGTGCAAGATATCTCTCCCCGATAAGATGGGCCTTATTTTAGTTCATCCTCAAGACTAACCGTGATCGATGCTTTTAAGGGGTCAAGGATCCAATAACGAAAAGACACGGCAAAAAGGAAATAATTTCATCAAAAGTATCTATGGCATTGTGCCAAAAAATAATAAGGGTTTTCTTCATTAGCATTCATCAATGAAAGGCATCTTATGCATTATCATTCTATCAATGAGAAAAATCGACATTCATATTGCATTTGTCTGTATGGCCTCGACAAGCTTCTCGCTATCCGTTCGATCTTCCGACGGAAATCCATCCGTAGGCATTTTTTATCTTTCTGTTCGAGCTTCTGACGGGCAATCCACCCCGTAAGCTCTTTTATCTTTCTGTTCGAGCTTTTGACGGGCAATCCACCCCCGTAAGCTCTTTTATCTTTCCGTTCGAGCTTCGACAAGCAATCCATCCCGTAAGCTCTTTTATCTTTCTGGTTCGAGCTTCGATTGGCAATCCACCCCGTAAGTTCTTCCTATCTTTCTATTCGAGCTTTTAACGGACAATCCACCTCGTAAGCTCTTTTATCTTTCTCGCATTCGAGTTTTTAACGGTCAATCCACCCCATAAACTCTTTTTATCTTTTTGTTCGAGTTTCTAACGGGAAATCCACCCTGTAAACTCTTTTATGTTTTCTGTTCGAGCTTTTGACAGGCAATCCACCCCGTAAGCTCTTTTATCTTGCAGTTCGAGCTTCTAACGGGCAATCCACCCCGTAAGCTTTTTATCTTTCTGTCCGAGCCTCAGCGGGTAACCCATCCCGTAAGCTCACTTTTATCTTTCTGTTCGGGCTTCTGACGGGCAATCCACCCCGTAAGCTCATTTATCTTTTTGTTGGAGCTTCTGACAGGCAATCCACCCTGTAAGCTCTTTTATCTTTCTATTCGAGCTTCTGATAGGCAATCCACCCTATAAGCTCTTATATGTTTCATCAAGCTTCAACGGGTATCAAACCTCGTAAGCTCTTTTTGTTGTCAAGCTTCAGTGGGTACCAAACCACGTAAGCTATTTTATCTTTTTATAAAGCTTCGACGGGTACCATCCCTTGTAAGCTCTTTTCTTGTCAAGCTTCAGTGGATACTCGACTCCGCAAGCATTTTACCTTTCTTTTCAAGCTTCAGCGGATACCCTACTCCACGAGCATTCTATCTTTTTGTGTCGTCAGCGTCGGCGGAGTACCATACCCCGTAAGCTCTTTTATCTTTCTGTTCGAGCTTCTGATGGGCAATCCACCCCGTAAGCTCTTTAACTTTCTGTACGAGCTTCTGACGGGTAATCCACCCCGTAAGCACTTTTATCTCTCTGTACGAGCTTCTCACGGGCAATCCACCCCGTAGGCTCTTTCAAGCTCTTTTATCTTTTTGTTCGACCTTCTGACGGGCAACCCATCCCGTAAGCTCTTTTATCTTTCTGTTCGAGTTTCTGACGGGCAATCCACACTGCAAGTTTATGTGTAAACCTCAGTGGGCAATCCAACCCGCAGGTTGTTTACAAGAAATAACTTTGTAGTCACAGGTCATTTTTCTTGTCAGGGTACCACAAACAAAATTGGAGTTCATGTCTTTACTCGTTTCTTATAACGATAATAGGTTAATTACGGTTATACCTATTATCTAATAAGAAACAAGTAAAGAGGAGCAGCTGTGAACACCTAATTTTGTCCAGGTGTCCTTTTAATTAGTGTTTTGAAAAAAAAAATTGAATAATATAAAAATAAAAAATAAAAAATATAGAAAAAACTGAAAGCAAGCAGAACTTCAGCATACAGGGCCAAGAGGAAAAAGCCAAAGTTTCAAGTTTCTAATACATCTCAGAAGCAAAGAAAGCAATGGCAGACTTAGGCATTGGCAATAAAAAATGGTTTCAAATTTTAAGCATCAGAAAGGAAAAAATGGGAACATGTGATGCTGCTATCCTTGAAGCATGGTCAAACTTGAATCAAGAGAAAAGTCACTCTACATAAACAAAGGAAAGTTGCAGCACAACAGAGAAGTCCTATAGATACAAAATAAATGAGAATGGAAATGAAAAAGACTCTACAATTCAACAACCTTGGATTCTGTTTTGGAGTCTTGTTAGAAGAAGAGAGCATAAAAGGGAGAGCATACAGAAAAAAAAAAGGGGCGAGATCCTCCAGAAAACAATACCACTTCTTCTTCATTCTAACCATTTTTTTCTTCTTCTACCAGTTCATCTTCTCAAGTAGAACCAGAAAACCCAAAAAATATAAAATTAAAATACCAGAAAAAAAAAAAAACATATCCTCTTCCTTGGCCAGCACCACAAATCTGTCATCATCTGGCCAATCACCTCCGTCGTCGTCTCCTTTGCCTGTGGCCACCCGTCACACAACCCCGGCACCTTCGCCATCACCTCTTGTTCCTTCCGCATCACGTAACAGATCAGAACCTCATTCCGTCGCCGCAATCGTGTCTCGCTGCTGCCTTGTCCTAGTCCACCGCAACCACTCATCCACCGGAGGCAACCACTGCCACCACGGTACCAAGCTCGTCGCTACTGCATCGCGCCTCGTTGTCCCACCGCTATTGTTGACACCAGATCTGTTGAGGTCACCTCCACAGATCTCAGAACCACTGCAACTCCACGTCGCTCCACCGTTCATCGCGCCGCCTCCACGACCGGCCACCACCGCTGCGTTGCTCGGCCGGGGCGAGGGTCACCAAGCTGCTGCCCCATTCTTTGGTTCATCCCTGTTCTCCTTCTCTGTTTTCGTTCTCTAGCTTATGTAACATAATTGCTTTAAGTTTTATTTATTTAACTTTAAGTTTTGTTCTGATTTACTTTTTTCTTTTTTTCTTTTTAAAAAAAGAAGGCTATTGGGTCCCTTTTGGTCATGGATGTGTATGTGTATGGGCCAGATGCTTAGCCCACAGAAAATGTTTCTTTCCAAAATATGTAGAAGCTCTTGGACTTGGGCTAAGAGAGGATATGTTTTGTTTTAGGGAATTTCTTTTTGGTCTTAATGGGTCAGGGTCAGGTTTTGAATAAAAATAATTTTCAAAGGAAAACCCCCAAAAATATATTTTCTGGTTGTTTTTCTTTATTCAAAATCCCTTTTCAATAATAAAATAAAATAATAAATCCTTTGAGATTTTTTTTTTGTTTTTTTAATGAAAAATCTTTCCAAAATGAAATCCTTTTTAAAATAAAATTCTTGAGTTCACGCAACAATCTACGACGTTGATGTGTGATTTTTCATCCTCAAGTGTCGTATGAATTGTAAGGGTTCATCGTATAGCTTCGCTGTCTTTAACCCTGTGCAAAAGTGAGTTCTCTCATTTTAGAAATAAAAATGATTTTGATGTTCTACTTTGATAAAGTTTTTTTTTTACAAAAATAAATAAATAAATAAACGAATGTTTTTAAGTATCTATTATATTTTTTTAATAAATAAAAATCTTTCTCATTCATGCAATAATCTACGACGTTGATATATGAATATTCATCCTCAAGTGGCGTATGCATTGTAAGGGTTTATCGTATAGCACTGCTATCATGGACCCTGCGCAAAAAATGAATTTATTCTGAAATAAAATCTTTTTAAAAAAATATATAAAATAAAAAAATCAAACCTTTTCCAAAAAATAAAATCAATCAACCATTTAAACATTTTCCAAAAGAACTACGTGGCTTTGAGTTTTCCATCGCATCCGGGAATACGTAGGAGCAAGATAAATCATCTTGTCAAGCCAAAACTAAATTTTCCTTTTTTTTGTGTCCTTTTTTTATGTCAAAATAATTAATCAAGATAATTAAACTTTTCTATTTTTAGGGATGCTCTATGGACACGGTGTCATGTTCAGTCTCTTACGATTTGAGGTTACCCTATGGACTCATGTGCCATGTTCAACCTCATTTGGTTTTTTTATATAAACAGTAAATTTAAAAATATAAGAATTAATAAAATTTAAAATATTAAAAGTTAAAAATAATTCTTTCTTGTAAATAATTTTTGGGGTAAAATAAATATTTAAAAGGTTATTAAAATGTTTTTGCACAATTAACTTGAGGTACCATTTTTTTTAAACGGACGATGTGGGGTGCTAACACCTTCCCTACTCGTAACCGACTCCCGGACTCATCTCTTTTTTTTAGACCAGTTTACCTTTAAATAATTGGGTTTTCTAAGATTTTCCCAACAAAAATTTTAGTGACGGCTCCTTTGTTTTTACATTCTTTTTCGCGGCGTCCGGACGGGACGGTCGCGACACACTTAATCCTCACTATGTTCTTCATTCATTTTCATGTTTCAAAGCCATGATCATCATTTGAAATTCTTAGATCTAGAACTTTGAAAATTCCTTGAAAATCATAGAAAAATCCTATGACCATGAAACCAATTTCTATGATCTTATTATCATCTCTGTATTCCAGATCCAAGAATAT
Source organism: Sophora flavescens (assembly GCA_030762895.1). Taxonomy (NCBI): domain Eukaryota; kingdom Viridiplantae; phylum Streptophyta; class Magnoliopsida; order Fabales; family Fabaceae; genus Sophora; species Sophora flavescens. Next base: position 277,988,022 of record CM061062.1, on the reverse strand, counting down.
GTATCCAGCAAAAATTTCTTGCTCATTTATCTTATCAAGACCAAACCCTAACAAGTGTGAGGGTTTGAGATGTTTTGATTTTATTTTTAACTTAGGACAATTTTCCTAAACTCTATGATGCTCTAGGTGTTGGGAATTTGCGTATAAAAACAAAATAACGCAACGGAAAAAAAAATTCCCACCGAAGGATCCTTGCGAATGGTTATGATTCATGGTTAGAAGATTTACCTCTTGAAGCAATGATAATTGATTGAAATCGTCTATCACGAACACCGCACGAACGATGTCTCTAAGGTATCCACACGAGCAGATCCCGTGAACGTCCAACGTCACGAACACGAAGCGTCTCTGCCTCACAGTGCTAGCTTCGAAAACCGAGACCTCCCCGCTCACTTGTCACTCTCTATGTGCGGCTAGGTTAAAAACCGTGTAGGCACAATAGCTTAAGTGGTCTACTTATAGTAGCACCTCCTTAAGTGAGTTAGTGAGCAGCGTTTGACCTAAGCCCCATGTACTATGCGCTAGGCCCAATAGAAGAGTCCAACTCTCCTTTTAATGCTTCTTTTGATCCGTGACGCGCTGTCGCGCACGCGTCAAAAGATGAGCGGTTAGTAAAAATGTAGTTTAGAATGCGACAACTCGGGTATCGTATCACAAGGACTCTTGTAGTGTTATTATCGCAGAAAATCAGTTTTCTTGGGGGGGTGTTTGGTTTGAAATTGATTGGAAAACAGAATGAAAACAGAGCATAAAAACAGAGCAAATTATGTGATTATCAAATAAGACTAAGACGATCAATCTGCTGTTTCGTTTCCCACTATCATCGGTTCATGTAATTCCATGCCCTAAGCGGATTCTAATCCCTTTTCGATTGTAGCGTCGATTAACAAGCGAAACCGACGCTACGGGACATATATTCCTAATTCCGAATTAAGCAAACGGATGAAGCCCTTCGTGAATTAAGCAAACACGAATTCAACGCACGCGAATTAAGCAAACGTGATTGAGTTTAGGAACATAAAATCATCGAAAATAAATCAACACTAATTCGGTACAAACTGAATTAAGCAAACAGAGAATAACGAATAGCATTGAAAGAGAGAAGAAAATTAAATCGGGGATTACAAGACCTCAAGTGTTGGTGGAAGCCGATTACAGCAGATCAACCTAAGGAGATTAGTTCTCCATCAAAAACGCAAAACAACCAGAGAAATTCGAAAACAAGGATTAGCAAAAAGATCATTCTGTTCTGCCCTAAACAGCTATTTATAACTTTCAGAAAACTGCGCATTCTCGCGAGGCGAGTGGCCTCTTGCGAGGCGAATATTAAAATGGCGCCTTCTTGAATTTGTATTCTCGCGAGGCGAGTCTTCAAAACCTGGGTTGTCACAGCCGTGATGCCTATCACGGCCAGGCCGTGATGGTCTCTGTCTTCGGGTGCTTATCTGTCATGGCCGTGACCTTCATCACGGCCAGGCCGTGATGGTCTCTATCTTCCAGGGGTTTCTCTTCACACCCGTGATGGGTGTCACGGGATGACCGTGATGCTTGCTGACTTCAGGATCGCGAGGCGAGCTATAGCTCGCGGGGCGAGGCAGAGAACATGACTTTTCTGGCACAGGCTGGTCCTCACTCTCGCGGGGCGAGTATCTGCTCGCGTGGCGAGTGTTTCCAGATTGCAATTTCCATTGTTTCCTTCATTCCTTGGACTCTAAGTCAACCTGAAAACATGAAATAGCCATAAGTGCTTTATTTGACTCAAAAACTGGCTAAATAACCCTAAAACTACTTAAGGGACTCAAAACCTTGCTTGAGGACAATCAAGCCTAATTTGGGTGAAAACGAGATATAATTGGCACAAAACCACGGTCATACTAGTCATAAAAATAGATGAGCCAGGGGCTTATCAATCCGCTCTTATGTGTGTGACCCTATAGGTTCCCAAAACGTTAGTAGTAATATTAAATCCCATTTAATATTACAAACAGTGAGCGGTATCTAGCAATACATCACTGCCACCTAAGTAGTGAGAAAGTCAGTGATTTGACGAAACCTTTCTGTGACAAATATTCATGTGCATTATTATCCCTTTGTCCATATATCTATATTGAACACAAGACATAGAATGTGTCACCCTTGTATGGTTCAATATCATGTTCCCTGATACCCGAGTAGACTTAACAACAAATGAGGTCAATATCTCATATTGACTCATTTCAAAGACTGCCATGCATTTTACAGATCTAACTCTATCGGGGGGCCCACAGATATTACTCCTGTTATGTAGGAGGGACAAATTCCATCTAGGTCACTCACATCCCTCTCGCATGGTTCGTGGTATGCCCAATGACCGTCTTTATAATCATCCTATTACAGATGATGTTTGACGATATTAAAGCACACGACTCCTCATGTAGGGATCGTAGCGATTTCGTGGTCGAAGGATTGCATACACCATTGTCACTATGAGAACTACTTATGACACTCGATAACGCTCCATGTAGCGTTCTCATGGTGGGTCAATCCAAAGACATCATTACTCTAATGTGTACCTATGTGGTGACTCGATATCTCATATCCATGACCCGTGAGATATGGTCATCAGTCTGCACACATAATAGTCTCAACGTATTATTATTGTCCTTATTAATAATATAGTTGACTACGGATATTTAAGAATAGGATTTCATTGTTCAATAGTGTCTCACGATCAAGTCATGTACTTGATATTCTATTAAACTGAAATTTCTATTCTAAGGACTTTATTATGTTTAAACAAGTAACACAATAAACTGAATGCCTCATATATATATATATATATATATATATATATATATATATATATATATATATATATATATATATATATATATATATATATATATATATAATGGCAAGATACAAATGTAAGTCTAAGAAATACACTGGCCTCTAGGGCTTACACCAACACTAGGATCATAAATCTAAGAGTATGTAAATTTTTGAAATCTCTAGCCCATATTTTGTGCCATGGCCGAAAATTTGGTTTTTGAAAGGTTTAAGTATTTTATTTCAATCTTTGTATTTTAATCATTGATTTAGGGTTTTAAGTGATTATTGATCACTAACCCAAGAGCTTAGGAATTTTAGACACATAAGTATACGTTTCAGTTTCTGGTTGCGGACTGACTGAGTTGTCTTATAGGTCAGTTATGGAACCAGGAAGTGGACATGGACGTGGATGTGATCATAATGGTGATTGTGATTATGTCTGCAACAAGATGTGATTGAACAGATGAACCAGGCCGTTCAAGCTATGACTAGTGTTGCAGCTATCATAATTGGCCAGAATAAGGTGGACCAGGTTCGTGCCAAGCTGGCAGTCAAGGCGAAAAATTCAGCAAACTTCAGAAATCAGAAACCTCAGCAATTTTATGGAGATGTCAATTCTGAGAAGGTTGACTTGTGGATACAAGAACTGGAAAGGATTTTCGAGCTTATCAACAACCCTGAAGAATCAAAGGTCCCGTATGCTCTATCTCTACTTTTCGGAGATGCAGAATGCTGGTGGGATGATATTAGACAGATACTGAAAGCGGTTAACCAGGAATATACTTGGAGTGTTTTCCGCACTGTTTTCTTGGATAAGTATTTTCCTCAGAGCGCCAGAGTTGAGAAGGGATAGGAGTTCTCACGATTACAACCGAACGAACTATCTGTGGATGAATACAGCAATGTTTGAATTTCTAGTCAAGTATTTCCGTTTCTTCCCAACTTACTCTGACGGAGGTTGGGAATGTAAGATATTCGAAGGAGGCATACGATACGAAATCAAAGAGTCTGGGCTACCGCTTGAAATTCGTAACTTTCAAGCTCTAATGGAAGAGTGCCGGAGAATGGAGTAGAAAGGGAAAGGTAAAGACTATTGGGGTAATATCGGTGGACCATCTCGATTCCAATACAACAATCTGAATAAGAAGTGGAAGCAAAACCATAGGAAACCTTATTTCCGACCACCTGGAAATAATCAGAACCAGAATGAACAATCATACCGTCGTGTTGCTGCTGCGTCAAGAAGTGAAAGTCAAAAGAACCAAAGCCAAGGCCAACTCAAAAGATGTTACAAGTGTGGAGACCTAAACCATATGGCTAAGACTTGCCCGTTAAGAAGAGTTAAATGTTTCAGTTGTGGACAACAGGGACAGCTAGCAAAGAATTGCAAATCAAAGCGTGGACCAGTAATTTAAAGTTTTATTTTCCGCAACGGGTTATCATGTGATGTCCCAAAAAAGGGGTGTCGCTTTAGCTTTAATGACTCGTAAATTTTAATTTTGTAACGAATGCTAAGTATGATCGTATTTCGATGTCCTTGAGTATTTGACTCTTTAAAGTCTTTTATGTTGTTAGTCTTTTCAGTTGGTATATACTATCTACGACTTTTTGAGAATAAAGGTTTCTTGAAGGAAATTTATTACAGTCCTTTTTCTTTTGATTGATGTGATCAGTATAGATTTTTTGGGGTCAAATCATTCTTTTTTTAAAAATTGTGATTTATTTTCAAACTTCAATGGTTGAACCAATTATTGTGGAATTTTATTTTTTTAAATTGTCCAATTGTTGTTCGGGATAGACACTTTCTTGAGAAAAAAAGTTTCTAGATGAGACTTAGTCTAGTCACTTTTACTTTTGGTGAAAGTGATCTAGTCTGGATTTTGTTTGACTGTTGTCATTTTAAAAATTGTCGTTTTATAAATCACTTGTTCAAAGAATAAATCCTTTTAAGAGTGAGAACTATTCGTTTTGTGAGTTCCTAAACCACTAGGAATTCTTGTGAAAGAAGGAACTTTCTTAGAGTCATGATTGTAAATATGTAATAGCTATGTATTTTTACACTCACGAACCTATTAAAGAATCTTTTTACATACTGAACATTCATGTATTCTTTTCAGATTGATAAAGTTCTTCTATAATTACCTACCTTGTTGTGGAAGTAAGACCTTGAGATTAAGAAAATGCTGTCTAGTTTTGAGTAACGAAATTTCGAGGGCGATATTTTTTTTAGTGGGTAGTAATGTAACACCCCGATTTTTCTACTTTCTGGGTAAGTTTTTAACCTCTTCCTTAATAGTTATAAATGTGAAAACGTAAAAAAAAGGTCAAAAAAAAGGTTTGTACGTTTAGTTTGACGATTTAGAAAGTATAGAAAAATAAAATAAATGCAAACTTTGTTGATTTAAAGAAAAATGCGAATTGGCTAACGCGTATTGTCAGACAACACGTTTGTATTAATAAAGGTTTTTTTTTTTTACTAATATTAATAAAGGTTACTAACTTACTATAATGTAAAACTGAGAAAATAAACTTTATTTGTAAAAAAAAATAAATTTAAGTGTATATAAAAAGAAACAAAAAGTTTAAGTGTGTATCTATTCTAATGAAAAGAGAAATTAAAAATCACCACTCAAAAAATAAAATGTATAGTAAGAAGTTTTTTTTATAATAATACATTATTAAGTTTTATTTGAGTTGGATAAATCAAATTCTCATTTTCAGCTCGACTGGAAGAGTTCAAATTGGTAAATATTATAGTGATTAATAATGAATAAATCAAAAAGATGTGCAAGTATATATATTAGTAAAATATTTCAAAATGGCAAATACCACCTTATTATAATTTAAACTTATTGCCACCATCATGCAGCCATCTGGAAGTCGGCCACAATATTGTGCCTTAGGAATTGGGAAAATATTTCTTTAAAGTAAAATTGATTGTAATTAAATTGAGAAAATAAGACTGTATTTACCCTTTAATCATTATTAAGTGTGTTGATCATGAGATTTCAATAAATTTTAATTAATATAAATATATCATTACTTTTTCATTACATTTAAGCTCATTATTTTAGTGGAGCCTTGTACTCAATCCAAGGGAATGATAACATATACTAGTATAGAAAGAAAGAAGGATGGTTAAGATAAAGTCAATTTGCCATAAAAGCTTCGTATTTATATGAATGGTTATATCTTTTAATCTTGCATTACGTGTTGGTTCTCTTTTCTTATGTCTATAAATACGAATAGACCTTCATTCACAATTTACAACACAAAGCATATATTTGGTCAGTATTTCTTTATTGTTACTTTCACAAAGTGTGCCAAGGTTAATTCTCTTTAATTTGCTAGGTTCTCAAATTAAGAAGTAGAAAAGATGTTTCATAACATGGTGAATGCCCTCACCGGAGAGGACAGCAAGAACAAGATAAGAGGGACAGTAGTGTTGATGAAGAAAAATGTGTTGGACTTCAACGACTTCACTGCTTCCTTTCTTGATCGTGTTCATGAGTTTGTGGGCAAAGGGGTTTCTCTCCAACTTATAAGTGCTGCAAACGTTGATCCTGGTAAGTGCTTCCTCAGTTTTTATTATCATTATTATTTTCTTAGGTTTTTCCTTGTACAATCCTCTTTTTCTCGGATCAAACTCCTCTAAATTGATCAAAAGTGTAAAATGATAAAGTAATGTATTTACCTTTGATTAATTAAAGTGTATTGACATCTTAACTCACTTTTTTTGGTTCGAACCCACTCTAATCAACCTTTTGGACCGAGTGGACCCAAAGAAAGTATCCCCACGACTTAGATCCTTCGGTCCCGCTTCCGGACAAATATCTGGTTCGGTTGATTGAACAAGGTTTTACCTTTGGTTATCATTCTCCCAACAAGGTTTCGAACCCAGGTTCCCTAGGTCATTCTCCTTATGGGGCAAGTTGCTTCTACTTGACCAACACCACATTGGTTTAACTCTAATTAATCAATAATGTTACATAGATACTTTCTCATTTTACACTTAATTCTGTTCACTTTAAATGGGCGTTATTAATTTGTTTTTTTATCTCTAGCTAGTGTACGTCTTTTTATAGTTGTTTCATGTTATCTGTTTTTAGTGAGTATGAACCTTTTCCCGTGTTACACGGCTTAAGAGAGATAAATATAAAAGTCGTAATACATGCATGATCTCACAAATTTTAAGCAGGTATCATTATTTAAGATTTTATGTTTGTCATCATGTGAATATTTCATATGAGAAAAAGATCTTTCTATTTTAATATACTATTATTTTATAATAAATTATAGTGCCACGATTGTTTTTTTTTTTTTAAACATATAGTGCCACAATTGTTGACACTAGCAAATTTGGCAAAATCCCAGCTGTATACCGTACGTATTAAAATAAATTAGAAGTAATTGTTACTCAGATTAATTCTATGATCTCCACTAGTGTAAAATAGATATGTTCACACATTTTTAATATATATATATATATATATATATATATATATATATATATATATATATGTTCACACATATTTTGGTGACATTGACTTTTGTCAAAAAAATAAATCTTATTAGGTGACACTTAGTATCTAACATAATTTGATATTCATAAGAAAATGAGGTAGAGATAAAGGTTTTTCATATATATTTGATACAAGAAACAAATCATGCACAAATAAAGATGCACAAAAATAAATTTTGTTATTGAAACTTGAAAAATGTATTCTCATTTATGAGAGTTAAAAAGAAATATTCTAAAAATGGAATTCCCAAAAGTATAATTTACTAGAGAATAAACAGAAGAGAACGTTTGCAAGATAAAATAGAGCGAAGTGGCCCATTATAGCTAAATCAATTCTCTGAGTTAAAACCTTGTTTAGTTTTTAATTTGTCGATTAATTTCGGGGTAATGAAAAATAAAATAAATACCGTTCGTCTAGAAAGAAATAATCAACATGTATTATTTTGGGTCTTTCATTCAAACCCTTTAATTTGTTTAAATAGCATTAATTAACATATAAAATTAAATTTACGCTCTAATTTAAAATGGTTTGTCATATGGTTCTGTGAAAGCAAATTCTATGAAACATGTCTAGCTGAAATTCATGATAATAGTTTTATATATATAAATATTTGTTTGTTTTTTTTCCAGTTTCCAGTTTTCAGAAATAATTACAAAATTGTCACTTCATTTTCATTTCGTTTCCCATCTTCAGAAATTTGTACGGCAAACACTGAAAACAATTTTTTTTTCTGTTTTCACTATTTCCTGTACAAATATTTATAAACATGAAACAAAATAAAAACAAGATGACAATTTTGTAATAATTTCTAAAAAAAAACATGAAACTGGAAATAAAACACGCCCTAAATTATCCTTAAACCCATCAAACTAGTAAAGAGATCCAAGTAATCAGCAATGCAACGGTGCAACGAAACTTTTATAACACGTATCCAAATTTTATTTGAATTTGCGCTCCTTATCTCATCCAACTCTGATGTAGGATGAGTGGGGATATTATCTGCAATGACACTCTAACACAAGTCTGAACGATAGAATGAGGGAGAGTGATTAATGGGGTATTTGTCAAGTGGAAGCAATTTGCCCCCATAAGAAGAAGGACTGAGAAAATATGGGTTCAAATTATTATGGAGTCACTCCCATTGGGAGGCTGAGAACCAGGGATAAAACCCTACTCAATCAGTCGTCACACCATAGATTAGTCTCATAGCAGGACTAGAAGGATCTAAACTGTGGGGATAATCTGACGGACTCGCTCGGCCCAAATGACTAATTAAGATGAGTTGCTAAACAAAAAAGAAAACGAGGGAGAGTGAAGTTAGAACTTTGTTTATTTGAGGTCTTCCCCCTGTTTTATAACACAAAAGTGCAAATGACCATGAAGGTATGACCGGGTTCCAATTATGATAAGATGGAAAGCCTTGATTTGTTGGTGGAATGATAAAAAAACAGATAGTGATAAGTTCAATATCTTGTGCTGATGATAGTGGTTCTAGAAGGATAGGTCTCTACTCTCTAGTGGGCCTTGATTGGAGGCAAGTTCGTCCAAAGAGTATGAAGGTTGGCATTGTGCCTCAGCTACGAAGCTGGATCGACCCAAGGAGGAATATAACTCTTATTCTTGCAAGTTGCAACTCTCACTAATTTCATCTCTAATATGTATTTGCCTTTTTGTGTTGACATTTTTTAACGACTGATAGGAAATTATGTATAATGTTAAACTCAGTATTTTGTTTTTTGTTACAACATTTAGAATTTATCACCCAGAGAGAAAATCCATCTTTAATTTGGCTATTTGCATGAAGTTTAATATGGCACTTTAATGATATTATGATGACAAATTTGGAAGGGAATGGCTTGAAAGGAAAACTTGGGAAGCCTGCATATCTGGAAAATTGGATTACCACAATCACATCTTTAACAGCAGGCGAATCCGCATTCGGGGTAACATTTGATTGGGATGAGGATATAGGAACACCAGGAGCATTTTTAATAAAAAATAATCATCACAGTGAGTTCTACCTAAGAAGCTTGACACTTGAAAATGTTCCAAACTGTTGGGTATCTCTCACACAGATAAAGGATCGTAAGAACACAAGAAAAATACACTACAGAAAAATAATAGAGAACACAAGAATTTAACGTGGTTCGGCACCTCTTGCCTACGTCCACGGAAACACTCCAATAAAGTGTATTCACTATCTCAAATATGTGATTACAATATTTGTAACCCACCCCACTTTTTGTGTATCACTCTACAAACTCAAGTACCACACTCAAGTTACAAGAAATGATAACACTCACTCACACAAGAGACTTTCTCTACAAGTGATCACTCACACACTTGCTCTCTCTTGCTTTGGTTGAGATGATTCTACTCTTCCTCACATGACCCATTTATATAGTAAAGGGACATGGCTTCCATTCATGAATGTGACTAGTGGACATTAATTGTCTCACCTTCCTAACTAATTCTCTTTATGATATGACTCCAAGAGTCAAGTGTTTCACCTGATATGACTCCAAGAGTCAAGTGTTTCACCTTCCCAACTAATCTCTTAAAATCCCACTTACTTGCATTTATTTGGAAATTTAATTGCTTTTCCAACAATTCCTCCCTCAATTAAAATTTCCAAATTTCCACATCATCAAGAAATTTTACCTTCTTTCCACCTTTGCTATCACGGCCGCTTTCCCTTCTCAAAGCTTGCCCTTCCAAGTAGCAAAGGTTCTTCTTACTTTTCTGCCCTCTTAACACCAAGCGTCTTCCCTTATACACCTTGCATCCCCACTTTGAACCAATATACTTGTACCCTTGTGATGCCATCTCCCCCAAAGAAATAATATTGGCAACTGCAGAAGGTACAAACCTCACATTTTGGAAAGTTCTAATGGCACCATCATGGAGCTTCATTCTCACACTGCCAATGCCCTCAACCTTCATTTTTTCACCATTTCCTAACTTGAAATGGCCAAACTCTTCATTAGTTTTCAAGGTGTTAAACATTGCTCGATCTCTACAAATGTGCTCCGAGGCAGCAGAATCCATCACCCAATTTGATTTATCAACATCCTCGATTGTTGCTAAAAATATATCTTCATCTTCAGCTATTTTGACCACGTTTGTCTGAGAGTTGTCATCATCCTTTCTCATCATCCTTAATTTCTTCAAATCCTCCCTCATTTGTGTGCACCTTAGTTGCAAATGACCCTTCTCCCCGCAATAATAACATTGCACGTTTGTCATATCTCGTTGAGGACGTGATTGCGATTTTGATCTTCCTCTTGACCCATCATGCCTCCTTGAATGATTCCTCCCTCGTTCAGATTCCTCCGCCATTGCTATTTCACTTTCATCATTGATATTCTCGTTTTTCATCATCCTCTCATTTTCCCTTAAAGTGACGGTCACCTCATCCATCTTCAAAGTTGTTCTTCCGACAAGCAACGTTTGAACCACAGGTTTGTAGGACCTTGGTAGTGATGACAATAACAACAGCGCCTGCTCCTCATCAGATATTTTATCATCGGCGTTCAACAATTGGCTTACTAGCTGGTTGAACTTGTTGATGTGGTCATGGAGATTTCCTCCCATCTCCATTTTGAGTTGATATAACTCCATCTTTAAACAGAGACGATTGGTTAGCGACTTCGACGCATAGATATTCTGGAGCTTCTCCCACAAAGCCGTTGGTGTTGTCTCCTTTAACACATTGTGCTTTATCTCAGGAGCTAGAGCTAACCGAATCGTGCTTACAGCCTTCTTTTGAATTTTTGTCCATTCTTCTTCCTTCATGGTATCTGGCTTCTCCTTCTCTAAAGCCTGATCAAGACCATTCTGCACCAAGAGATCTTGAATGGTACACTGCCAGATCATAAAATTTATTTTCCCATCAAATAATGGGATCTCAAACCTTGATGTGTTCCCGGCCATAGCTCTGATACCACTGTTGGGTATCTCTCACACAGATAAAGGATCGTAAGAACACAAGAAAAATACACTACAGAAAAATAATAGAGAACACAAGAATTTAACGTGGTTCGGCACCTCTTGCCTACGTCCACGGAAACACTCCAATAAAGTGTATTCACTATCTCAAATATGTGATTACAATATTTGTAACCCACCCCACTTTTTGTGTATCACTCTACAAACTCAAGTACCACACTCAAGTTACAAGAAATGATAACACTCACTCACACAAGAGACTTTCTCTACAAGTGATCACTCACACACTTGCTCTCTCTTGCTTTGGTTGAGATGATTCTACTCTTCCTCACATGACCCATTTATATAGTAAAGGGACATGGCTTCCATTCATGAATGTGACTAGTGGACATTAATTGTCTCACCTTCCCAACTAATTCTCTTTATGATATGACTCCAAGAGTCAAGTGTTTCACCTGATATGACTCCAAGAGTCAAGTGTTTCACCTTCCCAACTAATCTCTTAAAATCCCACTTACTTGCATTTATTTGGAAATTTAATTGCTTTTCCAACACAAACCAAGGTGATATCCACTTTATCTGCAACTCTTGGGTATACCCTTCAGATAAATATGTAAAGGATCGCATTTTCTTCAGCAACAAGGTAAACCTACAAACGCAACAATACTAGCACTTTTTTTAACCAATGTTATATGTTAACCAACTCTTGATTGCATGTATATTACTTAGAAGAATGCTAACCAGTGTCACTGGTTAGCATGACCCTATTGCTAATTACACTTATAGTTACTTTTGCCTGGTGATATGTTGTAGACATACCTTCCAAGTGAAACTCCAATGCCACTACTTAAGTATAGAGAAGAAGAACTAGAGAATTTAAGAGGAGATGGAAGAGGGGTCCTTCAAGAGTGGGATAGGGTCTATGATTATGCATACTATAATGATTTGGGTGATCCGGATAAGGGTCCAAAATATGTTCGTCCCGCTTTTAGGAGGGTCAATGTAATATCCCTACCTTCAAGGGGAAGAACCTGGTAGACCACCCTCAAAGTCAGGTTAGGCTTTTTTTTTATAATATATATACTATATTAGTTGCTTTTTGCTATTCATTAAAGTCAAATTTTATTGAAATAATTTGGAAAATAAATTGAGTTTAATTGTTATGCACTGTCAGACAGTATAACGTTTTTTACACTGTCAACCAATCAGAAATCATGATTTGAATGACTTTTAAGGTAGTTATGATAATAGTCAAAGATTTTTAATGATTTGTCAATTTCTGGTTGTCTGACAGTGTAAAAAATCTTTATACTGCCGGTGCATATAAATTTCAATTACTTTCTATTGTGTACTTTTAAAATTTTGGTGTGGTGTTTTTGCTTTGTTATGTTGTTATCTTAACAGATATGAATACTGAGAGTAGATTGGATTTAGTCAAAAGCTTAGACATCTATGTCCCAAGGGATGAAAAATTTGGGCACTTGAAAATGGCAGACTTTCTTGCCTATGCACTGAAATCAGTAGTTCAAGTTCTCAAACCTGAGCTGAATCTATATTTGGCAACACCCCCTAATGAGTTTGATAGCATTGAAGATACACTTCAACTATATGAAGGTGGGATTAAGGTACCCGAGGGAATACTTAAGAATATAAGGGATAACATCCCGGCAGCGATGCTCAAAGAAATTCTTTGAACTGATGGTGAAAGGTTCTTAAAATATCCCCTACCTCAAGTGATTAAAGGTAATTTCCATGATTTTTGAACTACTAACTTGGATAGGGCTATGTGGGTAACTTAATATGTTGTTTTTAGATACAATAACCTAGAAAAGTCATGCATTTTGCAAACTATTGTTTGTGTATGATAAACTAATGATGGCATTCTTAATGATTTGGAGAAGAGGATAAGTCTGCATGGAGAACAGATGAAGAATTCGCTAGAGAGATGTTGGCTGGTGTAAACCCTCTCATGATTCGTTGTCTCCAAGTAAGGATAAATGATTTTAATTAACTGGAATAAATTGTATTCTACTAAAGGATGGTGTGTTTTTTTTTTTAGGTTAAATTAATCTATAGGTCCTTCAACTATTTGTGAATTTTAAAATATGTTCTTATACTTTGAAAGTTTATAAATAGGTCACTGAATAGATAGAAAATTATTAATTAGATCCCTCACTATACTTGTTCATTAGGATTTCATTAAGTGACTTATCGAGACATCATTTATCGGTACCTGAACTTCTAGAAAAAAATTCAAATTAGTTCCTATACTTTTTAGGAAAATTCAAATAGCTACATGTACTTTTTGGAAACCTAACGAGACCCAAATGGAAAAGCGTATTAAGGGCCCAATTACAATTTTTCTATTTGTATGGTTACCTATTATAAACTTTTAAAGTATTGGGACCTATAGATTAATTAAACCCATTTTTTTTATTATAAATTATCAAGTTTTTTTCTTTCCTAAACCTGACATGCTCACTATCTAAATGGATATTTGACTACGATTGTTTCCCTCACAAATCACAATCACCCTAAATTAACTGCAGGAATTCCCACCAGTAACCAAGCTAGATCCTGAAGTCTATGGTGATCAAACCAGTGCAATGAGGAAAGAACACATTGAGAGCAACCTGGACGGGCTCACTGTAGATGAGGTAATTTTCAAGTTTGATATGATATATTTCTTTGACAATATAAATTTTTATGTAAATTTTGTGACAGCATTGTAGTCTCAGATCGATTGGTTTTTAATCTGATATTGTGATTCATACTATTAATTTGTATTTGGTTGAATAGGCAATTAAGCAAAAGAAGTTGTTTATATTAGATTACCATGATGCTCTGATGCCATACTTAAGGAGGATAAACTCCACTCCTTCAAAGATTTATGCCAGTAGGACAGTCCTTTCCTTACAAAATAATGGGACTTTAAAGCCATTGGCCATTGAGTTGAGTTTGCCACATCCTAAAGATGATCAATATGGTGTCATTAGTAAAGTTTACACTCCTGCAAAACAAGGTGTTGAAGACTCCATCTGGCAATTGGCTAAAGCTTATGTAGTGGTAAATGACTCAGGCTATCATCAACTTATCAGCCACTGGTATAGCTCTGTTCAGCAAGCCAAATACAACTTTGTTTATCTATGAATGAAATTAAGGGCGTGTTTGGTTTGTATTTTCATTTTTGTTTTCATTTCCTATTTTGAAAAATAATTACAACAAAAATAGTTATAAAAATGTCATATTGTTTTCATTTTATTTCCCGTTTCCAAAAATTTACAGGAAACAATGAGAACAAATAAAATGTTGTTTTCAATCGTTCTTGTACAAATATTTGGAAACAGGAAATAGAATGAAAACAACGTGATATTTTTATAATTAATTTTGTTGTAATTAGTTCTAAATTTAAGAAATGAAAAGAGAAACAAACCAACGAGATCCTAAATATTGATATCTTTCCATATGTCACAGGTTACATACTCATGCAGTGATTGAGCCATTCGTTATAGCCTCAAACAGGCAACTTAGCGTGCTTCATCCTATTTATAAACTATTGCATCCTCACTTTCGTGACACCATGAATATAAATGCACTTGCGAGACAATTACTCATCAATGCGGGTGGCATTCTAGAGACAACGGTTTTTCCATCTAAGTATGCTATGGAGATGTCATCTGTGCTTTATAAGGATTGGACTTTCCTTGAGCAAGCACTACCTACAGATCTTATCAAGAGGTAAACCACACAAGCACATGATCATTGATTTTAATTAAGCTATTTGACATTAAGTTTTGTGTTAAATATGATTAAACAAAATTAAATCATGATAGCATGACATTATCTTGTATAATTTGGAAAAATACCAGTATATATAACCAAACCTACTTGAATGCAATGGGGCATATAAAACTACAATATAGTAGTTGTTTCTTATGGCTACTCCGAATTTTTAGAAGTTAAGTTTTTTATATGTAATATATTTTTAAAAGAAATATAAGTTCTTTAATTTGGCCCATATATAAAGTATTATTCTTTTTTGCCTCCTCCATAAAATCTCAACTCTACCCCTATTTAAACCAAATATACAATGTTAGAATAGAACAAAGACAGTTCCACTAACGTAGCTGAGGTGGTCAAGCTTGGAAAGGACATTTGGAGCTTTTGAGGTTGCGGGTTCGATCCTGTTGTACCTCCAATTCCCCATAAGGCTTAAATATGTCTCCTTTGGACCAAAAGAAAAAACAGAATAGAACAAAGACATTTTTTTTTAATGAGCTGATTTATAGTTGTTTTTTTCAGGGGAATGATTGTTGAAGATTCAAAGTCTCCACACGGCTTTAGACTATTGATTAAGGATTACCCTTATGCAGTTGATGGGCTAGAGATTTGGTTTGCTATCAAGAGATGGGTTGAGGATTATTGCTCCTTTTACTACAAAGATGATGACACAGTAAAAAGAGATGCAGAACTACAATCTTGGTGGAAAGAATTAAGGGAGGAGGGTCATGGTGACAAGAAAGATGAGCCTTGGTGGCCAAAGATGCGAACTCGTGAAGATTTAACTGACACTTGCACCATTATTATATGGACTGCTTCCGCTCTGCATGCTGCAGTCAACTTTGGACAATACCCTTATGCAGGTTTTTTTTTTATTTTTTATAGACAAATATTAGTATGTTAATATTAGTATTTTTGTTAGTGGGTGAAATTTGAATCATCAACCTCCTTTGCAGGTTACCTCCCAAATCGCCCAACTATAAGCCGAAGATTCATGCCCATAAAAGGGACTCCGGAATATGATGAGGTTGTGGAATTTCCTGAGAAGGCTTTTCTAAAAACAATCACAGCACAGTTGCATACTCTTATTGGCATTTCACTCATAGAAATATTGTCTAGGCATTCTTCTGATGAGGTCTACCTTGG
The DNA here is from genome assembly GCA_030762895.1 of Sophora flavescens. NCBI lineage: Eukaryota > Viridiplantae > Streptophyta > Magnoliopsida > Fabales > Fabaceae > Sophora > Sophora flavescens. Next base: position 277,971,814 of record CM061062.1, on the reverse strand, counting down.
ACAAAGAGACACTCCTTATTGGACATGTGATTTGGCTCCATTAGAAGCCTTTAACCAGTTTGGAAAGAAACTAGCAGAGATTGAGGAAAGGATCATTGGAAGGAACAATGATGAAGAACTCCAGAACCGAGTTGGACCGGTTAAGGTGCCATACACCTTATTGTATCCTACCAGTGAAGGTGGACTAACTGGCATGGGAATTCCCAATAGTGTTTCGATTTGAAGGGGCTATACAATACAGCTATGTGGTCTCTTCTGCAACTTGAATTATGATTTTATAAAATGTTTCTTTTCCTACCACTGTCAATGTTTATTAGTAATTCTTCAATCAATGTAAACAAATGTACTAGTGTTTGTGACTTGCGCTAAGTCGCGATTAAAAACAAAGTTTTAACATAAATTCTTAAAATAAAGCCCCAATTTGATACTTGGAAAAAAACACTCATTAGTATTATTATATTAATAAACTAGATTTTTATACTGAAAACAACACGTTAGTATTATATTAATTAACATATAATAATTTAATGAGTAGTTAACATTGAAAGTGTCTCTTTATTAAATAATTTCCACTATCATCTCTCGTTACTGAAGTAACCATTAATTGTTCTCTATCTTCAATAAATTAAATAATTCTTAAACTATTAGATAATATTTATATTTCTCGTCTAAAAGTTTTCGTTTTCAATGTTCTCGGAGGGGAAAATTGAGTTCAATAAATCAATTTCTCTCAAATTGACTGGAAGAGTGCAAATTGCCAAATATTATTAGTGATTAACACTAGTAGAAATAATGTAATATACGGGAACGTTTTACATCAGTTGACCATATGTTTGACGTTAAAAATGAGGCGGTGACAGTTTTGTAAATATTAAATCACTATTTGCGTCAGTTGTATAAAGAACTGACGTTAAAAGTGATTTTAACACTTTTAACGTCAGTTGTATACGTTAAATGTGTGATTTTTACGGCAGTTAAATAAATAACTGACGTAAATAATTATGAAACTCATTTCTTTCGTTGTCATCTCCCTGTTGTCACTCTTAACGCAGATCATTCCATATAGTGCAGTTTATTTCTAAACCTTTTTTTTAAACAAGTTTATTTTTAATGTTAATTAATTAGCTTGAATTAGTAAACAAATTCTTGTGCTAATTAAAATAAATAAACACTTAACATAAAACAAGTTATATATGTATAATCAAATCGTATCTCATTGAAGCGATTCATAAGTTACAATTACATGATTAAAAGATAAAAAATTTCTGCAACATAGCACTAAAATATAAAAAAGTTTCTGCTTCAACATCATTTTCTTCTCAAGATCGTCCTCGTAAACTCCAATGGATGCATCTCCTCCCTTACTTGAATTCCTTGATACTCCATCTGAATCCACAGTCACTTTGGAGCCAAAGCAGAGTGAAGGGATGGGATGAAATAAGGTGAGGGAATCACATTACGTGATTCACCCAACCTTACCATCCATGTTACGTGATTTACTCAACCTCATAAGGTTTTTGACCATTAAGACAGAGACCTTTAAGTCTAGGTATAGGAAGAAATAACAAAAGTCTCAGAGCCATTTTGTGAAGGAATAGAAAACACATGAAATATAGAGGAAAAGAAGAGGTTGTATTACAGACTGATACAGAAGAATGGTACTTTATATAGAGAAGAAAGACTAGCTGATTTTCTAGAAAATTGATCTATAAACTTAATGCTCATTAAGAGGATTATAGGTTACAATGTGCATGGGTAAGTAGCACAACAGTCATGGGTAAGTAGCAAAGTAGTCAAAGGAATGAGTGTTTTTGCATAAACTTATACACTTTTAACGTCAGTTGTTTAATATAACTGACGTTAAAAGTGTTTTTAAAATATTTATTTTTAACGTCAGTTTTTTATACAACTGACGTTAAAAGTGTGATTTTTACTTCAGTTAAATAAATAGCTGACGTAAATAATCCTATATCCCTATCTGAAATGCCCTGTTGTCACTCTTAACACAGGTCAATCCATATATATTGTGCGGTTTATTTCTAAACTTTTTTTTAAACAAGTTTATTTTTAATCTTAATTAATTAGCTTGAATTAGTAAACAAATTCTTGTGCAAATTTAAATAAATAAACACTTAACATAAATTAAGTTATATATGTATAATCAAATCGTATCTCATTGAAGCGATTCATAAGTTACAATTACATGATTAAAAGATAAAAAATTTCTGCAACATAGCCCTAAAATATAAAAAAGTTTCTGCTTCAACATCATTTTCTTCTCAGTCCCGTCCTCAGAAATTCCAATGGATGCAAAGTTTCAGCTTCAACATCATTTTCTTCTCGCCCCGTCCTCGTAAACTCCAATGGATGGATCGATGCATCTCCTCCCTCACTTGAATTCCATGATGCATCATGAATCCACAAATCACTAGCAACTAAAGCAAAGTGAAAGGGATCTTTGCATCACCTCCTTCACTGGAATTCCTTGATGCATCGTCTTGAATCCACAGTCACTTGGGGTCAAAGCAGAGTGAAAGGGATGGCTGGGATGAAATAAAGTGAGTAAATCACATTACGTGATTTACACAACCTTACCATCCATGTTATGTGATTTACTCAACCTCAGAAGTTTTTTGACCATTAGGACCGAGACCTTTAAGTCTAGGTATAGGAAGGAATAACAAAAGTCTCAGAGCTATTTTGTGAAGGAATAGAAAACGCACGAAATATAGAGGAAAAGAAGAGGTTGTATTACATACTGATACAGAATAATGGTACTTTATATAGAGAAGAGAGACTAGCTGATTTTCTTGAAAACTGATCTATAAACTTAATGCTCATGGGTAAGTAGCATAGTAGTCAAAGGAATTAATGTTTTTGCAGAAACTTATACACTTTTTTAACGCCGCTTGTCTTCATCAACCGACGTTAAAAGTGTTTTTAAATAAAAAATATTTATTTTTAATGTCAGTTGTTTAATATAACTGACGTAAAATGTTGTTTTATTTTTGGTTTTTGATTATAACGTAAACAATGACTTTTAACGTCAGTTTATTAAGACAACTGACGTTAAATAGATTACCTTTAATGTCAGTTGCTACAAACAACTGACGTAAAATGTTGTTTTATTTTTGGTTTTTGATTATAACGTTTACACCCGCGCGCCCCGCACTTCTCTCTCAGACGTCTCTCGTTCTTCTCTTTCACGCTCACTCTGACTCTCAACTCTCACTCTCACTCTCACTCTCACTCTGCCCTAATCGCGAGCTCATCTCCACCGCAACCACCGCGAGGGCTTCTTCCCCACCACTGTGAGGTACACTCTTAACCCTAACTGTCTTTCCCGCTCATTCTTTGCAATAACTTGACATCTCTCTTTCCCCTTTCCACACACTAACTCTCCTTGTCCCTCTGCTCTCAGTAACCACATCGAACGTTGGCCACCACGCGAGCACCTATTTCTGGTGAGTCTTTAGGGTACATTTTTTTATGTTTGGTTTTGAGTGTATGTTGAAACTGTAGTCTCTGTAGTTGAAACTTGAAACTGTGAGTTTGAGTTGTTTGGAATGTCTCTATTTCTGGTCGTGGGTTTTGTGTTTTCTCTTGTTTTTCTTCTACTATCATGACCTATTTCAAAATGGGAAGAAATTTAGAGTTGCTTGTAGCATGTGACATCAATAATATATTGCTCATTGGAATTCTGTTTTGTTAATTTATCTTCATCTGCTTATTTCTTTAATGTCTTAAGAATCCTGAAAATGGTGTAAATTTGAAATAATTTTTAAACGCCTTGGATATATGTTTTGTATATCTACAGAACCTATCTAGTTATGGATCGTAGTTGGATGGTTTGTAAGCGCACTAGTGCTGAGTATTTGAAGGGGGTGGGAGAATTTATAGAATTTGCTCAAAGGAATGTTCCTAATAGTAATGGAATGTTCTGTCGTCCTTGTGTCAAGTGTTTGAATACAAGGAAATGTACGGTGAATGATATACGTACTAATTGGATTTGTGAAGGAATTTGCTTGAGTTATACTTCTGTATTTATTTTGAGTTATAACCTATGTTAATAAATATATATTGTTTCTGAACAGGCATACATATGGATCAGTCGGATAGCCCACATGCACGGGAGGACACTGTGGGGCCTACGCAGGACCCGATCGCGCCTACGCCTGATTCTAATGTAAGTTTACATGTTATATACTATATTTAGTCCTTCTTTTTAATGTAAGTTTATAATGTTACAACCCTCTATTTTATCTTTTTTTTTTTGTCCATACAGACATCACAGGCTCTTAGGAAACGGGGTAGAGGAGCCACGTCGTTGAAGAAACTAGAGAAGGACAGGCAAAGCGGACAGAAGCTTGAGGTGTCCTTTGATACTAATCTAAATGCCCAGGGAACCCGTGCTAAAGAATTTAATAAGTGGGTGTTTCTACAAGCGAAGCAGCACGTAAGCATCAACTACAACCACTGGAATGACGTTCCACAGAACGTTAAGGATCAGATTTGGAAGGCTATCATGGTATTTTACCTTTACATTCGTTTGATTTACATTATTAGATAATTATCCGAGTTATAATCCATCCAGTTGTTATGTATTTAATGTGTAGGTAGCTTGGACTGTGCCAAATGACGAGGATCATCGTCATAAATGTATAAAAATGGCATCAAAGCGTTAAATTGGGTTCAAGCATGATCTTACCAGGTACTATGTATCTGGGAAGAAGCAGCTTGATAAAATGTTCTCGGATTATCCCTGGATTGATTAGGATACTTGGGATATGTTTGCTAGGAGTCGACAGGATGGAGAATTTCAGGTTGGTTGATTAAGTTAATTTTGTATGCTTCTTATAGATCATTTAACTGTATTTAATTATGTGTTTTTGTTTGAATAGGCTAAGGTAGATAAGGGTCGGCAGAATCAGGCGAAGAACGTCCATCGCCACACCATGTCTCAGGGTGGGTACCAGACTCGGATCAAGGAGATGATGGCGGATAAGCTGGGGGTGAAGCAGGAAGAGCACTCTGCTAGGATTGAAAGAGGAGAGGTGCCTGAGGGCACACCATCAAGTCCTCCGTCAGACATCGACCGCGAGGATGTCTGGTTAGTCGGCCGCATTACAAAGACAGGATCTTTTAAAGTTGATGCCACTCGCGAAGTGGCAGATAAGATTGTAAGTAAATAACTAACTTGATTTCAATTGATATTTGTATATATATTTTTAACACTTTTCACTTGAACGTTTTTTCATTTTTCATTGTAGGTGGATCTTAAAGCACAATCCTCCCAGGGCTCATTCGTCCCTTCTGGACGGCGGGACGTCTTGATGACTGCTCTAGGCAAGAAAGACCATCCTGGTCAGGTTATCGGTGTTCCTGGGAACGTGACCATCAAAGAATATTATGGCAAGTCTACTTCACAAAAGCGGGTGGTCAATGAAGCATCAATTTTGGATGACACTACTCAGCACCTCATGTCCAACCCTGCTATTACAACACATCTGATGCAAAGCTTAATATCCAACCCAGAATTCAAGCAGGCGCTTGCCAGAGAGCTTTCCTCCATCGGTTCATCCCAGGACACCGCAGGGCATGCCAACCCTTCACATGTGAGCACAAAAGAGAGTTATAGTAGGGCACATGTGGAGGACAATGAGTTGGCAGCTAGGGAGCGGGAGTTGGAAGTCCAACGCCATGAGCATGAGTTGGAAATGAAAAGGCGTGAGATTGAGTTGGACTTCAAACGACGTGAGCTCGAAATTTTAACAAAGGTATCTATTCATTATTAATGTCCAAATTAGTCAAATAATTACTTGTGTTTTTTTTAATTATCAACAACTTATCTATTTTAGCTGTCACCTGTCACTCGTTTGTTCTCACTTGGTGAGGATTATGCGTTTGAGATTTTTGAATGTCCATTGGAGCACTATGGATGGGTGGCACGCGCAGATCAACAGAGGATATTTTCCTTCTGTGGTGAAGATCTCGGGAACGCCGGCAGAAATAACGTCTGGATTGCCAGCACGATTTTGAGTCTCTGGTGCATGTAAGTTAATTTTAAATTTATAACTTATTTATTTTTGGTATTTTCCATTTAATAATTTATTTTAATTTCAATATATATATTATGTAATTAACATCCACACCTTCTCATATCTTAGGTATCTCCATCGTCTTCAGCTTGATAAGGGCGTTGCATCAGTTTACGGCTTCTTAGAGCCATCAGTCCTTCTGCCCCAATTCTTGGCTGGCGATGCATTTAGTAAATACATAGGGAACTTGTTGGGAGACAATTGGAAAGAATTATATCTGGCTCCCTACTGTATGAAAAACCATTGGCAGTATACTCTCATATTCTTATGCTCTCTCCACCAAAGGCAGCCACAGGAGGTGGTGGAAGCTGTAAATAAGTAAGTAACTAATCTTAAATTTAATTTACGTTTTAATATCAGTTGTTTTTAGTTTATTACACACATGATATATGAATTTGTTAATTGACATGATTATTTGTTTATGATAGCGCGCTGAAGGCGAGTAGCATAAGTTGCGCCAACGGGAGAAGTAGGGCTTCTAAGGCTAAAGCAAATCCTGAATGGACCTACCTCAAGGTTTGGTAGTTTATTTATCAAATAATTAATATTATAATTACTAATTTATATGTATATTCAACTGACATTGAAATTAATTTTGTTTGTAGTCTCGATTTCAAATTGACGGGTGGTCGTGCGGCTATTATGTGATGCTTCATATGCTGAACATAGTCTCCGCATCTATTATGGATGGATGGAATAAGGTAATATTTAAACAACTTGTTAAATTATATATTATAGTTTTGAAGATGACTTGCATTAATGTTATTGTTATTATTTGAATGTGTGTAGGCATTTAATGACCAATCGCCTCTTCAAGAAGATGAGTTTAGAGACTTGAGGATGCGCTTCGCTGAATTCTTCTTCAAGTATGTGGCTGAAAAAGAAATTGACAAGTTACCTCCGCAATACTTAGATGAATAGTTTTTTTGTTAGACATTAGAAACTAATTAATAACATGTATATATATATCCTTAGATTGGTAGTTTTGTTTTTAGACATTAGAGACTAATATATATATATATATATATATATATATACATATATATATATATATATATATATATATATATACATGTAGATAGTTATGTTTTTCCTATACATGGGTTTTGGTTTTAAGTCCCCCCATTGTTCCTTTGTATATTTCTTTTCTTTTTGTTAATATTGAAATTTAAGGGTAGTGTTTGCTTCTGTAATGTGTGTGATATTCTCGTATTCTTATCGGGATATTTGCTGAATGCAGGGATAGCTGAGGGGAGTGATATTTTAAAACTGAATTTAAAAAAAAAATCTATTAACGTCAGTTGTATCAAATACTGACGTTAATAGTATTTTATAAAATATACAGTACACTATTAACGTCAATTGTATTAGGAAACTGACGTTAAAAATATAACCTTTAACGCCGCTTTTTAACACAACTGACGTTAGTTTGAACAATATTAACGTCAGTTGTGTTAAAGAACTGACGTTAATAGTTTTACATTTAACGTCAGTTGTTTAAACAACTGACGTTAAATATAAAACTATTAACGTCAGCTGTATTTACGTCAGACAATATTTTGACGTATAAAATCAATTTTAACTGACGTAAAAAGCCCGCATTGCATTAGCATAATAATTAGTACACCAGTCTTGTCAAAAGAATAATTAATACACCAAAAAGATGTGAAAATATATTAGTAAAAGATTGCAAAATGGCAAATACCACCTTAAATGAGTTGTACGACTAGAATTTATATGTTTTAAAGTGGATGGATTCTAGGACGAGGTACCTAAATAGGTGCCTCACCCTTGAACCACCAAATAATAATGCAAAAACTCATTTTTACCCTTATTACTAAGAAATCCTCCATTTCCTTCACATTCACCTCACACAGATCTGGTATCGAACAACAACCCCTACAGTCACCGCACCGGAAGCACCATCATTTGCACCAGACACCACCATGCAGATCCTCCCAGGTCGCGTCGTCCGTCCCCGCACGCACCAGAGCCAACCACTGCACGTTGCCACCGCTCGCATTGTAACACCTCGATTTTTCTGCCTTCTAAGATCGATATAAATATAAATAAACGTTTATATTTTAATCTAAAACTTATAAAATGATTTTGGTAAAATCAAATTCATATTCATATTATACTTATTTTTATAAGTATACGTCTAAATTTTGGGTTGAAAATTCGAGACGGGACTCAATCTGCGTTTTTCTGATAGTAAGATTTTACTGATCAGAAAACCTAATTTTGACTCGTGAACCAAATGAATAGATTTTATATCTCATTTCCAAAGATATAGTTTATTTTGAAAATTTTCAAAATAAATAGGTTATTATATTTGATTCGGACGTAAAAACCTAAATCGGGTAATCGACGGAGTCGAGAATGGACGTACAGAGGCAAAACCCGACATCGGATACTGAGATATCTTGCCACCTAGGGTGGTGAGTCATAGGGGTGACTCACCTAGCATTTAATTTATGTAATGATGAGTTTAAGCGTGAAAAGACCAAAATACCCCTAACTTAATTTATCCTAGTTAAATATTGACCACGGTTAAGGCAAGACAAGTTCAAATTGGCTACTTCCTCTTGTTTTTCTGGACACAATCAGTCACCCCTAAAACAAATCCTCGGCACATGTTTGTCATGATGGCTTTTGGAGTGAAATGACCAAAATGTCCTTAAGTCCTAACTTAATCACAAAATTGCCCTAAGTGAAATTACACCTTTGTCCTTAAATGAAAAATAATTTGGACCCTTTAGCCTCTCAAATCCCACAGCCATAACACCTTTCTTTGGCCATTTCATTTGTTTCATAACACTTTAACAAGTTCATAAGCTTTTCTCTCAAACTTCATAAGCTCCTACAACTAAGTTTGTGAAGAAACTATTTGATCTTGCACTCTTTTTCAATCTTCAAGAGGTATACCATGCTCTTCTCACTTTGTGAACACCTAATTTTGACCGGGTGTGCTTTTAATCAGTGTTTTGAAAAAAAAAATTGAATAATATAAAAAGAAAAAATATAGAAAAAACTGAAAGCAAGCAGAACTTCAAGATACAGGGCCAAGAGGAAAAAGCCAAAGTTTCAAGTTTCTAATACATCTTAGAAGCAAAGAAAGCAATGGCAGACTTAGGCATTGGAAACAAAAAATGGTTTCAAATTTTAAGCATCAGAAAGGAAAATATGGGAACATGTGATGCTGCTATCCTTGAAGCATGGTAAAACCTGAATCAAGAGAAAAGTCACTCTACATAAACAAAGGAAATTTGCAAGACAACAGAGAAGTCCTACGAGATACAAAATCAATGAGAATGAAAATGAAAAAGACTCTACAATTCAACAACCTTGGATTCTGTTTTGGAGTCTTGTTAGAAGAAGAGGGCATAAAAGGGAGAGCATACGGAAAAAAAAAAAGGGGGGGCGATCCTCCCGAAAACAATACCAATTCTTCTACAATCTAACCATTTTTTTCTTCTTCTACCAGTTCATCTTCTCAAGTAGAACCAGAAAACCCAAAAAATATAAAATTAAAATACCAGAAAAAAAAACATATCCTCTTCCTTGTCCAGCACCACAAATATGTTATCATCTTGCCAATCACCTCCGCCGTCGTCTTCTTCGCCCATGGCCACCCGTCACGTAGCCCCGGCACCTCTGCCATCACCTCCTGTTCCATCCGCATCGCGTAACAGATCAGAACCTCATTCCGCCGCCGCAATGGTGTCTTGCCGCCGCCTTGTCCCAGTCCACCGCAACCACTCATCCACCGTAGGCAGCCATTGTCACCACGGTACCAAGCTCGTCGCTACTGGATCGCGCCTCGTTGTCCCGCCGCCATTGTTGACACCAGATCTGTTGACGTCACCACCACAGATCTCAGAAGCACCGCAACTCCACGTCGCTCCGCCGTTCATCGCGTCGCCTCCACGACCGGTCACCACCACTGCGTTGCTATGCCGGGGCGAGGGTCACCAAGCTGCTGCCCCATTCTTTGGTTCATCCCTGTTCTCCTTCTCTGTTTTCGTTCTCTAGCTTATGTAACATAAGCTTTAAGTTTTATTTATTTAACTTTAAGTTTTGTTCTTATTTACTTTTTTTTTTTTTTAAAGAAGGCTATTGGGTCCCTTTTGATTATGGATGTGTATGTGTACGGGCCAGATGCTTAGCCCACAGAAAATGTTTCTTTCCAAAATATGTAGAAGCTCTTGGACTTGGGCTAAGAGAGGATATGTTTTGTTTTAGGGAATTTCTTTTTGGTCTTAATGGGTCAGGGTCAGGTTTTGAATAAAAATAATTTTCAAAGGAAAACCCCCAAAAATATATTTTCTGGTCGTTTTTCTTTATTCAAAATTCCTTTTCAAAAAAATAAAATAAAATAATAAATCCTTTTGAGATTTTTTTTTTGGTTTTTTTTAATGAAAAATCTTTCCAAAATGAAATCCTTTTTAAAAGAAAATTCTTGAGTTCACGTAACAATCTACGACATTGATGTATGATTTTTCATCCTCACGTGTCGTATGAATTGTAAGGGTTCATCGTATAGCTTCGCTGTCTTTAACCCTATGCAAAAGTGAGTTCTCTCATTTTAGAAATAAAAATGATTTTTATGTTCTACTTTGATAAAGTTTTTTTTTACAAAAATAAATAAATAAATAAACGAATGCTTTTAAGTATCTATTATAATTTTTTTTAATAAATAAAAATCTTTTTCATTCATGCAATAATCTACGACGTTGATGTATGAATATTCATCCTCAAGTGGCGTATGCATTGTAAGGGTTTATCGTATAGCGCTACTATCATGGACCCTGTGCAAAAATTGAATTTATTCTGAAATAAAATCTTTTTTTTTAAAATATAAAATAAAAAAATCAAACCTTTTCCAAAAAATAAAATCAATCAACCATTTAAACATTTTCCAAAAGAACTATGTGGCTTTGAGTTTCCCATCGCATCCGGGAATACGTAGGAGCAAGATAAATCATCTTGTCAAGCCAAAACTAATTTTTCCTTTTTTTTTGTGTCCTTTTTTTATGTCAAAATAATTAATCAAGATAATTAAACTTTTCTATTTTTAGGGATGCTCTATGGACACGGTGTCATGTTCAGTCTCTTAGATTTGAGGTTACCCTGTGAACTCATGTGCCATGTTCAACCTCATTTGGTTTTTTTATATAGACAATAAATTTTAAAATATAAGAATTAATAAAATTTAAAATACTAAAATTTAAAAATAATTCTTTCTTGTAAATAATTTTTGGGATAAAATAAATATTTAAAAGGTTATTAAAATGTTTTTGCACAATTAACTTGAGGTACCGTTTTTTTAAACGGACGATGTGGGGTGCTAACACCTTCCTTACTCGTAACCGACTCCCGGACTCTTCTCTTTTTTTAAAGACCAGTTTACCTTTAAATAATTGGGTTTTCTAAGATTTTCCCAATAAAAATTTTAGTGGCGACTCCTCCGTTTTTACCTTCTTTTTCGCGCGCCTGGACGGACTGGTCGCGATAACCGGTGACTCACTGGGGATTTTCGAGAGTCAGGCCTATCATAGTTGTTTGTGCAATTTCTTTTAATAGCTTTAAAAGTATTAACTTTACCCTTTTTGTTTATTTTCGTAAATAATTTTAGTTGTTCTTATTAATGTCTTTGTATATTCTTACAACCGTAGGGTAGAAAACTCTTTTAAATGTTGGTTGTTCTTTTGCAGGTTTGGGGGTTAGTTTTTTAGGTTTTGTGCAGGTTTGCTTGCTCCCAGCACACACATCACCATCACATATTCACACACTTTTGGGCTCTATACCCGAGTCTTGGAATTCCATAAGATTAGAAGGGGCTTCAGTGATGTTATTGGGATGCTTTTGCGTCCCTGACAGACATTGATTCTCCCTCTCGGATTGCTACCAGAACATGGACTGCCATATTGTGACTTTTCGGTCCCTGCGGTGAGGTTCATGGATTCGGGTCCTCATTTTTGGATGAGGGTAATCTGGGGACCATATGTTTAGGGGTCTAGATCTGTCCCGGAAGTCATGCACCTAAAATGCCATTAGTAGCCTACCAAACTAGGGTCTTGACCTCAGAAGTTCAAACTTTAGGATATGGCCCATGTAGGACAAAAGGGAGCGCATTCCACCTTTTTTCTGCAACATGAATAATCACATGCATCATAATAATTTTATGCATGCATTCCACAGACGCCTTCATATGCCATTCATTCATGCATCCTGTTACATTCATTATTATTCATTGTATGCTCGTGCATGTAGTACTTTAAGTCATGCATTGTTAATATGTCATTCATGCATTTTGTTACACTCTCATGCATAAGTAAATTTGCTCTCCAAATGTTATTAACAAATTAAAATTTCCCTCCACAGATAATTTGGTTTGAGATAACACCTTTGATTACAAGAGTTGGAAAAAGTCAGACACACTAGCAATGCTCCCACCACCAAGAGCTCCAGGGTGATATTAAACTCATTAGAGAATCTGAAAGAGTTGAGCCAATCTTTGCCTCAAGAACGTCGAAGAAGCTTCGCCAAGAAGTATGGAGGGATCTTGGACCTAATTTTCATACCAGTTGAGACTGCTGCTTTGAGTGCTTTGTGTCAGTATTGGAACCCCCACCTCAGATGTTTTGAATTGCCAAACATGGACATTACTCCCACCATTGAAGAATATGCTTTCCTATTAAGGTTGCCAATGCAGAAAAACCCCATCGTGTACTTTCACTTGGGGTAACACTTGACCACTACAAGCATAGCAGGGTTACTAGGGCTTCCTGAAAATGATGTGAAGTTGACCGGGCACTCAAACTCGCGAGGGTTAACCCGAACTCTTCTCGAAAATCATTTGAAGAAATTAATGGATCGGCAAGATTGGGAAACCATTGAGAGGGTATTGGCGCTAACAATATATGGGTTGGTTCTATTTCCATCAGCGCTAGACATGATAGATCAAGCGGCAATGGATGTATTCTTCACAGTAGAAAGAAAGAAAAACCTCGTGCCGGCATTGTTAGCTGAAACGCCTTTGACTCTAGAATTTTGCCAGCGGAATCCAAAGGGGAAGCTTCGATGATGTGTACAATTGCTCTATGTGTGGGCCATGACTCACATGTATGCAAATGGTTATATCAGCCGCCATTCAGATCCACTAAGAGGCTTCCATAACATCCCTATAAGACAGCTAAATGAAGAGGAATGGAAGAGCGACTTTGACAAAAGTGGAAAGGGACTCTTTTAGGTGGGTATGTGATGCGTGTATTTTAAGATATATAAATAAAGGCAAGTGCACCTCGTCGTAATCAAGTAATACGGTGGTGAGACCGGTTATCGTATCCACAGGGATTGGTTGTCAATTACCAATTCACAAACTTAACAACTATCTAGACTAAACTATAATATGAGAGATTAAACAGAAAATAAAGAAATAAAGTATTTTTGTCTTTTTGGAATTTTGTCAAACACTTGGTATGCAAACAGGGATGTGGTTAGAATTGTCGGGTTTAGACTACACTAATCCTCCCTTAATTGCAATGAAATGGTAATCAACACAAGTCCTAATTCAATTATGCCAATCAAGCCTTTTCTAAAGTACTCAAGCCTAATGTCTTAGGTGCATTGAGCCTAAAACCCCAAATTAAACCCTAATGTCTTAGGTGGAATAACTTGAGATTTTGCATTAAGTTAAGACTTATAAGATTGCAAGCAGCCAACACCTATGTCTAGATTCTTGACCTACTTGGCATATGATTCATGAGCATGCCTTAATACCAACCTTCCAGTCATCTATCAAAGCAACAAATCATTCCTATGGGTAGCTAATCCAAGGAAAGCATTAAACACAGAATCACATACTCATAACGAAATAGAAACTTGTATTAAAATACCAAATCAATTACAACAAGTTCAGAAAAGTTACATCTAACCCCAACAATGGGGATTTAACTACTCATGATAAGGAAATACAAAAAGGAAAAAGAGAAGGGATGAAGAACACTCATAGACAAGCTTCCTCCAATCTTCTCTCCATCCAAGAGCAGAGAAAACGCCCCCTTTTTGGGTAGAAACCCTCTCCACCACTCACCTCACCGCCTCCAAGTGCGGATTATTTTAGGTTAGAAGTTAGTCCCCTTTTTCTGTCTCATCGTGCTTTTATTTATAGGTCCGTCGCCTGTCACGGCCGTGATGGCCATCACGGCCAGGCCGTGACGCTTCTGTCCCAAGGCGTGTGTTCGTTTTTAACTCTCGCGAGGCGAGAGAAGTGTTCGCAACGCGAGCCCTCATTTTCTGGTTGGTCACGGCCGTGATGTCCGTCACTGGCAAGGGCCGTGATCTCGACTTTTGCCTTCTTCTCTGCTTGATCACGGCCGTGATGGTCATCACGGCCAGGCCGTGATGGTCATCACGCCAGGCCGTGATAGGCTGCTTTGGCTATATTCTTCACTTTTCTAGCTCTTTTTCATCCAAGCTCCACCAAGGCTGATTTCTGGGCATTTTCCCATTAAATCCTGCAAAACAACACACAGAAACCACCTCATCCGTTCCAAAGGAAAAACTATACAAAATCAACACTAATTTGGCCTAACTATATGCAAATGCATGCCGAAATGTACATGAAAAATGAGGTAAAATCACACTCATCAAATCACCCCAAGCTTAAGACTTTGCTTGTCCTCAAGCAAAAACTAAGGCCAGAAGAGATAAACAGTCAAAGCATGGATAGTGAACTAAGAACCCGAGTAAAATGATCCAAGCAACAGTAATTCAAACAATTCAGCAAGAGACAATCAATTCAAGTCCAATTAGGGGCTTAAGTTTCCTAGACTCACATTCTCACTGATTCGGGCACTCTTGCTCACTTGAAGCTCACCCCAAGCTTGTTTATTTGCTTGGCTCTCTTTCTTGCCTCACTCACTCAAGTGTTCAAGTATATATAACAACTCGCTCCATTTTCCTCAAGGAATGATTCCTACCATATGCTTGACTATCAACCAAATCTCCACTTTATTTATGAAAAACACTTAAGAATCAAGAGGTCTTTATTTGGTTGTAACGTGGCCATGGGATTAATCTTTAGGTGGGGATAACAAGAAAGGGATATTTCAAAAGGCTAAACCAAGTATCAAACATTTCAACACAAGAAACCTTCTAAAATACCTTCTTGGGTTTTCAATACATTTTTCCACCCTTCTTTTCTTTCTTTTTCTTTTTATTATTTTTTTGTCATCCCCTTCTCTATTTATTTTTCTTTTCTTTTTTTCTTTTTTTTTTTTTTTCAATTTTTTTTTTTTCTGATTCTTTTCCCAAACTTTCAACTACCTTTTTCACCTTTTTTGTGATACTTTAGAAGGTCCCTTATCAAGTATATGTATCCAAATTTTTCAGGGAACCAAGAAAAGCATTTTAATCATTCAGGCTCAAAATTGGGCAACTAAGGGTAGCATTTACACATTCAAAGCTCAGAAGGCCAGAAAAATACCTATTGCCTCAATCATTTTCAAAAATGTTTCCAAAAAAATTTTAAGCTTTAAAATGGTTTCAAGTCAAGTTCTAGAGAAAACAAACCAAGAGGAATAACACTCTACACAAAGAATGGGGGCAGATTTTGTGAGTACCCCCTAATGGCTCAAAAGCTCACATTTATCAGTTCAAGAACCAGTGAAAAACACAAGTCTAAAGAAACATATGCTAATCATCAACTATCCAAGATCATCTCAAGCATATTCATTTGCAGCCATATCACAAGAATAAACAGAATTGGGTTCAAAAATCCACTATCACAATTTAATTGGCACTTAGTTCTCACAATCATAAGCTCAATCTAAGCAGGGGTAACCGAATCATATGATCATGCAAATTTAAGCCTATATGAATGCAATATTCACAATGCAAGCAAAAAGATTACCCCTACCCCAAGCTTAAAGATTTACATTGTCCCCAATGTAAACAATCAAGTTGGAGAGGGTAGGAGAAAAATAAAATAAAGCAAAAATTGGAACGGCTTACCGAGGCGGTAGCGGGTGTTGGCTCACATGCTTTTTGGCTCTGTTTCTCCCTGCTCTTTTTCTCCTTCCTTTATTCAAAATCTGAAGACACTTAACAAAATTATTAACAAACCTCTTGAGCTTCTCAAATTATTCAAGAGGTTAAAGCAAAAACAAAATTAACTAAAGAGAAGGGTTAAGAAAAGTTGGGTTGCCTCCCAATAAGCGCTTCTTTAACGTCACTAGCTTGACTTATTAAGAAGCATCCACCTGGATCCCATAACCTGTGGTATAAGGACCAAGGGATGCTAACCATGTAAGATCCTTCAATCGGATCCCACAGTTTGCAGCAAAAATATGGGAGTGAGTTCTTGAAAATCATGGTGACCCCACCAAATGTGTTGAATTTCTCACTCCCTCTCGGGTCAAGATTGACCCCTTTATCAATAAAATCTTCCCAATAAAAATGGGGTTCAACCTCAGGTAGAGGCATGAACTCCATTGTTGACTGCTTCAAAATGTGAGGTGGCAAACAATTCGAGAGGATCATTGGTGCTGTTCTGGCTTCTGTACAATCTCCACTCTCAGCATTGCCAAATTCATCACCTTCCAAATATGCAGAAATCTCCGCACAAACCACACAAGTGTTTCTCCCATCACATTCCACACATGCATAGGGGCCAATAGCATCATTTAATTTCACAAGTTCTTCATCATCCCCGAGCATGGTGACATAGCTATCCTCCAAATGCCTCTTCCTTTCAGGCTCTTTAGTCAAGGGTTCAATGGGGAGTGGTGCAACTATGTTCTCCAAAACAGGGTCTTCACTTCTTGACTCGGTTGCTCCCACTTCTTCTTCTTCCTCCTCATCCATCATTGCATCATCTTCATTGTCATCCATCAAGTTCCCATATGGCATTTCGGATAGAAGGTTAGAGAGTTCCTCAATATGTACCCCGAGACTTCGAATGGCATCTTCTTGATTCTTTAATTCTTCCATTGTTGTTGCCATGAAGTTCTCCAAAACAGCCTCTAAGTGAGGTTGACTATCCGGGATAGGTTGCTCAACCTCGACTGGGAATGCGGATTTGAAGTTCTCCCAAGCAACTTCCAATGGGGATGGCTCATCATACCAAGGTGTGGAAGATTCCCAATGTTCCCCTTCATCCATCAAAGTATTGTTTGGAGGGTTCCCCCACCATGGAGTGGAAGTGTTGGGAAATTGATTTCCCATTCAAAGATAACCTACCACTGGTGGAGGAGAGATTTGTGCCCTTGACAGCTCATTACTCACTTGTTGGATGTTTACGGCTAATTGCAAGCATATCTACCCGCAATGCAACCTCGGATATCTCCACTTCTGCATCGATGGTCGATAATAATTATAGTCCATGATCCTACCAAACCAATTTTCACCTCACAGACAATTAAGCCCAAGATCAAAGAAACAAAAATTCAAATATATACAAAACTAACAAAAGAAAAATATCAGTTATATACAGAAAAATAAAATAAAATAAATGTCTAAACTAGTTGTCTCATTTGTTACTAATGATATTGACAAAACCAATCCCAGGCAACGGCTCCAAAAACTTGATGCGTGTATTTTAAGATATATAAATAAAGGCAAGTGCACCTCGTCGCAATCAAGTAATACGGTGGTGAGACCGGTTATCGTATCCACAGGGATTGGTTGTCAATTACCAATTCACAAACTTAACAACTATCTAGACTAAACTATAATATGAGAGATTAAACAGAAAATAAAGAAATAAAGTATTTTTGTCTTTTTGGAATTTTGTCAAACACTTGGTATGCAAACAGGGGATGTGGTTAGAATTGTCGGGTTTAGACTACACTAATCCTCCCTTAATTGCAATGAAATGGTAATCAACACAAGTCCTAATTCAATTATGCCAATCAAGCCTTTTCTAAAGTACTCAAGCCTAATGTCTTAGGTGCATTGAGCCTAAAACCCCAAATTAAACCCTAATGTCTTAGGTGGAATAACTTGAGATTTTGCATTAAGTTAAGACTTATAAGATTGCAAGCAGCCAACACCTATGTCTAGATTCTTGACCTACTTGGCATATGATTCATGAGCATGCCTTAATACCAACCTTCCAGTCATCTATCAAAGCAACAAATCATTCCTATGGGTAGCTAATCCAAGGAAAGCATTAAACACAGAATCACATACTCATAACGAAATAGAAACTTGTATTAAAATACCAAATCAATTACAACAAGTTCAGAAAAGTTACATCTAACCCCAACAATGGGGATTTAACTACTCATGATAAGGAAATACAAAAAGGAAAAAGAGAAGGGATGAAGAACACTCATAGACAAGCTTCCTCCAATCTTCTCTCCATCCAAGAGCAGAGAAAACGCCCCCCTTTTTGGGTAGAAACCCTCTCCAGCCACCAGCCTCAGCCTGCCTCCAAGTGCAGATTATTTTAGGTTAGAAGTTAGTCCCCTTTTCTGTCTGCTGTGCTGTTATTTATAGGTCCGTCGCCCGTCGGCCGTGACGCTTTCTGTCCAAGGCGTGTGTTCAAGTTTTTAACTCTCGCGAGGCGAGAGAAGTGTTCGCGACGCGAGCCCTCATTTT
The DNA here is from genome assembly GCA_030762895.1 of Sophora flavescens. Classification (NCBI taxonomy): domain Eukaryota; kingdom Viridiplantae; phylum Streptophyta; class Magnoliopsida; order Fabales; family Fabaceae; genus Sophora; species Sophora flavescens. Next base: position 277,953,107 of record CM061062.1, on the reverse strand, counting down.
CTGGTTGGTCACGGCCGTGATGTCTGTCACGGCTAGGCCGTGACAGTCTCTGACTTTTGCCTTCTTCTCTGCTTGATCACGGCCGTGATGGTCATCACGGCCAGGCCGTGATAGGCTCTGTTTGGCTATATTCTTCACTTTTCTAGCTCTTTTTCATCCAAGCTCCACCAAGGCTGATTTCTGGGCATTTTCCCATTAAATCCTGCAAAACAACACACAGAAACCACCTCATCCGTTCCAAAGGAAAAACTATACAAAATCAACACTAATTTGGCCTAACTATATGCAAATGCATGCCGAAATGTACATGAAAAATGAGGTAAAATCACACTCATCAGTATGCCCATGGTACGAAGGTCAGCAGGGGCAAGATATCATTTATAGTTTTGGTGACTATCCCAATGTTCCTTTGATGGGCCCAAGAGGGTGCATATCCTACACACCCGCCATAGTCTTACGACAGCTTTGTTGGACGCAAACCGTGCCAAGAGAAGAACAACTCGGCGGATGCTGTTTCCCGTATGAGGATGGCGAGAATACCAAGTTGTTAGCAAAAGCAGTTAGAAATGCATGGAAAGATGTGAAGATGGCAGGGAGTGCACAATTGGGCCGACCAATCCTAATCATTGTCTCGAGAATCACGAAGCATGGAGAAAGTCAAGGAAAGGTCCCGTCAACATTCCTGCAGAAAGTACGAGAGATAAAGACTACTCCCCTTTGGTAACTCAAATGGCAGAACAACTGAAAATCCTAGAAGCACAAATGAAGGAAATGGAACAACAAAAGCAAGATGCCGAGTTAAAAATAGCCATTAGACAGAAGCGTTGTGAGAAGTTAGCAAATAAAAATGAACACTTAAAAGATTTGTGTGCAGATATCTCCACAACCTCAAGAGTCCAGATGAATACAGACAATGTCTCACCAAGCATCATGGCTAAGGTCCAGAATCTTGAAAATAAAGTATTGTCCTTGACAAGGAGAGGCATCGGCTAAGAAAAGAAAAGCGTCAGTTAGAAGAAGAAGTCATCCAGCAAGAAGGTATGAGAAAGTCATTGGAGGCGGAGGTTGATCGACAAAGGGGAGTCAATAGCAACTTACAGAAGCAAATTTGTGCACAAAGTAGGATGACTGATGAATTGGTACAAGAGGTCAAAGAACTGAATATCCTAATGGTAAAGATCAAGAAGCAGTGCGATTTAGAGTGGACCTCGACAAAGCATTATCATGATCACGTGGTTCAAGCAATGAATGCCGTAAAATGGTGGAGAGAAGAAGCACGAGAGCGAGGGATAGATATTGACATATGGAAAAAGAGATATGTGAGCATGAGTTTGGAGCTAAGCCATTGCGTTCCGAATTTTTTCCGAAGCTTTGAGAAGGCAGAACAACAAATCTGTGCGGACCCTATGCTTCGTCTCCCGTCTGAACTGGACGATTTTATGAAAATGTGTGGAGGGTTTGCTCGAGGGCTAAAAAGAAAGAGACCTAAGCTGTTGACTTTAGGATGAAATGTTGTAACAATGTTGAAAATTGTGATTTGACAATGATGTAATCCCAATCTATGTACTGCTTTGAGGAACTTTTAATGAAATATGTTCTTGCCTCTATGATTCCTTCGCACTCCAACTCTTACACTTGACCTGCGACGACACCTATCATGGAGCGTGGTCTCCCTTTAGTATGTTGTCAACTACATCTTTGCCTTATAGGATTCTTCCTTCTGCGCAAAGGGTAGGTCGGGATGTCTCAATTAAGAATTCACTTTCCTAGTGTGTTTAAGACAACATCTATTGTGGAGAGATGTTTCTCCCCAGATTTATTGTCAACTCCATTTCATCTTATGAGCACAATGCTCTCTATGGGGGATGGAGGGACCGTCTCTTGTCAGTCACAAGGTGTTAACTCAAAAAAAAAAAAAAATTAAATAAATAATAACTCCAAAGGTGGTTTTCACTAAAACTTTTGCTTTTTTGTCTTGTCCTTACTTTCTTTGTTCTGATTAAAACAGTGTGACTCTTCTGAACAATTGCTCCAAGACACCCTTATCACACTCGATCACAAGAAAGGGCCATGGCGGATGAACTAGAAGAAGTCCAAGAGATCAGGGATGAAGTCAGTCAAATCAAGGATCAGATGACTAAGATGATGGAGATCCTACAGGCAATGCAGAAGGAAAAGAACACAGAGGAGAACCCTCCAGCCTCGAACGAAGGACATCCAGCCACACCTCTCACCCCGCCCGGTTTTTCTCAGATTCCTATTCAAGGCTTCAACCAACCAAGGGCCATGATGCCTCTCACTATTTATCCAAGCAACCAAAATCATTTTTCATTTGACCCGAACAATCCCCCATACGGCTTGCCTCGTGGATTTGTGCCACCAACAGCCCCCAACCCACAAGATGGCATTCAAAACTCCGAACACATCACTCAGACACAAACCCCCACCAATGATGTCAAAATACCGCAAACACAAACTGTCAACCCTACAGATGGTAACACCCCGATAGTGACACCTTCTGTCAATCCAAAGCCCCCACAATACACCCTACATTATGGACCCCAAGGGGCTCAAATGATGCCAAACTTCGGTTCCTACTCTATGCCATATTCATTTCCCCATAATATGTACGGAGAAACTCCAGTGAATCAGTCAGGAGGGAATTCCCAATCAAAAGAAAAGTTGGAAGTACTAGAGGAAAGATTGAGGGCCATTGAAAGGGTAAAAAGTTATGGTCTTCGGGATGCCTCTGAACTTTACACGGTGCCAAATGTTGTAATTCCACCAAAATTTAAGGTGCCCGATTTTGATAAATATCGGGGAACAACTTGTCCCAAAAACCATTTGACCATGTATGTTAGGAAGATCGCATCATATGCCTAAGATGATAAGCTCTTGATTCACTTCTTCCAAGACAGTTTAACTGGGGCAGCTTCAAATTGGTACATGTATCTCGAGCGAGCACACATCCGATCCTTCAAATATCTAGCAGATGCATTCCTGAAGCAGTACAAGTACAATATTGACATGACTCCCGATAGGATGCAACTCCAAAATATGTCAAAAAGGGATGTAGAGACTTTCAAAGAGTATGCACAACGATGGAGGGAACTGGCTGCTCAGGTGGAGCCTACCTTAGCCGAGAAAGAAATCGTAGCAATGTTCATTGATACACTCCACTCGCCCTTCTATGATATGATGATTGGGAGTGTGTCATCAAAATTTTCTGACATGGTCATCATCGGTGAGAGAATTGAAAGTGGAATGAGGAATGGCAAGATCACCGAGACTTCAGTAGGGAACGGCCCCAAGAAAGGCCCGTTTGTGAAAAACAAAGAGGGAGAAGCACATGCAGTAACCTTTGAACAAAAGAAACCGAATCAATGGAGACCAAACCAAACACCCGCCTTCCAAGCCCAATACGCCCGATTACCAACCACCTCCATATCACCAAGCCAACCAGCCATACATCGCTGCCACCTCACAATTTCCAAATCCTCAACAGATGGCTCCTTACCGACCATCATACCCTTCTCAGCCTCAAACACACCCTACCATGCCACGTCAAATTGTTCAACCCCTAAATCCAAACCCAAACACCAGCCAAACAAGACCACCGTATAACTCGGAAAGAAAGCCAGTGCGTTTTGACCCGGTGCCCATGACCTACACTGTACTATTCCACCAACTTGTGAGAAAATACGTGCTAACTCCTATCTCGACAAGACTAATAGACCCTCCTTATCCAAAGTGGTAAGACCCAAATGCTCAATGTGAATATCACGATGGGGCCACAGGTCATTCCACCGAGAGTTGTAAAGCTTTGAAGTTTTAGGTGCAAGACCTAATTAATGCCAAATGGTTGAGCTTTTAGAAGGAGGCTCCAAACGTGGCACAGGGTCCTATGACAAATCATGGGAGTTCGGGAGTCAATGCCATTGAAAGCTTCTTGGAACATACTCTCAAGAGTAAAGTGGTCGATGTTAGGACTCCTATGAGAGTTATTTTTAGAGAGATGTGCAAATACGGATTGATCCAAATCCCGATCATGGAAGAAAAGGTTCTCGGTAATGAGATAAGGTGTGACTTCGACAGGAGTATAGGGCATTCGATTGAAGACTGTGCTGAGTTTTGACAAGTTGTGCAACAATTAATGGATATGAAGATTATCTTAATTAGTTGTGAATCAAATGAGTATGGCATTAATATGGTTACTGAATCTAAGATTTCCCCAACCCCAATTAAGATAACCCCTTTTACTGTTGTGGTTAATCCTCAACCAGTTCCTGATCAAATCACTCCGAAACTAGTGGTGATATATTATGCTGAGAAGAAACCTTTGTCGGTTCCAAGTGGGCCATCACCAATCATCATCCGAGTTCCAAATCCTTTCCCTTACAAGGACACCAAAGCGGTACCCTGGAAATATGAGATGCAGGTTCAACCCAATCCTTCCGACGGGACTACTGTGGTTACCAACATTTCAGGAATTGGTGGAATGACTAGGAGTGGTCGCATTTACACTCCAAAGGTATTGCGAAGGGAGGAAACAGAAAAGGAAGGAAAGGATCGCAAGGGGAAAGAGAAGGTGGAAGGAATTCTAGATGACAAGGAAGCAAACGGGGGTGAGAATAAAAAGGAGGTATCTGACGAAGAAGTCGGTGAATTCTTCAAGTTCATCAAGCAGAGTGAAAATAAGGTTGTGGATCAGTTAAATCGAACTCCGGAGCGGATATCTCTTTTGTCTCTATTGATGAACTCTGACCCATATAGGAGAGTACTGATGAAGGTGCTAAATCAAGCTCATGTCTCCCATGACATCACAGTTGATAAGCTCGATAACATTGTAGGTAACATAGTCGCTGATAATTATGTCACTTTCACCGATGATGAAATGCTAGCTGAAGGTATGGGGCACAACAAGGCATTGTAAATTTCTGTGAAGTGTCGAGATCATGTCATGGCTAGGCTTCTCATTGATAATGGATCTTCTTTGAATGTAATGCCAAAGTCAACACTGGCAAAGTTGCCTTTCGATGGAACTCATATGAATCCAAGCACAATGATTGTAAGAGCTTTCGATGGCACCCGAAGGGAAGTCATGGGATAAACTGAATTGCCCATTCGATTGGCCCTTGCACCTTTGAAGTACTCTTCCAAGTAATGGACATCACACCAACTTACAGGTTGTCTCCTAGGGCGACCATGGATCCATTCGATGCGGAGCTGTACCTTCCACATTGCACCATAAGGTGAAGTTCATTGTTGATCGTAAGTTGATAATTGTTTCTAGAGAGGAGGATCTGTTAGTAAACAAGCAATCAACAACACCTTATATTGAAGCTGCCGAGGAAGCTCTCGAGACCACCTTCCAGTCCCTTGAAATTGCCAATGCCACTTATGTTGGGGATAGTGCTCCATTCATGAAACCTCGGTCATCTAAAGCATCCATCATGATGGCCAATGTTATGCTCGAAGGAGGATACCAACTTGGAAGCGGTTTGGGGAAGAACAACCAAGGTGTCGCTGACATCCTCATGCTCACTGAGAACAAGGATGGGTTTTGGTTGGGATACAAACCCACCAAGGCCGACAAGATGAGGTTATAGAAGAGAAGAAAAGAAAGAGGTTGGCTCGGCTGGAAAATCGTGAATACCAGGCTGCAAGGGTTCCCATCTGTGACATTCGACAGAGCTTCCAAAGCGTAGGGTTCGTATTCCTGGACCAAGCAACAGCTATTGAAGATGATTATCCTGCCGATCATGGTATCAATCTGGTGTATCCATGCTCTCCGGTTACAGAGCTCAACAATTGGGAGATCATTGAGTTCCCCAGGACCATAAAGTCTTTTTCAAAGTAATTATGTAATGCCTATCCTTTAGCTCTGCCCAAGGCTTTAGGAGTTTTGTTTTAATGGGCTTACTTGTTTCTGTTTCAGTATGACTTATCAATAAATGCATGCATTCAGTATCTTTGTGTTGTTATCTCTGTGTTTTTTTTTTTACTTTCGTTTTGTTCACCATTCCTCACCAATAAATGTAGTTTCTCGTCTTTAACCTTTATTCATTCATCTTTCCCTGATAACTACCAAAATGCAGATCTAAAAGTGACTCTCTTGAAAATGACAGTGTTAGTAACTCAGCATATAATTTTGACTATCTCATTGATCATGCTCAAGAGGTTGTTGATGATGACGGGGAAGTTCCCCCTGAACTATTGAGATTGGTAGAACAAGAAGCCAGGGAAATTCGGCCCCATGAAAATTCGAGTGAACTAATCAATTTGGGAACCAAAGATGATAAAAAAGAGGTCAAGATTGGCCTTTCCCTGAAAGAAAAGGAGCGGAACAGGTTGATCAGGTTGTTGATGGATTATAAATATGTTTTCGCATGGTCGTACCAAGACATGCCAGGGTTGGACCCCAGTGTAGCAGAACATAAATTGCCATTAAAGCGGAGTGTCCTCCAAGAAAGCGAAGCTACGAAGGATGAAAGCGAAATGTCTTTAAAGATCAAGGAGGAGGTCAAGAAACAACTGGATGCAGGTTTCCTAGAAGTTGTAAAGTACCCTCAATGGGTTGCTAACATCGTTCTGTTCCCAAGAAAGATGGATAGGTTCGAATATGTGTTGACTATCGATATCTGAACAGAGCTAGCCTAAAAGATGACTTTCCTCTGCCTCACATTGATGTTCTTGTAGATAATACTGCTCAACATGCATTATTTCTCTTTCATGGATGGATTCTCGGGATATAATCAGATCAAGATGGCACCTGAAGATATGGAGAAAACTACATTTGTCACTTTATGGGGAACCTTTTGCTACAAGGTTATGCCCTTTGGCTTGAAAAATGTTGGGGTAACATATCAGCGGGCTATGGTGGCTTTATTCCATGACATGATGCATAAGGAGATATAAGTTTATGTAGATGACATGATCGCCAAGTCCAGATCCGAAGACGACCATGTTGATAATCTGCAGAAACTTTTTGAGCGGTTAAGAAAGTTTAAGCTCCGATTGAATCCAGCCAAATGCACTTTTGGAGTGAAATCAGGCAAGCTTCTGGGGTTCATTGTTATTCAAAGAGGAATAGAGGTTGATCCTGAAAAGGTTCGAGCAATCATCAACATGCCAGCACCTCAAACGGAGAAGGAAGTTCATGGGTTTTTAGGAAGATTGAACTACGTTTCCCCGTTCATCTCCCAACTAACTGCGACATGTGAACCAATCTTTAAATTGCTGCGCAAAAATCAAGCTATGACATGGAATGAAGATTGTCAAAAAGCCTTTGAGAAGATCAAACAATACCTACAGGAGCCTCCGGTCTTGGTTCCCCTAGTGCCGTGAATACCTCTCATCATGTATTTGACTGTGCTAGATGAATCCATTGGTTACGTATTAGGGCAACACGATGAGTCAGGAAGGAAGGAACATGCAATCTATTATCTAAGTAAGAAATTTACCAGTTGCGAAGCCAACTACTCACTGCTAGAACGCACTTGCTGTGCCTTGGCTTGGGCGGCTCGTCGTTTGAGGCATTACATGTTGTGTTACACTACCTGGTTGGTGTCCAAAATGGATCCGATCAAGTATATATTTGATAAGCCTGCCCTGACTGGAAGAATTGCTTGCTGGCAAGTCCTGCTATCAGAATATGACATTGTCTATGTCACCCAAAAAGCAATAAAAGGGAGTGCTCTTTCAGAATATCAAGCCAATCAACCAGTAGAAGATTATGGATCGATGCGATGTGATTTTCCAGACGAAGATATAATGGCTTTGTTTGATCGCGAGCAATCACCAGAAAAAGAAAAGTGGACCATGTTATTTGACGGAGCTTCTAATGCATTGGGACACGGAATCGGGGCAATCTTAATCTCACCAGAAAATGATTATTTCCCTGTCACTGCGAGGCTCTGCTTCGATTGTACAAAAAATATAGCCGAATACGAAGCTTGTGCACTATGGATTTTGGCAGCAATAGAGGCAAAAGCAAGGATACTGGAGGTATATGGGGACTTTGCATTAGTCATCCACCAGCTTAGAGGGGAATGGGAAACCCGAGATGCCAAGGTAATCCCGTACCATGATTACATCAAAGGTTTGATTGAGCAGTTTGATGAAGTCACATTTCATCATATTCCCCGAGAAGATAACCAATTAGCTGACACGCTGTCTACCTTGTCCTCGATGTTCAAAGTAAGTGACGAGAGGAACCTACCACTCAGAAAATGACAAAAGAACTCTAAGAAGACTTGCAATGGGTTTCTATTTAGATGGAGGTATTCTCTACAAAAGAAATCATGACATGGTGTTGTTGAGGTGCGTTGACGCAAAAGAAGCTAAACGGATAATTGAGGAGGTACATGAAGGATCTTTTGGAACACACGCGAGCAGTCATGCAATGGCCAGGAAAATCTTGAGGACTGACCAATATTGGTTGACAATGGAAGCTGATTGCTTTAATTATACGGAGAAGTGCTATAAGTGTCAAATATATGTTGATAAGGTTCATGCGCCGCCAGCTCCCTTGAATGTCATGTCGGCACCCTGGTCGTTCTCAATGTGGGGAATGGATGTGATCGGGCCAATCGAACCAAAAGCCTCAAATGAGCATCGCTTCATTCTTGTTGCCATTGATTATTTCACAAAGTGGGTTGAGGCTGCATCATATCCCAATATGACCAGGAATGTCGTGATCAAATTAGTAAAAAGAGAATTAATTTGTCGTTATGGGTTGCCGAGTGAGATTATCACTGATAATGCGACCAACTTGAACAACAAGATGATGAAGGAGATGTACGAAAACTTCAAGATAAAGCATCACAATTCCTCCCCGTACTGCCCAAAGATGAACGAGGCAGTTGAGGCCACTAATAAAAATATCAAGAAGATTGTCCAAAAGATGGTAGTGACGTATAAAGATTGGCACGAGATGTTACCTTTTGCTTTGCACGGCTATCGTACCTCTATTCCCACCTCGACAGGGGCAACACCATTTTATTTAGTGTATGGGATGGAGGAGTGCTCCCGATTGAAGTAGAGATCCCCTCATTAAGGGTACTGAAAGAAGCAGAACCGGAAGAAGCTGAGTGGGTTCAGGATCGACTAGACCAATTGAACCTCATCGAAGAGAGGAGATTAGTAGCACTGTGTCATGGTCAATTGTACCAGAAAAGGTTGATGAAAGCTTACGAGAAGAAAGTACGCCCTCGGCAGTTTCGGGAGGGTGACCTGGTGCTTAAAAAGATTCTACCAATCCAAAAGGATCATCGAGGGAAATGGACTCCGAACTACGAAGGACCTTACGTTGTGAAAAAGGCCTTCTCTGGAGGGGCTTTAATTCTCACCAAGATGGATGGGGAAGATCTTTCACTCCCTATAAACTCGAATGCGAGTCAAAAAGTATTATGCTTGAACACACTTCCCAAGAAGAAGAAGAAAAGAAAAGAAAAAGTGAAAAATGAAAAAAGAAAAGATCGCTAGACTAAAAATCAGAAAAGACAGTCTAGGTAAAAGTTAGAGCAACCCGCTAGGCTAAAAACCTGAAAAGGCGATCTAGGCAAAAGTTAGGGTTCAAAAAAATAAAAACGTAACAATAGAAGTGTCGTCAAGCCGATGAACTGGGGCAGTCAGTAGGTTCAATGTATGAAGACTGGGGTAAACAACATCTCTGAAGCCAATTAATGAGCAGTCAAGATTATATGAGGGATACTAACATTCTTCATTGAGAGAGACATCACCCGAGGAGACGCGATTCTACTCCGCAATGTTTTGCAATTTATGCTTTGTACACCCTTTTCAATCCAAATATAATGACATTGACTTCCTTTATTTTATTTCGCTACCTTGGTCCCTTTCTCTTAACTTTTGTCATTTGTGTGTGTGCATTCATCTTAATAAGTATATACTGAAATGTGAAACAAGTAATCTTAATAAGTATAGAATTCCTTAGAAAGCCTCAAAAGGTCATGGGGGGCGCGATGGTTCCCCTATAAAGGGCACTGAAGAAAGCAAAGAATGTTAAGGATCAACCATTGGGATAATTATCATCAAGGATGTCTACTATCAAAAACAAAAGTGCAAGATATCTCTCCCCGATAAGATGGGCCTTATTTTAGTTCATCCTCAAGACTAACTGTGATCGATGCTTTTAAGGGTTCAAGGAGCCAATAACGAAAAGACACAGCAAAGAGGAAATAATTTCATCAAAAGTATCTCTGGCATTGTGCCAAAAAATAATAAGGGTTTTCTTCATTAGCATTCATCAATGAAAGGCATCTTATGCATTATCATTCTATCAATGAGAAAAATCGACATTCATATTGCATTTGTCTATATGGCCTCACAAGCTTCTACCTATATGTTCGATCTTCTGACGGGCAATTCACCCGTAGGCATTTTTTATCTTTCTGTTCGAGCTTCTCACGGGCAATCCACCCCGTAAGATCTTTTATCTTTCTGTTCGAGCTTTTGACGGGCAATCCATCCCGTAAGCTCTTTTATCTTTCCGTTCGAGCTTCTGACAGGCAATCAACCCCGTAAGCTCTTTTATCTTTCGGTTCGAGCTTCTGACAGGCAATCCACCCCGTAAGCTCTTCCTATCTTTCTATTCGAGCTTTTGACGGGCAATCCACCTCGTAAGCTCTTTTATCTTTCTGTTCGAGTTTCTAACGGGCAATGCACCCCGTAAACTCTTTTATCTTTCTGTTCGAGTTTCTAATGGGTAATCCACCCCGTAAACTCTTTTATGTTTTCTGTTCAAGCTTTTGACAGGAATCCACCCCAGTAAGCTCTTTTATCTTGCAGTTCGAGCTTCTAACGGGCAATCCAACCCGTAAGCTTTTTATCTTTTTGTCCGGAGCCTCAGCGGTCAACCCATCCCGTAAGCTCAATTTTATCTTTCTGTTCGGGCTTCTGACGGGCAATCCACCCCGTAAGCTCATTTATCTTTTTGTTGGAGCTTCTGACAGGTAATCCACCCCGTAAGCTCTTTTATCTTTCTATTCGAGCTTCTGATAGGCAATCCACCCTGTAAGCTCTTATTGTTTCATCAAGCTTCAACGGGTACCAGACCTCGTAAGCTCTTTTTGTTGTCAAGCTTCAGTGGGTACCAAACCACGTAAGCTATTTTATCTTTTTATAAAGCTTCGACGGGTACCATACCTCGTAAGCTCTTTTCTTGTCAAGCTTCAGTGGATACTCGACTCCGCAAGCATTTTACCTTTCTTTTCAAGCTTCAGTGGATACCCTACTCCGCAAGAATTCTATCTTTTTGTCGTCAAGCTTCGGCAGGTACCATACCCCGTAAGCTCTTTTATCTTTCTGTTCGAGCTTCTGACGGGCAATCCGCCCTGTAAGCTCTTTATCTTTCTGTACGAGCTTCTGACGGGAAATCCCCCCCATAAGCCCTTTTATCTCTTTGTACGAGCTTCTCACGGGCAATCCACCTCGTAGGCTCTTTCAAGCTCTTTTATCTTTCTGTTCGACCTTCTGACGGGCAACCCATCCCGTAAGCTCTTTTATCTTTCTGTTCGAGTTTCTGACGGGCAATCCACGCTGCAAGTTTATGTGCAAACCTCAGTATGCAATCCAACCCGCAAGTTGTTTACAGGAAATCACTTTGTAGTCACAGGTCATTTTTCTTGTCAGTGTACCACAAACAAAATTGGAGTTCATGTCTTTACTCGTTTCATATAACAATAATAGGTTAACTACGGTTATACCTATTATGTAATAAGAAAAAGTAAACAGGGGCAGCTGTGAACACCTAATTTTGTCCGGGTGTCCTTTTAATCAGTGTTTTGAAAAAAAAATGAATAATAAAAAAATAAAAAATAAAAAATATAGAAAAAACTGAAAGCAAGCAAAACTTCAGCATATAGGGCCAAGAGGAAAAAGCCAAAGTTTCAAGTTTCTAATACATCTCAGAAGCAAAGAAAGCAATGGCAGACTTAGGCATTGGCAACAAAAAATTGTTTCAAATTTTAAGCATCAGAAAGGGGAAAATGGGAACTTGTGATGCTGCTATCCTTGAAGCATGGTCAAACCTGAATCAAGAGAAAAGTCACTCTACATAAAAAAAGGAAAGTTGCAGCACAACAGAGAAGTCCTACAGATACAAAATCAATGAGAATGGAAATGAAAAATACTCTACAATTCAACAACCTTGGATTCTGTTTTGGAGTCTTGTTAGAAGAAGAGAGCATAAAGGGAGATCATACAGAAAAAAAAGGGGGAGATCCTCCGGGAAAACAATACCTCTTCTTCTTCATTCTAACCATTTTTTCTTCTTCTACCAGTTCATCTTCTCAAGTAGAACCAGAAAACCCAAAAAATATAAAATTAAAATACCGGAAAAACAACAACATATCCTCTTCCTTGGCCAGTACCACAAATCTGTCATCATCTTGCCAATCACCTCCGTAGTCGTCTCCTTCGCCCGTGGCCACCCGTCACGCAACCCCGGCACCTCCGCCATCACCTCTTGTTCCTTCCGCATCGCGTAACAGATCAGAACCTCATTCCGCTGCAGCAGTCGTGTCTCACCGCCGCCTTGTCCCAGTCCATCGCAACCACTCATCCACCGCAGGCAGCCATGGCCACCACGGTACCAAGCTAGTCGCTACTGCATCGCGCCTCGCTGTCTCACCGCCATTGTTGACACCAGATCTGTTGAGGTCACCTCCAAAGATCTCAGAACAGCCGCAACTCCACGTCGCTCCGCCGTTCATCGCGCCGCCTCCACGACCGGCCACCACCACTGCGTTGCTCTGCCGGGGCAAGGGTCACCAAGCTGCTGCCCCATTCTTTGGTTCATCCATGTTCTTCTTCTCTGTTTTCCTTCTCTAGCTTATGTAACATAAGCTTTAAGTTTTATTTATTTAACTTTAATTTTTGTTCTGATTTACTTTTTTATTTTTATTTTTATTTTTTAAAAAAAAGAAGGCTATTGGGTCCCTTTTGGTCATGGATGTGTATGTGTATGGGCCAGATGCTTAGCCCAAAGAAAATGTTTCTTTCCAAAATATGTAGAAGCTCTTGGACTTGGGCTAAGAGAGGATATGTTTTGTTTTAGGGAATTTCTTTTTGGTCTTAATGGGTCGGAGTTCGGGTTTTGAATAAAAATAATTTTCAAAGGAAAACCCCCAAAAATATATTTTTAAAGTCGTTTTTGTTTATTCAAAATCCCTTTTCAAAAAAATAAAATAAAATAATAAATCCTTTTGAGATTTTTTTTTTGGTTTTTTTTAATGAAAAATCTTTCCAAAATGAAATCCTTTTTAAAAGAAAATTATTGAGTTCACGCAACAATCTGCAACGTTGATGTATGATTTTTCATCCTCAAGTATCGTATGAATTGTAAGGGTTCATCGTATAGCTTCGCTGTCTTTAACCTTGTGCAAAAGTGAGTTCTCTCATTTTAGAAATAAAAATGATTTTTATGTTCTACTTTGATAAAGTTTTTTTTTTACAAAAATAAATAAATAAATAAACGAATGCTTTTAAGTATCTATTATAATTTTTTTAATAAATAAAAATCTTTCTCATTCGTGCAATAATCTACGACGTTAATGTATGAATATTCATCCTCAAGTGGAGTATGCATTGTAACGGTTTATCGTATAGCGCTGCTATCATGGACCCTGTGCAAAAAATGAATTTATTGTGAAATAATTTTTTTTAAAAATATAAAATAAAAAAATCAAACCTTTTCCAAAAAATAAAATCAATCAACCATTTAAAAATTTTTCAAAAGAACCACGTGGCTTTGAGTTTCCCATCGCACCCGGGAATACGTAGGAGCAAGATAAATCATTTTGTCAAGGCAAAACTAATTTTTCCTTTTTTGTGTCCTTTTTTTTATGTCAAAATAATTAATCAAGATAATTAAACTTTTCTATTTTTAGGGATGCTCTATGGACACGGTGTCATGTTCAGTCTCTTAGATTTGATGTTACCCTGTGGACTCATGTGCCATGTTCAACCTCATTTTGGTTTTTTTTATATAGACAATAAATTTAAAAATATAAGAATTAATAAAATTTAAAATACCAAAAGTTAAAAATAATTCTTTATTGTAAATAATTTTTGGGGTAAAATAAATATTTAAAAGGTTATTAAAATGTTTTTGCACAATTAACTTGAGGTACCATTTTTTTTAAACGAACGATGTGAGGTGCTAACACCTTCCCTACTCGCAACCGACTCCCAGACTCATCCCTTTTTTTAGACCAGTTTACCTTTAAATAATTGGGTTTTCTAAGATTTTCCCAATAAAAAATTTAGTGGCGACTCCTCCGTTTTTACCTTCTTTTTCGCGGCGCCCGGACGGGTCGGTCGCGACACACTTAATCCTCACTATGTTCTTCATTCATTTTCATGTTTCAAAGCCATGATCATCATTTGAAATTCTTAGATCTAGAACTTTGAAAATTCCTAGAAAATCATAGAAAAATCCTATGACCATGAAACCAATTTCTATGATCTTATTATCATCTCTATATTCAAGATCCAAGAATATGCATCCAGGAAAAATGTCTTGCTCATTTATCTTATCAAGGCCAAAACCTAACAAGTGTGGGGGGAGTAACTTTGTTCAATTTTTTAGTGATCATTGATTTCATCTTTCTATTACCAATATGTGTTGAATCCAAGTTGTTGTATCAAAATAAAATTATTAGCTCATGTTTTCATCAATGGCCGAAAATGAGTTTGTGAGGGTTTGAGATGTTTTGATTTTATTTTTAACTTAGGACAGTTTTTCTAAACTCTATGATGCTCTAGGATCATAAATCTAAGAGTATGTAAATTTTTGAAATCTCTAGCCCATATTTTTTGTCATGGCCGAAAATTTGGTTTTTGAAAGGTTGAAGTATTTTATTTCAATCTTTGTATTTTAATCATTGATTTAGGGTTTAAAGTGATTATTGATCACTAATCCAAGAGCTTAGGAATTTTAGAAATTTTTAGCTATTTACAAATCTCATGACCGAACCTATCATATAGGAGCATAAGTGTATTTAGTTGTTTGATTGATAATTATTTGAAGTGATTTGTTGAAGGATAACTATCCTATCGAGTACGTGTGAGACCGACGTTCGGATTTTCGACAAAAACCTAAATCGGAAGGAAAAGTCTTCAAGAGGTAAGGGGTTTTTCCGATAGCTATATGCTATTTGTTTGTGGTATGTATAATTTATTTGGCGTGTTTATTGTTTTACGTAGTTAGAATTATCTGCTTTTAATTATTTATTTGTGTTTAATTATTATTGTATTTTAATGCATGTCATAAATTGTGCTATATGCTATATTATTGGCATGAAATTATTATTGATGTTGATTGTGGATTGAAAATCCTGACAGTGGTAAGTGCTCAATTAATTATGAGGTTAAAAGCGTTAAAAAACTTTTTATGAAATAATGAGTTTTAATTGATGGAAAATAATAATATAATATTACTTAATTATTTGATTGGTTAACAATGGAGAATAGATAAAAATAATATTATTTTAATAATTTAACGGCGAAATAGTGTTTTATGAGTCACAGTGAGGACGTAACCGTGAAAATATTTTAGTACTACCAATTTATCTGTAAGAAATTTCTAAATATTAGAAAATGTTATTATAAAAAATAAGTTTCAAAAATAATTTTATTATGGTGTTGAGAAAATTATTTTACTAGAAAAGTTAAATTTTGACTTAAAACGTTTGAAAACGTCAAGCGACGAACAATTCCAAAAATAATTATGGAAAGTATTCTTAAAAATAGTAATATTTGTTAGAATAGAGAATTAGTCTCAAAATGATATTTTTCATTGAACTAAAGTTTCAAATAAAGATTTTTAGAAGAAAATGAGTTTTAAGTGATTTGATGATGTTATAAACGAATTTCCTACGTAAAAGGATTTTTACGTAAAGTAGTTTTATACAAAGGTGTTATTTCGGACAACTTGGATAAGTTGAGGAGGTTTTGTTTTTTGATTTGTATTTCACGGAGAATGAATATGTTTCTAAAAATTGAAAGACCAACCTAGTTGCCGAGACGTCGGGGTCTAATGTTCTATGGTATGGACCGTGTGTCCTAAAGGTGAAGTTATGGACTAGATGTCCTATAAAAAGTGATATTGATTTTTGTACGCTAAAATCTACATATCTAAGACTGATGCATCGGTCTAGATTTCGTGATTTGCACATTTTGACTTGGAGTCTGTTTTATTGGGATGGTTGATAAACTTAAATGTTTAAACGTTGGATTGGTCGTGGGTCTTTGAGCTACGACAAGGAAAGAATGAACACAAAGAAAATGATGTGAACAAAACGTTTTACATGCATTTTTGGGGCAAACGTGCCTACGCATTTGGACTTGAATTCTCGATGGCAAGTATTCATGACGTTGCATCATTGTGCCTTGATGGACAATGAAACCATATACTATAAATAGTAATCACTGTGCCTCGTTTTAGACAGTGCCATGGTTAATTTAAAACCTGCCTTATTTGGCAACGAGAGCTTGATCAGCTCATTTATTTGGTGATTGAATCTCCGGGAGATTAAGTACAAAATTGAGATGATGAATATTGAAGTGTCATTGTTTTTAAAACGACGATGACTGTCAGGTATGAAACCCTTTAATAAACTATTTGTTTATTTTTTTTAACATTGATGTTATTATAACTATATATGTTATGTATTGTTTTGTGCATCGCGCATGTAGTTATCGTTTTAAAATGCATACATTGGTTCTCACCCTTGCATATACATGTTCTCCTGGCTTCGCTGTTGTACCTTGGTACACGAGTGCAGATGTTGCAGAAGAGTTCCTTAAGTCACTTGGAGACTTAAGCCTGGATTGCGAAAAAGATATTTGTGATCATTGGGATGATCACGGGGTCTTATCGATGAGTGTCTTGTAAGGTGACCAACTTAGGTTTGTGTTTGAGGGTATATGTTTTAAAAAGTTTAGTCGCGGGTCTTGATAGTTTTCATGTAGTTTATAAGAGAAGACTTTTAAGAAAAGCTTATACATTGTAGAAGGTTTGTTTATAAATAAAAATTGGTATATGTATGTGGTCAAGTATAGGGTAAGCGTACTGTTTTTGGTTGTGTGTATCAAAATTTTCCGAAGTGTTAAGAAGAAAAAAATTTTACACCCAGATTTTGACTTAAAATAAATCAATTTCCGAAAGCAACCAATAAATTTTCTTTTTAATTTATTTCCGCACGTGTTCACAAAGTAATGTCCATGGGGGGTGTTACAAAGTGATATCGGAGCTGGTCGAGTCTTTCGAGAACCTTGGGGAATATGTCTGTTAGGTTTTTGTTGTGTGATCTCTTGATGGATCTTGTTTGAATTGTTTCCTTGTCAAAATAATGTGTGATGGTATACAAGTAGGTGTGTTTCGATGGGTTTTGAGGTAGTCGAGACCTTGTAAGAATCTATGAACAGTTGATGGTACTTTGACCAAATTACTTCTTAGAAGTAATGTGTTTTAGACACATAAGTATACGTTTCAGTTTCTGGTTGCGGACTGACTGAGTTGTCTTATAGGTCAGTTGTGGAACCAGGAATTGGACATGGACGTGGATGTGATCATAATGGTGATTGTGATTATGTCTGCAACAAGATGTGATTGAACAGATGAACCAGGCTGTTCAGGCCATGACTAGTGTTGCTGTTATCATAATTGGCCAGAATAAGCTGGACCAGGTTCGTGCCAAGCTGGCAGTCAAGGCGAAAAATTCAGCAAACTTCAGAAATCCGAAACCTCAACAATTTTATGTAGATGTCAATTCTGAGAAGGTTGACTTATGGATACAAGAACTGGAAAGGATTTTCGAGCTTATCAACAACCCTGAAGAATCAAAGGTCCCGTATGCTCTATCTCTGCTTTTCGGAGATGCAGAATGCTGGTGGGATGATATTAGACAGATACTGAAAGCGGTTAACCAGGAATATACTTGGAGTGTTTTCCGCCTTTTTTTCTTGGATAAGTATTTTCCTCGGGCGCCAGAGTTGAGAAGGGACAGGAGTTCTCACGATTACAACAGAACGAACTATCTGTGGATGAATATACAGCAAAGTATGAATTTCTAGTCAAGTATTTCCGTTTCTTCCAAACCTACTCTGACGAAGGTTGGGAATGTAAGAGATTCGAAGGAGGCATACAATACGAAATCAAAGAGTCTGTGCTACCGCTTGAAATTCGCAACTTTCAAGCTCTAATGGAAGAGTGCCGGAGAGTGGAGCAGAAAGGGAAAGGTAAAGACTATTGGTGTAATACCGGCGGACCATCTCGATTCCAATACAACAATCTGAATAAGAAGTGGAAGCAAAACCAGAGGAAACCTTATTTCCAACCACCTGGAAATAATCAGAACCAGAATGAACAATCATACCGTCATGTTGCTGCTGCATCAAGAAGTGGAGGTTAAAAGAACCAAAGCCAAGGCCAACTCAAAAGATGTTACAAGTGTGGAGACCTAAACCATATGGCTAAGACTTGCCCGTTAAGAAGAGTTAAATGTTTTAGTTGTGGACAACAGGGACAACTAGCAAAGAATTGCAAACCAAAGCGTGGACCAGTAATTTTAAGTTTTATTTTCCGCAACGGGTTATCATGTGATGTCCCAAAAAAAGGGGTGTCGCTTTAGCTTTAATGACTCGTAAATTTTAATTTTGTAACGAATGCTAAGTATGATCGTATTTCGATGTCCTTGAGTATTTGACTCTTTAAAATCTTTTATGTTGTTAGTCTTTTCAGTTGGTATATACTATCTATGACTTTTTGGGAATAAAGGTTTCTTGAAAGAAATTTATTCCAGTCCTTTTTTTTTTTGATTGATGTGATCAGTATAGATTTTTTGGAGTCAAATCATTCCTTTTTAAAAAATTGTGATTTATTTTCAAACTTCAATTGTTGAACCAATTATTGTGGAATTTTATTTTTTTAAATTGTCCAATTGTTTTTCGGGATAGACACTTTGTTGAGAAAAGAAGTTTTAGATGAGACTTAGTCTAGTCACTTTTACTTTTAGTGAAAGTGATCCAGTCTGGATTTTGTTTGACTGTTGTCATTTTAAATTGTCGTTTTATAAATCGCTTGTTCAAAGAATAAATTCTTTTAAGAGTGAGAACTATTCGTTTTGTGAATTCCTAATCCACTGGGAATTCTTGTGAAAGAAGGATCTTTCTTAGAGTCATGGTTGTGAATATGTATTAGCTATGTATTTTTACACTCACGAACCTATTAAAGAATCTTCTTACATACTGAACATTCATGTATTCTTTTCAGATTGACAAAGTTCTTCTATAATTTCCTACCTTCTTGTGGAAGTAAGACCTTGGGATTAAGAAAATGCTATTTAGTTTTGAGTAACGAAATTTCGAGGATGAAATTTTTTTTAGTAGAGTAATAATACAACATCCCGATTTTTATGTTTTCTGGGTAAGTTTTCAACCTCTTCCTTAATAGTTATAAATGTGAAAACGTAAAACTTATAAGCAAGCAGAGCACAAAAAAAAAAAAAACTTATAAGCAAGCAGACAACGTCAATATTGGACGTTTAGTTTGACGATTTAAAAAGTATAGAAAAATAAAATAAATGCAAACTTTGTTGATTAAAAGAAAAATGCGAATTGGCTAACGCGTATTGTCAGACAGCACGTTTGTATTAATAAAGGTTTTTTTTTTTTACTAATATTAATAAAGGTTACTAACTTACTATAATGTAAAACTGAGATCATAAACTTTTTTTGTAAAAAAAAAAAAGGTTTAAGTGTATATAAAAAGAAACAAAAAGTTTAAGTGTGTATCTATTCTAATGAAAAGAGAAATAAAAAATCACCACTCAAAAAATAAAATGTATAGTAAGAAGTTTTTTTTTTTATAATAATACATTATTAAGTTTTATTTGAGTTGGATAAATCAAATTCTCATTTTCAGCTCGACTGGAAGAGTTCAAATTGGTAAATATTATAGTGATTAATAATGAATAAATCAGAAAGATGTGCAAGTATATATATTAGTAAAATATTACAAAATGGCAAATACCACCTTATTATAATTTAAACTTATTGCCACCATCATGCAGCCATCTGGAAGTCGGCCACAATATTGTACCTTAGGAATTGGGAAAATATTTCTTTAAAGTAAAATTGATTGTAATTAAATTGAGAAAATAAGACTGTATTTACCCTTTAATCATTATTAAGTGTGTTGATCATGAGATTTCAATAAATTTTAATTAATATAAATATATCATTACTTTTTCATTACATTTTCATTACATTTAAGCTCATTATTTTAGTGGAGCCTTGTACTCAATCCAAGGGAATGATAACATATACTAGTATAGAAAGAAAGAAGGGTGGTTAAGATAAAGTCAATTTGCCATAAAAGCTTCGTATTTATATGAATGGTTATATCTTTTAATATTGCATTACGTGTTGAAATCTCTGTGTTGATCATGAGATTTTAATAAATTTTAATTAATATAAATATATCATTACTTTTTCGTTACATTTAAGCTCATTATTTTAGTGGAGCCTTGTACTCAATCCAAGGGAATGATAACATATACTAGTATAGAAAGAAAGAAGGATGGTTAAGATAAAGTCAATTCGCCATAAAAGCTTCGTATTTATATGAATGGTTATATCTTCTTCTTTTCTTTTCTTTTTTACTAAAAAGATATTCATTCATTCAAATTGATAAAATACATCGAACAACACAAATCTAACCTCGCTAAAAATCGAAAAGGATGAATCTGAGAACAAACACATAGCATCCAGGTTAATAGCATAACACGGCAAAATCAAAATGCCTACAAAAGTGACAAAATCAAAGTTACCGGAATATCCATGTCTCCGGATCTGTAACATTGACGCCCAATTCTTGATCAAATCTGTGATGCATCGAAGCAAATATGTCAATCTGAACCAAACGAACACCGCACCAAGACGAGAAATCAAACAAACACCGCACCAAGACGGAAAATCAAACAACGCCTCATTAAGATGACGAACAACAATACCGCCGCCCACAGAAAACGAAAAACATGAAAAACACGAAGAAAAAAAAAATAGATCTATGTGGAAAAACCATTTATTTAGATAAACTGGGGAAAAAAACGAAGTAAATGGATGATTCCAAGCCAAAAAATAGCTCAAAACCACCCCTCTAATGGTGGCATGTGATTGTGTGTAGAGAGAAGGGAGAGAGTTTGAAGTTAGAGAGAGAATATGAATGGTTATATCTTTTAATCTTGCATTACGTGTTGGTTCTCTTTTTCTTATGTCTATAAATACGAATAGACCTTCATTCACAATTTACAACACAAAGCATATATTTGGTCAGTATTTCTTTATTGTTACTTTCACAAAGTGTGCCAAGGTTAATTCTCTTTAATTTGCTAGGTTCTCAAATTAAGAAGTATAAAAGATGTTTCATAACATGGTGAATGCCCTCACCGGAGAGGACAGCAAGAACAAGATAAGAGGGACAGTGGTGTTGATGAAGAAAAATGTGTTGGACTTCAACGACTTCACTGCTTCCTTTCTTGATCGTGTTCATGAGTCTGTGGGCAAAGGGGTTTCTCTCCAACTTATAAGTGCTGCAAACGTTGATCCTGGTAAGTGCTTCCTCAGTTTTTATTATCATTATTATTTTCTTAGGTTTTTCCTTGTACAATCCTCTTTTTCTCGGATCAAACTCCTCTAAATTGACCAAAAGTGTAAAATGATAAAGTAATGTATTTACCTTTGATTAATTAAAATGTATTAACATCTTAACTCACTTTTTTTGATTCGGAACCCACTCTAATCAATCTTTTGGACCTAGTGGATCCAGCAAAGTATCTCCATGACTTAGATCTTTCGGGCCTGCTCTGGACAAATATCTGGTTCGACTGATTGAACAGGGTTTTACTCTTTGGTTCTCAGTCTCCCAACAAGGTTTCGAACCCAGGTTCCCCAGGTCATTCTTCTTATGGGGTCAAGTTGCTTCTACTTAAGCAACACCCCATTGGTTTAACTCTAATTAATCAATAATGTTACATAGATACTTTCTCATTTTACACTTAATTTTGTTCACTTTAAATGGGCGTTATTTGTTTTTTATCTCTAGCTAGTGTACGTCTTTTTATAGTTGTTTCATGTTATCTGTTTTTTAGTGAGTATGAACCTTTTCCCGTGTTACACGGCTTAAGAGAGATAAATATAAAAGTCGTAATACATGCATGATCTCACAAATTTTAAGCAGGTATCATTATTTAAGATTTTATGTTTGCATCATGTGAATATTTCATATGAGAAAAAACATCTTTCTATTTTAATATACTATTATTTTATAATAAATTATAGTGCCACGATTTTTTTTTTTAAACATACAGTGCCACAATTGTTGACACTAGCAAATTTGGCAAAATCCCAGCTGTATACCGTATACGTATTAAAATAAATTAGAAGTAATTGTTACTCAGATTCTATGATCTCCACTAGTGTGTAAAATATATATATGTTCACACATTTTTTTATATATATATATATATATATATATATATATATATATATATATATATATATATATATATATATATATATATATGTTCACACACATTTTTGTCAAAAAAATAAATCTTATTAGGTGACATTTAGTATCTAACATAATTTGATATTCATAAGAAAATGAGGTAGAGATAAAGGTTTTTCATATATATTTGATACAAGAAACAAATCATGCACAAAATTAATCGACAAATTAAAAACTAAACAAGGTTTTGACTCAGAGAGTTGATTTAGCTATAATGGGCCACTTCGCTCTATTTTATCTTGCAAACGTTCTCTTCTGTACAGGCCTTTTGGGATAGGTTAGTTTGAGCTCAAATAACATTTGGTTTGAGAATTTTTTTTTTTGGGTACAATGTTTGAGAAATATTTTATTCTCTAGTAAATTATACTTTTGGGAATTCCATTTTTAAGAATATTTCTTTTTAACTCTCATAAATGAGAATACATTTTTCAAGTTTCAATAACAAAATATATTTTTGTGCATCTTTAATGAAAAATAAAATAAATACCGTTCATCTAGAAAGAAATAATCAACATGTATTATTTTGGGTCTTTCATTCAAACCCTTTAATTTGTTTAAATAGCATTAATTAACATATAAAATTAAATTTACGCTCTAATTTAAAATGGTTTGTCATATGGTTCTGTGAAAGCAGATTCTATGAAATATGTCTAGCTGAAATTCATGATAATAGTTATATATATGTGTGTGTGTGTTTGTTTTGTTTCCAATTTTTCAGTTTTCAGAAATAATTACAAAACTATCACTTTATTTTCATTTCGTTTTCCGTCTTCAGAAATTTGTACGGCAAACACTGAAAATAAATTTTTTTTTTTCTGTTTTCACTATTTCATATACAAATATTTAGAAACATGAAACAAAATGAAAACAAGGTGACAGTTTTATAATTATTTCTAAAAAAACATGAAACTCGAAATAAAACACGCCCTAAATTATCCTTAAACCCATCAAACTAGTAAAGAGATCCAAGTAATCAGCAATGCAGCGGTGCAACGAAACTTTTATAACACGTATCCAAATTTTATTTGAATTTGCGCTCCTCATCTCATCCAACTTTGATGTAGGATGAGCGGGGATATTATCTGCAATGACACTCTAGCACAAGTCTGAACGATAGAATATGAGGGAGAGTGATTAATAGAGTATTTGTCAAGTGAAAGTAACTTGCCCCCTTAAGAAGAAGGACTCAAAACCTGGGTTCGAATTATTATGGAGTCGCTCCCCTGCTCAATCAGTCGAATAAGAGATTAGTCTCATAACGGACTCGAAGGGTCTCTGCTGTAGGGATAATCGCGACGGACTCGTTCGGTCCAAATGACTAATTAAGATGAGTTGCTAAAAAAAAAAGAATATGAGGGAGAGTGAAAGTTAGAACTTGGTTTATTTGAGGTCTTCCCCCTGTTTTATAACACAAAAGTGCAAATGACTATGACGATATGACCGGGTTCCAATTTTGATAAGATGGAAAGCCTTGATTTGTTGGAGGAATGATAAAAAAATGGATAGTGAAAAGTTCAATATCTTGGATTAATGTGCTGATGATAGTGGTTCTAGAAGGATATGTTAGAAAATGGGGTATAGTCTGCAACAAAGAAGAAAAGAACAAGTGACATGCGCACCCTCCAAGACGTGTAAGAACACTAGGCTTTATGTTCGATTCGTCCCTACCAATCTCTCCTCGTAGATTGGATGCAACAGGTATAACCTGCGAATCCCCTTCAGGATACAATGGAGAACCTTGGTTTGGTTTCCACACCTTAAACCAAGCGTATCGTCAATGGCATTTTACAGAATAATAGCTTCCTTAATTCTCTCTACGCATTAAGGGAAGAAAGGAAGTGATTTGGCTTGCAGAAGTTTAGCCAATTTTCAGACATCATTATGCATGCACAAGTGGTTCTATTTATAGACCAACTTATGCCTCTTGGTGAATGAAATAACCTTTCATGTATTTGAAAGAATGATTGCAACCTTTCATGAATGTACACTTGATGAATGAACACATTTAATCATGAAAAAACACACCTATTAGGAAATATTTAAAAGCCATGAAGAGACACACCTATTGGTGTCCTTCAACCTCTTTCCAACTTGGTGTCTTGGACTTCCATTATTTTGGAAATCCCTCACAATCCCCCACCATTTTCAAAATAAACCCAAATCCCATTATTCCGGAAATCGCATGCTTTCAGACAAAGGTATCTTGGGGATTTGAACCTTTGCTCAATAAGCCATGGTTGTACTCATCCCCAAATAAAGTGGTAGATAAGCTTTGAACCAAATATTCATTAGAACAGGTGTCCATGACTTACACATGAAATCTCGGTACCATTGAACGACGTGTTAATGTGACACATTTGGTAAGGCCTTGTGTCGTGTATCATTTTCATGAGAGCTTACAGAGTCAAGCCCAACTCTAAGAAGCGGCCCCACTTCACTCTCATATAGGTGGACTTTACCAAAAACACCCCCATAAGTTGGGCACCTCAGCACATATATGCTATAGGTCTATTAAGAGCAAAAGCTCACCCTTTTCCTTTTGTCCTTATGGTATCCAAGTACTTTTAAACCTTGGGATGTATCTATTCGTCAAGTACTTGCAATCACTCTCATAGTGTACTTTGGCCACATTGAACTCAAGACTTGATGCTATTCAAGTGTGAGTTGGGTTTCCACCATTGGTGATCATGTAGATATGGGCTTGATTCTCATCCCTAATGATGTTTTTTCCACATCATATCACTTGTAAGTCCTTTCGTCAAAGGATGCAAGATTTCTTTCCGTCTTATAAAGACCCTAGATATTACTCCATTTGCAATTAGTTCCTTGACATAACTATGTCTTAGTCCAATGTTCCTGGACTTTCCATTATAAACTTGACTGTATGCCCTTGATAGTGTTGACTGACTATCCCATTGTATGGATACTAACGTCATTAAAATTGGTATCTCATACAACAAGTTTCTAAGCCATTTAATCTCAATGTTAAATGCTACCAATGCTATGAATTCTACAGTCATGGTGGAACCAACAATGCCGACTTATTTCTTGAAACCCCAAGAAATGGCACCCCCGCCAATTGTCAAGACTCAACTGCTTGTTAAAGTATGATCTTCTTGTATAAGTCACCCAACTGGCATCAGTGTAACCTTCTAATACCGAAGGATACCCATTATAGTTTAAACTATAGTCCTTATCCCCCAAAAGTATTTCAATACTCTTGGACAACATGCCAATGGTCTTTTCTTGGATTACTTGTATACCTAATTAGTCTCCTATTGTAGCGACCAAAGAAAAACTTCCTTTTCTTTTAGAGAATGAACATGGAGTCGCCACCAACTTTATTTAATTTCGGGAAAGTTGGAAAACCCTTTAAGAAAAAGCTTCGGGTTCGGGAGTCGATTACGTTTAGGGAAGGCATGGAGACTTAACCCCACGGCACCCTAGAACATCCATAAAAATGGTTACCCAAAATTAGTTGTGCAAATTATTAATAACTTTGAAAATATTTGTTTTACCCCAAAAATCGTTTTTTTAAAAAACATCTTTAGTTGTGAAAATTTTTATTAAAACTAAATGAGGTTGAACATGGCACGTAAGTCCACATGGCAACCTCAAAATCTAAAGGGTTGAACATGACACTTGTCATAGTGCAACCCAAGAAATGAGTTTGTTTTAATTAAGTGATCATCTTCTATTTTTATGTAAAAGTAGCTTTACCTTATGAAAATAGAACAATGATGAAATATTTTACTAAATCATTTAGTAGATAGAGGTACAGGAACATCATAGTAAACAGAGACGAGAATGAAACATTTTTACTAACTTATTCAGTTTCAATATCCATGGGTTTTTCTTTTGTCATAAACAGAGACACTGAAAAATAAAATGCCAAGAAAAACTTATGAATAATATCAACAAAGAGAACAAAGATTACCAAATGAGAGCAGAATAACAATGATTTTGTTTTCTCCCAGTGGTAAGATTCCAAGATCAAAAACTTTACCTTTCAATCTCACTGACTCTTTTAACTCTTCCTTCTTAACCACTCTAATAATAGAGAAGACAAAAAAACTCAGATCTCTAATCTCTCTTCTTCACAAATAAAAATCTCCCCTAAAGAAAATGTTAGATCCCTCTCTCATACCCCCCTCTTTCTCTTTCCGACCCTCCTTTTATAGATGGAGGAGAGGGCTTCATGCTTCTTCTTGCCTAGCGGCTTCAAGGTTGGTCTTCACGAAATCCGGGGCTTGGGTGGTTCTGAGAAGAAATAGCGTGTGTCCATATGGGGGCGGTGCGAGCAGCAGAAAGGAGGTGATTTGATGTGAAGGTTACGTGTTTGAGGAGAGAAGGAGATTGGGGGTTTTGTCTGATGTGTAAGACGGGTCTTTTAGGGTTAGGAGTGGGGTTGCCAGGTTAAAATGAGGGAGGAGATGAGGAAGAAGAAGGACCAATGGGTAGAGGAGTGGGAGGAGGAAAAGAAGTCTTGTTTGATATGTAAAATAGGGTTTTTTAGGGTTAGGAGAAGTAACTCAATCTCCTTTCCTTTTTTGTTGATTGTCCTTTTCTCCTTCTTTTCTTCGTCCTTTCCTCTTCTTGCTTCTCTCCATACTTCATATCTTTTTGTGTGAGCTATGATTTGCCTTCCTAATTCCTCCGGTCCTTTTATATGAACATCATTCCATGCTGACCTTATTACTATCGTTTGACTCTTGATGCTTTCACTTTCTTGGTATAGGAAGAATATCCCATCGAGCAGCTTTTCGCGGGGTTCATCCTGTGTCCACTTGAGCTAACGCATCACCAAAGTTGGTGAGTATGATACACAACCTCTGGGACACATCAATGGAACATTTGAAAAACCCCCACAGCTGAATACAACTGAATCTCCATTATACCATGGACACATCCAACTAAATGACCGCGGGTCGATCTGATCGAACTCTTGTTTCCATTCATATAGCTTAAGTGGCTTTAGTTGCATGCGAGTGAATCCTTTCAGTGGGTCATCTATTCTATCAATTTTATCACGAGCGTACAAGTGAGTCATGATCCAAACATACAATATTGATGCACAACATTGCAGTTTCCCTCGTTGATTCTGATAACAAACCTGTAGGGAGAGGAAAGTTTCAGCTAAGATAGCACGGACCGGGTTCACACCATATTCTTCGACCCTATAGAAAACATCCATGGTTGACCGATCAATCGGATCTGGTACAAAAGGAAAGAGAAACAACCCATATATCATGAGGGCTAGTACTTTGTTGAAAGTAACCCATCGTTGTTGTTGGCCCACTTTGTTGAGATACACTTCCAAAAATCGCCTCTTCAACCCGTTGGTGGTTCCCTTTTCGCTTTCTTTATCTCTTCCGGTTGAAGCTCCAATAGACTTACTATCTTCCAATATGTTACATATTGACCATAATACATGTAGACGCGGTGTTCTTTTGAATTGGCGGTCTTAGCATATAAGCATACTCTTCTATGGCCGGAGTGATGTCTAAGTTAGGCAATTCAAAACACCTCAAAGTTGAATTCTAGTATTGGGCCAACGCACTCAGAGCGGGGGCTTCCACTGGAACACGTAATAGGTCCAATATTCTACCATACTTGCTGACAAAGTCTGAGCGTGCTTTTTCTGACATTTGCTGGCTGAGTTCACATAATCTCTTCACGTCATTGAGTGTCACATCGATCTTGATACTTTTCTTGGAACAGCTCGTGTTTCTAGTACTCTTCTCTGGACCAAACTTTTCCATTTTCTTGCTATACGGCGAATACCAAAATCTTCCAATAAAGAGACACAAAAAAAAGTGAGTATAGTGAAGCAAATGTATCTTGCATGATTCATGTTGTAGGGGACCCAATGGGGTTGAAAACCCTGATGGGTATGCATACCTTCATTATGACATAGCGCCTATTAGATGTGCAATAATATTCGAATATGTCATTCAGATTTGAGGCAGCAATGTGGCGCCCCTAGTTTTGCGAATATTCACAATGAACATGCATGACAATTTTTGCTTATGATGATAGAGAGAGGAAATAAAAGTACGTCCCCTTTTGTCCTAAGCCAGGTAAAACCTAAGGATGGACACACCCTAAGGTTAGGACTCTAAACAGGTCGGCCACTAGGTCTGCTCTATTAGTGAAAATTGGGACGGGTTTAGACCTCTAAAAGTCATGGTCCCCAGATTGCCCTCATAAGGATATGATTCATGAATCTAGCCACAAGTAGGGATAAACCCTCTCAATATGACTATTTCATGATCTCATGTACAATCTGAGTGGTGAACTGACAAGTATCAGGGAGGTACAAGACCTCTTCAATGACAACGTCGGAGCACCGCCTAATCCTTGGGTTTTTGAGCAAGCTCGGGTATAGAGCTAAGTGTGTGCAATATGTGATAGTGATGTGTGTGAAGGGGGCATACAAACCTGTAACACTTAAAAGTAAAAAGAAAAGACAAGAAAAACCTGCAAAACAAAAACATAGGTATATAAAAAAAATGGTTATAAGTCCTCTACCCTATTGTTAAAACTTGGGGAAAAAGAAAAGAAAGGAGAAGGAAACAAAAACATTGTTAGTGAAACATATATAACAATAACATGAGTTAAAATGTATGTACAACTAATTCTTCTCATTTAAATAAAAGGAAAACCTAACCAAAAGGACAATCCAGACAAGCATCACTAAAAATAAAAACATTCTTTAGTTTTTTCATTTAATTATTGTAAGGGGAAAACAGCAAGATGTAGCCATAAAAGGTAAAACAAATAAGCTACAAGTTACTAAAAATTTTCAAAACCAATTTTTACGGGCTTGACTCTCCTAAAAGATCCCCAGTGGAGTCGCCATCTCAGAGCGACCAAAGAAAAACTTCCTTTTCTTTTAGAGAATGAACATGGAGTCGCCACCAACTTTATTTAATTTCGTCAAAGTTGGAAAACCCTTTAAGAAAAAGCTTCGGGTTCGGGAGTCGATTACGTTTAGGGAAGGCATGGAGACTTAACCCCACGGCACCCTAGAACATCCATAAAAATGGTTACCCAAAATTAGTTGTGCAAATTATTAATAACTTTGAAAATATTTGTTTTACCCCAGAAATCGTTTTTTTTTTAAAAACATCTTTAGTTGTGAAAATTTTTATTAAAACTAAATGAGGTTGAACATGGCACGTAAGTCCACATGGCAATCTCAAAATCTAAAGGGTTGAACATGACACTTGTCATAGGGCAACCCAAGAAATAAGTTTGTTTTAATTAAGTGATCATCTTCTATTTTTATGTAAAAGTAGCTTTACCTTATGAAAATAGAACAACGATGAAATATTTTACTAAATCATTTAGTAGATAGAGGTACAGGAACATCATAGTAAACAGAGACGAGAATGAAACATTTTTACTAACTTATTCAGTTTCAATATCCATGGGTTTTTCTTTTGTCATAAACAGAGACACTGAAAAATAAAATGCCAAGAAAAACTTATGAATAATATCAACAAAGAGAACAAAGATTACCAAATGAGAGCAGAATAACAATGATTTTGTTTTCTCCCAGTGGTAAGATTCCAAGATCAAAAACTTTACCTTTCAATCTCACTGACTCTTTTAACTCTTCCTTATTAACCACTCTAATAATAGAGAAGACAAAAAAAACTCAGATCTCTAATCTCTCTTCTTCACAAATAAAAATCTCCCCTAAAGAAAATGTTAGATCCCTCTCTAATCCCCCCCCTCTTTCTGTTTCTGTCGCCTCCTTTTATAGATACAGGAGAGGGCTTCATGCTTCTTCTTGCCCAGTGGCTTCAAGGTTGGTCTTCACGAAATACGGGGCTTGGGTGGTCCTGAGCAGAAATAGCGTGTGTCCAGATGGGGGCGGCGCGAGCAGCAGAAAGGAGGTGATTTGATGTGAAGGTTGCGTGTTTGAGGAGAGAAGGAGATGGGGGGTTTTGTCTGATGTGTAAGACGGGTCTTTTAGGGTTAGGAGTGGTGTTTCCAAATTAAAATGAGGGAGGAGATGAGGAAGAAGAAGGACCAATGGGTAGAGGAGTGGGAGGAGGAAAAGAGGTCTTGTCTGATATGTAAAATAGGTTTTTTAGGGTTAGGAGAAGTAACTCAATCTTCTTTCCTTTTTTTGTTGATTGTCCTTTACTCATTCTTATCTTCGTCCTTTCTTCATTACCTTCTTCTTATTCTTTCTTTATTCTTTAGCCTCCAACCTGAAAATAAAATTGCAGTGGACGGAATCTCTTCGTCCAACAGAAACTTAGATATGCAAAAGTAGATATACACTGGACGGACCTCCTCGTCCAACAAAAAAATTAGATAATTGCGAAGTGGACGGAACCTCCTCGTCCAACAGAAAAATTAAGTAATTGCAGAGGACGGAACCTCCTTGTCCAACAGAAAATTAAATAATTGAAGTGGATGGAACCTCCTTGTCCAACAGAAAATTAAATAATTGAAATGGACGGAACCTCCTCGTCCAAAAGAAAATGCAACACACTGGATCGACTCGCTGCGTCCAACAAAGAAATGCAATGGACGACGGATCGCCCATCCAACAAAGAAGTCAAATGTAATGGACGGGACCGTCCTATTCAACAGCAAGTACAATGGACTGGACGGGACCACCCCGTCCTCCCCGTCCAACAGCAAGTGGAATGGACTGGATGGGACCACCACGTCCATAAGCAAGTCCAATGGACTGGATGGGACCTCCCCGTCCAACAACAAGTGCAATGGACTGGACAGGACCATCCCGTCCATCAGCAAGTCCAATGTAATGGACGGGACCACCCCGTCTAACAGCAAGTTTAATGGACTGGATGGGACCACCCCGTCCATCATCAAGTCCAATGTGATGGACAGGACCTCCCCGTCCAACAGCAAGTGGAATGGACTGGATGGGACCACCTCGTCCATTAGCAAGTCCAATGGACTGGACGGGACCTCCCCGTCCATCAGCAAGTCCAATGTAATGGACGGGACTTCCCCGTCCAACAACAAGTGCAATGGACTGGACGGGACCACCCCGTCCATCAGCAAGTCCAATGTAATGGACGAGACCACCCCGTCCAACAGCAAGTGCAATGGACTGGACGGGACCACCCCGTCCATCAGCAAGTCCAATGTAATGGACGGACCACCCCGTCCCAACAAAGAAGTGCAATGGATGGGCGGGACCACCCCGTCCATCAACAAATGCAATGGACGGGACCACTCCGTCCAACAGCAAATTAGTTATGAGCCCCCTCCTTTCTTCATTTTTAATTTTTTCTTTTTTCTCTCTTCACTATTATTATTAGTCTCCTTGAAATATAATATTATAAAATTAGAATAAAAGACGGACAAAAATGGGTGTTCACACCTATAACATATGCAATGT
This sequence comes from Sophora flavescens, assembly GCA_030762895.1. Taxonomy (NCBI): domain Eukaryota; kingdom Viridiplantae; phylum Streptophyta; class Magnoliopsida; order Fabales; family Fabaceae; genus Sophora; species Sophora flavescens. The sequence goes on along the minus strand of CM061062.1, from coordinate 277,921,119 downwards.
TTGACCGGGTACGTGTCATGGCATACATAAACATCCAATTACTTTTGAGTATTCAAGTTGTGCTACTAGATTACCTTTATTTGGTACTAAATTAATGCTATGATCTTAGGGAGTAGTGATAGGTTTACAATCAAGGTGATTAAATTTCTTTAATACCTTTCCTAAATGGTGAGATTGAATTAAACCTACATTCTCATAATTTCTTATTATTCTAATTCCTAGAATCAAATCAGTTCCCCTAAGTCTTTCATGCCAAAATTTATAGACTCTTAGTTTCTTCTACCTCATCTAGATCAGTACTAAAATTCAACATATATATCATCAACAAACAAACAAATCATGACACCTTTTCCATTATGGAATTTACTATAAACACACTTGCCGGATTCATTCATTTAATATTCACTATCTAGCACAACTTGATCAAACTTTCGATGTCATGTCTTAGGAGCCTTTTCTAGTCCATACTATGACTTTTTCAATTTACACACTTTCTTTTCTAGACTATTAACCACAAACCCTTCAGGTTGTGTCATACACACCTCTTCATCTAATTCCCCATTTAGGAATGGTATTTTCACATCCAATCGATGGATGACAAACTTATAGATGGATCCAAGTGCTAATAGCACTCTAATTGAGGCAATTCTTGCCACAGGTGCATATATATATATATATATATATATATATATATATATATATATATATATATATATATATCAAAATAGTTTATTCCCTCATTTTGTGTAAATCCCTATGACAACTAGTCTTCCTGTAAACTTTTCAATGGTTCCATTTACAATAATTTTTCCTTTCGAAAATCCTTTTACAACCTATTGGTTTAGAACCAGGTGGGAGGTCTACTAATTTCCACATTTTATTCCCCATTTACTGAGTCCATTTCTTCTTGTATAGCTTCCTCCCAGAAAGCGACAACTTGAGACTTTATTGCCTCTTCAAATGTCTATGGATCACTTTTTGTATAATAATATATTGGTCCATAACTGTCTATGGACTCTCTTGTTCCTTCAACAAGGAACATGAAAAGCTTGGTCTCTACGTTTTCTCTTTTCTACCTCTCTAACTTCTCCTAAGTTGTGAACTCTCCAAAGTATCTTTATTAGATACATTGTTCTCCGGATTATGTACGTTACTATGAACATTATCATGTGACTTGGAATTGAGTTAAACCTATTTCCTTGAAATATTAAATCCCCAGACTCAATCACTGTTGTGATAGGATAAGTCACTAGATTCCATAACCATGAATCTATATGCTTTGCTAATTTTGGCATTGCCCGGGAACACTCACTTTCAATTCCCCTTTCACCTAATTTCTTTCTTTTGTTTCAAGAACTTTTACTATTGCCCTTCAACCTTGTGACACCCTGATAGTGTGATTGTACATCATGTTTCCTGTACACTTTTGCATGCATTTTTCATATAGATTAGGCATTCTTTATTTGATTTTAGTTAGTTTTTCCCTTGGAATGGGTGAAGCGGTTTCTTGGTGTTGTTTTGCAGGAATTTAAGGAAAAATGCTCAGAATTAGCCATGATGGAGCTTGGATGAAATAGAGCTTGAAAAGTGGAGAAAATGAGCCAAGCAGAGACCATCATAGCCATGATCAAGAAAACTGAGAAGATTGAAGGCAAAAGTCAGAAGCTGTCACGGCCTAGCCGTGATAACCATCACGGCCGTGACAGGCCAAGCAGAACCGATCACAGCCTAGCCGTGATGAGGCTCACGACCGTGATGCTCCAAATTTGAAAGCGCGCCCACTCCAGAACACGTCATGGCCTAGCCGTGATGGCCATCACGGTCGTGATGCGTGGCCTCTCTATAAATATGAGCGCAGAAGACAGAAAAAAGGGATTCCGGGATCCTGAGGTCTCTAACACAAACTCTCAGACTGACTTTTAACCTAAAGGATACTTGGAGGCTGTGAAGAGGGTTCCAACCCTAGAAGGGAGCTGCTGCGAGGGGCTGTTGTGACGACGGTGGAAAGCTCCCATGGAGTTTCTTCTCTCCTCTTCTCCCATTTTTCTGGTTTGGCTTTCTCTGTAATTATGAGTAGCTAATCCCCGTTTGTTGGGATTAGAAGTAACTAAACTAAACTTCATGTATTTATCTTGACTGATTAATCTATGTTTATGTTTCTCTATTAGTGATTGATTTCCTTCGCTTAATGCCTGTTGTGGCTAGCACCCCCATGACTTGATTAGTGTTTTGGTATGCAATTGGAAAATTTGTATTAGAACCAGAACTGGAATTAATCACCTAGTAAACCTTGCATCTAGGAATGGAGTTTGGTTTATTAGTAATCGCATGATCCCTAATCCTAATGCAAATTCATTAATCTAGGCCACCTAAGGAATTAAGGTCTATTAGTGGATTTAGGCTCTTGCCATCCGAGGAATGGGGGCTTGAGTAATCTAGTGGATTGATTTTAATATTAGAGGTTTGGTGAAGTCTAGTCCCAACATATTCTTTTCGCATTCCAAGTATTCGACAAAAATACAAAAAGATTTTATTCCTTTTATTTTTCTGTTTTGATTTCTCTTGATTTATAGTTTAGTCTAGATAGTTGCTTGATTTGTGAATTGGTAATTGACATCCAATCCTCGTGGGAACGATATCGGTCTCACCACCGTATTACTTGCACGACTGGATATACTTGCCCAGATCCGTCAACAAGTTTTTGGCGCCGTTGCCGGGGATTGGTTTTGCCAATATCATTAGTAACAAAGGAGGCAACTAATTTAGACATTTTTTTATTTTTTTATTTCTGTATATATTTGATCTTTTTGTTTTGAGTTTTGGTTGTGCCAGGTGGACGAAATTCATGGACAATTATTATTATCCACCTGATGAGGAAGCCTCAAGTCACACTTTGGAGGACAACTGGTGTTTGGGAGACTGCATAGATTTGATGGATCATGTTACTCCAGCACAAGTTGATTATATGACGGGAAGGCTTATATATAACTTCTTTGAGGAGGATTGGGAAACCTTTTGCTCATATTTACCACCTCCACCACCATGTATGATTCCCATAGAGTCACATGAAGCAGAATTTGAGCAAAATATGACTGTGGGGATGGATCAAATTGAAGATGAAGTGGTGATGGTGGAAGAGTCACAAGAAGAGGAATTACCTTCCACAAATCCTTGGGAAATTGAGGAATGGGAATGGAATGAGCAAACACCTCTGAAAATTGCTCTAGAACAATATTCCCAAGAACTATCCATCTCTGAGGCCAAGGCAAGAGCCAATTGTGACAGTATCGAAACTGTGAAGCGGAACATCAAAACGCAAGTGGAGGAGATTTGCAAACAGTTAGTACAAGAGTCAGATGCAGCACAATTTGAGCAAAATCTGATTTTGGGGATTGTTCAAAATGAAGATGAAGTGGTAATGGACTCCACCATGCTTGCTAAGAAGCATGAATTTGCTGCATTGGATAAATATGTTGGCTTAAATGCATGTGTGGACACTGCTAAGTTAGTCCCTTCCACTTGTCTGTTAAACTTCCTCGTGAAAACACCATTTGACCCAAAAGGAAGTGAGTTCATAATTGTAGAGGACAATGGAGTTTTCACACACTGGCTAGGTGGAATTGTGGACAGATTCGTATTACTTCTGCAATTGCCACTCCATAAACCATGGGATCCGGGTGGAGGATCTTACATCTTGAGCACCCATTGGTCCTTATACCACAGGCTATGGGATCCAGGTGGATGCTTCTTAATGAGTCAAGCTAGTGACATTAAAGAAGCGCTTCTTGGGAGGCAACCCAAGTTTTATTTTCCTTTCCCCTTTGTTTTTCAATTTCACTCTTGAATAATTTGAGAAGATCAAGAGTTTTCTTTTACTAATAAATCTGCCAAGTGTTTTCAGGGTAAGAAAGAAGGAGGGAAGAGCAAGAAGACAAGACAAACAAAGTCAGCAGACCATCACGCCCAGGCCGTGACATTGGTCACTACCGTGATGGGCCAGTCATGAAGATCAGAAAGGATCACGGTCCAGCCGTGATACCCATCATGGGCGTGATGAGAGGACCCTGAAGATCAGAGAGCATCACGGCCTAGCCGTGATGGAGGTCACGGCCGTGACAGGCTTCTTCCTATGGACCAAAATTGATCACGGCCTAGCCGTGATACAGATCACGGCCGTGATACACATTTCCCAGCATCTCTTTGCCTAGGCATATGAGCCAGCACCCGCTACCGCCTCGGTGAGTTGTTCCATTTTTCTCCTCTCTCCGACTTAATTATTTACATTGGGGACAATGTAAGTTTTTAAGCTTGGGGTAGGGGTATTTTTGAATTTTTTTTTATTTTTACATTTTGCATGTTGCATTCATATAGGCATAGTTTGCATGATCACATGATCAGATTACCCCCCTTGCTTAGATTATGCATCCGATTGTGAGAGTTGAGTGCCAACTAAATTGTGATAGTGAATTGTTGAACCCAATTTGTTATTCTTGTGATAAGGCTACAAATAAAAATTTCTTGAGATGATCTTTTGATAGTTGATAATTAGCATGTGGTTCCGTAGATTTGTGTTTCTCATTGATCTTTGAAGTACTAAATGTGAGATTTTTGAGCCAAAAAGGGGTACTCACTAAATCTACCCCATTCTTTGTGATAGAGTGTTATTCCTCTTGGATTGTTTTCTCTAGAACTTGAGTTGAAACCGTTTTGAAGCTTAAAAAATTTTTGAAAACATTTTTGAAAATGATTGAGGCACTAGATATTTTTCCGGCCTTCTGAGCTTTGATTGGTGAAATCCTACCCCTTAATTGCCTAATTTTGAGCCTACAAAAATAAAATACTTTTCTTGGTACCCTGAAATATTTTGATGAATGATGCTTGGTAGGGACCTTCTAAAGTATTACAAAAAGGGTAAAAGGTAGTTGAAAAAAGTATGGGATGAGAAAATCAGAAAAAAATATTTCTCTTGAGTTGAAAATCTCCCTTCTCAAATAAAAAGAAAAACAAAAAGGAAACAAAAATATAGAGAAGGGGATGACAAAAAGAAATGAGAAATAAAATGAAAAGAAAGAAAGAAAGGTGGCGAAAGTGAATCGAAACCCAAAAGGGTATTTTAGAAGGTGTCATGATTTGCAATGCTTAATGTTTTGTGTAGCCTTTTGAAATGTCCTTTTCTTGATTGCCCCACCTAACGATAAATCCCATGGCCCCGTTACAACCAAGTAAAAGACCTCTTGATTCTAAATTGTTTTCATTAATAAAGTAGAGATTTGGTTGATAGTCAAGCCTATGGTAGATTTCATTCCTTGAGGAAAATGGAGCGAATTGTCTTATATCCCTAACACTTGAGTGAGGTAGAAAGAGAGCCAAGCAAATGAACAAGCTTGGGGTGATCTTCAGGTGAGAAAGAGTGCTCGAATCAGTGAGAATATGAATTTAGAAAACCTAAGCTTCTAGTTGGACTTGAACTGATTGTCTCTTGCTGAATTATTTGAAATGCTTGTTACTTGGATTGTTTGCTCGGGTTCTTGGTTCATTATCCATGCTTTGATTATTTATCTCTTCCGGCCTTATAAAAAGGTGTTATTTCCGACAACTTGGATAAGTTGAGGAGGTTTTGTTTTTGATTTGTATTTCACAGAACGAAAATGTTTCTAAAAATTGAATGACGAACCTAGTTGCCGAGACGTCGGGGTCTAATGTTCTATGGTATGGACCGTGTGTCCTAAAGGTGAAGTTATGGACTAGATGTCCTATAAAAAGTGATATTGATTTTTGTACGCTAAAATCTACATATCTAAGACTGGTGCATCGGTCTAGATTTCGTGATTTGCACATTTTGACTTGGAGTTTGTTTTATTGGGATGGTTGATAAACTTAAATGTTTAAACGTTGGATTGGTCGTGGGTCTTTGAGCTACGACAAGGAAAGAATGAACACAAAGAAAATGACGTGAACAAAACGTTTTACATGCATTTTTGGGGCAAACGTGCCTACGCATTTGGACTTGAATTCTCGATGGCAAGTATTCATGACGTTGCATCATTGTGCCTTGATGGACAATGAAACCATATACTATAAATAGTAATCACTGTGCCTCATTTTGGACAGTGCTATGGTTAATTTAAAACCTGCCTTATTTGGCAACGAGAGCTTGATCATCTCATTTATTTGGCGATTGAATCTCCGGGAGAATAAGTACAAAATTGAGATGATGAATATTGAAGTGCCATTGTTTTTAAAACGACTATGACCGCTCGGGTATGAAACCCTTTAATAACCTATTTGTTTATTTTTTTTTTAACATTGATGTTATTATAACTATATATGTTATGTATTGTTTTGTGCATCGCGCATGTAGTTATCGTTTTAAAATCCATATATTGGTTCTCACCCTTGCATGTACATGTTCTCCTAGCTTCGCTGTTGTACCTTGGTACACGAGTGCAGATGTTGCAGAAGAGTTCCTTAAGTCACTTGGAGACTTAAGCCTGGATTACGAAAAGAAATTTGTGATCATTGGGATGATCACGGGGTCTTATCAGTGAGTGTCTTGTAAGGCGACCAGGTTAGGTTTGTGTTTGAGGGTATATGTTTTAAAAAGTTTAGTCGTGGGTCTTGATAGTTTTCGTATAGTTTATAAGAGAAGACTTTTAAGAAAAGCTTATACATTGTAGAAGGTTTGTTTATAAATAAAAATTGGTATATGTATGTGGTCAAGTATAGGGTAAGCGTACTGTTTTTGGTTGTGTGTATCAAAATTTTCCGAAGTGTTAAGAAGAAAAAAATTTACACCCAGATTTTCTGACTTAAAATAAATCAATTTCCGAAAGCAACCAGTAAATTTTCTTTTTAATTTATTTCCGCACGTGTTCACAAAGTAATGTCCAAGGGGGGTGTTACAAAGTGATATCGGAGCTGGCCGAGTCTTTCGGGAACCTTGGGGAATAGGTCTGTTAGGTTTTTGTTGTGTGATCTCTTGATGGACCTTGTTTGAATTGTTTCCTTGTCGAAATAATGTGTGTTGGTATACAAGTAGGTGTGTTTCGATGGGTTTTGAGGTAGTCGAGACCTTGTAAGAATCTACGAACAGTAGATCGTACTTTGACCAAATTACTTCTTAGAATTAATGTGTTTTAGACACATAAGTATACGTTTCAGTTTCTGGTTGCGGACTGACTGAGTTGTCTTATAGGTCAGTTATGGAACCAGGAAGTGGACATGGACGTGGATGTGATCATAATGGTGATTGTGATTATGTCTGCAACAAGATGTGATTGAACAGATGAACCAGGCCGTTCAAGCTATGACTAGTGTTGCAGCTATCATAATTGGCCAGAATAAGGTGGACCAGGTTCGTGCCAAGCTGGCAGTCAAGGCGAAAAATTCAGCAAACTTCAGAAATCAGAAACCTCAGCAATTTTATGGAGATGTCAATTCTGAGAAGGTTGACTTGTGGATACAAGAACTGGAAAGGATTTTCGAGCTTATCAACAACCCTGAAGAATCAAAGGTCCCGTATGCTCTATCTCTACTTTTCGGAGATGCAGAATGCTGGTGGGATGATATTAGACAGATACTGAAAGCGGTTAACCAGGAATATACTTGGAGTGTTTTCCGCACTGTTTTCTTGGATAAGTATTTTCCTCAGAGCGCCAGAGTTGAGAAGGGATAGGAGTTCTCACGATTACAACCGAACGAACTATCTGTGGATGAATACAGCAATGTTTGAATTTCTAGTCAAGTATTTCCGTTTCTTCCCAACTTACTCTGACGGAGGTTGGGAATGTAAGATATTCGAAGGAGGCATACGATACGAAATCAAAGAGTCTGGGCTACCGCTTGAAATTCGTAACTTTCAAGCTCTAATGGAAGAGTGCCGGAGAATGGAGTAGAAAGGGAAAGGTAAAGACTATTGGGGTAATATCGGTGGACCATCTCGATTCCAATACAACAATCTGAATAAGAAGTGGAAGCAAAACCATAGGAAACCTTATTTCCGACCACCTGGAAATAATCAGAACCAGAATGAACAATCATACCGTCGTGTTGCTGCTGCGTCAAGAAGTGAAAGTCAAAAGAACCAAAGCCAAGGCCAACTCAAAAGATGTTACAAGTGTGGAGACCTAAACCATATGGCTAAGACTTGCCCGTTAAGAAGAGTTAAATGTTTCAGTTGTGGACAACAGGACAAACTAGCAAAGAATTGCAAATCAAAGCGTGGACCAGTAATTTAAAGTTTTATTTTCCGCAACGGGTTATCATGTGATGTCCCAAAAAAGGGGTGTCGCTTTAGCTTTAATGACTCGTAAATTTTAATTTTGTAACGAATGCTAAGTATGATCGTATTTCGATGTCCTTGAGTATTTGACTCTTTAAAGTCTTTTATGTTGTTAGTCTTTTCAGTTGGTATATACTATCTACGACTTTTTGAGAATAAAGGTTTCTTGAAGGAAATTTATTACAGTCCTTTTTCTTTTGATTGATGTGATCAGTATAGATTTTTTGGGGTCAAATCATTCTTTTTTTAAAAATTGTGATTTATTTTCAAACTTCAATGGTTGAACCAATTATTGTGGAATTTTATTTTTTTAAATTGTCCAATTGTTGTTCGGGATAGACACTTTCTTGAGAAAAAAAGTTTCTAGATGAGACTTAGTCTAGTCACTTTTACTTTTGGTGAAAGTGATCTAGTCTGGATTTTGTTTGACTGTTGTCATTTTAAAAATTGTCGTTTTATAAATCACTTGTTCAAAGAATAAATCCTTTTAAGAGTGAGAACTATTCGTTTTGTGAGTTCCTAAACCACTAGGAATTCTTGTGAAAGAAGGAACTTTCTTAGAGTCATGATTGTAAATATGTAATAGGTATGTATTTTTACACTCACGAACCTATTAAAGAATCTTTTTACATACTGAACATTCATGTATTCTTTTCAGATTGATAAAGTTCTTCTATAATTACCTACCTTGTTGTGGAAGTAAGACCTTGAGATTAAGAAAATGCTGTCTAGTTTTGAGTAACGAAATTTCGAGGGCGATATTTTTTTTAGTGGGTAGTAATGTAACACCCCGATTTTTCTACTTTCTGGGTAAGTTTTTAACCTCTTCCTTAATAGTTATAAATGTGAAAACGTAAAAAAAAGGTCAAAAAAAAGGTTTGTACGTTTAGTTTGACGATTTAGAAAGTATAGAAAAATAAAATAAATGCAAACTTTGTTGATTTAAAGAAAAATGCGAATTGGCTAACGCGTATTGTCAGACAACACGTTTGTATTAATAAAGGTTTTTTTTTTTACTAATATTAATAAAGGTTACTAACTTACTATAATGTAAAACTGAGAAAATAAACTTTATTTGTAAAAAAAAAATAAATTTAAGTGTATATAAAAAGAAACAAAAAGTTTAAGTGTGTATCTATTCTAATGAAAAGAGAAATTAAAAATCACCACTCAAAAAATAAAATGTATAGTAAGAAGTTTTTTTTATAATAATACATTATTAAGTTTTATTTGAGTTGGATAAATCAAATTCTCATTTTCAGCTCGACTGGAAGAGTTCAAATTGGTAAATATTATAGTGATTAATAATGAATAAATCAAAAAGATGTGCAAGTATATATATTAGTAAAATATTTCAAAATGGCAAATACCACCTTATTATAATTTAAACTTATTGCCACCATCATGCAGCCATCTGGAAGTCGGCCACAATATTGTGCCTTAGGAATTGGGAAAATATTTCTTTAAAGTAAAATTGATTGTAATTAAATTGAGAAAATAAGACTGTATTTACCCTTTAATCATTATTAAGTGTGTTGATCATGAGATTTCAATAAATTTTAATTAATATAAATATATCATTACTTTTTCATTACATTTAAGCTCATTATTTTAGTGGAGCCTTGTACTCAATCCAAGGGAATGATAACATATACTAGTATAGAAAGAAAGAAGGATGGTTAAGATAAAGTCAATTTGCCATAAAAGCTTCGTATTTATATGAATGGTTATATCTTTTAATCTTGCATTACGTGTTGGTTCTCTTTTCTTATGTCTATAAATACGAATAGACCTTCATTCACAATTTACAACACAAAGCATATATTTGGTCAGTATTTCTTTATTGTTACTTTCACAAAGTGTGCCAAGGTTAATTCTCTTTAATTTGCTAGGTTCTCAAATTAAGAAGTAGAAAAGATGTTTCATAACATGGTGAATGCCCTCACCGGAGAGGACAGCAAGAACAAGATAAGAGGGACAGTAGTGTTGATGAAGAAAAATGTGTTGGACTTCAACGACTTCACTGCTTCCTTTCTTGATCGTGTTCATGAGTTTGTGGGCAAAGGGTTTCTCTCCAACTTATAAGTGCTGCAAACGTTGATCCTGGTAAGTGCTTCCTCAGTTTTTATTATCATTATTATTTTCTTAGGTTTTTCCTTGTACAATCCTCTTTTTCTCGGATCAAACTCCTCTAAATTGATCAAAAGTGTAAAATGATAAAGTAATGTATTTACCTTTGATTAATTAAAGTGTATTGACATCTTAACTCACTTTTTTTGGTTCGGAACCCACTCTAATCAACCTTTTGGACCGAGTGGACCCAGCAAAGTATCCCCACGACTTAGATCCTTCGGTCCCGCTCTGGACAAATATCTGGTTCGGTTGATTGAACAAGGTTTTACCTTTGGTTATCATTCTCCCAACAAGGTTTCGAACCCAGGTTCCCTAGGTCATTCTCCTTATGGGGCAAGTTGCTTCTACTTGACCAACACCACATTGGTTTAACTCTAATTAATCAATAATGTTACATAGATACTTTCTCATTTTACACTTAATTCTGTTCTCTTTAAATGGGCGTTATTAATTTGTTTTTTTATCTCTAGCTAGTGTACGTCTTTTTATAGTTGTTTCATGTTATCTGTTTTTAGTGAGTATGAACCTTTTCCCGTGTTACACGGCTTAAGAGAGATAAATATAAAAGTCGTAATACATGCATGATCTCACAAATTTTAAGCAGGTATCATTATTTAAGATTTTATGTTTGTCATCATGTGAATATTTCATATGAGAAAAAGATCTTTCTATTTTAATATACTATTATTTTATAATAAATTATAGTGCCACGATTGTTTTTTTTTTTAAACATATAGTGCCACAATTGTTGACACTAGCAAATTTGGCAAAATCCCAGCTGTATACCGTACGTATTAAAATAAATTAGAAGTAATTGTTACTCAGATTAATTCTATGATCTCCACTAGTGTAAAATAGATATGTTCACACATTTTTAAAATATATATATATATATATATATATATATATATATATATATATATATATATATATATATATATATATATATATATATGTTCACACATATTTTGGTGACATTGACTTTTGTCAAAAAAATAAATCTTATTAGGTGACACTTAGTATCTAACATAATTTGATATTCATAAGAAAATGAGGTAGAGATAAAGGTTTTTCATATATATTTGATACAAGAAACAAATCATGCACAAATAAAGATGCACAAAAATAAATTTTGTTATTGAAACTTGAAAAATGTATTCTCATTTATGAGAGTTAAAAAGAAATATTCTAAAAATGGAATTCCCAAAAGTATAATTTACTAGAGAATAAACAGAAGAGAACGTTTGCAAGATAAAATAGAGCGAAGTGGCCCATTATAGCTAAATCAATTCTCTGAGTTAAAACCTTGTTTAGTTTTTAATTTGTCGATTAATTTCGGGGTAATGAAAAATAAAATAAATACCGTTCGTCTAGAAAGAAATAATCAACATGTATTATTTTGGGTCTTTCATTCAAACCCTTTAATTTGTTTAAATAGCATTAATTAACATATAAAATTAAATTTACGCTCTAATTTAAAATGGTTTGTCATATGGTTCTGTGAAAGCAAATTCTATGAAACATGTCTAGCTGAAATTCATGATAATAGTTTTATATATATAAATATTTGTTTGTTTTGTTTCCAGTTTCCAGTTTTCAGAAATAATTACAAAATTGTCACTTCATTTTCATTTCGTTTCCCATCTTCAGAAATTTGTACGGCAAACACTGAAAACAATTTTTTTTTTCTGTTTTCACTATTTCCTGTACAAATATTTATAAACATGAAACAAAATAAAAACAAGATGACAATTTTGTAATAATTTCTAAAAAAAACATGAAACTGGAAATAAAACACGCCCTAAATTATCCTTAAACCCATCAAACTAGTAAAGAGATCCAAGTAATCAGCAATGCAACGGTGCAACGAAACTTTTATAACACGTATCCAAATTTTATTTGAATTTGCGCTCCTTATCTCATCCAACTCTGATGTAGGATGAGTGGGGATATTATCTGCAATGACACTCTAACACAAGTCTGAACGATAGAATGAGGGAGAGTGATTAATGGGGTATTTGTCAAGTGGAAGCAATTTGCCCCCATAAGAAGAAGGACTGAGAAAATATGGGTTCAAATTATTATGGAGTCACTCCCATTGGGAGGCTGAGAACCAGGGATAAAACCCTACTCAATCAGTCGTCACACCATAGATTAGTCTCATAGCAGGACTAGAAGGATCTAAACTGTGGGGATAATCTGACGGACTCGCTCGGCCCAAATGACTAATTAAGATGAGTTGCTAAACAAAAAAGAAAACGAGGGAGAGTGAAGTTAGAACTTTGTTTATTTGAGGTCTTCCCCCTGTTTTATAACACAAAAGTGCAAATGACCATGAAGGTATGACCGGGTTCCAATTATGATAAGATGGAAAGCCTTGATTTGTTGGTGGAATGATAAAAAAACAGATAGTGATAAGTTCAATATCTTGTGCTGATGATAGTGGTTCTAGAAGGATAGGTCTCTACTCTCTAGTGGGCCTTGATTGGAGGCAAGTTCGTCCAAAGAGTATGAAGGTTGGCATTGTGCCTCAGCTACGAAGCTGGATCGACCCAAGGAGGAATATAACTCTTATTCTTGCAAGTTGCAACTCTCACTAATTTCATCTCTAATATGTATTTGCCTTTTTGTGTTGACATTTTTTAACGACTGATAGGAAATTATGTATAATGTTAAACTCAGTATTTTGTTTTTTGTTACAACATTTAGAATTTATCACCCAGAGAGAAAATCCATCTTTAATTTGGCTATTTGCATGAAGTTTAATATGGCACTTTAATGATATTATGATGACAAATTTGGAAGGGAATGGCTTGAAAGGAAAACTTGGGAAGCCTGCATATCTGGAAAATTGGATTACCACAATCACATCTTTAACAGCAGGCGAATCCGCATTCGGGGTAACATTTGATTGGGATGAGGATATAGGAACACCAGGAGCATTTTTAATAAAAAATAATCATCACAGTGAGTTCTACCTAAGAAGCTTGACACTTGAAAATGTTCCAAACCAAGGTGATATCCACTTTATCTGCAACTCTTGGGTATACCCTTCAGATAAATATGTAAAGGATCGCATTTTCTTCAGCAACAAGGTAAACCTACAAACGCAACAATACTAGCACTTTTTTTAACCAATGTTATATGTTAACCAACTCTTGATTGCATGTATATTACTTAGAAGAATGCTAACCAGTGTCACTGGTTAGCATGACCCTATTGCTAATTACACTTATAGTTACTTTTGCCTGGTGATATGTTGTAGACATACCTTCCAAGTGAAACTCCAATGCCACTACTTAAGTATAGAGAAGAAGAACTAGAGAATTTAAGAGGAGATGGAAGAGGGGTCCTTCAAGAGTGGGATAGGGTCTATGATTATGCATACTATAATGATTTGGGTGATCCGGATAAGGGTCCACAATATGTTCGTCCAGTTTTAGGAGGGTCAACAGAATATCCCTACCTTCGAAGGGGAAGAACCGGTAGACCACCCTCAAAGTCAGGTTAGGCTTTTTTTTTTATAATATATATACTATATTAGTTGCTTTTTGCTATTCATTAAAGTCAAATTTTATTGAAATAATTTGGAAAATAAATTGAGTTTAATTGTTATGCACTGTCAGACAGTATAACGTTTTTTACACTGTCAACCAATCAGAAATCATGATTTGAATGACTTTTAAGGTAGTTATGATAATAGTCAAAGATTTTTAATGATTTGTCAATTTCTGGTTGTCTGACAGTGTAAAAAATCTTTATACTGCCGGTGCATATAAATTTCAATTACTTTCTATTGTGTACTTTTAAAATTTTGGTGTGGTGTTTTTGCTTTGTTATGTTGTTATCTTAACAGATATGAATACTGAGAGTAGATTGGATTTAGTCAAAAGCTTAGACATCTATGTCCCAAGGGATGAAAAATTTGGGCACTTGAAAATGGCAGACTTTCTTGCCTATGCACTGAAATCAGTAGTTCAAGTTCTCAAACCTGAGCTGGAATCTATATTTGGCAACACCCCTAATGAGTTTGATAGCATTGAAGATACACTTAAACTATATGAAGGTGGGATTAAGTTACCCGAGGGAATACTTAAGAATATAAGGGATAACATCCCTGCAGAGATGCTCAAAGAAATTCTTTGAACTGATGGTGAAAGGTTCTTAAAATATCCCCTACCTCAAGTGATTAAAGGTAATTTCCATGATTTTTGAACTACTAACTTGGATAGGGCTATGTGGGTAACTTAATATGTTGTTTTTAGATACAATAACCTAGAAAAGTCATGCATTTTGCAAACTATTGTTTGTGTATGATAAACTAATGATGGCATTCTTAATGATTTGGAGAAGAGGATAAGTCTGCATGGAGAACAGATGAAGAATTCGCTAGAGAGATGTTGGCTGGTGTAAACCCTCTCATGATTCGTTGTCTCCAAGTAAGGATAAATGATTTTAATTAACTGGAATAAATTGTATTCTACTAAAGGATAGTGTGTTTTTTTTTTAGGTTAAATTAATCTATAGGTCCTTCAACTATTTGTGAATTTTAAAATATGTTCTTATACTTTGAAAGTTTATAAATAGGTCACTGAATAGATAGAAAATTATTAATTAGATCCCTCATTATACTTGTTCATTAGGATTTCATTAAGTGACTTATCGAGACATCATTTATCGGTACCTGAACTTCTAGAAAAAAATTCAAATTAGTTCCTATACTTTTTAGGAAAATTCAAATAGCTACATGTACTTTTTGGAAACCTAACGAGACCCAAATGGAAAAGCGTATTAAGGGCCCAATTACAATTTTTCTATTTGTATGGTTACCTATTATAAACTTTTAAAGTATAGGGACCTATAGATTAATTAAACCCATTTTTTTTATTATAAATTATCAAGTTTTTTTCTTTCCTAAACCTGACATGCTCACTATCTAAATGGATATTTGACTACGATTGTTTCCCTCACAAATCACAATCACCCTAAATTAACTGCAGGAATTCCCACCAGTAACCAAGCTAGATCCTGAAGTCTATGGTGATCAAACCAGTGCAATGAGGAAAGAACACATTGAGAGCAACCTGGACGGGCTCACTGTAGATGAGGTAATTTTCAAGTTTGATATGACATATTTCTTTGACAATATAAATTTTTTATGTAAATTTTGTGACAGCATTGTAGTCTCAGATCGATTGGTTTTTAATCTGATATTGTGATTCATACTATTAATTTGTATTTGGTTGAATAGGCAATTAAGCAAAAGAAGTTGTTTATATTAGATTACCATGATGCTCTGATGCCATACTTAAGGAGGATAAACTCCACTCCTTCAAAGATTTATGCCAGTAGGACAGTCCTTTCCTTACAAAATAATGGGACTTTAAAGCCATTGGCCATTGAGTTGAGTTTGCCACATCCTAAAGATGATCAATATGGTGTCATTAGTAAAGTTTACACTCCTGCAAAACAAGGTGTTGAAGACTCCATCTGGCAATTGGCTAAAGCTTATGTAGTGGTAAATGACTCAGGCTATCATCAACTTATCAGCCACTGGTATAGCTCTGTTCAGCAAGCCAAATACAACTTTGTTTATCTATGAATGAAATTAAGGGCGTGTTTGGTTTGTATTTTCATTTTTTGTTTTCATTTCCTATTTTGAAAAATAATTACAACAAAAATAGTTATAAAAATGTCATATTGTTTTCATTTTATTTCCCGTTTCCAAAAATTTACAGGAAACAATGAGAACAAATAAAATGTTGTTTTCAATCGTTCTTGTACAAATATTTGGAAACAGGAAATAGAATGAAAACAACGTGATATTTTTATAATTAATTTTGTTGTAATTAGTTCTAAATTTAAGAAATGAAAAGAGAAACAAACCAACGAGATCCTAAATATTGATATCTTTCCATATGTCACAGGTTACATACTCATGCAGTGATTGAGCCATTCGTTATAGCCTCAAACAGGCAACTTAGCGTGCTTCATCCTATTTATAAACTATTGCATCCTCACTTTCGTGACACCATGAATATAAATGCACTTGCGAGACAATTACTCATCAATGCGGGTGGCATTCTAGAGACAACGGTTTTTCCATCTAAGTATGCTATGGAGATGTCATCTGTGCTTTATAAGGATTGGACTTTCCTTGAGCAAGCACTACCTACAGATCTTATCAAGAGGTAAACCACACAAGCACATGATCATTGATTTTAATTAAGCTATTTGACATTAAGTTTTGTGTTAAATATGATTAAACAAAATTAAATCATGATAGCATGACATTATCTTGTATAATTTGGAAAAATACCAGTATATATAACCAAACCTACTTGAATGCAATGGGGCATATAAAACTACAATATAGTAGTTGTTTCTTATGGCTACTCCGAATTTTTAGAAGTTAAGTTTTTTATGTAATATATTTTTAAAAGAAATATAAGTTCTTTAATTTGGCCCATATATAAAGTATTATTCTTTTTTGCCTCCTCCATAAAATCTCAACTCTGCCCCTATTTAAACCAAATATACAATGTTAGAATAGAACAAAGACAGTTCCACTAACGTAGCTGAGGTGGTCAAGCTTGGAAAGGACATTTGGAGCTTTTGAGGTTGCGGGTTCGATCCTGTTGTACCTCCAATTCCCCGTAAGGCTTAAATATGTCTCCTTTGGACCAAAAGAAAAAACAGAATAGAACAAAGACATTTTTTTTTTAATGAGCTGATTTATAGTTGTTTTTTTCAGGGGAATGATTGTTGAAGATTCAAAGTCTCCACACGGCTTTAGACTATTGATTAAGGATTACCCTTATGCAGTTGATGGGCTAGAGATTTGGTTTGCTATCAAGAGATGGGTTGAGGATTATTGCTCCTTTTACTACAAAGATGATGACACAGTAAAAAGAGATGCAGAACTACAATCTTGGTGGAAAGAATTAAGGGAGGAGGGTCATGGTGACAAGAAAGATGAGCCTTGGTGGCCAAAGATGCGAACTCGTGAAGATTTAACTGACACTTGCACCATTATTATATGGACTGCTTCCGCTCTGCATGCTGCAGTCAACTTTGGACAATACCCTTATGCAGGTTTTTTTTTTATTTTTTATAGGCAAATATTAGTATGTTAATATTAGTATTTTTGTTAGTGGGTGAAATTTGAATCATCAACCTCCTTTGCAGGTTACCTCCCAAATCGCCCAACTATAAGCCGAAGATTCATGCCCATAAAAGGGACTCCGGAATATGATGAGGTTGTGGAATTTCCTGAGAAGGCTTTTCTAAAAACAATCACAGCACAGTTGCATACTCTTATTGGCATTTCACTCATAGAAATATTGTCTAGGCATTCTTCTGATGAGGTCTACCTTGGACAAAGAGACACTCCTTATTGGACATGTGATTTGGCTCCATTAGAAGCCTTTAACCAGTTTGGAAAGAAACTAGCAGAGATTGAGGAAAGGATCATTGGAAGGAACAATGATGAAGAACTCCAGAACCGAGTTGGACCGGTTAAGGTGCCATACACCTTATTGTATCCTACCAGTGAAGGTGGACTAACTGGCATGGGAATTCCCAATAGTGTTTCGATTTGAAGGGGCTATACAATACAGCTATGTGGTCTCTTCTGCAACTTGAATTATGATTTTATAAAATGTTTCTTTTCCTACCACTGTCAATGTTTATTAGTAATTCTTCAATCAATGTAAACAAATGTACTAGTGTTTGTGACTTGCGCTAAGTCGCGATTAAAAACAAAGTTTTAACATAAATTCTTAAAATAAAGCCCCAATTTGATACTTGGAAAAAAACACTCATTAGTATTATTATATTAATAAACTAGATTTTTATACTGAAAACAACACGTTAGTATTATATTAATTAACATATAATAATTTAATGAGTAGTTAACATTGAAAGTGTCTCTTTATTAAATAATTTCCACTATCATCTCTCGTTACTGAAGTAACCATTAATTGTTCTCTATCTTCAATAAATTAAATAATTCTTAAACTATTAGATAATATTTATATTTCTCGTCTAAAAGTTTTCGTTTTCAATGTTCTCGGAGGGGAAAATTGAGTTCAATAAATCAATTTCTCTCAAATTGACTGGAAGAGTGCAAATTGCCAAATATTATTAGTGATTAACACTAGTAGAAATAATGTAATATACGGGAACGTTTTACATCAGTTGACCATATGTTTGACGTTAAAAATGAGGCGGTGACAGTTTTGTAAATATTAAATCACTATTTGCGTCAGTTGTATAAAGAACTGACGTTAAAAGTGATTTTAACACTTTTAACGTCAGTTGTATACGTTAAATGTGTGATTTTTACGGCAGTTAAATAAATAACTGACGTAAATAATTATGAAACTCATTTCTTTCGTTGTCATCTCCCTGTTGTCACTCTTAACGCAGATCATTCCATATAGTGCAGTTTATTTCTAAACCTTTTTTTTAAACAAGTTTATTTTTAATGTTAATTAATTAGCTTGAATTAGTAAACAAATTCTTGTGCTAATTAAAATAAATAAACACTTAACATAAAACAAGTTATATATGTATAATCAAATCGTATCTCATTGAAGCGATTCATAAGTTACAATTACATGATTAAAAGATAAAAAATTTCTGCAACATAGCACTAAAATATAAAAAAGTTTCTGCTTCAACATCATTTTCTTCTCAGTACTGTCCTCAGAAACTCCAATGGATGCATCTCCTCCCTTACTTGAATTCCTTGATACTCCATCTGAATCCACAGTCACTTTGGAGCCAAAGCAGAGTGAAGGGATGGGATGAAATAAGGTGAGGGAATCACATTACGTGATTCACCCAACCTTACCATCCATGTTACGTGATTTACTCAACCTCATAAGGTTTTTGACCATTAAGACAGAGACCTTTAAGTCTAGGTATAGGAAGAAATAACAAAAGTCTCAGAGCCATTTTGTGAAGGAATAGAAAACACATGAAATATAGAGGAAAAGAAGAGGTTGTATTACAGACTGATACAGAAGAATGGTACTTTATATAGAGAAGAAAGACTAGCTGATTTTCTAGAAAATTGATCTATAAACTTAATGCTCATTAAGAGGATTATAGGTTACAATGTGCATGGGTAAGTAGCACAACAGTCATGGGTAAGTAGCAAAGTAGTCAAAGGAATGAGTGTTTTTGCATAAACTTATACACTTTTAACGTCAGTTGTTTAATATAACTGACGTTAAAAGTGTTTTTAAAATATTTATTTTTAACGTCAGTTTTTTATACAACTGACGTTAAAAGTGTGATTTTTACTTCAGTTAAATAAATAGCTGACGTAAATAATCCTATATCCCTATCTGAAATGCCCTGTTGTCACTCTTAACACAGGTCAATCCATATATATTGTGCGGTTTATTTCTAAACTTTTTTTTAAACAAGTTTATTTTTAATCTTAATTAATTAGCTTGAATTAGTAAACAAATTCTTGTGCAAATTTAAATAAATAAACACTTAACATAAATTAAGTTATATATGTATAATCAAATCGTATCTCATTGAAGCGATTCATAAGTTACAATTACATGATTAAAAGATAAAAAATTTCTGCAACATAGCCCTAAAATATAAAAAAGTTTCTGCTTCAACATCATTTTCTTCTCAGTCCGTCCTCGGGAAATTCCAATGGATGCAAAGTTTCAGCTTCAACATCATTTTCTTCTCGATCCTGTCCTCAGAAACTCCAATGGATGGATCGATGCATCTCCTCCCTCACTTGAATTCCATGATGCATCATGAATCCACAGTCACTAGCAGCGAAAGCAAAGTGAAAGGGATCTTTGCATCACCTCCTTCACTGGAATTCCTTGATGCATCGTCTTGAATCCACAGTCACTTGGGGTCAAAGCAGAGTGAAAGGGATGGCTGGGATGAAATAAAGTGAGTAAATCACATTACGTGATTTACACAACCTTACCATCCATGTTATGTGATTTACTCAACCTCAGAAGTTTTTTGACCATTAGGACCGAGACCTTTAAGTCTAGGTATAGGAAGGAATAACAAAAGTCTCAGAGCTATTTTGTGAAGGAATAGAAAACGCACGAAATATAGAGGAAAAGAAGAGGTTGTATTACATACTGATACAGAATAATGGTACTTTATATAGAGAAGAGAGACTAGCTGATTTTCTTGAAAACTGATCTATAAACTTAATGCTCATGGGTAAGTAGCATAGTAGTCAAAGGAATTAATGTTTTTGCAGAAACTTATACACTTTTAACGTCAGTTGTCTTCATCAACTGACGTTAAAAGTGTTTTTAAATAAAAAATATTTATTTTTAATGTCAGTTGTTTAATATAACTGACGTAAAATGTTGTTTTATTTTTGGTTTTTGATTATAACGTGAACAATGACTTTTAACGTCAGTTTATTAAGACAACTGACGTTAAATAGATTACCTTTAATGTCAGTTGCTACAAACAACTGACGTAAAATGTTGTTTTATTTTTGGTTTTTGATTATAACGTTTACACCCGCGCGCCTTCTGCACTTCTCTCTGTACGTCTCTGTTCTTCTCTTTCACGCTCACTCTGACTCTCAACTCTCACTCTCACTCTCACTCTCACTCTGCCCTAATCGCGAGCTCATCTCCACCGCAACCACCGCGAGGGCTTCTTCCCCACCACTGTGAGGTACACTCTTAACCCTAACTGTCTTTCCCGCTCATTCTTTGCAATAACTTGACATCTCTCTTTCCCCTTTCCACACACTAACTCTCCTTGTCCCTCTGCTCTCAGTAACCACATCGAACGTTGGCCACCACGCGAGCACCTATTTCTGGTGAGTCTTTAGGGTACATTTTTTTATGTTTGGTTTTGAGTGTATGTTGAAACTGTAGTCTCTGTAGTTGAAACTTGAAACTGTGAGTTTGAGTTGTTTGGAATGTCTCTATTTCTGGTCGTGGGTTTTGTGTTTTCTCTTGTTTTTCTTCTACTATCATGACCTATTTCAAAATGGGAAGAAATTTAGAGTTGCTTGTAGCATGTGACATCAATAATATATTGCTCATTGGAATTCTGTTTTGTTAATTTATCTTCATCTGCTTATTTCTTTAATGTCTTAAGAATCCTGAAAATGGTGTAAATTTGAAATAATTTTTAAACGCCTTGGATATATGTTTTGTATATCTACAGAACCTATCTAGTTATGGATCGTAGTTGGATGGTTTGTAAGCGCACTAGTGCTGAGTATTTGAAGGGGGTGGGAGAATTTATAGAATTTGCTCAAAGGAATGTTCCTAATAGTAATGGAATGTTCTGTCGTCCTTGTGTCAAGTGTTTGAATACAAGGAAATGTACGGTGAATGATATACGTACTAATTTGATTTGTGAAGGAATTTGCTTGAGTTATACTTCTGTATTTATTTTGAGTTATAACCTATGTTAATAAATATATATTGTTTCTGAACAGGCATACATATGGATCAGTCGGATAGCCCACATGCACGGGAGGACACTTTGTGGGGCCTACGCGAGGACCCGATCGCGCCTACGCTTTGATTCTAATGTAAGTTTACATGTTATATACTATATTTAGTCCTTCTTTTTAATGTAAGTTTATAATGTTACAACCCTCTATTTTATCTTTTTTTTTTTGTCCATACAGACATCACAGGCTCTTAGGAAACGGGGTAGAGGAGCCACGTCGTTGAAGAAACTAGAGAAGGACAGGCAAAGCGGACAGAAGCTTGAGGTGTCCTTTGATACTAATCTAAATGCCCAGGGAACCCGTGCTAAAGAATTTAATAAGTGGGTGTTTCTACAAGCGAAGCAGCACGTAAGCATCAACTACAACCACTGGAATGACGTTCCACAGAACGTTAAGGATCAGATTTGGAAGGCTATCATGGTATTTTACCTTTACATTCGTTTGATTTACATTATTAGATAATTATCCGAGTTATAATCCATCCAGTTGTTATGTATTTAATGTGTAGGTAGCTTGGACTGTGCCAAATGACGAGGATCATCGTCATAAATGTATAAAAATGGCATCAAAGCGTTAAATTGGGTTCAAGCATGATCTTACCAGGTACTATGTATCTGGGAAGAAGCAGCTTGATAAAATGTTCTCGGATTATCCCTGGATTGATTAGGATACTTGGGATATGTTTGCTAGGAGTCGACAGGATGGAGAATTTCAGGTTGGTTGATTAAGTTAATTTTGTATGCTTCTTATAGATCATTTAACTGTATTTAATTATGTGTTTTTGTTTGAATAGGCTAAGGTAGATAAGGGTCGGCAGAATCAGGCGAAGAACGTCCATCGCCACACCATGTCTCAGGGTGGGTACCAGACTCGGATCAAGGAGATGATGGCGGATAAGCTGGGGGTGAAGCAGGAAGAGCACTCTTCTAGGATTGAAAGAGGAGAGGTGCCTGAGGGCACACCATCAAGTCCTCCGTCAGACATCGACCGCGAGGATGTCTGGTTAGTCGGCCGCATTACAAAGACAGGATCTTTTAAAGTTGATGCCACTCGCGAAGTGGCAGATAAGATTGTAAGTAAATAACTAACTTGATTTCAATTGATATTTGTATATATATTTTTAACACTTTTCACTTGAACGTTTTTTCATTTTTCATTGTAGGTGGATCTTAAAGCACAATCCTCCCAGGGCTCATTCGTCCCTTCTGGACGGCGGGACGTCTTGATGACTGCTCTAGGCAAGAAAGACCATCCTGGTCAGGTTATCGGTGTTCCTGGGAACGTGACCATCAAAGAATATTATGGCAAGTCTACTTCACAAAAGCGGGTGGTCAATGAAGCATCAATTTTGGATGACACTACTCAGCACCTCATGTCCAACCCTGCTATTACAACACATCGATGCAAAGCTTAATATCCAACCCAGAATTCAAGCGGCGCTTGCCGAGAGCTTTCCTCCATCGGTTCATCCCGAGGACACCGCAGGGCATGCCAACCCTTCACATGTGAGCACAAAAGAGAGTTATAGTAGGGCACATGTGGAGGACAATGAGTTAGCGGACTAGGGAGCGGGGAGTTGGAAGTCCAACGCCATGAGCATGAGTTGGAAATGAAAAGGCGTGAGATTGAGTTGGACTTCAAACGACGTGAGCTCGAAATTTTAACAAAGGTATCTATTCATTATTAATGTCCAAATTAGTCAAATAATTACTTGTGTTTTTTTTAATTATCAACAACTTATCTATTTTAGCTGTCACCTGTCACTCGTTTGTTCTCACTTGGTGAGGATTATGCGTTTGAGATTTTTGAATGTCCATTGGAGCACTATGGATGGGTGGCACGCGCAGATCAACAGAGGATATTTTCCTTCTGTGGTGAAGATCTCGGGAGCCCCGGCAGAAATAACGTCTGGATTGCCAGCACGATTTTGAGTCTCTGGTGCATGTAAGTTAATTTTAAATTTATAACTTATTTATTTTTGGTATTTTCCATTTAATAATTTATTTTAATTTCAATATATATATTATGTAATTAACATCCACACCTTCTCATATCTTAGGTATCTCCATCGTCTTCAGCTTGATAAGGGCGTTGCATCGGTTCTGACTTCTTAGAGCCATCGGTCCTTCTGCCCCAATTCTTGGTCAGCGATGCATTTAGTAAATACATAGGGAACTTGTTGGGAGACAATTGGAAAGAATTATATCTGGCTCCCTACTGTATGAAAAACCATTGGCGAGTATACTCTCATATTCTTATGCTCTCTCCACCAAAGGCGCCCACGGGGAGGTGGTGGAAGGCAGTAAATAAGTAAGTAACTAATCTTAAATTTAATTTACGTTTTAATATCAGTTGTTTTTAGTTTATTACACACATGATATATGAATTTGTTAATTGACATGATTATTTGTTTATGATAGCGCGCTGAAGGCGAGTAGCATAAGTTGCGCCAACGGGAGAAGTAGGGCTTCTAAGGCTAAAGCAAATCCTGAATGGACCTACCTCAAGGTTTGGTAGTTTATTTATCAAATAATTAATATTATAATTACTAATTTATATGTATATTCAACTGACATTGAAATTAATTTTGTTTGTAGTCTCGATTTCAAATTGACGGGTGGTCGTGCGGCTATTATGTGATGCTTCATATGCTGAACATAGTCTCCGCATCTATTATGGATGGATGGAATAAGGTAATATTTAAACAACTTGTTAAATTATATATTATAGTTTTGAAGATGACTTGCATTAATGTTATTGTTATTATTTGAATGTGTGTAGGCATTTAATGACCAATCGCCTCTTCAAGAAGATGAGTTTAGAGACTTGAGGATGCGCTTCGCTGAATTCTTCTTCAAGTATGTGGCTGAAAAAGAAATTGACAAGTTACCTCCGCAATACTTAGATGAATAGTTTTTTTGTTAGACATTAGAAACTAATTAATAACATGTATATATATATCCTTAGATTGGTAGTTTTGTTTTTAGACATTAGAGACTAATATATATATATATATACATGTAGATAGTTATGTTTTTCCTATACATGGGTTTTGGTTTTAAGTCCCCCCATTGTTCCTTTGTATATTTCTTTTCTTTTTGTTAATATTGAAATTTAAGGGTAGTGTTTGCTTCTGTAATGTGTGTGATATTCTGTGTTACTGGGATATTTGCTGAATGCAGGGATAGCTGAGGGGAGTGATATTTTAAAACTGAATTTAAAAAAAAATCTATTAACGTCAGTTGTATCAAATACTGACGTTAATAGTATTTTATAAAATATACAGTACACTATTAACGTCAATTGTATTAGGAAACTGACGTTAAAAATAAAACCTTTAACGTCAGTTCTTTAACACAACTGACGTTAGTTTGAACAATATTAACGTCAGTTGTGTTAAAGAACTGACGTTAATAGTTTTACATTTAACGTCAGTTGTTTAAACAACTGACGTTAAATATAAAACTATTAACGTCAGCTGTATTTACGTCAGACAATATTTTGACGTATAAAATCAATTTTAACTGACGTAAAAAGCCCGCATTGTATTAGCATAATAATTAGTACACCAGTCTTGTCAAAAGAATAATTAATACACCAAAAAGATGTGAAAATATATTAGTAAAAGATTGCAAAATGGCAAATACCACCTTAAATGAGTTGTACGACTAGAATTTATATGTTTTAAAGTGGATGGATTCTAGGACGAGGTACCTAAATAGGTGCCTCACCCTTGAACCACCAAATAATAATGCAAAAACTCATTTTTACCCTTATTACTAAGAAATCCTCCATTTCCTTCACATTCACCTCACACAGATCTGGTATCGAACAACAACCCCTACAGTCACCGCACCGGAAGCACCATCATTTGCACCAGACACCACCATGCAGATCCTCCCAGGTCGCGTCGTCCGTCCCCGCACGCACCAGAGCCAACCACTGCACGTTGCCACCGCTCGCATTGTAACACCTCGATTTTTCTGCCTTCTAAGATCGATATAAATATAAATAAACGTTTATATTTTAATCTAAAACTTATAAAATGATTTTGGTAAAATCAAATTCATATTCATATTATACTTATTTTTATAAGTATACGTCTAAATTTTGGGTTGAAAATTCAGACGGGACCCAATCTGCGTTTTTGCTGATAGTAAGATTTTACTGATCAGAAAACCTAATTTTGACTCGTGAACCAAATGAATAGATTTTATATCTCATTTCCAAAGATATAGTTTATTTTGAAAATTTTCAAAATAAATAGGTTATTATATTTGATTCGGACGTAAAAACCTAAATCGGGTAATCGACGGAGTCGAGAATGGACGTACAAAGGCAAAACCCGACATCGGATACTGAGATATCTTGCCACCTAGGGTGGTGAGTCATAGGGGTGACTCACCTAGCATTTAATTTATGTAATGATGAGTTTAAGCATGAAAAGACCAAAATACCCCTAACTTAATTTATCCTAGTTAAATATTGACCACGGTTAAGGCAAGACAAGTTCAAATTGGCTACTTCCTCTTGTTTTTCTGGACACAATCAGTCACCCCTAAAACAAATCCTCGGCACATGTTTGTCATGATGGCTTTTGGAGTGAAATGACCAAAATGTCCTTAAGTCCTAACTTAATCACAAAATTGCCCTAAGTGAAATTACACCTTTGTCCTTAAATGAAAAATAATTTGGACCCTTTAGCCTCTCAAATCCCACAGCCATAACACCTTTCTTTGGCCATTTCATTTGTTTCATAACACTTTAACAAGTTCATAAGCTTTTCTCTCAAACTTCATAAGCTCCTACAACTAAGTTTGTGAAGAAACTATTTGATCTTGCACTCTTTTTCAATCTTCAAGAGGTATACCATGCTCTTCTCACTTTGTGAACACCTAATTTTGACCGGGTGTGCTTTTAATCAGTGTTTTGAAAAAAAAAAATTGAATAATATAAAAATAAAAAATATAGAAAAAACTGAAAGCAAGCAGAACTTCAGCATACAGGGCCAAGAGGAAAAAGCCAAAGTTTCAAGTTTCTAATACATCTTAGAAGCAAAGAAAGCAATGGCAGACTTAGGCATTGGAAACAAAAAATGGTTTCAAATTTTAAGCATCAGAAAGGAAAATATGGGAACATGTGATGCTGCTATCCTTGAAGCATGGTAAAACCTGAATCAAGAGAAAAGTCACTCTACATAAACAAAGGAAATTTGCAGCACAACAGAGAAGTCCTACAGATACAAAATCAATGAGAATGAAAATGAAAAAGACTCTACAATTCAACAACCTTGGATTCTGTTTTGGAGTCTTGTTAGAAGAAGAGGGCATAAAAGGGAGAGCATACGGAAAAAAAAAGGGGGGGGAGATCCTCCAGAAAACAATACCTATTCTTCTTCATTCTAACCATTTTTTTCTTCTTCTACCAGTTCATCTTCTCAAGTAGAACCAGAAAACCCAAAAAATATAAAATTAAAATACCAGAAAAAAAAACATATCCTCTTCCTTGTCCAGCACCACAAATATGTTATCATCTTGCCAATCACCTCCGCCGTCGTCTTCTTCGCCCATGGCCACCCGTCACGTAGCCCCGGCACCTCTGCCATCACCTCCTGTTCCATCCGCATCGCGTAACAGATCAGAACCTCATTCCGCCGCCGCAATGGTGTCTTGCCGCCGCCTTGTCCCAGTCCACCGCAACCACTCATCCACCGTAGGCAGCCATCGTCACCACGGTACCAAGCTCGTCGCTACTGGATCGCGCCTCGTTGTCCCGCCGCCATTGTTGACACCAGATATGTTGACGTCACCACCACAGATCTCAGAAGCGCCGCAACTCCACGTCGCTCCGCCGTTCATCGCGTCGCCTCCACGACCGGCCACCACCACTGCGTTGCTATGCCGGGGCGAGGGTCACCAAGCTGCTGCCCCATTCTTTGGTTCATCCCTGTTCTCCTTCTCTGTTTTCGTTCTCTAGCTTATGTAACATAAGCTTTAAGTTTTATTTATTTAACTTTAAGTTTTGTTCTTATTTACTTTTTTTTTTTTTAAAGAAGGCTATTGGGTCCCTTTTGATTATGGATGTGTATGTGTACGGGCCAGATGCTTAGCCCACAGAAAATGTTTCTTTCCAAAATATGTAGAAGCTCTTGGACTTGGGCTAAGAGAGGATATGTTTTGTTTTAGGGAATTTCTTTTTGGTCTTAATGGGTCAGGGTCAGGTTTTGAATAAAAATAATTTTCAAAGGAAAACCCCCAAAAATATATTTTCTGGTCGTTTTTCTTTATTCAAAATTCCTTTTCAAAAAAATAAAATAAAATAATAAATCCTTTTGAGATTTTTTTTTTGGTTTTTTTTAATGAAAAATCTTTCCAAAATGAAATCCTTTTTAAAAGAAAATTCTTGAGTTCACGTAACAATCTGCGACATTGATGTATGATTTTTCATCCTCACGTGTCGTATGAATTGTAAGGGTTCATCGTATAGCTTCGCTGTCTTTAACCCTATGCAAAAGTGAGTTCTCTCATTTTAGAAATAAAAATGATTTTTATGTTCTACTTTGATAAAGTTTTTTTTTACAAAAATAAATAAATAAATAAACGAATGCTTTTAAGTATCTATTATAATTTTTTTAATAAATAAAAATCTTTTTCATTCATGCAATAATCTACGACGTTGATGTATGAATATTCATCCTCAAGTGGCGTATGCATTGTAAGGGTTTATCGTATAGCGCTACTATCATGGACCCTGTGCAAAAATTGAATTTATTCTGAAATAAAATCTTTTTTTTAAAATATAAAATAAAAAAATCAAACCTTTTCCAAAAAATAAAATCAATCAACCATTTAAACATTTTCCAAAAGAACTATGTGGCTTTGAGTTTCCCATCGCACCCGGGAATACGTAGGAGCAAGATAAATCATCTTGTCAAGCCAAAACTAATTTTTCCTTTTTTTTTTGTGTCCTTTTTTTATGTCAAAATAATTAATCAAGATAATTAAACTTTTCTATTTTTAGGGATGCTCTATGGACACGGTGTCATGTTCAGTCTCTTAGATTTGAGGTTACCCTGTGAACTCATGTGCCATGTTCAACCTCATTTGGTTTTTTTATATAGACAATAAATTTTAAAATATAAGAATTAATAAAATTTAAAATACTAAAATTTAAAAATAATTCTTTCTTGTAAATAATTTTTGGGATAAAATAAATATTTAAAAGGTTATTAAAATGTTTTTGCACAATTAACTTGAGGTACCGTTTTTTTAAACGGACGATGTGGGGTGCTAACACCTTCCTTACTCGTAACCGACTCCCGGACTCTTCTCTTTTTTTAAAGACCAGTTTACCTTTAAATAATTGGGTTTTCTAAGATTTTCCCAATAAAAATTTTAGTGGCGACTCCTCCGTTTTTACCTTCTTTTTCGCGGCGCCCGGACGGGACGGTCGCGACAACTGGTGACTCCGCTGGGGATTTTCGAGAGTCAGGCCTATCATAGTTGTTTGTGCAATTTCTTTTAATAGCTTTAAAAGTATTAACTTTACCCTTTTTGTTTATTTTCGTAAATAATTTTAGTTGTTCTTATTAATGTCTTTGTATATTCTTACAACCGTAGGGTAGAAAACTCTTTTAAATGTTGGTTGTTCTTTTGCAGGTTTGGGGGTTAGTTTTTTAGGTTTTGTGCAGGTTTGCTTGCTCCCAGCACACACATCACCATCACATATTCACACACTTTTGGGCTCTATACCCGAGTCTTGGAATTCCATAAGATTAGAAGGGGCTTCAGTGATGTTATTGGGATGCTTTTGCGTCCCTGACAGACATTGATTCTCCCTCTCGGATTGCTACCGGAACATGGACTGCCATATTGTGACTTTTCGGTCCCTGCGGTGAGGTTCATGGATTCGGGTCCTCATTTTTGGATGAGGGTAATCTGGGGACCATATGTTTAGGGGTCTAGATCTGTCCCGGAAGTCATGCACCTAAAATGCCATTAGTAGCCTACCAAACTAGGGTCTTGACCTCAGAAGTTCAAACTTTAGGATATGGCCCATGTAGGACAAAAGGGAGCGCATTCCACCTTTTTTCTGCAACATGAATAATCACATGCATCATAATAATTTTATGCATGCATTCCACAGACGCCTTCATATGCCATTCATTCATGCATCCTGTTACATTCATTATTATTCATTGTATGCTCGTGCATGTAGTACTTTAAGTCATGCATTGTTAATATGTCATTCATGCATTTTGTTACACTCTCATGCATAAGTAAATTTGCTCTCCAAATGTTATTAACAAATTAAAATTTCCCTCCACAGATAATTTGGTTTGAGATAACACCTTTGATTACAAGAGTTGGAAAAAGTCAGACACACTAGCAATGCTCCCACCACCAAGAGCTCCAGGGTGATATTAAACTCATTAGAGAATCTGAAAGAGTTGAGCCAATCTTTGCCTCAAGAACGTCGAAGAAGCTTCGCCAAGAAGTATGGAGGGATCTTGGACCTAATTTTCATACCAGTTGAGACTGCTGCTTTGAGTGCTTTGTGTCAGTATTGGAACCCCCACCTCAGATGTTTTGAATTGCCAAACATGGACATTACTCCCACCATTGAAGAATATGCTTTCCTATTAAGGTTGCCAATGCAGAAAAACCCCATCGTGTACTTTCACTTGGGGTAATACTTGACCACTACAAGCATAGCAGGGTTACTAGGGCTTCCTGAAAATGATGTGAAGTTGACCGGGCACTCAAACTCGCGAGGGTTAACCCGAACTCTTCTCGAAAATCATTTGAAGAAATTAATGGATCGGCAAGATTGGGAAACCATTGAGAGGGTATTGGCGCTAACAATATATGGGTTGGTTCTATTTCCATCAGCGCTAGACATGATAGATCAAGCGGCAATGGATGTATTCTTCACAGTAGAAAGAAAGAAAAACCTCGTGCCGGCATTGTTAGCTGAAACGCCTTTGACTCTAGAATTTTGCCAGCGGAATCCAAAGGGGAAGCTTCGATGATGTGTACAATTGCTCTATGTGTGGGCCATGACTCACATGTATGCAAATGGTTATATCAGCCGCCATTCAGATCCACTAAGAGGCTTCCATAACATCCCTATAAGACAGCTAAATGAAGAGGAATGGAAGAGCGACTTTGACAAAAGTGGAAAGGGACTCTTTTAGGTGGGTATGTGATGCGTGTATTTTAAGATATATAAATAAAGGCAAGTGCACCTCGTCGCAATCAAGTAATACGGTGGTGAGACCGGTTATCGTATCCACAGGGATTGGTTGTCAATTACCAATTCACAAACTTAACAACTATCTAGACTAAACTATAATATGAGAGATTAAACAGAAAATAAAGAAATAAAGTATTTTTGTCTTTTTGGAATTTTGTCAAACACTTGGTATGCAAACAGGGATGTGGTTAGAATTGTCGGGTTTAGACTACACTAATCCTCCCTTAATTGCAATGAAATGGTAATCAACACAAGTCCTAATTCAATTATGCCAATCAAGCCTTTTCTAAAGTACTCAAGCCTAATGTCTTAGGTGCATTGAGCCTAAAACCCCAAATTAAACCCTAATGTCTTAGGTGGAATAACTTGAGATTTTGCATTAAGTTAAGACTTATAAGATTGCAAGCAGCCAACACCTATGTCTAGATTCTTGACCTACTTGGCATATGATTCATGAGCATGCCTTAATACCAACCTTCCAGTCATCTATCAAAGCAACAAATCATTCCTATGGGTAGCTAATCCAAGGAAAGCATTAAACACAGAATCACATACTCATAACGAAATAGAAACTTGTATTAAAATACCAAATCAATTACAACAAGTTCAGAAAAGTTACATCTAACCCCAACAATGGGGATTTAACTACTCATGATAAGGAAATACAAAAAGGAAAAAGAGAAGGGATGAAGAACACTCATAGACAAGCTTCCTCCAATCTTCTCTCCATCCAAGAGCAGAGAAAACGCCCCCTTTTTGGGTAGAAACCCTCTCCACCACCACCTCGGCCTTGCCTCCAAGTGCAGATTATTTTAGGTTAGAAGTTAGTCCCCTTTTCTTCTCGTCTGTGCTGTTATTTTATAGGTCCGTCGCCCGTCACGGCCGTGATGGCCATCACGGCCAGGCCGTGACGCTTTCTCCCAAGGCGTGTGTTCAAGTTTTTAACTCTCGCGAGGCGAGAGAAGTGTTCGCGACGCGAGCCCTCATTTTCTGGTTGGTCACGGCCGTGATGTCCATCACGGCTAGGCCGTGACGGTCTCGACTTTTGCCTTCTTCTCTCGCTTGATCACGGCCGTGATGGTCATCACGGCCAGGCCGTGATAGGCTCTTTTGGCTATATTCTTCACTTTTCTAGCTCTTTTTCATCCAAGCTCCACCAAGGCTGATTTCTGGGCATTTTCCCATTAAATCCTGCAAAACAACACACAGAAACCACCTCATCCGTTCCAAAGGAAAAACTATACAAAATCAACACTAATTTGGCCTAACTATATGCAAATGCATGCCGAAATGTACATGAAAAATGAGGTAAAATCACACTCATCAAATCACCCCAAGCTTAAGACTTTGCTTGTCCTCAAGCAAAAACTAAGGCCGAAGAGAAGAGATAAACAGTCAAAGCATGGATAGTGAACTAAGAACCCGAGTAAAATGATCCAAGCAACAGGCAATTCAAACAATTCAGCAAGAGACAATCAATTCAAGTCCAATTAGGGGCTTAAGTTTCCTAGACTCACATTCTCACTGATTCGGGCACTCTTGCTCACTTGAAGCTCACCCCAAGCTTGTTTATTTGCTTGGCTCTCTTTCTTGCCTCACTCACTCAAGTGTTCAAGTATATATAACAACTCGCTCCATTTTCCTCAAGGAATGATTCCTACCATATGCTTGACTATCAACCAAATCTCCACTTTATTTATGAAAAACACTTAAGAATCAAGAGGTCTTTATTTGGTTGTAACGTGGCCATGGGATTAATCTTTAGGTGGGGATAACAAGAAAGGGATATTTCAAAAGGCTAAACCAAGTATCAAACATTTCAACACAAGAAACCTTCTAAAATACCTTCTTGGGTTTTCAATACATTTTTCCACCCTTCTTTTCTTTCTTTTTCTTTTTATTATTTTTTTGTCATCCCCTTCTCTATTTATTTTTCTTTTCTTTTTTTCTTTTTTTTTTTTCAATTTTTTTTTTTCTGATTCTTTTCCCAAACTTTCAACTACCTTTTTCACCCTTTTTGTGATACTTTAGAAGGTCCCTTATCAAGTATATGTATCCAAATTTTTCAGGGAACCAAGAAAAGCATTTTAATCATTCAGGCTCAAAATTGGGCAACTAAGGGTAGCATTTACACATTCAAAGCTCAGAAGGCCAGAAAAATACCTATTGCCTCAATCATTTTCAAAAATGTTTCCAAAAAAATTTTAAGCTTTAAAATGGTTTCAAGTCAAGTTCTAGAGAAAACAAACCAAGAGGAATAACACTCTACACAAAGAATGGGGGCAGATTTTGTGAGTACCCCCTAATGGCTCAAAAGCTCACATTTATCAGTTCAAGAACCAGTGAAAAACACAAGTCTAAAGAAACATATGCTAATCATCAACTATCCAAGATCATCTCAAGCATATTCATTTGCAGCCATATCACAAGAATAAACAGAATTGGGTTCAAAAATCCACTATCACAATTTAATTGGCACTTAGTTCTCACAATCATAAGCTCAATCTAAGCAGGGGTAACCGAATCATATGATCATGCAAATTTAAGCCTATATGAATGCAATATTCACAATGCAAGCAAAAAGATTACCCCTACCCCAAGCTTAAAGATTTACATTGTCCCCAATGTAAACAATCAAGTTGGAGAGGGTAGGAGAAAAATAAAATAAAGCAAAAATTGGAACGGCTTACCGAGGCGGTAGCGGGTGTTGGCTCACATGCTTTTTGGCTCTGTTTCTCCCTGCTCTTTTTCTCCTTCCTTTATTCAAAATCTGAAGACACTTAACAAAATTATTAACAAACCTCTTGAGCTTCTCAAATTATTCAAGAGGTTAAAGCAAAAACAAAATTAACTAAAGAGAAGGGTTAAGAAAAGTTGGGTTGCCTCCCAATAAGCGCTTCTTTAACGTCACTAGCTTGACTTATTAAGAAGCTTCCACCGATCCCATAACCTGTGGTATAAGGACCAAGGGATGCTAACCATGTAAGATCCTTCAATCGGATCCCACAGTTTGCAGCAAAAATATGGGAGTGAGTTCTTGAAAATCATGGTGACCCCACCAAATGTGTTGAATTTCTCACTCCCTCTCGGGTCAAGATTGACCCCTTTATCAATAAAATCTTCCCAATAAAAATGGGGTTCAACCTCAGGTAGAGGCATGAACTCCATTGTTGACTGCTTCAAAATGTGAGGTGGCAAACAATTCGAGAGGATCATTGGTGCTGTTATGGCTTCTGTACAATCTCCACTCTCAGCATTGCCAAATTCATCACCTTCCAAATATGCAGAAATCTCCGCACAAACCACACAAGTGTTTCTCCCATCACATTCCACACATGCATAGGGGCCAATAGCATCATTTAATTTCACAAGTTCTTCATCATCCCCGAGCATGGTGACATAGCTATCCTCCAAATGCCTCTTCCTTTCAGGCTCTTTAGTCAAGGGTTCAATGGGGAGTGGTGCAACTATGTTCTCCAAAACAGGGTCTTCACTTCTTGACTCGGTTGCTCCCACTTCTTCTTCTTCCTCCTCATCCATCATTGCATCATCTTCATTGTCATCCATCAAGTTCCCATATGGCATTTCGGATAGAAGGTTAGAGAGTTCCTCAATATGTACCCCGAGACTTCGAATGGCATCTTCTTGATTCTTTAATTCTTCCATTGTTGTTGCCATGAAGTTCTCCAAAACAGCCTCTAAGTGAGGTTGACTATCCGGGATAGGTTGCTCAACCTCGACTGGGAATGCGGATTTGAAGTTCTCCCAAGCAACTTCCAATGGGGATGGCTCATCATACCAAGGTGTGGAAGATTCCCAATGTTCCCCTTCATCCATCAAAGTATTGTTTGGAGGGTTCCCCCACCATGGAGTGGAAGTGTTGGGAAATTGATTTCCCCATTCAGCATAACCTACCACTGGTGGAGGAGAGATTTGTGCCCTTGACAGCTCATTACTCACTTGTTGGATGTTTACGGCTAATTGCAGCATATCTACCCGCAGCTGCAACTCAGATATCTCCAATTCTGCATCAGATGGCTGATAATAATTATAGTCCATGATCTTGCCAAACCAATTTTCACCTCACAGACAATTAAGCCCAAGATCAAAGAAACAAAAATTCAAATATATACAAAACTAACAAAAGAAAAATATCAGTTATATACAGAAAAATAAAATAAAATAAATGTCTAAACTAGTTGTCTCATTTGTTACTAATGATATTGACAAAACCAATCCCCGGCAACGGCGCCAAAAACTTGATGCGTGTATTTTAAGATATATAAATAAAGGCAAGTGCACCTCGTCGCAATCAAGTAATACGGTGGTGAGACCGGTTATCGTATCCACAGGGATTGGTTGTCAATTACCAATTCACAAACTTAACAACTATCTAGACTAAACTATAATATGAGAGATTAAACAGAAAATAAAGAAATAAAGTATTTTTGTCTTTTTGGAATTTTGTCAAACACTTGGTATGCAAACAGGGATGTGGTTAGAATTGTCGGGTTTAGACTACACTAATCCTCCCTTAATTGCAATGAAATGGTAATCAACACAAGTCCTAATTCAATTATGCCAATCAAGCCTTTTCTAAAGTACTCAAGCCTAATGTCTTAGGTGCATTGAGCCTAAAACCCCAAATTAAACCCTAATGTCTTAGGTGGAATAACTTGAGATTTTGCATTAAGTTAAGACTTATAAGATTGCAAGCAGCCAACACCTATGTCTAGATTCTTGACCTACTTGGCATATGATTCATGAGCATGCCTTAATACCAACCTTCCAGTCATCTATCAAAGCAACAAATCATTCCTATGGGTAGCTAATCCAAGGAAAGCATTAAACACAGAATCACATACTCATAACGAAATAGAAACTTGTATTAAAATACCAAATCAATTACAACAAGTTCAGAAAAGTTACATCTAACCCCAACAATGGGGATTTAACTACTCATGATAAGGAAATACAAAAAGGAAAAAGAGAAGGGATGAAGAACACTCATAGACAAGCTTCCTCCAATCTTCTCTCCATCCAAGAGCAGAGAAAACGCCCCCCTTTTTGGGTAGAATCCCTCTCCAGCCACCAGCCTCAGCCTGCCTCCAAGTGCAGATTATTTTAGGTTAGAAGTTAGTCCCCTTTTCTGTCTGCTGTGCTGTTATTTATAGGTCCGTCGCCCGTCACGGTCGTGATGGCCATCACGGCCAGGCCGTGATGGCCATCACGGCCAGGCCGTGACGCTTTCTGTCCAAGGCGTGTGTTCAAGTTTTTAACTCTCGCGAGGCGAGAGAAGTGTTCGCGACGCGAGCCCTCATTTTCTGGTTGGTCACGGCCGTGATGTCTGTCACGGCTAGGCCGTGACAGTCTCTGACTTTTGCCTTCTTCTCTGCTTGATCACGGCCGTGATAGGCTCTGTTTGGCTATATTCTTCACTTTTCTAGCTCTTTTTCATCCAAGCTCCACCAAGGCTGATTTCTGGGCATTTTCCCATTAAATCCTGCAAAACAACACACAGAAACCACCTCATCCGTTCCAAAGGAAAAACTATACAAAATCAACACTAATTTGGCCTAACTATATGCAAATGCATGCCGAAATGTACATGAAAAATGAGGTAAAATCACACTCATCAGTATGCCCATGGTACGAAGGTCAGCAGGGGCAAGATATCATTTATAGTTTTGGTGACTATCCCAATGTTCCTTTGATGGGCCCAAGAGGGTGCATATCCTACACACCCGCCATAGTCTTACGACAGCTTTGTTGGACGCAAACCGTGCCAAGAGAAGAACAACTCGGCGGATGCTGTTTCCCGTATGAGGATGGCGAGAATACCAAGTTGTTAGCAAAAGCAGTTAGAAATGCATGGAAAGATGTGAAGATGGCAGGGAGTGCACAATTGGGCCGACCAATCCTAATCATTGTCTCAGAATACGAAGCATGGAGAAAGTCAAGGAAAGGTCCCGTCAACATTCCTGCAGAAAGTACGAGAGATAAAGACTACTCCCCTTTGGTAACTCAAATGGCAGAACAACTGAAAATCCTAGAAGCACAAATGAAGGAAATGGAACAACAAAAGCAAGATGCCGAGTTAAAAATAGCCATTAGACAGAAGCGTTGTGAGAAGTTAGCAAATAAAAATGAACACTTAAAAGATTTGTGTGCAGATATCTCCACAACCTCAAGAGTCCAGATGAATACAGACAATGTCTCACCAAGCATCATGGCTAAGGTCCAGAATCTTGAAAATAAAGTATTGTCCTTGACAAGGAGAGGCATCGGCTAAGAAAAGAAAAGCGTCAGTTAGAAGAAGAAGTCATCCAGCAAGAAGGTATGAGAAAGTCATTGGAGGCGGAGGTTGATCGACAAAGGGGAGTCAATAGCAACTTACAGAAGCAAATTTGTGCACAAAGTAGGATGACTGATGAATTGGTACAAGAGGTCAAAGAACTGAATATCCTAATGGTAAAGATCAAGAAGCAGTGCGATTTAGAGTGGACCTCGACAAAGCATTATCATGATCACGTGGTTCAAGCAATGAATGCCGTAAAATGGTGGAGAGAAGAAGCACGAGAGCGAGGGATAGATATTGACATATGGAAAAAGAGATATGTGAGCATGAGTTTGGAGCTAAGCCATTGCGTTCCGAATTTTTTCCGAAGCTTTGAGAAGGCAGAACAACAAATCTGTGCGGACCCTATGCTTCGTCTCCCGTCTGAACTGGACGATTTTATGAAAATGTGTGGAGGGTTTGCTCGAGGGCTAAAAAGAAAGAGACCTAAGCTGTTGACTTTAGGATGAAATGTTGTAACAATGTTGAAAATTGTGATTTGACAATGATGTAATCCCAATCTATGTACTGCTTTGAGGAACTTTTAATGAAATATGTTCTTGCCTCTATGATTCCTTCGCACTCCAACTCTTACACTTGACCTGCGACGACACCTATCATGGAGCGTGGTCTCCCTTTAGTATGTTGTCAACTACATCTTTGCCTTATAGGATTCTTCCTTCTGCGCAAAGGGTAGGTCGGGATGTCTCAATTAAGAATTCACTTTGCTAGTGTGTTTAAGACAACATCTATTGTGGAGAGATGTTTCTCCCCAGATTTATTGTCAACTCCATTTCATCTTATGAGCACAATGCTCTCTATGGGGGATGGAGGGACCGTCTCTTGTCAGTCACAAGGTGTTAACTCAAAAAAAAAAATATTAAATAAATAATAACTCCAAAGGTGGTTTTCACTAAAACTTTTGCTTTTTTTTCTTGTCCTTACTTTCTTTGTTCTGATTAAAACAGTGTGACTCTTCTGAACAATTGCTCCAAGACACCCTTATCACACTCGATCACAAGAAAGGGCCATGGCGGATGAACTAGAAGAAGTCCAAGAGATCAGGGATGAAGTTAGTCAAATCAAGGATCAGATGACTAAGATGATGGAGATCCTACAGGCAATGCAGAAGGAAAAGAACACAGAGGAGAACCCTCCAGCCTCGAACGAAGGACATCCAGCCACACCTCTCACCCCGCCCGGTTTTTCTCAGATTCCTATTCAAGGCTTCAACCAACCAAGGGCCATGATGCCTCTCACTATTTATCCAAGCAACCAAAATCATTTTTCATTTGACCCGAACAATCCCCCATACGGCTTGCCTCGTGGATTTGTGCCACCAACAGCCCCCAACCCACAAGATGGCATTCAAAACTCCGAACACATCACTCAGACACAAACCCCCACCAATGATGTCAAAATACCGCAAACACAAACTGTCAACCCTACAGATGGTAACACCCCGATAGTGACACCTTCTGTCAATCCAAAGCCCCCACAATACACCCTACATTATGGACCCCAAGGGGCTCAAATGATGCCAAACTTCGGTTCCTACTCTATGCCATATTCATTTCCCCATAATATGTACGGAGAAACTCCAGTGAATCAGTCAGGAGGGAATTCCCAATCAAAAGAAAAGTTGGAAGTACTAGAGGAAAGATTGAGGGCCATTGAAAGGGTAAATAGTTATGGTCTTCAGGATGCCTCGGAACTTTACCTGGTGCCAAATGTTGTAATTCCACCAAAATTTAAGGTGCCCGATTTTGATAAATATCGGGGAACAACTTGTCCCAAAAACCATTTGACCATGTATGTTAGGAAGATCGCATCATATGCCTAAGATGATAAGCTCTTGATTCACTTCTTCCAAGACAGTTTAACTGGGGCAGCTTCAAATTGGTACATGTATCTCGAGCGAGCACACATCCGATCCTTCAAATATCTAGCAGATGCATTCCTGAAGCAGTACAAGTACAATATTGACATGACTCCCGATAGGATGCAACTCCAAAATATGTCAAAAAGGGACGTAGAGACTTTCAAAGAGTATGCACAACGATGGAGGGAACTGGCTGCTCAGGTGGAGCCTACCTTAGCCGAGAAAGAAATCGTAGCAATGTTCATTGATACACTCCACTCGCCCTTCTATGATATGATGATTGGGAGTGTGTCATCAAAATTTTCTGACATGGTCATCATCGGTGAGAGAATTGAAAGTGGAATGAGGAATGGCAAGATCACCGAGACTTCAGTAGGGAACGGCCCCAAGAAAGGCCCGTTTGTGAAAAACAAAGAGGGAGAAGCACATGCAGTAACCTTTGAACAAAAGAAACCGAATCAATGGAGACCAAACCAAACACCCGCCTTCCAAGCCCAATACGCCCCGTATTACCAACCACCTCCATATCACCAAGCCAACCAGCCATACATCGCTGCCACCTCACAATTTCCAAATCCTCAACAGATGGCTCCTTACCGACCATCATACCCTTCTCAGCCTCAAACACACCCTACCATGCCACGTCAAATTGTTCAACCCCTAAATCCAAACCCAAACACCAGCCAAACAAGACCACCGTATAACTCGGAAAGAAAGCCAGTGCGTTTTGACCCGGTGCCCATGACCTACACTGTACTATTCCGCCAACTTGTGAGAAAATACGTGCTAACTCCTATCTCGACAAGACTAATAGACCCTCCTTATCCAAAGTGGTAAGACCCAAATGCTCAATGTGAATATCACGATGGGGCCACCGGTCATTCCACCGAGAGTTGTAAAGCTTTGAAGTTTTAGGTGCAAGACCTAATTAATGCCAAATGGTTGAGCTTTTAGAAGGAGGCTCCAAACGTGGCACAGGGTCCTATGACAAATCATGGGAGTTCGGGAGTCAATGCCATTGAAAGCTTCTTGGAACATACTCTCAAGAGTAAAGTGGTCGATGTTAGGACTCCTATGAGAGTTATTTTTAGAGAGATGTGCAAATACGGATTGATCCAAATCCCGATCATGGAAGAAAAGGTTCTCGGTAATGAGATAAGGTGTGACTTCGACAGGAGTATAGGGCATTCGATTGAAGACTGTGCTGAGTTTTGACAAGTTGTGCAACAATTAATGGATATGAAGATTATCTTAATTAGTTGTGAATCAAATGAGTATGGCATTAATATGGTTACTGAATCTAAGATTTCCCCAACCCCAATTAAGATAACCCCTTTTACTGTTGTGGTTAATCCTCAACCAGTTCCTGATCAAATCACTCCGAAACTAGTGGTGATATATTATGCTGAGAAGAAACCTTTTTCGGTTCCAAGTGGGCCATCACCAATCATCATCCGAGTTCCAAATCCTTTCCCTTACAAGGACACCAAAGCGGTACCCTGGAAATATGAGATGCAGGTTCAACCCAATCCTTCCGACGGGACTACTGTGGTTACCAACATTTCAGGAATTGGTGGAATGACTAGGAGTGGTCGCATTTACACTCCAAAGGTATTGCGAAGGGAGGAAACAGAAAAGGAAGGAAAGGATCGCAAGGGGAAAGAGAAGGTGGAAGGAATTCTAGATGACAAGGAAGCAAACGGGGGTGAGAATAAAAAGGAGGTATCTGACGAAGAAGTCGGTGAATTCTTCAAGTTCATCAAGCA
Source organism: Sophora flavescens (assembly GCA_030762895.1). Taxonomy (NCBI): domain Eukaryota; kingdom Viridiplantae; phylum Streptophyta; class Magnoliopsida; order Fabales; family Fabaceae; genus Sophora; species Sophora flavescens. The sequence goes on along the minus strand of CM061062.1, from coordinate 277,879,977 downwards.
GAGTGAAAATAAGGTTGTGGATCAGTTAAATCGAACTCCGGAGCGGATATCTCTTTTGTCTCTATTGATGAACTCTGACCCATATAGGAGAGTACTGATGAAGGTGCTAAATCAAGCTCATGTCTCCCATGACATCACAGTTGATAAGCTCGATAACATTGTAGGTAACATAGTCGCTGATAATTATGTCACTTTCACCGATGATGAAATGCTAGCTGAAGGTATGGGGCACAACAAGGCATTGTAAATTTCTGTGAAGTGTCGAGATCATGTCATGGCTAGGCTTCTCATTGATAATGGATCTTCTTTGAATGTAATGCCAAAGTCAACACTGGCAAAGTTGCCTTTCGATGGAACTCATATGAATCCAAGCACAATGATTGTAAGAGCTTTCGATGGCACCCGAAGGGAAGTCATGGGAGAAACTGAATTGCCCATTCAGATTGGCCCTTGCACCTTTGAAGTACTCTTCCAAGTAATGGACATCACACCAACTTACAGTTGTCTCCTAGGACGACCATGGATCCATTCGTCTGGAGCTGTACCTTCCACATTGCACCATAAGGTGAAGTTCATTGTTGATCGTAAGTTGATAATTGTTTCTAGAGAGGAGGATCTGTTAGTAAACAAGCAATCAACAACACCTTATATTGAAGCTGCCGAGGAAGCTCTCGAGACCACCTTCCAGTCCCTTGAAATTGCCAATGCCACTTATGTTGGGGATAGTGCTCCATTCTTGAAACCTCGGTCATCTAAAGCATCCATCATGATGGCCAATGTTATGCTCGAAGGAGGATACCAACTTGGAAGCGGTTTGGGGAAGAACAACCAAGGTGTCGCTGACATCCTCATGCTCACTGAGAACAAGGATGGGTTTGGGTTGGGATACAAACCCACCAAGGCCGACAAGATGAGGTTATAGAAGAGAAGAAAAGAAAGAGGTTGGCTCGGCTGGAAAATCGTGAATACCAGGCTGCAAGGGTTCCCATCTGTGACATTCGACAGAGCTTCCAAAGCGTAGGGTTCGTATTCCTGGACCAAGCAACAGCTATTGAAGATGATTATCCTGCCGATCATGGTATCAATCTGGTGTATCCATGCTCTCCGGTTACAGAGCTCAACAATTGGGAGATCATTGAGTTCCCCAGGACCATAAAGTCTTTTTCAAAGTAATTATGTAATGCCTATCCTTTAGCTCTGCCCAAGGCTAAAGGAGTTTTGTTTTAATGGGCTTACTTGTTTCTGTTTCAGTATGACTTATCAATAAATGCATGCATTCAGTATCTTTGTGTTGTTATCTCTGTGTTTTTTTTTTACTTTCGTTTTGTTCACCATTCCTCACCAATAAATGTAGTTTCTCGTCTTTAACCTTTATTCATTCATCTTTCCCTGATAACTACCAAAATGCAGATCTAAAAGTGACTCTCTTGAAAATGACAGTGTTAGTAACTCAGCATATAATTTTGACTATCTCATTGATCATGCTCAAGAGGTTGTTGATGATGACGGGGAAGTTCCCCCTGAACTATTGAGATTGGTAGAACAAGAAGCCAGGGAAATTCGGCCCCATGAAAATTCGAGTGAACTAATCAATTTGGGAACCAAAGATGATAAAAAAGAGGTCAAGATTGGCCTTTCCCTGAAAGAAAAGGAGCGGAACAGGTTGATCAGGTTGTTGATGGATTATAAATATGTTTTCGCATGGTCGTACCAAGACATGCCAGGGTTGGACCCCAGTGTAGCAGAACATAAATTGCCATTAAAGCCGGAGTGTCCTCCAGTAAAGCAGAAGCTACGAAGGATGAAAGCAGAAATGTCTTTAAAGATCAAGGAGGAGGTCAAGAAACAACTGGATGCAGGTTTCCTAGAAGTTGTAAAGTACCCTCAATGGGTTGCTAACATCGTTCCTGTTCCCAAGAAAGATGGATAGGTTCGAATATGTGTTGACTATCGATATCTGAACAGAGCTAGCCTAAAAGATGACTTTCCTCTGCCTCACATTGATGTTCTTGTAGATAATACTGCTCAACATGCATTATTCTCTTTCATGGATGGATTCTCGGGATATAATCAGATCAAGATGGCACCTGAAGATATGGAGAAAACTACATTTGTCACTTTATGGGGAACCTTTTGCTACAAGGTTATGCCCTTTGGCTTGAAAAATGTTGGGGTAACATATCAGCGGGCTATGGTGGCTTTATTCCATGACATGATGCATAAGGAGATATAAGTTTATGTAGATGACATGATCGCCAAGTCCAGATCCGAAGACGACCATGTTGATAATCTGCAGAAACTTTTTGAGCGGTTAAGAAAGTTTAAGCTCCGATTGAATCCAGCCAAATGCACTTTTGGAGTGAAATCAGGCAAGCTTCTGGGGTTCATTGTTATTCAAAGAGGAATAGAGGTTGATCCTGAAAAGGTTCGAGCAATCATCAACATGCCAGCACCTCAAACGGAGAAGGAAGTTCATGGGTTTTTAGGAAGATTGAACTACGTTTCCCCGTTCATCTCCCAACTAACTGCGACATGTGAACCAATCTTTAAATTGCTGCGCAAAAATCAAGCTATGACATGGAATGAAGATTGTCAAAAAGCCTTTGAGAAGATCAAACAATACCTACAGGAGCCTCCGGTCTTGGTTCCCCTAGTGCCGTGAATACCTCTCATCATGTATTTGACTGTGCTAGATGAATCCATTGGTTATGTATTAGGGCAACACGATGAGTCAGGAAGGAAGGAACATGCAATCTATTATCTAAGTAAGAAATTTACCAGTTGCGAAGCCAACTACTCACTGCTAGAACGCACTTGCTGTGCCTTGGCTTGGGCGGCTCGCCGTTTGAGGCATTACATGTTGTGTTACACTACCTGGTTGGTGTCCAAAATGGATCCGATCAAGTATATATTTGATAAGCCTGCCCTGACTGGAAGAATTGCTTGCTGGCAAGTCCTGCTATCAGAATATGACATTGTCTATGTCACCCAAAAAGCAATAAAAGGGAGTGCTCTTTCAGAATATCAAGCCAATCAACCAGTAGAAGATTATGGATCGATGCGATGTGATTTTCCAGACGAAGATATAATGGCTTTGTTTGATCGCGAGCAATCACCAGAAAAAGAAAAGTGGACCATGTTATTTGACGGAGCTTCTAATGCATTGGGACACGGAATCGGGGCAATCTTAATCTCACCAGAAAATGATTATTTCCCTGTCACTGCGAGGCTCTGCTTCGATTGTACAAAAAATATAGCCGAATACGAAGCTTGTGCACTATGGATTTTGGCAGCAATAGAGGCAAAAGCAAGGATACTGGAGGTATATGGGGACTTTGCATTAGTCATCCACCAGCTTAGAGGGGAATGGGAAACCCGAGATGCCAAGGTAATCCCGTACCATGATTACATCAAAGGTTTGATTGAGCAGTTTGATGAAGTCACATTTCATCATATTCCCCGAGAAGATAACCAATTAGCTGACACGCTGTCTACCTTGTCCTCGATGTTCAAAGTAAGTGACGAGAGGAACCTACCACTCAGAAAATGACAAAAGAACTCTAAGAAGACTTGCAATGGGTTTCTATTTAGATGGAGGTATTCTCTACAAAAGAAATCATGACATGGTGTTGTTGAGGTGCGTTGACGCAAAAGAAGCTAAACGGATAATTGAGGAGGTACATGAAGGATCTTTTGGAACACACGCGAGCAGTCATGCAATGGCCAGGAAAATCTTGAGGACTGACCAATATTGGTTGACAATGGAAGCTGATTGCTTTAATTATACGGAGAAGTGCTATAAGTGTCAAATATATGTTGATAAGGTTCATGCGCCGCCAGCTCCCTTGAATGTCATGTCGGCACCCTGGTCGTTCTCAATGTGGGGAATGGATGTGATCGGGCCAATCGAACCAAAAGCCTCAAATGAGCATCGCTTCATTCTTGTTGCCATTGATTATTTCACAAAGTGGGTTGAGGCTGCATCATATCCCAATATGACCAGGAATGTCGTGATCAAATTAGTAAAAAGAGAATTAATTTGTCGTTATGGGTTGCCGAGTGAGATTATCACTGATAATGCGACCAACTTGAACAACAAGATGATGAAGGAGATGTACGAAAACTTCAAGATAAAGCATCACAATTCCTCCCCGTACTGCCCAAAGATGAACGAGGCAGTTGAGGCCACTAATAAAAATATCAAGAAGATTGTCCAAAAGATGGTAGTGACGTATAAAGATTGGCACGAGATGTTACCTTTTGCTTTGCACGGCTATCGTACCTCTATTCCCACCTCGACAGGGGCAACGCCATTTTATTTAGTGTATGGGATGGAGGAGTGCTCCCGATTGAAGTAGAGATCCCCTCATTAAGGGTACTGAAAGAAGCAGAACCGGAAGAAGCTGAGTGGGTTCAGGATCGACTAGACCAATTGAACCTCATCGAAGAGAGGAGATTAGTAGCACTGTGTCATGGTCAATTGTACCAGAAAAGGTTGATGAAAGCTTACGAGAAGAAAGTACGCCCTCGGCAGTTTCGGGAGGGTGACCTGGTGCTTAAAAAGATTCTACCAATCCAAAAGGATCATCGAGGGAAATGGACTCCGAACTACGAAGGACCTTACGTTGTGAAAAAGGCCTTCTCTGGAGGGGCTTTAATTCTCACCAAGATGGATGGGGAAGATCTTTCACTCCCTATAAACTCAGATGCAGTCAAAAAGTATTATGCTTGAACACACTTCCCAAGAAGAAGAAGAAAAGAAAAGAAAAAGTGAAAAATGAAAAAAGAAAAGATCGCTAGACTAAAAATCAGAAAAGACAGTCTAGGTAAAAGTTAGAGCAACCCGCTAGGCTAAAAACCTGAAAAGGCGATCTAGGCAAAAGTTAGGGTTCAAAAAAATAAAAACGTAACAATAGAAGTGTCGTCAAGCCGATGAACTGGGGCAGTCAGTAGGTTCAATGTATGAAGACTGGGGTAAACAACATCTCTGAAGCCAATTAATGAGCAGTCAAGATTATATGAGGGATACTAACATTCTTCATTGAGAGAGACATCACCCGAGGAGACGCGATTCTACTCCGCAATGTTTTGCAATTTATGCTTTGTACACCCTTTTCAATCCAAATATAATGACATTGACTTCCTTTATTTTATTTCGCTACCTTGGTCCCTTTCTCTTAACTTTTGTCATTTGTGTGTGTGCATTCATCTTAATAAGTATATACTGAAATGTGAAACAAGTAATCTTAATAAGTATAGAATTCCTTAGAAAGCCTCAAAAGGTCATGGGGGGCGCGATGGTTCCCCTATAAAGGGCACTGAAGAAAGCAAAGAATGTTAAGGATCAACCATTGGGATAATTATCATCAAGGATGTCTACTATCAAAAACAAAAGTGCAAGATATCTCTCCCCGATAAGATGGGCCTTATTTTAGTTCATCCTCAAGACTAACTGTGATCGATGCTTTTAAGGGTTCAAGGAGCCAATAACGAAAAGACACAGCAAAGAGGAAATAATTTCATCAAAAGTATCTCTGGCATTGTGCCAAAAAATAATAAGGGTTTTCTTCATTAGCATTCATCAATGAAAGGCATCTTATGCATTATCATTCTATCAATGAGAAAAATCGACATTCATATTGCATTTGTCTATATGGCCTCACAAGCTTCTACCTATATGTTCGATCTTCTGACGGGCAATTCACCCGTAGGCATTTTTTATCTTTCTGTTCGAGCTTCTCACGGGCAATCCACCCCGTAAGATCTTTTATCTTTCTGTTCGAGCTTTTGACGGGCAATCCATCCCGTAAGCTCTTTTATCTTTCCGTTCGAGCTTCTGACAGGCAATCAACCCCGTAAGCTCTTTTATCTTTCGGTTCGAGCTTCTGACAGGCAATCCACCCCGTAAGCTCTTCCTATCTTTCTATTCGAGCTTTTGACGGGCAATCCACCTCGTAAGCTCTTTTATCTTTCTGTTCGAGTTTCTAACGGGCAATGCACCCCGTAAACTCTTTTATCTTTCTGTTCGAGTTTCTAATGGGTAATCCACCCCGTAAACTCTTTTATGTTTTCTGTTCAAGCTTTTGACAGGCAATCCACCCCGTAAGCTCTTTTATCTTGCAGTTCGAGCTTCTAACGGGCAATCCAACCCGTAAGCTTTTTATCTTTTTGTCCGAGCCTCAGCGGTCAACCCATCCCGTAAGCTCACTTTTATCTTTCTGTTCGGGCTTCTGACGGGCAATCCACCCCGTAAGCTCATTTATCTTTTTGTTGGAGCTTCTGACAGGTAATCCACCCCGTAAGCTCTTTTATCTTTCTATTCGAGCTTCTGATAGGCAATCCACCCTGTAAGCTCTTATTGTTTCATCAAGCTTCAACGGGTACCAGACCTCGTAAGCTCTTTTTGTTGTCAAGCTTCAGTGGGTACCAAACCACGTAAGCTATTTTATCTTTTTATAAAGCTTCGACGGGTACCATACCTCGTAAGCTCTTTTCTTGTCAAGCTTCAGTGGATACTCGACTCCGCAAGCATTTTACCTTTCTTTTCAAGCTTCAGTGGATACCCTACTCCGCAAGAATTCTATCTTTTTGTCGTCAAGCTTCGGCAGGTACCATACCCCGTAAGCTCTTTTATCTTTCTGTTCGAGCTTCTGACGGGCAATCCGCCCTGTAAG